>JBAJHW010000003.1:178795765-179395765 GCA_037013535.1 Intellagama lesueurii | reverse complement strand
CTTAAGAATCATGATTGTTGTATCTTTAATAGAAGAAACTGGCAGCTGCAAAACAGCGAAGGAGAGCCAACATACACCATGTGCACATTTTGAAATACTAATTCTCTACTCTCTTTACACATTTGTGAAAATAAAGCTACATTTTGAGTACAGAACAAACAAGAAAATAATTTTTATTGAGTACAACAGCCATGATGCTAAAGGAGCAAGTTCCTGACCATGTTGAGGACATAGAAGATTATGTAGATCCAAGCAAGTCTCTGACATTCTGTCTTCAGGAACAGCTATGCATCACTGACTGTGTCCTGAAATTTGATTCTGAATAAGGCAGGTAGCTGTTCCATATTATATTTCAAAAAACAAAATCAGACCACTTGAACGTATTGGAAAACTAATACAGCGAACACACTGGATTACAAAAATACTTCACATGCATTTAGATGTGTTTTCATTGCTCCTTAGGGAGGGTGTCAAATTAGGTTAAGAAATCTTAGTTAACTAATCAAGAGTAGTGAACATTAGACACGTTACTAAATTCTTCTAAACACTGAGGCATCTTTCAGTAATTGCTTTAAACTGAAGAACAATTTCTTCAGTCCTATTCCTAGCACTCCCTAGCAATACTGAATGGAGTCATACTCAAGAGTAACCAAGATGATTTCTTCCTCACAGTGCCTATGATTCTGAGTAGCAAACAGAGATTACAAGAATACTGTATATTTGAAAATAATTTAATGTATCATTCCAATACATACTTCAGAGTACATTCAAAAGTATTGTTGGTTTTTTAACATTTATGAGAAGATACACTTTACATGACAAAAAAATCAGCAAATCACGAGTATTTATTCATAACATATATGCTGTAGTGTGTTAAGCAAGGCAAACAACATGAATTACATGTGCTGCAGTGCACTGTATACCACATCTAAAAAGTCTTCAGTGAAATGACTTAAGACCTCATTTTCACAACAATTACAAGTGAGCAGAAAGCACTGTGATGAGATTGTTTTCATGTTCTTTTTCATCTTTGTTCTTTAAGCATCTTTCCTCTTGATGATCAGAGGTCCCACATTGTCTCCTGTTTCATCATTATGTTTTGTGTGAGAGCCATCACACAATGGGAACTGTAGGAAGAAAATCATAGTAGGCAGCTTTAAATGAACATTTTCCTTCAGTAGAGGTAGGGAAAAAAACAGTTATCAAAGTAAACCTAAGAATGTACAAGGAAATTCTTCAAAACATCCATCTAAGTAACTGCCTGCTGTGGGAACCAGAGGCTGCTAAAAATTTACCACACCATCAAATGGTATTATGATTTTAGTGCTGGTGCAGCAGAAGAAACGTCTGTCAATCCAATGATGATGACGACGACAATGTGCCATCAAGTCAATTCCAACTTATAGTGGCCCTTTACAGAATTTTCTAAAAATAAAGTACAAGAGGACCACCATATCCACAGGGCATTGGTTCCATGATCCACCATGGGTACGAGGGAGTCCTACACAATATACAACATACAAAGGCGCGGGACAAAGGCCACAAGGAGGCACCCTTGTATGTTGTATATTAGGTTGCAGTAAACCAGGGGTCTCCAAACTTTTCAGCATGAGGGCCACATCATATATTTTACACATTTTTGAGGGCCGAAGGAACATACGCACGGATGCATGGGCTGAAGGGAATGGACCTGAGCCTGTGGCGTTCGCTGGGCCGGATAAAAAGGCGGGATGTGGCCCGCGGACTGTCGTTTGGAGACCCCTGCAGTAAACCATGGGTACAGGACTCATACTGTACTCAGAACTGACTTACCATTTCCTTCTTCTGGGAGCACTCTGAGACTGTGCAGTTTGGCTAAGGTTACAAAGGCTGGCTCTTCTCCTAGGAAGAACTTCCAACCTCTAATTCCACAGCCAGATACCTAACTCACTGAGCTATCCAGCCAGCCTACTGATCCTATACTTCCAAATACAAAATGAATTTGTCTGAAGACCAGTATGAAAAAATTGGCATTATTAACTTGCAGGCTTTTCCCTACTCTTTACTGGATTGTCATCTAGGAATTCAAGCAGATAAATACCCCAAAGACCACAATTTCTGTGATTGCAGTGATCCAAGTGTGAAATTCCCTCTCACATTCAAAAAACTTGATTTCCTAGAGGAAAAGTCCTTCTGTGATACAAGATGAAAATGACAACATTGGGGAGGGAGACAGCTAGAGATTCAGAAGCAGGGAAAAGGAACATGTGCAAAATTTTAAAATAATTACTTTTAGATCACAGTCCCAAGAGGAGATATACATGATTCTCCAATAAGGAAACACATCTTGATAGTCATTTCCAAATCAATTAAAAAACATTTCTTCAATACATACGTCTTATTCAGTTATTCAATTCATTATAAGCAACGAGTCTCTTGCCTTTGAGTGATACAGCATACATATCCGTAAAAGAAAAAGAAGGTTCATACAATTTGGCCACTTTTCTCTTACCTTCTTAGACCTCCAACATCGGCAATACACAGCTTTTTCCCCCAAATCTTCCACATCAAATGCATGAACTACCTTGGGATTATCCTTCTGAATATGGAGGTTTACCATACCACTACAACATTTGTCCTTGCTGAAGAACTTTTTGTAAGCAAGATACCCAATGGCTGCTGCTCCTGCTGCACATGAGACTGCTACAACCCATTCAACTGTAATGGAAAAATGGAGAAACTGTCAAAACTTTCTTCAACAGCCCAACACTGAGAACAAGAGCAAGGTTCACCCCATTTGAGGTTAAGTTCTCATTTTCTACTTAAGATATATTCCATGATCTGTACTCTTTCCTCCACACTTAGGATATAACGTAGATCTTCATACTTACAATTAAAACCTATGTATGCATATCTATTCAGAAGCAGTTCATGGAACACAGCAAGACTTTACTTCCAAATTATGTATATAACTCCAGCATTAAACCTAATATGGAAATGGATCCCAGATGGTGGAAAGTCTGAGCTCATCAGATGATAGGAATGTTTCAATAATTTTAATAGGCCCTACTTTTTAAGAAATCCATGGTCTGTCTGTCTGTTTATTTATAGTTGTATAAGTCACTTCCAATTTATTTTATTTATTTTTATTTATTTATTTATCTTATATGCCGCCCACTCTACCCAAAGGTCTCTGGGCGGCTTACAACAATTTATTAGAAACCTTTTATTTAATGATTGCCCAAGAACCTATTATTAGCATTCACACATTTTGTTAACTAAGGATCATGGCTTCCTTAAATATTGAGTCAATAAATCCACCTCATATTAGGTTCTTCCTTTCTTCTTACTACTTTAAACTTTAACTAACATTGTCTCTTCCAGACTTCACAGAACATGGAGTCTTATTTCAAAATAATCGGAGCACTAAATGTATTGCTTTTGTGAGACATCTGTTTGCATAGCCAATGCACACACCAATACTAAATATATAATAACAGTTATAGGATATACCCACATGCATGTGTGACTTGAAACAGTACATGTCAAACAAGATGCAAGGAAGTACAGACTAGATAAACAAACACAGAAATCACAAGGAGAGGTTTTCACCCACAAACATCACACACTTGTTGAAGGTCAGGGCTACAAATGCATAAATGCCTGGTCACGAGCCAGTGTTGGTATGGATGCTACACACAAATAGAGGTGGGGAGGACAGAGGAGGAAAGAATATGAAAGGTGCAAAAATAACCACTTTAACCACAGCACTCTGCTTCCAGCCATTCCTAACAAAAATAAAAGGAGGACAGTGAATCCTGCCAATGAGAACAATACACACAATGCTGCAATAAACACAGGGGGCCTCTGGCCCTCAAGATGTTTTGACTACAACTCCCATAATTCCTTACTATTCATTATTTATTTATTTGCTACACGATCTGGGCTTTTGGGATATGAGGTCCAAAGGATTTGTAGAGCCACAGATTCCTTAGTCCTGCTCCAAAAGATGCACAGGGAAACTCATGAATATTGCTTTATTTGGTGTTGATATGTTTCCTCTTGCTTTCCCTTCACAATACAGACTTAACTGTGCCATACCTGACAGTGAGAGTCAGTCAAATTTATGCAAAAACAACAGCATCAAACCTCAGGATGTTCAAAAAAGTATAATGAAGTGGCTTAAGGAGGTGCAGCTGGGATCAGCTGACAAGATCGAAGGAAATCAGCTGCTTAGAGGCAGAAGGTATTCCCCCCACCAATTCCAAAACCAAACCAAAGAATTCTAAATAGGTATGAAGGTGATCTCCTGGGTCAAACGGGTGATACAATAAGAATCCAAAAACCTGTTGTTTTCTCCCCTGGCAGCAGTCACCAGTTCCTTTGTTCTCACAGAAACAAGGGCCGACAACGAAGTCCGGCAGAGGTTAGGAAAGAAGGCGATTTTAAAGCGTGACGCCATGGCCCGCCGAAACCTCCTCCAAAGCAAACAGGTGCACATGAGGCAAGGCAGACAGAAGCCGGCCCGCCTCGGGACGTTAATCCTGCTGCAAAATACAACCAGACAGCACAGGGGCTGATCTATTACGATCCGAGCTAACTAGTGGAAGCGGCAGCACTCCATGATACGATCAGCGCTAAGAAAGGAAAATAATTCCTGAAGGTCACAGATGCCGGCTTAAAACAAAGCCCGATTTCCTTCAATGGAGCGAAGACTCCACCTGCAAACCACAGCCCCACATCAATAAAATCCTCTATGCATGAAGACGGGAGGGAATGGGCAGTTCTCCTGACCCTCTTCTTCTGTTCTTGCCCGCCCGCGCACGCCTATGGTGTGCAGGTTTGAGGAAAGGCAACGCAGGCCGTTTGAAGGGCAACAAGTATAATTAGTTAGCAAAGAAAGGGGAAGGAACGCTGGTCGACAGGTAAGGAGGATTCTCACGTTACACCACCCCTTGCACAGAGGCGACAACCTCCCCCCGCAAACTCTTACCCCTTACAGAACTATTCGACCCGACTCCCATGATTCCAGTCCCCCGATCACGCTGCACGGCTGCTCTCTGTTACTTAAGGAAAGGAGATGGGAGGCGGGGCAAAGGAAAGCCCAAGGAGAGAACTGCGCTTGCGTACGACGACTTTCAATATGGTGCTAGGGGCTGCCCTCGGCCCTTAAAGGGGCAATGCAAAGACTACCCGGGACCCTGCTTGGAAGAAAGAACGGACGCGAGTCCCGGATATGAACGGTGCACTCCTCTGGCCAGGGCTCCTCGAGTATGTTACACATAGTACAGTGTAGACGCTTCAGGGTTAACTAGGTAGGCCCAGTAGCTACATTCCAGTGAAGAGGTTCATAATGAGCCCGCCGTGTTCAAACCAGGGTGGTGTAGTACTTAGAGACACCTGGAGACTGGGTTTGTGAAACCAGGGTTCAGATTCTCCACTCGTGTCCTTCACTATCTCCCAGCCTAAAGTCACCACAGGATTAAATGAGGGAAAGGAGACAACATAGGAGCCACTGAGCGCCTTTGAAAGAGCCGAATTATGCTTGTCACAAATAAAAAATAGGATAAACTTCAAAACTGTGATGACACAACAAGCCCATCTGGGGACAACTTTTCTATTTTGTATGCTGTCTCCCATTCCACACTTCAAGGAACACCTACTGGGGAGTAAGCCTTACTAAACTGAGGAGAACCTGCTTCCGACGAAGCATGGAGTGGCTGGTAGGCCCCAGTGTCCTAAGAATACTTACTGTACCTAGAACTACTGTGCAGAAATAGCTGTTAAAAGCCTCTGTAAGGAAACAGAAAGTCAGTCCTAAAGATACGCATAAACACACACAGAAAAACAACACCTAAGCAATTTATACTAATAATAAAGTCTTGTAGCATCAGATATGTGTGTTGGATGGTGGCTCCTATGCTTATCATATATGGATTAAAGGGCAATTTCCACAAACTCAGAGACATCCTCATCTTTACTAAAGTGTCTCCATGTATATTGTAGGTAGGCTTGCCACTTCCTTCTGGGAAAATTCCACCTTTCAGGACAACAGCAGGTAAAAGGTTCCTGTTTTTGACAGGAAAACTGTCAAAATCTGGCCAGAGGGGGCACTCAGCCAGCTGCAGGACTGCTTTGAAACCACTGAATGGAGCATATTTTAACATCTAGAACTGCAAGAATACGCTGACACAGTACTCTCATATATCAAAGCTTACACAGATAATGTAACAGTGGACAAGCGCATCAGAGTTTTCGGCAATTGCAAATCGTGGATGTCAGCAGAGGTACGGTCACTTTTGAGAGCCCGGAACTCTGTATTCAAGGCAGGTGACAAAGATAAATACAGGGACACCAGAGCAAATTTAAGGAGAGGTATCAAGGCAGCTAAACAGGAATATAAACAAAAGGTGGAGAACCACCTAGCAGACAACAACCCAAGGCAGGTGTGGCAGGGGCTGCAGCACCCAACCAACTACAAGGGCAATACGATGGAGACAGTCAACATTGATGCCTCGCGGGTGGAAGAGCTGAACATCTTCTTTGCCCACTACAAGGTGAAGAGACCTGACCCTGTAGCACCAGCCCACCGGCCCTCCAACCTCCAGCCACTCATTCTGCATGAACATCAGGTGAAAGCGGCACTGAAGGCTGTGAATCCTAACAAAGCCGCAGGTCCAGATGGAGTGCTGGAGAAAGTGATAAAAACCTGCGCTGACCAACTAACAGGGGTCCCAACAAGGATTTTCAACATCTCCCTGCAAACAGCGAGAGTACCACCATGTTTGAAAGCAGCCACCATCATCCAGGTTCCAAAGAAAATGGCCATAAATGGCCTGAACGATTATAGACCCATCACACTGATGTCTGTAGTGATGAAGTGCTTTGAAAAACCGGTTGTCCAACACCTCAGGTCATGCCTTCCATCAAATTTCGAGCAATACCAATTCGCCTACAGAGGAAACAGGTCGACAGGCGATGCCATAGCCACGGCCCTACACATGGCATTGAGACACCTGGGAACTATGTCAGGATGCTTTTCATAGACTACAACTCGGCCTTCAACACCATTCTGCCAGGCATTCTCTTTGAGAAGCTGACTGACTTAAATTTTCCTCCCCTCACCTGCGACTGGATTAGAGACTTCCTGACAGACTGCCCACAAACAGTAAGGGCTGGGTCCTTTACATCAGCGGTCCCCAACCTTTTTGGGACCGCGGACCAGCTGAGCCTCTGAGGAAGGCGGGGCACCTTGCATGCACATGCGTGCTCTCTCGGGCACATGCGTGCGGTCTCTCGGGCGCATGAGCGAAGCGGTGGGTGAGCGCACGTGTGCCGGCTTGAGCGCTCCCCCACCCCTTCGCGCATGCGCAGGAGCGCCTGCATGCCCACCCGTGCGCCCGCCCACCCCTTTGCGCGGGTGCGTGGGCACGAGCGTGAAGGGGTGGGGAGCGCTCATGCTGGTGCTGACACGCGTGCATGTGCGCAAAGCAGCTGTGGGGAGGGGAATGTGTGCGGGGGGGAGGTCTGTCTCCGCGGCCCGGTCCGGCTCAGGCCACAGACCGGCACTGGGCCGCGGATCGGGGGTTGACGACCTCTGCTTTACATCCTCCTCCCTGAAGCTCAGCACAGGTTCCCCTCAGGGCTGTGTGCTTAGTCCCTACCTGTACTCGCTGTACACACATGACTGCATACCTTCAGACCCATCTAACATAATAAAGTTTGCAGACGATACCACCGTGCTGGGCCTTATCACAGGTGGGGATGAAACAGCATACAGGAAAGAAATCCAGAAGCTAACTACATGGTGCTTAGAAAACAATGTGCACCTAAATACCCGCAAGACTAAGGAGATGGTGTTGGACGTCCAGAAACAGAGACAGGAACCAGCCCCACTCTATATCAAGGGGGGCAGTGTGGAGAGGGTTTCCTCCTTCAAATTCCTGGGAGTGCACCTCAGCCAGGCTCTCACCTGGAAAAGTAACACGTTCCAGGTGGTCAGGAAGGCCCAACAGAGACTCCATTTCCTAAGAGTCTTACAAAAAAACCAGGTGGCACAGCGGCTGATGACATCTTTCTACCGGTCAACAATAGAAAGTGTCCTCACATACTGTGTCACGGTATGGTACGCTGGCTTAACAACCGCGGACAAGAAGGCACTACAGAGGGTGATGAGCACAGCACAAAAAATCATGGGTTGCCCCATAACCCCACTGGAGGAAATTGCCAGTTCCCGCTGTCTCAACAGAGTGAGTAAAATCCTTAGGGATGACTCGCACCCGGGACAGCACTTCTTCATACTTCTACCATCGGGCAAGAGATATAGAAGCATAGCCAGCCGGACAAATAGGCTGAAAAATAGCTTATATCCATGGGCCGTCAGACTTCTAAATACCACATAACACCATGACTAGACTTAATATAACAGACTCACAGTGCCAGTATAACATGCAATATGTACATATCGGTGGAATAATGTACATATTGCATGTTATACTGTATACATTATTCCACCGATATGTACATTATGTATGTATGTATGTATGTATGTATGTATGTATGTATGTATGTATGTATGTATGTATGTATGTATGTATGTATGTGGAAATGTGTGCCTAGCCCTGGTATTCCTGGGGTTGGGGATTTGTTTATAAGGTTGGAGATGTATTCTGTGTCTGAATGTATTCTGTGTTGTTGCGTGTCCTGCACTTTGGGATGATTGAGAACAGATCTTGCCCCTCCTCTGTATAACAGCCTTTCAAATATTTGAAAAGTGCCATATCTAACCTAATTACAAATGTTACCCACAAATGTAAACTAAATTGGAATCTGAATCCTCTAATCATAATCTCAATTCCTTGAATTGGTAAGTAAATCAAGTATCCTCAGTGCAGTGCACAAAGACACTGGCACCTCATACACCTCCAGAAGGCCCCCTTCCCTTCCTGGTTTTGGAGATTAAAAAAAAACTTTTTAGAGACAAGTTCTGACTTGCAGCCACTAGCTCTCTGCCAAGCAACCTTAATTATTAAGTATTAAGTAAAGGATGGTAGCAAGAATAGTGTTTCCCCTCCATGCTATCTGTCAGGGAAGTACACTCACTTGAAGGAACCAGTTACCCCAACATCCGATGGTATGAAATGAAGTGTTCACAGAATTGGTGCATGGATAGAAGCAGTTCTAGAAAGCATTACCAGAAAACTAAAAGCATTACCGGAACTAAAAGCAGGTCAGTCAGCCTGCTGATCCCAGTAGGAGTTGCACAGTTTTCATTTGTTCTAGATTTTTGCTTTCTGCAGTACCTTTCTACAAAGGTATAGTACCAAATACTGTGTCTTCTCAGAAAAAGAACCAAAAGATAAATACAGAAGCAAAGGATAGAAAGGCAAAAGTCTCTAATGAAATTACTGTTTGAAAAGAGAGATGCAGAAATAGTTGAAACAGGGCTTTTGGACTATATGCGTTATAGATGACAGACTTCAGTGAGTACTCCATTATGTACAAGATCAAGAAAGTATTTCATATTTTTCATTTAGGGAAAAAATCCACACATATTTTGTTTGCACAGTATATTTAAGATAAATAAACCAGAATAATTATATGTTCATTTTTTTCTCTAGAACATAAGAGTGAGTGAAATATTATATCCGACACTAATATATGAATGATTTAAAACTGTTTGCACTAACTAATTTCATTGTATTGAATCAGGTTTTCAAGACAGAATATGTATATCACATAAACTAATTTAACACTAGAGCATGAAGTGGAGATGTTGAGGGCTAAGAGTGTGGCTGCAAAGTGGATAAAATGGCTGGAAACAGTAGAAAAACAGATGGATTCCCAAGAGAGCAAGTTATTTTAAAAAGCTGAAACACAGCTAATCTCAGAACAATAATACTAGAAAGTACTTATAGGGGAAAAAATGAGTCAGAGGTTTGCTTTAAGTGTTGCAGTATCACTACATACATTTTTGTCCAGTGTACAGGAAAGTGCAGATTATGTGTAATAATTTTTCTAAATAAAACTAGTGAGAATTTCAATCTAAAGATATATTTCAATAAATGGATGGAAAAAGAAGAAACAGATGGGGAAAAACATGTGATCTTTCTGGTAGTATGAATACACTGGATGATTTCACTCTGGAAAATGAGTGATGTATGATTATCTTACAAACTATGGTATTATAAAACAGTGGATTTAAAATTTGGTATATGGGAACAAATGAATATAATGCCTTAAAAACACATGAAGCATATAAGCTGAACTACTTCCAGCATTCTAATATGAATAATAACATACTCCAGGAAGTTTTTAACTGGTAGCCATGTTAGTTCATGTAAGCATATCAGGCAAGAAACAAAACAAAACAAAAAAATAAAGAGGACAAAAACACTGTGGCACATTAAAGACTAACTGCTATATTTTAATGTGAGCTTTCATGGATCAAGTCCATTTCCTCAGGCATAAGAGTAAAAGTACATGGTAAATATATATACATTTATACATGGCCCCAAAATAAAGGGACAGTGGTTGGTTAGTAGAAATAAGTTATAAATGGTGTGATTCAATGTGGTATTTCACGCCTAGCAATGACTGGTTTGATATTATTTTCCTTTGTTCTGTAAAAAGCAACAGTGGTTTATGGGTAATGGAACCCCTGGCTATAGATAACAACAGCAGGAACAACATAATTGTTGTGGCATTACACATATGCTAATATGTTAAGAATAGCAAGAATCCCTGTCTTTGTATTTGAAGCTTGTATTGTAAAGGTTAGTTGTGGTTAGCCGGGAAGAAACCCAGGCTATGGAAAATAACAGCAGATAACATAATTATTGTAATATTTTACATTTGGTAATGACTTAAGAATCCTTGACTAATATTTAAAAGACTGTGAATGTTGTAGGCAATCTTAATTGCAACTATAAAGTCAAAGCGAATTGGCTAGAATTCAAGGAAACTAATCTTTAGGCAGGTGCTGAATGTATAGACTGTGACTAATATAACTTGGATACAAAGAGTTAATTTAATAGAAACTGACTGAAAGGTCAATGGAATGTTGGTATGGATCATAAAATGTATTCAAATTATATCTTAGGCCACATTCCATAAAAAGAAACCTGCAGATACCACCTGTTAATTCCTTGGATAGCTATCACAGTGATAGTGTTAAAAAGAAACAGCTTGAATTGAAAAACTGAAAGTAGTAGTAAAAACAATAAAGAGTAGATTGGGGGCAGTGGGAAATCTCGGCAGGACTGAGGACCATTTTGCAGCCTTAGGACTGGCCTCCCAAGGGGGCAAAGCTAAATGAGGAGAGGTATGGATGGTCAAAGAGACAAATTTAAATATTTTAATTTAAAAACATTGTTACATCAATGTAAAACTTGCTACAATGGATTTCTATTAACTGAAAAAATTGGTTTAACTTAAAAATGGGGTTCAATTGAAAAATCTCCCTTGCTCATTGTAGTGGCTTTTTAAAAAAAACACTGTATATATATGGAGGGGAATGGGAGAACGCAAGAGTAGTGGTGGTGGCTCCTGAAAACATGACAGTTTGCCCCCTTCTTCTTAGAGGTTACAAGAGGACATTTTCAGCATTTTTGCATTTAGTTTAACATTGGGGGGGGGGGGTGAAAAAATAGCCCCAAGGCCTACATACAGTCTCTGGGCAGATGTTTATGGATCTAACAATGTCACAGACAATCTCAAGGTTAATTTTACCTGCTCCTCTCTAATATTATTAATGCAATCTTTTGTCAACAATGCCCATCTGCACTGAACCTAAGACAAATGGGACACTCTCTATGCAAAAGAATTAATGGAAACAAATCTGACATCAGGAATGGCAATACACATAAAAGTCATTACCAGGTGTGAAATGCTAGCCTCCTTAATTTTGACCATGTATAATTGTGATTGGGTTCATTAAAGATCTGAAGCAGTTCCTCCTTTTTGGCGGGAAATGACAACTGAGTCCCTTTTTGAACGTTAACAGATTTATTCAGTTTAACATTAGGTGAATCTATAACAACTTCTACTGGTTCAAAACAACTAATATCAGGTAACTGTCCATATTGTGAGGACGACAACTCTGTCTTGAAACTGAGAGGATTCATTGAGGGGCTGGCCCAAAACATTCCCGATCGGTGGGCTTCCTCGTCGGAGCACTCCGGACTATGCATATTGTCCCACAGCAAGGGTGTCTGGCCCAATCTCCCTCCGGTGGTGGATGGTTGAAGGAAGAGTCCGGCCGGATCACCCTCTTCGAGTGACCTTGTCCCCGCGGAAAAACTACGACCGTCCATTCTAAAAAATCTGCCGATGTCCCTTTTCCTTTAGACGCATCCGGATCAGGCAACAATCCTCCTACCTTTAGATTACGGAAGTCTTCCAACAACCCCCACATTCTATCATACTCCAATTCTTTTCTCTTCCCTACCTTTTTTCCTCTTTCCTTCTTTTCTCCTGTGACCGGTACACTGAACTGTCTCCTCCCAATTTGCTCCCCTATATCCTCTTCCCACACGGGCAAAATTAGCTCCTCCTCTCCTTCTCCCTCTCTCTCTTCCACCAGACAGATCTCAATCTTTTCTCCCTTTCCCTTTGATTCCCTTCCTTTCTCTTCCTCTACATTCAACTCCTCACTTTCTATTATCTCTCCTTCTCCTATAGCTCTCTTCCGCTCAGGCGTCTCTAGTTGAGGGGACGGCTCACTCTGTTTTCTCCTTTTCCTCTACAGTTCCTTCACAATAATTAACAACAACAATCATGTTGTTTCTGCTATTGTTATTCTATGCCCATGGTTCCTTCACCCACTCACCTCTGTTGCCTTTTACAGTACAAAGCTTCAGTGGAAAAGATGTCAGTATCAGACAGACAGAAATCCTTGCCAGGTGTGAAATCCCACATTGACTCACACAACTCGCAACCTATGTCTACTTAACCAAGCAAGCACTGTTTCTTTATTTTGGTACTATGTACAGATGTATAAAAAATTGCCATGTATTCTCACTCCGAGAGTGTCTGAGGAAGTGGATTTGATCCACAAAAGCTCACATTAAAATACAAGTCTTTAAGGTACCACAAATTTTTTGTCTTTTTTATTTTCCTTATGTTACCTGATAAGATTAATTAAGAATGAGTATAGATGTAGAAGAACTAATTAGTTCTAAGGGGACATTTCTAATAGCCTAGGGTCAGAGAGATAACCAGTTAGGAAGGAAAGGATTATTTGCAATAATGTTTCATCTCTTTCTAGTAATGGTTTTTGGCTAATTCTGTGAGAAGAAAAAGGTTGGCAACCACTGGGTAGGGTGGCTTGGAGGAAGCCAGATGTTTGTTGTAATGATCTCAAGCAAAACAACCACAACAAAATTATTTTTGAAAGGGGAGACGAAGCCTTTTAAAACATCCCAGTGAAGACCAAGTCTCATCACCGCTCACTAAACATACTCAGGCACCAGATCCACCCCTCCTAAATTCCTCTTCCTTAGACTGTCCACTCTTGGCAATAGACGGGCTTTTTTTGAAGGCACACATCACTTGCCCCAATCTCCTCTTTAAAAAATTTCCTTTTCGGGCAACCTGTTGCCTACTTGGGTCATGAGGGACGCCTGACAAGCTGTGAAGGCAGAAAGCCAGTTAGCAGCCAGCTGGCCTAACGTACCTCCACTCTCCGCCAACTCGAGCACTGAGGGACCTCTCCATTGGGGAAGTGTAACTTTTGAAGGCAGAGCCAGTATGCAAAACATTTGATTGCCAGAGACCAGAAGAGCAAATGGTGTCATAGCCTGTTCCTTCCCGTGTTAAAATTTGTGGGATCTTGAAGGCTGACTGAATTATTTTGACAAGTGAGGGAAGGGAATCTCACAACTGACTCTCCTTGGCACTACAAAAAAATCAGCAATAATATATCTAGTAATACATTAATAACAATGATAAAATAAATATTGGATGCCCTTCCATGACACCCCAACTCTGCTGCCTTGAGATAGTTGCCTTATTCTGTCTAATGGCAGAGTCGGCCCAGTTTGAAGATTTCTCACACACACCCATAGAGAAGCACCCTTTTCTTGTGGGGCGCCACAGTCCTCAGAAAATAGTTCCAAATGTAAGGCGGATGATCACCATCTTCTACTATCTGAAGCGCTAACACCTGCTGCGCTCTTCACAGCCTCCTCAGCCCTCCTGTAGAGGGCGCCGGGAGGCCAAGCTGACCGGCTGGAACTACGTCTCCCAGAATGCAGCTCGGCACGGGGAGGCGGAGGACGCGGTGGTGGGAGAAGAAGAGGTGGGCGGGGCTGTGGAGTCTGTTAGAAGCGGAAACAAAAGACCCCTCGATTAGGAGCGGAGAGGCACCTCGGCTCCGGCCTTAACACGCCCCGCGAGAGCCCGGCCCCCTCCTGGAGCAAGCAGCCAACGCGGTCCTCGTCTCCTCCTCCCTTCCCCCTCCCTTTACAGCTTCCCCACACCGGCCCGCCCGCCCGGCCGCCCGCATCCCCGGCTCCCCATGGCGCTCAAGCGGATACAGAAGGTGAGATCTCCCGAGTGGGCCGGGTCGGTCGTGCCCACCGCCCGTTGGGAGCTGGGCGAGCTTCGAGCCGAGCCTCCCTCCCTCCCTCCTTCCCCGGGCCTGGGTTGGTTGCGTGAGAGAAAGCGGGGGGCAGCGCAGGATTGACGCTGTGGGAAAGGGGGAGAGTAGATCTCGCGATGGGGGCAAAAAAGGGAGGAGGGGGAGGGGATGCGGGCCTGCAGGAAGAAGGGCTTCACAGCGAGCGGCGGCCCCGGAGGTGTCTTTCTCTCGCGGCGGGGGTGGGCAAGGTGTCCAGCTGTATACATCTATATAGCTATATATATATGGGCAGGTTCATGACAGCTTGCAGGAGCCTCTGTTTGGAATGGCTTGGCAAGTCCTTGAGAATCCCCGAGGCACGCTTAGTTAACCTTTTCGGTATGTTTTGACTTGGCAGGAGGAGAAAATGGCACAAGCTTTTCCTGGACGGTAGCTCCAGGGAAGAGGTTCTCATGGCCCTGCTCTCCTGCCTGACAGAAATACGAATGTTCCACGAAAGTAGTATGTTCGAGGTGCTTGGACTAGCTTCGTCCTCGTTGGCATTTGGATGGGAGACCAACCGAGCGATTTTCAGGTTAAGGCTAGGGCAGAGTTCCTGAACCTGGAGGGAGAGTTGCTGCTAATTGATAAGTAGATAGGTTGTCTATATAAGGCAGTGAGTGTCCTATGTTCTTGGGGTGTCAGAATACTATTTGCTCCCTGCCCTACAGCTTTCATTCATGCAAAGCCCAACCATTCTTATAATCTAGGTCCAAGTCTTGGAATATGTTACTTTAGGTTATTGAAACTGGGACTAGAAGAGTGCTTTGTGAGAGAATGCAGCAGGTAATAAAAGGTTTTGAAAAGTTTGTTTTCACTTATTGCTGAGGTAGTGTGAGAAGGTTCATGTTACATCCCCCTCTCTTGTATACCCTTGAGAAACTAGGTTTAATACTGCCACAGGTAGATCTGCAGCTTGAAATCCACCTGCATAGCTTGGACCTTGTGGTAAGCCAGGAAGGACCATTGCTGCAGGGACTTCCGACACATTGGTGTAACACTAATACTGGTTTACCTAAATCACTATTGGCTTTCTTTAAAAGAATTTGAAAGGGATGTTCTCCTATTCTACTATAATTCTTGCAGCTCAGGTAAAGTAGCTCTTCTGTACTAGTGACTAGATGTTCGAATGGACATGGTGTTGATAGTGAATTCTGGTTGATGTAGCATATTGTGCTTTGGAGGGAATAAATGTGATTTTGTATATCCATTCTAGATGTGGGGATCTAGAGCCTGCTGTGCAGGAATCGTTTGTAGGCAATTTGTTTTCACTTGCTTTTGAAGCGTCCCTGTGTTCATTTTTTCACCAGGCAAGAAATCATGATGGATATGTATTCCATCAAGTGCCAGAAGCAACATGTCCCTGTCTAACAGTTGCTGGAGAGCATGAGCCAGAGGGGTGTTGTTGCACTCATGCCCTGCTGGCATGTTTCCCATAAGCAACTGGTGGGCCTCTGTGAGCAGAATGCAACACTTGATAGGCCTTTAGTCTTCTCTAGTCTATGTGCTGCTGTTCCAAATTTATAGGCTTGGAAGACTTCTTGACCTAACCTGGCCTTTGCAGGAATAAAATACCATTTCCTAGAAGAAAGTGAGAAGTTGATTCAAATGTTTTCATTTACTGTTCTTTTCAAGTGAGTGCTATTACTGAATAGGTAGGGTACATAAGCTACTGAATAGCTGAAGTCTTGCCAAAAAGGAAACTGAGCCTCTTCAGTAATTGGTACACTAACCACAACTTCTTTGTAAGTGTAGATAAGAGATGATAACTTTAGCACCATTTCACAAATTACATTGAACTCGAAATGGCCACAGATTGATAAGAACCAGCAGAAGAATTCAGACATCTCTGGCTCATATTATCTACCCAAGATGAAAATATGTTAAAAAAAAAACCCCAAAAAACAACTATACTGACCATTGATGGGGAGATCTAGAATAGAAAGTACAACTTCACACAGTATGTAGCTAATGTATGGAATTCGCTTGTATGACATGATGTGAACGTCTACAGCTGAGACAACTTTGAAAGGGAATTACAGAAACTGTCATTGGCTACAGGTCATGATTGCTATATCCAACTTTAGAATCCAACAGAATATCAGTTTCAAACGAATAAATTGTATAAGAAAGCAATTGTCCTCATGTTCTACTTGTCTGCTTCCTAGAATCATCCCGATGGCCATGGGGGGAGACAAGATCATGTACTAGAGATGCCTCCAGAATCTTAGCAGGATTCCTAGGTTTTTGTGGCTCTTCAGCTTTTACTATGCTGTTAAGGGAATATTGCTTAACCTTCTTTCTTGGTGCTGTATTGTAAAACCCCTGTGTCCTTATGGAAGTGTTGATCTTCTTGTAACTGCGGGTAAAGAGTGTATGAAGGTATTATTTGATTGGTCCGGACAAATATTATATAAGATATTCTAAGTCATCATCATGACAGTCAGACTGGTCTGGATATTCCCACCTGTTGTTTTCTGAGTACTTTCCCCCTCTTGGTCAGCTTATATACTGTAAAAATGCGGGAGCCAGAAAATGAACTGTTCAAGGTGCAATAGTTACAACAAAGGCCAAAGAAAACCTTGTGTAATTTTCAAGAAGTAGCCATGTCAGTCTGTGCAAGCATATCCGGACAAAAACAAAAACACTGTGACATCTTAAAGACTGTCACATTTCAAAATGAGGGTTTTGTGGCTACGTCTACTTCTTCAGACATGAAATTTCACAATGAGATATCACAGTTAGTCTTTAAAGTGCTGTAGTGTTGTTTTTTATTTTCTGCTTGCTTTTTGTCATCGTCTGAATATGCTTGAATTTGTGTACATTTCTAATTTTACTTTTCAGAGGATTAAAAAATTCATCTTGATGTTAATACCTAGAAATTCTAAATGGTTTTTTAAAAAATTACACTGGGTATAAATAGTGAACTTTATTTTTCATTTGTTTGGGGAGAAAATGTGAGCAATGTCCCCAATTCAGACATATAGATCATTATAGGGAATTTAAGTGAATCAATGGAGCAACCTTCCAATTGAGGCTGACTGGGTTGTTTTTGGGCCCTACAATAAGCCAGAATTCAAAAGCATTCTGTCTTATTGTGCTTGTTCAGTTTCAATTGATTGGCTCCTCCTATAACCAGAAGAAGCTAAGGAAACTACAGCTTAATGTGAAGAGAACAAATCTGGCTTGTTTCTTTCTCAGTAAGCCAGAATTATAAACCATACTTTGTTCTTGCTTTGCCATGGAACAAGTTTAGCATCTTCCGTAATGACGCTCTTTATAAATCACAATTTAGATTAGTTGGCACTGGCAGGGAGTTCATTTTATCACCTTTGGCTGATAAGTAGGCTACTACCTATGCAGAGATAGCTTGGCTGCAGTTATTTATGCACTATTAACCTCCTATCTGGGTTATTATAATGCCCATGTGGGGCACCTCTGTACATGGTCAAGAAATCTCAGTTAGCATGAAATTGAGCTGCAGGGCTGTTTACTGGTACTGATCGTTTTGAACACATCATTTCATAATTCGCCCTGTCTAATTATTAAGGTCATATTCAGAGGCTCTCCTTTGGAAACTACTGTCCACAGTGGTGCAACAGGTGGCCATCAAAGGAATGCCTTCTAAATAGTCCCGTCCCCCCCAGAAGTCCAATTGACATACCTGCTAGTAGCACTTAGGCACCAAGTTAAGGCATTCCACTTCCAGTAGACACTGAGTCCTTCATTTTTATTTTCATGAAGGGCTTTACCATTTATATTTTGTTGCTGGCTGTTAATGTGCTACTATTTAAATATTCTGAAACCATCTTAGCTGACTGATTTGTCCTTTTTATGAATATTGTGATTGCGTTGATAGTTGTGTTTTACTCTGTGTAAACTGTCCAAAAGACATTGTCATTTTTGCTGTTTGAACATTATTTAATCTGCATCCCCTTTGCTGCAGTTTCCTAGGTAGACATACCATGCAGTACTATATTGGTTGCATACACTACCTTTTCATTTATCTGCTTTCATGCTTTGTCAAGCACGGTGGATGTCAACCTTTTGAATGGTCTCTATGTTCTAAGTTATGAATTTAAAAAGCTAGAGCTAAGACCCTGGATTTGGTAGGACAAGATCATGGACAAGAAGAGAAGGCAGAAGATACTTAGGTGATCGTGGAAGATTGGTGACTATGGCCTGAATCATTGAGAAGCCTCTGCTAATAGGTTAGGCACCAGTAATATAAACATTGAAGCTGTTTAGTATTTTATAATATAATAATTGTATGCCTTCAAGTCAATTTTGACTTATGGTTACTCTTTTCAGGGTTTTCTAGGTAGAGAATACACAGAAGTGCTTTACCATTTCCTTTATCTGGACGCACCCTGGGATTGTGTAGCTTGCCCATAGCCACACAGTCAGGCACAGCAGAAAATTGAGCTGCCAATCTCTGGCTCTGCAGCCAGGTACCTAAACAGCTGAGTTATCCAGCTAGCTGCATATTAGTATTTTAGCTTGTTCAGAATACAGTTCCTGGGCTGTTAATTGGAGATTGCCATAGTGAGTCTTTTCTTTAATCCTGAAAGTGATCTGTTGAGTTCCAGATTATTTCCCTGTATAGTTCAAAGTCTTGGTATTGATTTACAAAGTCCTGAGACTTGGATATGTAAATTACTTGAACCTGCCTACATTTAAGACGGTTTTCTGAAATCTTACTCGTGATGCCTCAGTCTTCCGATGTGAAATGAGTGCCTTTTCTGTGGTGGCACCTAGACTTTGGAATTTCTTCTGTATGGAAGCTAGTCTGAAGTTCTCATGATTATTTAGGTGCTAGTTCATTGACATAATTCTGTGCTTGCCAACTGAGAGGGAGATTCTACCAAACCCAATGGATCTTACTCCCTGGTGATCCTGTATAGGATTGTAGCTTTGCTCTTTAACTAACAGCTGTGGTTTTAAATGTTTGTGCTCAGTAGTGCTGCTTTCTTTCAGTATAGTTGAATTTGGTATAACATGTTTTTATGCCTTGTAATGTTTGTTGTAAACAGACTTGAGAATTTTATAATGGGAAGGTTAGTGTTGGAATCTTACTAAAATAATGTATGATGAAACTGCATTAGAAATTGCTTTTACTAGAAACTGCTGCCGTAGTTCCCTGAAGCTGTTTCACTGTTGGCTGCATGGTTTTTAAAGCTTTTACTCTTTGCTAACAGATTTTGGTTAATATAATAGTTCTTTAATTGTGATTTGGGAAGCTTCAGGCATTTTCAGGTGTTCCTGAGATAACAATGACAACAGCAGAGAGAGTTTGATGGAGGGATGTCCACTGACTTGTGCATCCTTTAAAAGGCAGGTTAGACATATAGGGCTATCAACAGTTGCCTTTCAGTTATCCTTCCTGCAATTGATCCAGAGGTGAGAAAATGTGATAGCTTTAGAAGAACAAGTATATCTGAATAAGTGTTCTTGCACACAGTAAAGGAACTACTTGACTAACATATTTAGTAACTTAAGATGGATATGAAGTATCTTCTGGAGTCTGCAATTTGCATGAGGACTGATGGGGCAAATTGTTAGCATTCACACGGTCACCTGTAAGACTGATAGTTACTGTAGTAGCAGCAGCAGCATAAAAGAAATTTGTACCTTCCAGATAAAAACAGAGAGAAAAATCCGGGGGGGGGGGGGGTAGCTAAAACCAGGAGACCCTTCAGTTTAGGACCTAATGATGGTATTGATATTGGCTACCATTGTCAGGTCCAAAATTGAAGGGCTTCATGTTTTAAGTATTTATTTATTTATTGCTAGCCCATGGCAGCTGTTACAGCACTTATTGTTCAGTGGTGGGAGAAGGCCTATGCAGTGGATTCTCCCTGTTCCAGTATTACTTCCTGAGAGGTTAATTGTAGCATAGGGAAGAGTTGCAGCATGGACATATCCCCTCCACTTCTCATGTTGCTCCAGTTCCTACCCCACAGTATAGGAAAGATCAGAGTTTTATTGGCTCAGGACAACATATGAACAAGCTACAAAACCCTGTTTGCTCTATTTCAGGTTAATTGCCATTCTTCTCTCATCTCCAAAGAACCGCACACCAGTAAACAGGCAAGAACTAGTGACTCCATGTTACACTTGTAAATGATGAACAGGGTTCGAAAATTTTTAGAATGTCTCACCAGTCAGTCAAATTTTCACCAGTCAGCATGACCGGACTATAGCCTTGCAATTTATGTTAACAAATTTAAACTAGGCACTTGTTCACTTTTATTTCTATGTAACAATGCGTACAAACCCAAAATAAATTGTATTACGTACACGGTATTCGCCTATGTCTCCTTAGTAGAAAATGCACTGCTGTCAGAGGTGTTGCACTTGTGTCCTTGAACATGCCTGGTAGTTTTAGCACTGAAGTACCATTTATCAATGGCTTTAGTAGGGTTAAACTGTGGTAGTGGAGGTCCATTTAGATTCACCATCATAAGGTCATCTAAGTTTTCAGTCTCTAAACACGATCTGAATTTATTTTTGATCAGATTCATCTGGCTGAAACCCCTTTCACAGCTAACTGTAGAAACTGGTAGAACAGAGGCAATTTTAAGGAGCTTCAGAAGAACAGGAAACCTACCCCCATGGTGGTTCATCTACCCTCAGACTTGGGTTGCTTTATTACCTGCGTGCCTGTGGGGTCATGAAGCTTGCATTTTGAATGCCTTTCTTTTGAATGTCTCCAACAAAAATAAAACTGAAAGCATAAGCGCCCGGCCTCTTAAGGAGCCATGGTTCCCTTCCACCCCAGGATGTGTCCTTGTTCGTTTGAAATTGGTAGCAGGGAATCTCCATATTCTTCAGCATGGGACTACTCTACATTCTCCTGCAGAGCTATATCTCTATGTGCTGCTCGAACTCTCTTCTCGCGAGAAGAGGGCAGTTTTCCTTTTGCAATGGGAGGGGGAGGGGAGGACTGCAGGATTAGAGAGAGAGACAGGCGGAGGGGAAGGAGGAAGACAGGGAGGGAGCTGTGACTTGTCGAGCAGCATTTTTCACTCGTCACAGACGAGTGGACGAGTGCATTTTTCAAGCCCTGATGGTGAAGCACTAATGAAGAATGCTGGCTGTGAAAACAGTGTTAACATGGGGAAGATTATTAATCTAAAGCAGTGTTTCCCAACGTGGGGGTTGTAAAATGTTTTCAGGTCACTTTATATGTGTTGTGGCCCTTGTTAAATAATTTCTTCCTTAACCTTACAGAATGGGATATTTAAGTTAGTGCGTATGATGTGTGAGTAACAGGCCCTGGGGGGGGGGGGGGAGAGAAGCCTCTGCTTTCTGAGAAGAGATGACGTTACCACATTACAAATGTCTTTTTATGCAAACGTGGCAAGGTGTCATAGGTTACTTGGCTATTATAAAAGGAGGATGTGAGTCAAAAAAGGTTGGGAACCATTGATCTAAAGCAAATGTGTTTGGTTGGGGAGCTATTGGCTGCGCGGCTGTCCTTTTGGATTATGCAATTTTACAAGACAACTTATGGGTCCCTTAATTGTAGATGATGTCATGCTTTAACATTTCTGGTTATGCTGACACGCTGCCTGCATAAATGGTGAATGGGGTTTTCATTCAGCCTCTGATGCTGGACTGTGATTATCTTCTGGAACTGAAAGCAATATAATAATAATTGCACCGTACTGCCAATTCTCTCTGCTGTCAGCTGGTGTTCAGGAAACTTTATGGAAAAATATTGGTGGTACCATTGGTGCCTTCATAATCTAATCATCTGTTAAAGCACTCATTTGAGAGTGGAGGAAAGGAGTGTGATATCAAAAGGGCAATATAACAAGCAGATTTCCAAAAAGCATGTAGAGAATGATTAGTATTAAACCAGGCACATTTCACACTAGGATGGTTGCTAGCTTGAGGTGCAATGGGGAGATTGCTAAAGATGGGTAGCATTTAAGGAGAGCCTCGAAGATTCTGCAGAAATAACTTGAATGTTGTTTGAAAACAAAAAAAGGTTTCTCCTAAAGATGGCTATCATATACAACATAGATCTAGATGAATCAGAACAGCTTTGCTTTGGCTAGTGCTTTCCAAAGTTTTTACCTTCTATGATTTATTTCCTTATGTATTTTGATTGCTGGTGAATGGCAGTGTGGAGGTCATAGAACCTCTGTGAATCAGAGAGGATTCCGTGGCATGTTCTGGGATGCAGAGTCTAGGAATCTATTGGCTTTGCTGTCAACATGCAGGAAGCCTTTTATGAGAGACTTTAGAGAAACTGAGTGCCCTAGTCAATGGGGCATTGACTAGTATTGCAATGGCTGTGTAGGTCAGGTAAGGGTATAATTTTGAAAAACAAAGTAGTGCTAGATGTATTTATGAATATAGTAAGCGCCTCCTAAGTTTAGAAATTAATGTTATTCTTCAAAGGGAGCAATTAAAATACACAAAACTGGCAAGAAGACATTCATGGAAATCTGGATTGTATGTGGTGTGTGGGTTACAAAGGTTTTGCTTTGGGCTGTTGTATAGAAATGTAGATTCTTAATAATCACAGGTTACATCTTCATTGAGTTTCTGGAGACACTTTACACTTTGTATGACTGCTGGGTTAACACCAGGATTCATTGTGGTAAACTTTTTTAATAGTGAAAGGAAGAATGTTACAAAGAACTGTGATCAGCTGAGAGTTACCACGGTGTGGTAGGTTCAAGTCCTGCTTAGCCAATATGTTCTGTAGGTGGCCCTGTGAAAGTGTCCCAGTCTCATTTACCCAGTGGGGCTGTAGGAATAAAATGGAATGAGTATGTATCTACTGTCATAAGCTTCTTAGTGGAAGGATGAGATACAGCTGTGGTGTGTACCTGTGGCTTACTGTGCATCTTGTTTACACTTTGCAGTTTCTGTGTTATTGTCTATGAGACAGCATCGGTAGAATACAGTTGCTAAGTATGTGTGAAGCAGCTAGTGGAGATCAGACAGAAGAGAATGATGCTAATACTGGGGGGGGGGGGGGGCAAGAAAGTAACATAAATATGAATATTTTCCAAAACATAGTTAAGATGTTCTTGTTTGAGTTCAACAAGTATAGTGTATCCCAGACAGCCGTTCCCTTCCCTCTCCTCTCTTTTCCATTGATAAATGGGTTGCTGTGCTTCACACAGGACACAATTGTGAATTTACAGCTGCTTTATATATTTTCAAAAATGAGGATCAAGCATTTCTGTCTTTCTTGCTCCCAACATTCTTAGGAATTACTTTTGGTGAAACTTAACACCATCACATAATCTGCTAGAGACTTATTCCAATGTCCACAGACCTCTCCTCCACTATTTCTAGTTGAAATTCAGACCATGGAAATATGTCAGGCTTCTCTCTCTTCCTAGCACCACAAACCTGTTGGTATATAACCCCTTCAAGTGAGGAAGAGCTCTTGATAAATTGTGCGTATTTTATGCACTTTTCATTGGGCTCGTAAAAATATTATGCTAATGTGGATTTGAAATTAATTAGGATAATACATTAATGTATGATACCATGCATAGGTTTTGTGGAAGTAACTGTTACCAAGCTGATGAAACTTCAGATGGCAGGGGCATGTCAACAAATTAATACACTAAGATGTTGATATATTGGATTCTTGATGGTAGGCCTATCAAATCTTTTCTAAAGGCAGATGGGACTTTTACAAGGCCCTGTACCAGTTTGCGGCATATGTTTATGCTCTCTGTCTGTCATGTTGACAGTCATATCCTGAACTGGTTTCCATTTGTACTGTAACACAGGGAAAGGATTCTGAAATCAAGATCTCGGATGTTGATTGGTTAGCTTATTTGATCTAGGAAACTGGGTTGTGACAGTCAGAGCAGACTCTCTCAGAGGAAAGTTTCCATGGTGTCCACAGATGCTTTGCTCCTAGAGCTAGTAATAGGGGCTGTGGGTTGTTCTGAGGGCTGGTGTTCAGAAGCAAATGTTAAACACCTTTCTCTTCCATGCCGTGGTGCAGATCCTACTGCCTTCCCTCTGCAGGGCCTGTCAAACAAAACAAATATACATTAAATGCATGCATTTAACATCACAGTTATTTTGGCTGTGATAAACAGTGTGAAAAAGTTACCATGTCAGCATGGATTCTGTACATCTTTCCTGCACATGGATGAGTTAATTATGCTGATGGATAATAATACTTTGTCTTTATTTAGTACATGTGTTCACAACTCTTTGCATAACCATATCCTAACAGTTCTCTCAGTCTGTTGTTCAGCTGATAGGGAGCAGGGCAGGGGCTGCACATAGATGTCCTATGGCTGGGAAGCAGATGTCTTAAATCTATATTGGAAGCCTGGGGAGAGAGAGCAATTAAAAATCTAAAAGCAGTAAAATACTTGAAGCAAAATCTATTGATTTATAGCTTCTACTCAATATGTAATTATTTAATAAACAGTCCCAAATGTGACTCCCATTCCAGTACCCTGGGCTGCTATATGTTCAAAGCGTTTCAAGCAGTGTGAAATCAGTGAATTGTTTGTGCCTTTAAGTGTGTCTTGAGCTGCAGTGCTGAACTACCAAATTGATTAACAAACTCCTGGGAATGTTAGAGAGGCTGTCCTTTCATTAGGGTGCCAATTTTAACCGTTGCTGGCTATATTTGTAGTTTGGGGAGTCAGAGAATCATTCACAGAGTCCACCTAGAGAACTGTGATCCTGGACTTTTGTAGGCAATGCACCTTATTTACATTTCTGTCAAGATTCTCATTCGTCTCCATTGTTGTAAGTGCTGCGTCAAAATGATCTGGGACATGTGTGGTATTTTGTTACTGCTGTGGAAGAGAAAGGAAGTGGCAGTATTCACTTGATAGGACAGAGTTTACTTGAATACTTGAAACATTCCTTTCAGCTATTCTTGCCAGAACTCTGAGGAGACTTTTGAATCCTTCGTCTTGAATGGGTTCTGGGAAATGTACAGTAGTGTAGAATTCTTCTAGCGGGAGACCCTTGAATTAAGCCATTTTAAACATCAGAAATAAACAATATTTAATAAGTATTAAAGAATCATTTTCATCTTGTTCCTGAAGGAATAACTGACATCTGTTCCTAACCATGTGTGGATTTAGCAACTCCATATTCAGTTGGTAAAATGTAACATACTGTTAGAATAAATTTAAGGAGAACGTGACTCGGGTAGCTGTTGATTTCATTTTCTTGCATCACCCATCACTCTCTGAAATATCATATTTGTTTTATGCAGCACATATGCAGAACTTAGTATTGAGAACGATTACAAATTAGCATCATTGGCTCATTCCAAGATATGTGATCCAGTAGGAACACAGTTCTATATTGACTGAAATCCAGTAGCGTAATTTACAAAAACCTAATTGTTGCAGTTTTTATGGAAATAAAATTTTCTCCCCCCCCCCCCAATTCCCAATTCCTAGGGCTCTCTTGGGATCTTCTTGATTGTGGGGAAGCCAATGGGGGCTATGAGATGGGGAGAGTATTTAATTTCTGAAAATTGTCACCAGCAGTAAAATCAGCCTGATGTCAGGAAATTAAAAACTTTCCCTGCCATCTCGCAACCACCAGTGGCTTTCTCACACTGAAAGAGAATCTCACAGAAGCCTCAGGACCTTCAAGGGGAATCAGAAATTATTTATTTCTGAAAAATCATTGAAGCTAATGGTATCATCAGCCTTCTGCACCTTCAATTACAAGACAGGATTTGAGCTAGTATAACATAATATAATCACATTAATAATCTATAAAAATATAGTATTAAATAAAGTATGGTGCCTTGGAACAGACAACTGATAGCATTGTGCTGTTTGGAAATTTTGGACTGCAAATTCCATAATTCTTCACTCTGGGAGTTCTACCTGACAGAAAACTACATGTTGCTCACCTTGGAGAAAAGTCTTAATCTGGAAGGTTTTGTGGCCTATTTCCCCCCAAGCTTCCTATTCAGAAAGGAAGCTTCAAGGTAGCATTAGGTATTTGTTCTAGCTGAACCACATTTAGGTATTTGTAGGTGTTCGTTTGTCAGGTGGAACTCCCAGAATTGAGAATTATGTGATTTGAAGTCCAGACATTCCACATGGCACATCCCTAACAGCTATACTGTTTTCTAAAGTAATTTGTTTATAAGCCCAATTCAGGATACCCTTATTACTTTGACTATAAGTGATGACTTGGAGCCAGGATATCTGAAGACCCATTGCATCCTATATGAGAAGTCTTGTAATTTGCTGTCATTATCTGAGGACTTGTTCTTATATTTCATCTCCGAAAGAGGTGATGGCTGGTGGGATCAAGGCAAGCCTTCTGTCTAACAGCTCTCCGTTTGTGGGGTCTCCCCTTAGGATATTGCCCCCCATTGTCTTTTAGATGGCTGATTAAGAGTACAGATATAAAAATCTTTTTAAAGCATTTTTTTTTAAAAAATCCACCCCTCCTGAAAAACAGATGTTAAGGATGGAGTTTCTTTAGTGGTCTCCAGCCACAAAATATGAGTGCTAGTTGGAGAGGTGCGGGGTGAGGAACCCTGGAAGAAGGAGAGGAGGGAGTGATATGATTTGCTTTAAGGCCCTTATAGCTTATGAAGAGGAGGTAGCTGGTTAGCTGGAACCCTAAAGCAAAACTTAATGGTATATCCTACTTAACTGAGTCTATGTTTTGCAGAGCTTATTTGTTCTCTGCATCTCCCTAGAGATAGGTCATGGTCCTTTGGGCTACACCCAGCTGCATTGATTCCAACTTTAGTAGATTCACTGAATAAATGTATGCAAGCCTCATTGATTAGGTGTACTCTAGCTGGGACTACCAACTGGATTTAGCTCATTATAACTGGAAACTTCAGAAACTATCTTCTATCTTTTACTGAGGTTGACCTGTAAACACTAAAAATAGGTAGCATATTTTATATCGTTTGGGAGACCTTATTTGCTGGAGTGCAGTTGAAAAATTATGCTGCTGCGAGTCCACTGGCCTAAGTTTCAGTTCTATGCTGATAATATTTGTTGACTCAAAGTAAGCTTTGCTGTGCACATGTAATCTCTGCATGTTTCTTGTAATGGTGGCAAGCATCACTGAACCCACTATGACTTACTAAGAGAAGGTTATTGTGCACAAGTAAACAAATTTAAAGATGTTTGTGGGGAAGAAAACAGTGTGCTATAGTGCAGTTTTAGAGCAAACTACTGAAAAATATTATGGCGTAATGTTACCATAAATTTATTGAAGATGTTATTTATAGCTCGCATCTTAGAGCAAAGGGTCCCTTGCTTGTGCTGGAAAACAGACTGTAGTGTCACATAAGAAGGCTCAACTTGGAAGAACAGCTAATCCAGACATAAGTAGTGGCAAAGGTACTAGTAACATGACAAACAAGCATCATTGCTCACTTTTATTCAACGGGAGACTGGAACCATTGGTGGGTAGGACTCAGTTGAAAATGCTGTTCCTCTAAAAGACAGTGTAGATTCAATACAGATGTATGTAGGTCTAAATCTGTGTCAAGAAGATAACTGGAGTGCAGGGAGAGGTGCCACAGAAGTGCCATGAATATCTGTTTGACTTAGAAATTTTTCAGAACTACTACCTTCTCTTCTTTCAAGAACAGCCCTAGTCATGAGAAATCATCCAGGTTAGAAATTGGATACAAACCTTTTAAGATAGAAGACTTAAGCCAATTGTTAGCCCTATCTAGAGTAGATCCATTGAATCAACTGCTGAATGATGAGGCAATATTTTTGAAAATCCTTATTATTTGGTATGTCTACTGTGGATGGGACTACTAGTTGGATTTTGTTCAGTTACTCTTAAACATTGTGAAAACAGGAAAGGTCTTCAGCTTTCTAAGAAAGCATTAGAAACTGGAGGAGGGGGGAATCCTACTAGTTTTCTTCTAGCAAAGAATGTGGTATCAGTGTCCAGTAATTGTTTCCTTAACAAATAATGTTGGTGCAGTTCTTGTTGCAATCCTATTCTGCGTTTATGGAGGTTTATAAAAATTTTGCAGGTTGGTATCTTTAGTGGGCTTATTTGCAAAGCTGGTGTTGGCCTGTGATTAGTGCAAGACTCTTACGGAGGTTGGTATCCAAGGTGTCCAGCTGAAGGTGAAGCAGATAGATAATTCTGAGTGACCTCAGTCCAAAGTGGGGATGTGTAGTGTATGTAATCTTTATGAGTAAAATATCATTCCTAAGGCATTTTGCGGATGGATTCAGTTTTCTCTATGCTTTTCCAGACATTTTGTACACCCACTGCAAACATGAATTCCTGATGGTATGGAGATAATTAGCCTCAGCTGTTCATGAGCAGCTGAAAAGTGCCGCATGAGTAAGCATCACACAGTGCCAATGTGAATTTCATCTTTATTGATACAAATTAGATTTTTCATGTTGTGTGCAGTGATACTGTGCTTGAAGTGGTATGTTCTCTTTCTGTAGGAGAAATAACACTTTAGGATTATTCACGTGAATTCATTGCATAGTCAGACAAATAGAACACATGGAAGACCCAGGGCCTTCTGGGTGGGAGTGGTCACATAGTGTCTTAAAACTTGCATTGTCATTGCTGGCATATTTAGAAGCAGCATGTGATCCTGCAGAAACACTAATTGCACCCCAGAGCTTTACCATGATGGAATTGGAGCTATGATCACAATAGGAGTGAAAGGTTTACCACAGTAGCATTCACGATGCTTATGCAACTACAGTGTTTCAGCAATGTTTCAGCAACTACAGTACACCAACTTCTGCTTATGAGGCCTTGTTGCCTTCCCTGTGATATGGTTTTCAGTTCCTATCAGCCTTAGCTAGTTTATCTGGTTGTTAGGTATAATGGAAGTTGTAGTTCCGCACAATCTGGAAGACCTCTAATTCCGCAGCCCTGATTTATAATTTGTTTCCATTGTTTTGAATAATTCCGTTTTTTAAAAAGTGGTGCATGTATCTGAATTGAACCAGAATGCTTGATCACATTGGTTCCTCCACACTTTGTTTTTAATGGTATTAATCAGGGCTGGCAAATAGACGGTTTTGGGAAGAAATTTCAAATGTTTAGCCATCCAGGCTATCTGTTACTGGTTATTTTTCCAGCACCTCTTGTCATTAAACATGTGCTACTGCACAAATATTTTAGTGTGCTAGTAATTCTGGTTGTCATAGAAACCAGCTTAATCTTTTTCTGTACTTAAAAATAGCAATGTGCTATCGAGTCAATTCTGACTTACAGTAATCCTTTTCAGGGTTTTCCAGGTAGAGAATACCCAGGAGTGGTTTACCATACCCTTCCTCTGTGGGCATCCTGGGACTGTGCAGCTTGCCCAAGGCCACACAGGCTGGCTTTTCTCCCAAGAGACACAAGTGGGGAATTGAACTTCCAACTTCTGGCTTCTCAGCCATATACTTAAACCACTGAGTTATCCAGCCGACTATTTTCTGTACTTACTCTAGTGAAATATTGAACATCTAGTAAACTAAGACACATTGATCTGTTCTTGTCAAATTTAATAGTGGAATAAGAGAGTTCTTTTCAAAAGCATTCCTGTTTTAGACTGTCTTTCATGATACTCATCCCCATGAACATGAGCCAAACAAAATAATACAGTGGTGCCTCGACTTACGAACGTCCCTACTTACGACCATTTCGAGTTACGACCCGCTCCGGCCGCAAAATTTTGCTTCTACTTGCGACCGGAGCTTCCACTTATGAACAGAAAAAGGCAGGAAATTCAAATTTCTAACTGTAGGTGGCGACGAGGCTGCTTCTTTGTAGCTCTTTCGCCCCAGCAGTTAGAGAGTGTGCGATTGGAGGAGGCTTGGGACTGCCTCGCTTCTGCTTCTGAGTGAGTGTGTGTGTGTGTTTGCAGGGAGGCTTCGGGCTGCCTGGTAAGGTAAGGTGCTGTTTTCTGCTTTTTAAAAACTGTTCTGGGTGTTTTTGCAGCGTGGTTTTGGGCTCGGGGGGGGGGGGTTATGTTTCTGTGGTGTGATGGGTCTTGGGGGGTTTGTTTGTTTTTTGAGGTTTTTCCCCCCATTTCCGATGGGTCTTGGGGGGTTTGGTTGCTTTTTGGGTTTTTTTCCCCCATTTCCAATGGGTCTTGGGGGGTTTGTTTGTTGGCTTTTTTCCCCCCATTTCCGAAGGGTCTTGGGTGGTTTGGTTGCTTTTTGGGGGTTTTTCCCCCATTTCCGATGGGTCTTGGGGGGTTTGGTTGCTTTTTGGGTTTTTTACCCCATTTCCAATGGGTCTTGGGGGGTTTGTTTGTTGGCTTCCCCCCCCCCCCATTTCCAATGGGTCTTGGGGGGTTTGGTTGCTTTTTGGGTTTTTTTTTCCCATTTCCGATGGTCTTGCATGCTTCCCTTGCTTTTTCCTTTGTTCTCTTTGCATTTCCGACCTGGTCCGTTACAACTGAAGTTGCTTTAGCTTTTTAAAAAATTATTATTGCTATGGCAATAGTATCAGTTTCTGTTAGGACAGGTAGATGAAATACCTCTGTCCTTTTGCATGGAGTTGCCCAGTAAAACATAATCATACAGGAAATGCTGAGGTCAACTCAGCAGTACAATGTGGTACTCTTCCTAAAGCTGTTAATGTATCATATAAGACATCTGTCTTTGTCAGTGATGTCAGTCCTACCTTTCCACAGGTTCAATTTAATTCAGAACTGATTGGACCAACATTTGACCCACTAAGCCAACAGCAACCTGGCAGGGGCTTGTTAACTGTCTTGGTATTGCTTGTGGCTGGAAAAGGGCTATAAAACATCTTATTAGGCTCACTGTCCCTGCTGAATTTTGCTAGAAGTTGAATTTATAGCTATTTTTGGTTTATAGCACAGACATTATATCAGTAGTTGAGTTTCTGTATAATTCAGTTTTTCAGTGTTTTTGGCCTAACACAGCTGAAATTTTAGATAGTCAGTATTTTAAGGATATTTGATTTCATCTGAAGCTGGGAAGTGTAAAAATAGCAGATCAGGCAAAATCCAAAGAAACAAAACAAAAAGACAAAAACATATGGCACCTTAAAGACTATTATATTTTAATGTAAGCTTTCGTGAACATGTCCACTTCGTCATACATAAAGAAACAGAACAAAATGTAGATGAAATATCAGTTTCATATTCTAAGTGTTCATTGGTTACATACAGCAATTAGGCCTATGTTTGTTTTAGGGTCCTGTTGTAAAAATTCTTCAAGAAGACACAAAACAGACACCAGGTCTGAGCAGAGATGGGGGGGGGGGGAGAAAAGAGAGAAGGGGGTAGGGGGATTGAAAATGCAATTGAACTTCAAGAGGGGAAAGAAAAAATGAAAGAAGGTACTGTAGCAGAGGAATCACGTGTCTTAATATAGAGAATATAGGCAGTTTTAACCTTAGAGCCTTGTCATAAGAGATGGGTTTGATAGTTGTGAAGAAAATAACCACGGCAGTGGATAACAGCAGAAGTGTTACATCTGGTATTGGCTTAAGAAACCTAGGCTTATATTGAATCCATTTCTGTGGTGTCCATCATGTGTATAAATTTTATTTCATCTGTTTCCCTCTATATTCTTGATTTGTAATCATTCTGTTTTAAAATAGTGACTTTCAGATCTTTCACAGAGTGTCCTGATAGAATGAAATGGTTGGAGACAGGTTTCTGTGTGTTGTGGTTTCTGATATCAGATTTGTGACTGTTGACCCATTTCCGTAGAAACTGTCCTGTTCGTCCTATGTAGAGTGCACAGCAGCATAGTTGGTGAAAGATGGCATAGATCACATTAGCTGAGGATCAAGTGAAGGTGTTTTGATATTGTATGTGGTGTTGTTAGGTCCTGTAATCGTGTTGCCAGAATAGATGTGTGGGCAGAGTTGGCATCTGGCTCTGTGGCAGGTTTTAGTCCCTCTGTCTGTGTTGCTGTGTGTTAGTATTTGCTTCAGGTTGGGGGGTTGTCTGTAGGCATGTATGAGTCTCCCACCAAGGGCTTTGGAGAGTGAAGTGTTCTTGTCAAGGATAGCTTGGAGATCGCTTAGGATGCATGTGAGTGGTCTCAGTTGTGGGCTGTAAGTGACAACTAGTGGTGTTCTGTCACTTTTTCTAAAAATAGCAGGTCTTTCTCTGCTTGCAGCATTACAGTTTTATTTAAGCGTTCACTGCCTTGAGCTTCCTTGACACTTGGCAATCTGACACTTGTGGATTCTTTCTTGCTGGCAATATCTGACATTTGCATAGATAAGTTGTTCTCTCCTCTGAGTGAAACCTGAGCCCTGGGATTGAAAAGGGAACTGTACTTCTGAAAGATTTTGCAGTTGGCTTCTTTGGACATGTGTATACCAAAATGACCTCCCTGGATGGGCATGTGTCATGTTTCTCAAAATAAAATTAGTTGCACGTAGTTGGGTAAGACCTTGATGCTCTTTTTTGGAAGGTCACAGACAATATCACTTGTAGACTCTTATGACAACTACTTTATTTCAGATATAGTCTTAACGACTAGTGGTACAGTTGTTTCTTTGTGTGCGGTGAATTAAGTATCCAACACCATACAGTAACACTGTAATGAAGAAATAAATGTTTGTCAGTTCAGTAAAATGATAACAAAACTGATGGGTAGTATGTTTAAAATTACGATAAATTTGGTGAGTTCATTGATTCAGTGAGCTTATTCCAGTTGCAATTTACTACTGGATTTCTGCCATTGTCTATTTCAGTGTATTAATCACCATCTGATAGTATGTTGCATATTCTCTTCCTTTAAAAAAAAAAGGGCAGATGGATGTAAAAAGCAGGGCCTTAGGGTGCCATGCAACTGGACTTCATTCAAAATGGAGGCTGGCCCGATCTATTCACAACTCCCTTTTGGACATGCAATGAAAACCTGACCCGTACAGATTGCATTTGAGTAATGTTGTTGTTGTTTAGTCGTTAAGTCGTGTCCAACTCTTCGTGACACCATGGACCAGAGCACGCCAGGCCCTCCTGTCTTCCACTGCCTCCCGGAGTTTGGTCAAATTCATGTTGGTAGCTTCGATGACACTGTCCAACCATCTCGTCCTCTGTCGTCCCCTTCTCCTCTTGCCTTCACACTTTCCCAACATCAGGGTCTTTTCCAGGGAGTCTTCTCTTCTCATGAGATGGCCAAAGTATTGGAGCCTCAGCTTCAGGATCTGTCCTTCCAGTGAGCACTCAGGGTTGATTTCCTTCAGAATGGATAGGTTTGATCTCCTTGCAGGCCAGGGGACTCTCAAGAGTCTCCTCCAGCACCACAATTCAAAAGCATCAATTCTTCGGCAGTCAGCCTTCTTTGTGGTCCAGCTCTCACTTCCATACATCGCTACTGGAAAAACCATAGCTTTGACTATGCGGACCTTTGTCGGCAAGGTGATGTCTCTGCTTTTTAAGATGCTGTCTAGGTTTGTCATCGCTTTCCTCCCAAGAAGCAGGCGTCTTTTAATTTCGTGACTGCTGTCACCATCTGCAGTGATCATGGAGCCCAAGAAAGTAAAATCTGTCACTGCCTCCATATCTTCCCCTTCTATTTGCCAGGAGGTGATGGGACCAGTGGCCACGATCTTAGTTTTTTTGATGTTGAGCTTCAGATGATGTTGAGCTACATTGAGTAATGTAACTTGTGTTTTATGTGCTGCATTTTCAAAATGTTTTGTTTTGAATGAATTGTACATTCTGGATTCAGAAAATGGGAAGTAAAATAAAATTAAGCTTGCATAATTTAGCCACCATTGCACAGAATGCTTGTCCAGCACTGAAAGTGGAACTGCAAGCTCTAGTTGAAATGAGAAACTCCCTCTTGTGGAAAACAGTGGAAGGCTATTGTCTGTGTGTTAAAGTGGGATTTAAGCCTTAACATTATCATGCAGAAAAAGAAGGAAATGTAGAGCAAAAAAAAAATCACAAATACAAAAATCTTATAATGCAGTTGACATAATTAAATACTGTGAGAAAGCATTCCATAACAGCCTTCTTCCATTTTCCAAATTTTAAGGTGTTTTTTTTTTGGTAATTAACAGATTCCCCTCATCTTTTGTATTTATATACTCTTCTTTCCACGTCATGGGGACAGGCAATCCTCCAGCTGGTCTGGACTGCAGTTTCTTTAGTCCGTTATTGCTGGTTGTGCAGGTTGGGGCTGATGGGATTTGTAGCATGAGTCATCTGGAGGGCACTAGATAAGCTATCACTGCCTAGCTCTAATTGTTGCATTGTGTTATATTGTGTTGTATTAATTATCATTTATTTTATTTAAAATATTTTTACCCCACCTTCGTCCTTAAAAAGGACCCAAGGCAGCTTACATCATTAAAAGACAATATTTAAAGCTAAAAAGAATAAGTATCTCAATACTAATAAGGATCAGACAAATACCATGGTAAAACATGGTAAACAAATGCAATACAAAAAACACATTCAAAGCAGTAAGGCACAACAATCCATTAAAAAAGCCAACTCAGGCAGCTAGCCAGTTGCTAAGGGAAAGCTTGCCTGAAGAGAAAGGTCTTCGCCTTTTTGCGGAAGGACAACAAAGATGGGCCAGTCAAGCCTCCTGTTGGAGGGAGTTCCAAAGTCAGGGAGAAGGCCCTCTCCTGTGTCAAAACCAAATGCAGTGTTTGTTTATTTAGCAATAAAATGCTAAATCTGGAACAAGATAGTGCAATGAAGGGGGTATTCAATTGTGTGAAAGTCACAGTTTAGCCCAGGGGTCCCCAACCCCCGGTTCGCGTCCTAGTTCCGGGCCATGGCCTTGGCAGGACCAGACCGTGGAGACAGATCTCCCGCCCCCCTGCACGCACTCCCCCCCACATGCCCACCCGCACGCACGGCCCACCCACCCACCCACAGGTGCCCCACCCATCTACGCAAGCATGCCCCACCCCCCGCGAGCACAACCTGCACAAGCATGCCCCACCCATGAGTGCACCCATCCCAGCCTCACGTGCGCCGTGCTCCCCCGTGAGCGCGGGGGTGTGCCCTGCCCCACCGCACGTGGACACCCCCCAACCGGTCTGCGGTTTGGAAAAGGTTGGGGACCACTGATTTAGACTGTACCATAATTTTGATTTTGGCTTTTGCCTGTAATCTATTTATCAAGGTCTTTTGAGGTCCACGTCAGGATTTCCCATGTCAGGGTAACAATTTCAGAACTGAAATATGGTAAAATGGATTTCACTATCCTGGAGTCTTCCTCTGTTAGTGGGAACGAAATGTAAATTATTTTATCGAGTAAAGATATGGAGGTGTGCTGGCTAATATTGTCATGCTTAGGGCTGAATGGCTGGTCATTCCATGGTATAAGACTATATCCTCTGGTATTGATTCAAATTTCTCTTTAGCTTTTAGTTGTCTATTTTGGAAGCACTTGATCAAACCTAAAGAGGATCCAAATTTGGATAATTAATCTTGGGTTTGTTTAAGTAACATTGCAAATGTTTTCATGTTTCCTGTAGGAGCTAAGTGATCTGCAGCGTGACCCACCTGCACACTGTTCAGCAGGACCTGTTGGAGATGACTGTAAGATCTTTATAGTTGATGGCAAGATACCTTTTGCTTATTTGGCTACACTTTAAACTTTAATAAGGTAAATATTACTTTGTGTTTTTCAGTGTTCCATTGGCAAGCAACTATTATGGGACCTGTAAGTATGCAATTCACATAAATGAATTAAATATCCACTTTTGTATTAAAAAAGTAAACCGTAAGAGTATTCTATCTGTTGATGAATGTACTAAATGTTTGGTACTCTTTTTAAGGGATAAAATATCAAGATAAATTAAGACTAAAACTTCCTACTTTATGTCTGCCCTTTTGTTGATATAATTGCATTGGTTCCAGACTGAGTCCAGTTGATCCCCTTGATTTCAGTGGGGGTAAAAAAATCAAAACTAGAATATTTTGAGAATACACCTTTGGTCAAAACCCATATGCACAGTTGAAGCATATCATGTATCTCCCAGTGGTTTCTTGCTGCTGGATAATGAAGCCCTCTCAGGATATTCAGGAGTGTGCCAGTCTGTGGATTGGGGCATGCCTGAAAATCTGATCAGAGATTTATTTATTAGCTGCATATGCCACCATTTGCCCACCACAAGTGTAACTGTGCAATAGGAGTTTGGCAGTTGTTTAGTAAGCTTAGTAACATTCAAAAGACATCTTGCATTTTCCAGAACGAATGCGTTTAGAGTTCACTTGCCAAATGATATTACTGCTGTGCCAGACTTCTTAAGATGAAGGGTTCAAAGTTATGGTGCAAATTTTCCTCTTTATTCTAGATATTAAGGGCTTGTCTGTGATTATTCAAAGGTCAGGGAAGGTACTTTGTACATAGAGAGTTACACTTCGTCATATTACGTATTTACTGGCCAATGTAGGGCATTAAAAATAAACTCCTAATCTGAGCTGTTTATTTATTTAGTGATAAAATGCTAAATATGAAAGAAGATAACCCAGTGAAGGGGGGGGGTATCCAATTGTGTGAAAGTCACAAATTAAGTTCACACTTAAGCCCTGTAGGCACTCTGAGTTTGTTTACTGCTCCATGTTCAGTTTAAAATCATTTTGTTGGGAACAGTTTTGTGAATATCCTTTGTTAATAATATAATGGTCACTGTCAGTACTTTGCACACTGAATTTCCCTCTGACCTTGCTGTCAGTAATCTGACTTTCCATCACTCGCAGTGTTTATGTGTCTGAAATTCTAGATAACAGTTAATGTGACTGATGATCTGGGCTATAGTTCATAGGCTCATGCTAGAGATGGGGGTATTCGTATACAAATATGAATATCCCCCCACAGATGGAGATAATGAGGGTCTGGCTCCATGGGGCCGGATGGTCCACTCACGATTCTGCCAGTGACGCAAGCTTGACGGAGCCTTCCTATTGCTCTGTTGCTCGCGATGGATTAGCCACTCTGTGACCTGGCAGAGAGGCTTGTCATCCCGCCTTCTGCAAGAACTGGCTAATGTATCGCGAGCAACGGAGCAATAGGAAGGCTCGATCAAGCTTGCGTTAGCGGCGGAATGGTGAGTGGGCCATCTTTATCTCCACCTGTGGGAGGATATTCGTATACGAATACAAATACTTCCATCTCTAGCTCATGCTATCACAACTGTGTCAGTCTTCAAGGCACCATTGGGCTTTGTTGTTTTTAGTACAATAGTAACATGGCCATGTTTTCAGACGTTACAACTATGTTTTTCAGGTAACAGGGATTATAATGCTACAGCCATATAAAAAGGAATTTCTGTATTTCACAAGGGTCCAGAAGAAGTTTAGAAAGTGGGATGACTGCAAAATTCTGTGTTGTGGAATTCTCTACTTTGTTTCTTTCAAGCAAGCTTTTAGCCCCTTTGGTTGTAAACTCTGCTTGAAATCTTAAATCACAAAATAAAAGAAGTGAATAAAAATTTAAATGGCAAGGGAAGGGGATTCACTGGTTTTGCCTCTCTGATGATATGCCAAAAAAAATAATTAAAAATTAAAGTTAAAGCTTTAAAAAGTACAAAATACCGTATATAATGCTTCGTATGCCTAGGTTATGTATGCTGTAGCTTTTTCTTGGTTTCAGCTGTGTAGATGCAGTGTTAATAATTTGGAAGCTATTTCTGGCATATAGGCATGGAACATACTTGTACCACTCTGCCTTTGCTTCACTATTGCACATAGCTTCAAATAGTGGTCTGTTTGCTGTATGCAGTTTGCACTGCCCCACCCTCCACAGATTTAACCAAAGTTGTTCCACAGTCTTCTAAGCCCTTGCTAGAGATCCTAGAAAAATGTCAGGAACCTAATACATGTGCAGCTGTCACCTTTGGCTCTTTTTCCAGTGGCTGTTTATGATCTTATCTTCTTTGCATTGAGCTTAGCCTTGCTACAGAATGTTTAGTGCCTTATCTGATAAAATATCCACAATTATATGCAATGGTCACGCCACCCGTTTTTTTCCTGTTTGGAGATGTAAAATGCAGTTGGGATAGTTAAAAGTGACCCAGTACAGACATATCTACTGCAAATCTAATGCTGATTCGTTGTTGCCTGCAGTTCTGTTAGGAGCCAACTTATATGTCCTTTTTTATAGGTCTAACTTCCCTAGAACAAATGTTTCCTCTTTCTACAGAATACAACCAAGTTAATATTAATCAGTTTCCCCCTTAATTTAAGGCACAGTCTACAAGCACATGATGTAGAAAGCGTGGAGAAGCTAATTATGTCTATGTCAGTATGATGTAGGGGATAGAGTGACAGACTAAGACTCAGTAGGCCTGGGTTCAAATCAATGGGGGTGTGGAGCTGGTAAGACTACTCCTTAAATATATCACCTTGAAAGCCCTATTAGGTTCACTACAAGTCTTGACACACATCAGGTTAGTTCCATGATATTGGAAGACCACCTAAGAAAGGGTGTGTGCTGTCTTGGGCTCTATGGCCAGTATGACAGAATTAGTTCACCTGCATAAATAGTGTTGCATCGGTGGACATCCAGTTCTAAATGATGGATGAGGAGTGGAGTCATTGTAGTTCCCATTTGCACAGCTCATGTTGCAGCCTTTTGCACAAACAATACTATACTTAGGGATTACAAGAACAAATATGCTACTGCTTGCATAATTGGGGGAGCCAACAGAACACTAGGACACTGTTTTCCTATATCAGCTTTATGTTGAACTTAAGCCCATAACAGAAGGTAAATTGCAAATGCAATAATCCAAAATAGCTTCAGCAGACAGCTTCAAATCTTTATCAGAAACCGTGGATAAAGGCGATGGAGGATTTTGTTCTAGAGAGGGAGAAGCACATTATTCCTGAGTGCTTGTTACAAATTTCATTGCAGTTAACTTTCCCAGTGATTATGCCAAACAAAAAGAGTGCATGCCAACAGTGAGGAGTGCCTGTGTATTAAGAAATGACTATAATGGGCAAACTGATTGAACCCTGAACAGTGGGAATACTAGCAGGATATTGAGGAAGTAGAGGACAGATTGCACTGGGGAGTGGGCAAATACCCTGGGCAGCACTGGCAGGTAGACTGGAGCAGCAGCTAGCCTGTGGTGGGTGGGAACTGTGCCAACAGCATGGGCGCAGCAAAGTTGAGTAGGAGAGCACAATCTTGGAATAGCTGGTAGAAAAATGAAAGAGGCAGAAGGAGGGGCAGTAGACTGAAGCATGGCATACCTCATACTGTGAGCAGAGACTGCAATTCTCTCTTCCTTCAAGAGTACTTCAGGAAAGCCCAGCAATAAGTTGACCTTAAGGAAAATGAGCTTTTCCACAGATCCAGTTTCCAAGTATGTGTGGTGTGAACTGACAATGTCTCCTGCCTGAGAGAACCCTCTCTCACTGGCTACACTAGTTGGTGGGCAGGACAGCAGTCCCACTGCCACATTGGCCAGTCCTCCCCAAACATACCTTCTTAGCCCAGTAAGACAAGGGATCTTTCATGTATGCCTCTACCTCTGCCGTTGGCATGTCCTTCCTCTTGAGAGGTATCTCTAGAGTACAGGTCCCTGCCATGCTTGTCAAGACTGTGTCCCAGAAAGCTTGCCCTGTGTTTCCACAGACGAGGAACTTGGACTCTAGAATAGACCTGGTACTGCTGTTTGGGGTGCTGTGAACATTGCTAGTTTCTTGCTGCTCTGTGAGCCCTCAATGCAATGTTGTGAGCTGTGTTGTTACCCTTCATCACAGCCACATTCAACAGAGCACACCTGTAACCTGCCATTGTGTGTTTCTGTATGCCTGATACCTCCACCTCCCACCAGTATCCTGCCAGGGAGAGATGGGCATATTTTGCACCCAGATTGCTCCAGATGTCACTTTTAAAATGTACCACAAGTGCACTGGCCAACTGCTGCTGTACTAGTTGCCTGACACCCCAATATAAATCTGGCCCCACCCTGCAGCTAAAGGTCATTCAGGATGGCAGTTAGTGCCAGTTCTGCCATAAACCTACAAAAACAAGTGTTCACCACCAAAGAAAAGGACTATCCTCTTCCCTAGCCAACTAGTAATCTTAGCATATGTACGTTTGCAGAAGGCCCTTTTCCTGGATCCCAGGGTAGCCTGGAACTGATTCCTGAGATGTGGGTCTGCCATTTGCTGCCTCTCACCTATTACCTATTTGCCTATCTCTGCCTCCCTGCTTCACTGTGCTGGTGGCTCAACTTCTGCCTTCTGATGACTCTTACCCTTTACAATAAGGAAGCCACTTGCCTCCACAGTACTCACTTCATTTGCCAGCAGCAGTGCCTTGTGCTGAGTCTTCAGGTGGCTGAACATGCTACTGTTGGAGAGATGTCCCACGTTCTGCCCACACCTGAGCACCTTCTTGCAGTGCATGCACTCAGCCATGTGAGCAACTGTTGCACAATGTTGAAAATGTTTTCAGATCATTGACTTCTTGGGAGCTCAATTTTTTGACTGCATGTTTCTAACAAGAATTGCTAACTTGTCATCACTACTGGTTCTGGCAACTAGTGGGGCGAGTACAGTTGGAAGGGCATGGGTGGTTTTGGTGTCATGTGCATCTGCAATAGTGCCCACCTGAGTCTACTCCTCTTCCGCATCAGAAGTATATCAACTTGAAGGAGAGTTCCCACCAACCACAATACTACTTTGAACAGGACAGATCTGCTGGGAATTAGGTCTGGCGGTAAACCCTTCTTTGACTGTGATGGAGCTGCATGGTATGGATATGAAAGGCAATGTCTGGTGCTTTTCATAAACCTCTTTCCCAACCACAAAAGCAGCAGCACTGCTGCCGCCCAAACTGACAGTGTCAGTCTGAGTGTTAATGCCATCCTTGCCCTTCTCTGGGAGAAAAGTACCTTCACGATCTTTTTTGGCCCCTTGCCCTCGCTGGCTTGCACAAAGATGTCACTGGAACATATCTAAGGTTCACTCCTATTGGTCCCACCTTGAACCAGAGGCTTCTTTGCCACCTCCTTGTGGAGACACACCCACCCTGTACTGCTGCCTGCTGCTCTTTCATAGTGTCAGTGCTGAACAAGGCAGCTGTGTGACAGATTTTGTTTGGGGAGCTCGTAATAGCAGTTGCAGGTTGTCATTTTCCTCTCTCTTTTCTCTCAGTAGAAGTTGCTGCAGTGGTTGCAGGCAGCATTCCTGCAGCCTTCCCCAAGTACCTACTCCTCCTCCCACACCCACATTTCATACTACCTGCATACTCTACCCAAAGAACAGGATCTGATTCTGCTACAGCAGAACACAAACACTTCCAATGAAAATCATACCTGTACTTCCAGCCTAATGTAGCTACAATGCTGCTTTTATTTTTATATATTTATTACATATGTATAGTGGCTGATTATTATGCAAATATGTATGTTAAACAGCACTGTGCCACACTTGTTAACAGACTAGCCATGAACTATGTAAAATGTTCGGAAGTCATAAGCATTGGGGGTGGGCTGGTTCATGCTAATGAGTCTCCCTCCCCAATACTAGTTACTGTTTAAGAAAGAGGGAGGGAATGTTAGATGCTCTGCTGATCACAATTGAGACACACAAATATACACCTGGTATTTACCGTATTTTTCCATGTATAAGATGATACTTTTTCCTAAAATCATTACACTAAAAATTGAGGGGCGTCTTATACACGGAAGTAAGCTGAGAACAAAACTGCCCGTACCTTGCCTCTGTAAACAGGCTTCCTTCAATCACGAGGCTTAGCTTCCTAGTCAGGAGACTTAGCTTCCTCCAATCACGAGCCTTATGGAATTGACGTCAGCTGATGCTGAACAAACCAATTGGAACACACCTCGTTGGAGGTGGAGCCTGTAGGCCCAAATGAAGCAGGGACTCATGAGCGTTCTGAGGTCAGAGGCTGAATACTCAAAGCTAAATTCTCTTAATTTTTGGGTTTGAAAAGGGGGGGGTCTTATAAATGGAAAAATACATTTTTTAAAAACCATGTGACTGCTAATCCTGTTGTTCATATAATGTGTGATTAAGTTTGTGAGTTTTGTGTTGTGTAGCCCTGAAGTAGGTGGGGCGGAATAGAGACTGAATGCAGAAGGACAAAACAACACAAAAGAGAGCTTAAAAATATAGGGTAACAGGAATGTAGAGGCCTGTGTTGGTAAAGAGCAGTAATAAGAGCTAACATAATGGTTCAGAGAAGTCTGGGTTTGTAAGTTAATTTTTAAAAAGTTGTTTATTTATTTATTTAATTTATATCCCGCCCATTTAGACCGAAGTCTACTCTGGGCGGCTAGACTTTAAATTGCACAGCTCTATTTGAAAGAGAGAAAACATGCTTCAGTTTGCGCCGTCCCGCCCCCATGAAGTCTGTGCTTGCGTAGCCTTCAGTTTCCTTCCTACGTCTTAAGCAGAGGACGGGGTGGCAGGGGGAAAGAAACGTTTTCTGCCTTGTAGCTGTGAACATGCTGGACACAAGTCTGCAGACATTTCCGTTTACAGAATCTTTGGACAGTCTGTAGAATTGGCAGGCTCTGCATGATCTTTCAATGAATAATTGAAAAATAATGGAAGATACATATTCAAAAAGAGTTCAGTGCTTCAGGTAATTGTTTGTGGATTTAAAGTTGAGAGGAGCATTTCATGTTCAATCTAGCAGCTGTAGTTCTATCTCAAATATACTCAAGCCAAGCATTTTAGTTCTTCTTGCCTCTGCAGTTGTTATGTGGTTTACTATCTCATAGAATAATGGTGATGGCCATGGATGTTTCACAGAAAGAACAGTGTGCTGGGAGGAGATGGGACAAAAAATGTCTACGAGGCTGTGTTCTTCAAAATATTCTCCAGATGCAGATGGGAATCTTAGGGAAATAATTTGAATCATGACCTTATTAATTTTCCTGTTTTGCAGCCTGATAGTGCATATCAAGGGGGAGTCTTTTTTCTCACAGTACATTTTCCAACAGACTACCCATTCAAACCACCAAAGGTAAACTCTTTATAATATGGTTAAACACATTTTGATTTCCATATGTTAGACCTTGGCTTTATCTCTTTCGCGTTATTAGTCCTTCTGGGATTAAATGCAGAAGAATCACAACAGCACAGCATAGATATGTTACTGAAGTGATCGGATAGACAAGGACAAAGACCAAAGTCATGCAGCATTATTACAGATGAATTCAATATACATATATGATTTTAATCACATTGTTCCCTGTTTAAACGTTAAATGCTGACTTGTGGGTTCAACTATTTTTCAGATTACTGTGTTTTAGTCATCTAGATCAATCAGCAGTGGGAAACGTGTTGTTGGACTGCAGCTCTCGCCATCCCTAGCCATCATAGCTCATGGTGAGGCATCATGGGATTTGCAGTCCAACATCTACAGGCCCATACATTCCCCACTGTTTCATAGTGGATGGAATAATAGTTCAAATGGGTAGTTTACAAGCTTTCTGTATTTGGGGAGCTCTTTCTACACAAGCTTGTTCGTCATGAAATGCCTGTTTCTGAGGATTCTGAGAAGTGCAGGAGCACACTCAGTTTAGTCAGGACCTGTTGAGTTCTGCCTAGTGGCAGTTGAGCAAAACCTACACTCCCTCATCACTCTGTATTTTAAGGAAAATTGGATAGTCCTTGTCAAGTTGTCCCTTAAATTTTCTGTCTGTATCGATCTTAATAAGCTCCTAAGCAGTCTGGTTTCTAAACACCGCACCAATAATGGGAAAACTGTGTTTTGCTCTGCCTTATTTGTGACATTAGTTTTTGCCACTCCTTCATCCTTAATTTAAATGTACTAAATTAAATTAAAATGTTTTGATCCTGTCAGCAGACCTCAGCAATGTATTACATGTTACACATAAAACTCTATGCAGAAGACCTCCGTATTTATGACTTAATTGGTTTATCAGAGGGTGGATTTGATTTAAATCAAATCGATTTAAATCACAATTTAAATCAACATTTAATTTTTTTAAAAAAAATGTATTTTTGATTATTTAAATAAAAAAATTGATCTTTTTTTTAAAATTGTGATTTAAATTGTTTTTTTTTAATCATTGATTTTTGTCCACCCTGGTTCCCCAGCAACAGTCATAAAATGAGATGTTGTAAGCTGAATCCTATTTTCCCATTGGGATTAATCTTAAAATAGGAGTTCGGCTTCCAGGCAGTTCTCAAGCCTTAAATCCACCCTCTTCTTCCCTGAAATCTTTCACTGTCTTTCTTGCTCCTTCTGTCTTCTCAGCTGTCTTCTCTTTTCCCCATCTGCCCTCTGCTGTCTTTTGTGCTCCTTCTCTCCTACTACCATTCTCCTCTGTTGCCACAATTCTTGGCAATATACCAGTCAGAGATCGTAAAACTTTGGTTTTGAATGTTAGTGGGGGGAGATTTTAACACTGGAGTGGCTGTAAAGCAAGTTGTTCTAAATCAGGAGTCTACTGTAAATATGAAAAAAGGGTTCTACACATAAATCATTTTGGGTGTCTCTGTTAATCAGGAAACAGCTATAGTTACTGCTTTCTCATTAATACCAGAGTAGCTTGGCTCACATATAAATAGTATGTGATTGATTGTTTTGATGTCTCGTGTCTTTCTCACAAATAAGGTGTGGTTTGCTAGCTAGCCACAAAAGCATAATTTAAATCCATGATTTGTTGTTGACTTGTCGTTTCTTTTTTCATCATGGCTTGTCATTATGCTTGATTCCAGAACTGTGCCTTCCACCAGGCCTGTTTTCCCAGTTGCCTGCCCTGCAACAAGTTCTGATAAAAGTGATAGGCAAGAAACAGTCCAAAAATTGGGGGGGGGGGGGGCACATGGCTTGTTTGAGCTTGTCTGCAAGACAGTTCATGGTTAAACAAGCTAGTTTAGTGCAATGTGCAAGTGCGAGTATAACATAATCTCTTTTTACTTGTTTCATAGACCCAAATTGTTGTCAAATATAGAAATAAAACATAGGTTATAAAAAATATATTTGTGATGTGAACACTGTAAAAATATTTGACAATTCTTCTGTTACAGATTGCATTCACAACAAAAATATATCATCCAAACATAAATAGTAATGGGAGTATTTGTCTTGATATCCTGAGGTCACAATGGTCACCTGCTCTGACTGTTTCTAAAGGTAAGTATTTATGAAACTGAATTTTAGGTCACCATCCTGGCAGGGTGGATTTGATTTAAATAAAAAAATTGAATTTATTTTGACTATTTAAATTAAAAAAATGATTTTTAAAATTTAAATTGTGGTTTACATTTATATCAAGGAAAATCATCCCAGTTCACTTGGCATTAAGAACTCTTGGCAAAAATCAGGGTACACTTATTCTAAAATATGTGTTCAATTATGAGCCAATTACTTTTTTATTTTCTTGTGGTCAAAACTTCAGTACAAAACAAGGCAGTTTCACAGAGATCACAATACTAGTTAGTTCCCCATACCCAATGTTTTGTTTTGTTTTTAATAGCAACCTTTATGTGGCAAATAGTTTTTGAAGCTGAGAAGGTTATCAAAGCAGTTTGTTATATGTTGTAGTTATCTGCAGTTCTTTAAATTAAGAAAGAAAAATACCTGTATAGCCTGTTCAAGCCTTAGATGTGCCTGAAAGAGCTCTTTCAAACACTGCTCATCTTTTTACCATGTGGTACACTCATCTTGAATAGCCCACCATGGAGCCAGGGCAGTGCTACTGTAGTTTGGGACTGGGGCTGAAAGGGACATAGCATATTGCATTCTTCACTGGTAACAGACATCTATAAAAAGTAAAGGATTTAGATTTTTGTCTCACCTTGTACTACCAAAAGAGAATGTTGCTGTGTGCCCCTGGCTTCCCACAGATCATCATGAAGTGCCACTGGGCAGCAGAAAATATAAGCTAGAGCTAAAGGAGGTACTGTGCCAATATATCCCATATGCATTGGGTGCATGGAGAATGTACAATGTATTGCTTTTCAAGTTTCGAAAAGCTGAGCTATGGAATTATTATAAAAAAACCTATATCTGCTTTTTGCCCTGATTGCTGAGTTCATGTCATAAAAAATCTAATTGATTTTTCTTTTTAATCTAGTTCTTTTGTCCATATGCTCTTTACTTTGTGATCCTAATCCAGACGACCCTTTAGTACCAGATATTGCACAAATCTACAAGTCAGACAAGGAAAAGTAAGTGCAAATATAATTTCAAATATCTTGATTGCTGCTTCTTTTCCCAACACTCTCTCCTCCCAACCTACTGTTATACTTTCTGTGATGCCTTCATCTCTGGCAAAATCAAGGTTTGTTTTTACATGTACTATTGCAGAATCTTAACAACGTTCCATTCTTACATTTGTGAATTTTTCCCACCTTTTGTTCTACCTAGTGTATCTATCTTAAATGTATAATTTTCAGATTATAGCAGTAAGTAATGTACAAAACTATTTAACTCATTTTATCACTGGCATATTCTGGATCCAAAAGTTTCCTGTGTTGAATCTTACAATGTGTGAGCAAATGTATATTTCTAAGTAATATACTTTTTTTTTTGCACTTTTAAATGTTAAAGAAATGTCCCTACTGATTTTGCCAAGAGAATCTCATCAGACTATTTTTGGTGTTATCTGAGAGAAATGGCATGAGTCGTCTTCTTGTTGGTTTGTTGCTGAATAAAGTCCCATGTTTTGAGTATAGTATAAGATGATTTAGATTAGCTACCAAGTTCGCGTTCCTAATATTGTCTCACATCACAGTTATAAACAGACTGAGACAATATGTGGATGTATGTTGGGCTTGCTTTCAGCATCTCTTCCTCAGCCTAGTGAAGATAAGTAGGCAACTTACAAGCATGTTGGGGGTGTGATTTAAGGTTTTTTTTTTCCTTAATTAGAAAGTGTACAGTGATAACAAATCATGACTCCAAACAAACAAACAAACAAAAAACATCATTTATATAGTCCAATGCAATTCTGGGGATAAATGTAGTCAGTTTTTTAAAATGTAAAGGGGTAAGATATGAATTGTTGATCCAGCCCCTGGGGATGTCTTAGCTAACGTCACCAGAAGATGCAACTAACCAAGTTGACCTTCCAGACTCTTCCGTGTGTTGATGGTGTCTACTTACAGTTATCACTTAAAGCATTGAACAAATAAAGGGAAAGCAAACCACATCAGCTGTTTGAGTCTTTAGATCTCTAGCCCATTTAACTCCCTGACTAGTTTCTTGGTCAGAAATGTTCCTAAATCTATTTATATCAATACTGAAGAGACGAGTTCTGTTCTGTCTTTCCACCTTTCTTTTCTACCTAGTGAAGCTAAATAGGCAATTTATAAATACATTTTCATCTGGAAGGTATTAATGATATTCCATATGCTGGTCCCTTTTTTGTTACAATTCAGTTAGTAGACTTGATCACTTTAATTGTACCAAGATCGGAAGAGTGTGGCAGGATGGTGGTGGAGGAAATTGAGTTATAATGACATACAGTGGAGGTCCCCCCGTCACATGCAATTTTTGTAATTGTCCTGTGCAGTCTTGTCTTCTCTTAGAATATACCTTCTTCATCTGCACATTTATCCTATTGCTAGCCATCTATTGTGCCCCAATATAATCTATTTTTTCATATGAATTTTGTAACTTTTTAAATTTATTCCATTTATTTGTTTTATTTATATGCTGCTTTTCTCCCAATAGGAGAACTCAAGGTGGCTCACAGTCAGCTAAAACAATACAGTAGTCAGAATTGAAAGCACCATAAGTACAAAACAATTAAACATGTAATAATATTTTTTTTAATTAAAACATTTTTGAACTTACCCCCTGAATTCAATTAAGGTAGCATTCCCAATATCCTCCACTTTTCCAAATCACTTAAAAGTCTGCCTCAAAAAGAATGCCTCTGCCTGCCAGCAGAAGAACAGGAGGGAAAGGCCAGTCTGGCCTCCCTGGAAAGGGGTATTTCACATTGTGGGAGCAGCCACTGAAAAGATGTACTCACAGTCCTGTGAGACCAAGAAAAAGGCATTCCCAGAAGACCTTAAAAGCCAGGGAGACTCATATAATAAATATGGACCTTGAGCTAGCCTGGACACAAGCCATATAGAGCTCTGTAGATTCTAACCAGCACTTTGAATTTGGCTCCAAAACAGAGCAACAGCCAGTAAAGGTTTTGTAACAAGAGTTACACACTCTCTGTAACCAGTGCCAATAAACAGTATGACTGCAGTATTTTGAACCATCTGAAGTTTCAGAACTGTTCAAAGGCAGCCCCATGTAGGACATGTTGCAAAAATCCAGGAAGGAAGTAACTAAGGCACAGCCAGATCAGACATCTCCAAGAACAGGCACAGCTGGCACACCAGCTTTAACTGTGCAAACGCACTCCTGGTCACTACTGAAACCTATGCATCCAGGCTCAAGGTTGAATCCAAAAGCACACCCAAGCCGCAGACCTGACTTTTCAGGGGGAGTGTAGCCCTGTCTAGTGCAGACAAAATCCCTATTCCCTGATCTTTTGACAAGCCAAGAGTGCCTCTGTCTTGTTTGGGTTAAGTTTCAGTTTGCCCTTATCTAGTCTATTTCTGACACTAGACACTGATGCAGGCCCAAAACAGCTTCCTTGGGATCAGATGGAACTATCTGCATATGCCTTTGTAAATGGGCTAGCGAACTGTCCAGCCTGTTGTCTTTGAATATATGTTGTTGTTTTTTGCTTTCTAAGAAAATGTGAATATCTTAAATGTAATAATCTGTTGAAACAGTTTTTATTTGCTATGTAATGGCACTGTTCTAAATTGTAAGCATGTGTCTTTTTACTTTTTTGTTTTCTTTGACAGATACAACAGACACGCAAGAGAATGGACACAGAAATATGCAATGTAAACTTTGAAAACTTTTTCATATATACCAGAGTACTGTAAATTCTAGGGTTTTTTCAAATTAGAAGTAAATGGAGCACAGTTTACTGTTTTCAGTGTACCATGAAGCCCTTTTTGATTTTCACCCACATAAATGTGTTTCTGGAAAAAGGAATTAACTACAAAAATTAACCTGAAGACTGTGATGAGAGTATTTATCCTTTTTGTATGCTTTGCAAAAGACATTTATTATGTTTTTTAAAGATACGTGGACATCTGCATCTCCAGCCTACAAGATCCATAATGCAATTGTAGAGCAACCAAAATTATTTTTTTCTGAAAACCTAGGTGTTACATGAGATATTCTATGTGTCTTTGAGATGTCAAACCTGTAAGTCTGTGTTTGAATTTCATACTTTGTTAGTTTATTGTATAATTTGTATTTTTTTACTGTATAGACTATATTTTATTTACCATGCAAGTCAACTCATTTTAGATTTTCTGCACAGTATTGAAAAATACAACTACTGTTAAATAATTGAAGCATTCCCACCCAGAGGAATGCTCTATAAACTGGTAACTTCTTAAAAGAAACTTTGCACTCTAATTTTCAGTATATTCATTATGGGGAAACACATGATTTTGATTCTGTTGCATACTGTTATTGCAATGTGAATTAATTGCACTGCTCTGTAGAAAAAAATGTAACTAGTTTTGTTCTATTCACAGCTGACTTTTTATCCCGTATAGGCAATATAATCTCTGACCTTTTAACAAAATTGACTTGAAGCTTTTCCATATAAATAAAACATGTTTTTTACTCCTTGTCTTGGCTGTTCTTTAAGTCTTGCACAGTCTTTACATGTGCTTGCTCAAAAAAGATCAAAATACTGTTAAATGTGTGAATTACTAGTGGGAGGAGCTGGCCTATATATTTCAAATTGCTATTAACTCTTGAGTATATTATGCTGTACTATCTCCAAGCTTACAGAATAATCCTGAAACAAACTATCACAGTAGCTTTTCCCCTTGCCTATATAACAATATTTTGATCTGATAATTTCACATACAACGCTAATGCTTTTCAACAATTACATACGTACTTCAGCATGCATGGTTGGAGAAAAATAGCCTCACATTCTTTATAAAAGCATTTTACTTTTGGAAAAAAACATTGTTTCGGGGTACTTAATCCTTGCTAAAGGCATTTTAGTTTGTGGCTACAGTAATTCTAATTAAACACAAGTTGCTTGTCTAGGACGTTTGCTGCCATAGACACTACTTGATCCCTTCTGGAGAAGGGAATATAGGCCTAGTGCTTTGCTTCAAAAGGAACAATAATAACTGGAATATATAGACATGTGACAAGCATTCCAGAAGCTATTTTTATATTTCTGGGCTTGTAACAATCTGTTTTAACATCTTAATCTTAAAATTCTGATGGCCTAGGAAATGCCTGCATTGGGCATTTACTCATAAAGGTCACGTAGACTTCTTTACCTCAATGTACACAATCAAAACATGGAAACTTTGTGAAAGAAGCACTGAAAAGTTCATTGCCATTGTATCTTATGTCATTGCTTGCTGTGAAATAGACCAATCTTTGAAAATAGCCAATAAGTGTTTCCTTGTGCTAAATGATCACTTCACTATACTTGAAAAAGGGAATGCCATAGCTTGCAAAGCAAAGCAGTTTGCCACATTTTTTTCATTAATACTTTAACTGGTGGTAAAAGATTCTGATTGTGTGATTTCCCAGATGTTTTTACCCCATCTGTCTTAGATGTTTCTGATAGGTTCGTCCCGGAATAATGAATTTATAATCCTTTAATCTCTGACAATGGACTCTGTGAAATTTCGTAGTTTGATTTGCATGCCTGTTAAGTGAAAGCATTTATTCTTCTGCTTTGCTAAAAGTATATGGAGGCTGGTTTGAAACTGTTTAGATGTTACTATGCTTTGAAGTATGCATCATACAAAAAGGAATTTACTTACCATAATGCAAGATCTTCAGGCTGAGCAAAAAGTACAGATCAGCAATCCTCTTAAATTTTCCTTCATAGGGCTCTTTGAGAAGTGTGTGAAGCTATCCTTGTCTCTCTTCAATGACATTGAAAACTGTAGTTCAGAGACTGGCTTTTACATATTGAACTTTCAGATTAATCTTATTAATAAAATGGTAACAGATGTAAGCAGAAAAAAACTTCTTTATTTGATCTTATTTTGAATCACAGCTTCAAATAATTAAGGACATTAAGAACTTGCTCTTACATACTATACACTTCTTAATAAAGTTTCTGTTTTGCTCTTTTAAAGGCTCTGTTGTGAAGCTTCTCCTTTTTCTCCTCATGTCAGCCATTTGCTCAGTCCTGGTGCTTCCATTATGGTGGCATAAATGTTGTCTGTGCTTCAGTCCCTTCTACCAAATACCAGTTTATACTGTACAATGCCTTAGCGAGGGCACTAACTGAGCCATCCCATTCTCTGTATATTTCTCACTTGGCACTATGGGCATGACTAAAGCAAAGGGATCTATACTACCCCAATTCTTGAAAGTGTACTCTTTAGTCATTCTAATTAATGTTAAATAAAGCATACTTTTTAGCTACTTATGATGTGATATTTTTCTGCCTAAACATGTCAGCTGAGGCTTGAATGAAAATAAAGGTTTGATTTGAAATCTGAGTCTGTCACTTTTTTTATTATTAACTGCACCTTATGAGAAAAGTGTAGTGGCACTTCAAACGTGTTAGTCCCAGTTTTCCACTACTAGAGGCTTGTTGGGGTGTCTTCAGATAACTGTTAAGTGATGCTCTGAGTTGAAATAAAGGATTACACCCATAGTGACAAATATAACATTGCTGAGATCAATGTCTAAATAGGCATGATTGTAATTCAATAGTCTTGAACAGGCTAGTTTTAGACTTCCCTGAGCTCAACTAGGAGGACCTTGCCTAAGGCAAAAAAAAAAAAAAAAATAATAGTTGGATTGGGTCCAACATTTGAAGATTTCAACACACAAATGCTTGCTGGCTAAGACTTTGGTACAATAAAAAGGCAAAGTTCAGTTCTGTCATGTGAAAGGCAGTAATAGTTATTAAACGTAATTGAGTAGTTACTATTTCAAGTATTAACGCCACAAAAAGCCTTTACTTTCTTTAAAACGCTTGCCTGGCTTCCCTTTCCATTCACCCGTTACGTAGAATATGGGACCTATTGGCGTGAAAAGTATCCAGAGGGCTTTCCAAGTGGCCCGTTAATGTACTCCAGTTCCCATCAGAGCCAGCCAGTCCAGCCAACAGTGAACGACGATGGGCCTTGTAGTCCAGCAACAGCTTCAGTGGCCCGAAAATAAAAGAAAGTATTTTCTATACAAAGGACATTCTCAACCCTGCTAATTCACCAACAAAAAGAGTGGTGGTGGGATGGACGACATGGTGAGGTTGGCCCGCCTTTTCTTATCTCCACCGTAGACAGGAAGAACTTACCCGGTACATAAGGAGACGCACGAACCCAATAGTGGTGCCTTGACTTACGAACTTAATCTGTCCCAGAAGATGTTCGTAAGTCAAAACGTTTGTAAGTCAAATCAGCATTTCCCATAGGAATGCATTGAAAACCGATTAATCCGTTCTGGCTGTTTTTTGTTCTTATGTCGAGGCACAGTTTGTAAGTCGAAGCATTAGGTCCCATAGGAACTAATGCAAAACCGGTTAATCCGTCTTCTACCACTAGGGGGAGAATTTTTCGTTTAACTTAAGATGAACTTAGGTTTAAAAAAGGGCAGGAAAGGAGGGAGGGAGGGAGGGAACAATGGGGAAAAGAGAAAAGAAAGAAAGAATGTCATCACTGGGGCACACAGACCCCTCAGACAAAGGTTTGTGCTTTTAGGCACAAAAAGAGAGAAGACAGAGAGAGAGAATACAATGGGGGGGGGGGAGAGTTTGGAGTCTAAAACACATTTTAGACCCACACATGCTAAACCCACACATTTAAAACCCACACATTTTACAACAACACATTTTAAACGAAGCAACTTTTAAACAAAACACATTTTAAAACAAACCAAGCAACTTTTAAACAAAACAAATTTTAAAACAAACCAAGCACCTTTTAAACCCACCCACCAACACCTTTTAAAACAAAAGAGAGGTCACTTAGCTTTCGGTGTCTTCTGGAGGACATCACGGTGACTTCTGGCTGGAGGACAGGCAGGTGGGTGGTGAGATGGTCATCACTGCGAGGTAGAGGTCCCCTCCTTTGGGTCATCTTCTCCAGGGGTTCCCTGTCGCTGTCTCTTGGCTGCAGGCTCCATCCTGGTGAAAAATCTGTCTAATTTCGTCTGCTTCATCCTGCGCTGCCTGAAGGCTTCTGCAGCATCATGGTCAGAACTTGCAGCCTCCCCATGTCTTACAATGCTGTGGATGCCACTTCTCTTTTTGAAATTTTGAAACCACCCCCTGCTGGCTTTGAATTCTTCTTGTGCTGCACTTCCGGAGGGGTTTCTTTCCATTAAATCACTGTGCAGCTTCTTCGCTTTTTCACAGATCATGGCTTCACTGAGGCTTTCCCCTTTCAGCTGTTTCTCATTCATCCACACCAGTAAAAGTTTTTCCACCTCTTCCATCAGGGGTGTCCTGTTCTTTGTTAGGATTGTGACTCCTTTTGCCACATCAATGTCTTTCAAGACATCTTTCTTCTTTAATATGGTGCAGATGGTTGACTTTGCCATCTTGTATTCAGCAGCCAGTTCAGTCACACGCATGCCATCTTCATGCTTTTTGATGATTTCCTTTTTTGTTTCAATGGAGATGATATTCTTCTTGCCTTTGCTCTGCTCTTTCTTTGGAACCATGAGTACTGTTCAGCACACCACAGTACACAGACCCTAGGAGCCACAGAATCCAGCAACCATTATTCCAGCAAACAGACCTCAGCACAAAAAGAGAGCATAGAGAGAGAGAGAGAAGACAATGGGGGGGGGGGGGAGAGACTTGAGTCTAAACTCCATTTTAGAGGCCAACAGCCAGACAGACCTTTGCAAACAGTTTTCTGATTTTAAAACCAAAAGACTAAAATGCATTTTAGAGGCCAGCAGCCAGACAGACCTTTGCAAACAGTTTTCTGATTTTAAAACCAAAAGACTAAAATGCATTTTAGAGGCCAACAGCCAGACAGACCTTTGCAAACAGTTTTCTGATTTTAAAACCAACAGCCAGCACAGAAACATAACCCCCCCACCTAGCCACCTAGCGCAACCCCAAGCTGCAAACCCCCTGTACAGTAAATACAGTGTACTCACCCAGAACAGGCAGCCTCTCTGTTTTAAAAAAGAAAGTCAAAAATCCAAAAATAAAAAATAAAAAAGCCAAAAAAATTACAGTCCGTACAGTACAGTACCGGGCAGTACAGTACCAGGCAGTACCAGGCAGTAGGTAGTCTGAAGTCTCTCTCCATATCCACACTCTCTAACCGCTGGGGCAAGCGAGGTAGCAGAGAAGCAGCCTCTTCGCTGGCCAACGGTTAACTGAAAGTTCAAATTTCCCGCCTCTTTTTCGTTCGTAAGTCGAAGCTATGTTCGCAAGTCAAAGCAAAATTTTGCGAAAGGAGCTGTTCGTAACTCGAAATGCTCGTAGGTTGGGACGTTCGTAAGTCAAGGCACCTTCTTTCACGCAGGAAAGAGCTAAAACGTAGCTTGCTGGCTCCGCCCACTGCTTTCCCCACAAGCTATTTGGATTCAAAATCCTCATGTCTGAGGAATGACTGCGCTGGAGACTTCGGAGCTTTTTTGCGTCTGCGTGAGTTGCATTTTCCCCCGAAGAGGTAGCCGTTTTATACTATGCAAGCATATCAGGCACAACCAAAAGTAAAAAAACAAAAACAAAAACGTGGAGGCACCTTAAAGGTGTTATATTTTAATATGAGCTTTTGTGGACAAGCCCACTTCTTCAGACATATCAGGCAAAATCCAAAGAAACAAAACAAAAAAAGACAAAAACATGGTGGCACGTTGAAGACTATTATATCGAGCTGCGCGGCTGGTGAGTGGTGGGGTGGGGCCGCTAGGGCCCATATCAAGCCGATTCTGATTAAATTACATTGGTTACCAGTTGCTGCCTGGGCCCAATTCAAAGTGCTTGTTTTGACATATAAAGCCCTAAACGGCTTGGGCCCTGGATCCCTGAAGGACTGCCTCCTTCCATATGAGCCTACCCAGCAGTTAAGATCTAGCCAGGGGGCCCTTTTGAAAGAGCCGTCCCTCAAGGAGGTAAGAGGGATGGCTTGTAGACAAAGGGCCTTTTCGGCAGCTGCCCCCAGACTATGGAATGCCCTCCCGACTGAGATTCGTCTGGCGCCGACGCTGATGACATTTCGGCGCCAGGTCAAAACCTTCCTGTTCCAGAAGGCTTTTAATTGAAATAATATCAACTGTGGGTCCTGATGGCAATTTTCAGAGTATATATTTTAATTGCATTTTAATTGTTTTGTTTTTTTTATTGTATTTTAATTGTTGTAAGCCGCCCAGAGACCTTTGGGTAGAGTGGGCGGCATAAAAGTTAAATAAATAAATAAATAAATAAATAAATTTTAATATGCGCTTTCGTGGACAAGTCCACTTCTTCAGGACATGCGAGGTAAAGTACGTTCTTGTGGAGATGTTTACAGAACCAGACTTAAAAAGAATTGACCACCAGACACAGGTCATAAATTATTGCACGTATGACATGCAGCCACACACCATTGTCCCTTAAAGCCAGGAATGAATATTTTACTACGTGAACTCCATCCGGAAGAAGTGGACTTTGTCCGCGAAAGCCCACATTAAATTAGAACAGCCAATCTTTAAGGTGCCACCGCATGTTTGTCTTTATTTATTTATTTTGGCTTTTCCAAAGAGGGTGTATACACATTCGTCCTTAGCTACACGACTGGTTTCCAAGCGATGTAGTATCGCCAAGAAAGTCGGAATGGCTGCGATAACCAAATCAAAAGGCCCCTCCCCCGTTCTATGCTTTTAACTCCAGCAGGAACCGGAAGTGGGGGCTGCCCACAACGCTTGCTTGTCATCCTTTCCCACAGGGTGTGCTGTGCGGGCGCGGTGCCGCGTGATTGTAAAGCTAAGTGTGCCTGGCTTGCAATCAGTAGAACGGAGGGTTGTGAGCTTTTGCCCACAATGCCGCGCGCGGCGGGAGCGCGAGGTTTCTAAGGCTCGACCGCGAGGAGGAAAGGAGGCCGATTCTTTTCCTTCACGAGGGAGGGGAGAAGGAGGCGTAATGGCGGCCGCGCTGCTGGCCCGGGTATTTTCGTCTCTGCCTCGGCCGCGATATATTCTCAGGTAACGATTACTGGGGGAGGAAATTATACAGTTGGTATCCCATTCTGTCCCCCTTCCTTATAAGGCTTTGGGTCTTGTGCCTTTTTTTCCGCCTCCCTTCAGCTCCTCTTCCCTGCCCGGCCACCTTTCCCTCGCTTTCCCCTCGTGTGGCTTCGTCTGCATCGGCCTCACTTGAGGAGGGAAGGCCAGGGGCAGAGTGCTTTGGCACGGGTGAGTCATTTTGTTGTAGGTGCGCTTGCTTCGGAGCTTTTGCTCGCTAAATGGAAATCCTTCCGGGTGATGTGATCCGCCGCACACTCAGCCTGCAGTCTTCTACCCATTTATTTTGAGAATGTGTCCTGTTAAACTCAATGGTTTGGTTTTCTTTTTCTATGTTGTCATGTATGCCGTTGCGCAGCGGGTATAAGTCCGAGTTCAGGTTAAAAAAAAACAAAACTGTGTTGCGGCAGATTAAAATTTTAACCTATTTATTGTTGCACAGGTTTTTATGAGCACCGTACATCTGATGGATAGCTTATTTTTGTCAGTTATGTGTGCGTGTTGGAGGAGTGTGGGTAAATTATTTAGTTATGTGCGATCGAGTTGGGAACCGACATTCAGTGAACCTAATAGAGCTTTCCAGATCCTCTCTCTCTCTCTCTCTCTCTCTCTCTCACACACACACACACACACACACTCTCTCTCTCTCTCTCTCTCTCTCTCTCTCTCCATGAGTGAGTAGGGGTCCCTGGTTGAATGATTACTTCATTGGTAAGCAGACTAACACATGTAGAGTGATAAAAAAGTGTTTATCGGGTTCATGCTGCAAGGGTTTGATCTCTTAATGAATTGCTGTTCACAGGCAGTAGAGGTTAAAGTATTGTCCTCACACAGTTGTTACCTCCTAATGCTCCTAAACAAAGAGCTTCTTTCATTGTTATTACTTTAATAGTGCATTCAGTAATAATTTTGTTTCTGTTAACATGCAGTGCTACTTGCCCTGTGGATAAATGGTTTTCAAAATATGTAAGTTCAGATAATCGTCCAAAGAAGCCATTGTCAGCATACCTTCGCTTCTTTGTAGACAAGCATCCCATTTATAGGAAACAAAATCCAGGTAAGAAATTCATAGAAAATGTGACAGTGGTGTTGTTGCTGCTTTAAGTCAAATGTTTTAACTGTGTTAGACAGTTGGTCTGAAATGCTGACCTTCAAGCAAGTGTTAGTATGTAGATATTTAATTCACTCGAACAATCTGAGATCTATATCAAGGTTTATCGGTTTTTCCCATAAATGGTATTTTGGAATAGAATCAGATGCTGCTTTAAGATCAATAAAGGTGACATATAGCTGCCTAGATAATCCTTTAGTATATTTATGGAAAATGTGATTAAAGTAGAATGCCCCACTCTAAAACTGATTTTTTTTAGAGCTAATAAATTGTTTTCAGTTATCCATACTACCAATTTCTGGAGGGGTTGTCTTGCACAGAGCTTGCAAATTTATGGATTATAATTATAAATTAGCAGGATTATTTTGTTTTACTTGTAAATAGGCATAATTGTTGAAAATGCCTGTTTTGTAGGGATTTTACTGAATATGCCTGCGTGGGTTTATAAGGTGGCTAAAAGAGGATCCCATCAGTCCTGGAAAGATTTGAGTATATCTGGGGAAATGAAATATTATTCTTGTTTGCTGAAGCGATTTCTGTAACAGGAACTGATGGCAACTGTGGTAGAAGGTTGGGAGGTAATTTGGGACACTAGGCTTTATCTCCTGTATTGTTGAGTAATTTTAAACAGTGTTCTTCCCAACATCCAACAGACACATAAGAATCTATTCTAGATCACAAGAAACTCTTGCTTCTGCTGTTGCCAGCAGTCTCCAGAATCTCACCATGTCTTTCTGAGTCAAGGCCAAAGCAAGTTCCTAACATGATTCTTTTGTTGATGTCACTTTTTTAATTCATAATTTTAAAAAACTGTTTATAATTATTATGAAGGCCAGACAGTATTGTAATGTAGATGTAAGTTCAGCTGCATTCTGTCTAGTTTGAAAAATGTTTAATGTCTGACAGCCCTTTTCATGATTTGTTTTTTTGCTTGTTTCCCCTGGCTTGCCTGAACTCTTGAGCTTGTTCTTATCCTGACATACATGATTCCACTAAATTTAGTTATACATATTTCTACTAGCAGTAAAATTTCATACAATATGTGTTTTAATCATAAGGTATGTGATGCTTTATAGGTCCATGGAGGCAAAAAGGTTAGGGACCACTGCCTTATACCATCTCCTCTTGTTAATTTTTGCCTTTTTATCTCCATTACGAAACTTATTAATCATGAATTGCAAATCTTTTATCTCATATTCAGGTAGTTCTATTGGTAACATTGTAAATAAAAAATTAATCTTGGTTAAAATCTTCATTTTAACCGTGGCTATTCTGCCAAACCATGATAATTTGATTTTCCTGTAATCATCCAACTTATTCTTCATTTCACATTTCAATCTCTTAAATTTTTCTTCTCTTAATCTAGATAGATTCTTTGGTATATATACTCCTAAATACTTGATTAAATTCCCAACCTTGATATTAAATTTTTCCCTCATTTTTTCTTCCTTATTATAATTAAACATCATTATCTCTGATTTCTGCCAATTTACCTGTAGCCCAGTTATCTCTCCAAACTCTGCTAAATGTAATTTTACCCTATCCATCACTCTTAAGGGATTTTCTATTGATAAGTCATCTGCAAATAAACTAATCACCTGTCTTTGGCTGAGGAGGTGGATGGTATACTCTGAGGAGTGCCTCTTGGGGTACTCCCAGCCCCACAGAGTGCTAAAGTAACTTGACTTTGTGGATGCCCATGTAATGTTACAAATGTGACAGAACTTTCATATTTTTATCTGATTTTCTTTTATTCTGCAGGTTTAGGTATTTTGGACATAACCAGAAAGATAGCATTTGATTGGAAGGAGCTACCTTCATCTGCAAAACAAGTAAGCATGATTCTCCTTTTTAAGTTATTCTTCAGTACTGGAAATAATTCAGGTTGCATGTAATCTTACTTTGAAAGCCAGTGTAATGGATAAAGTATCTGACTAAGAGCCTGGAGACTTCAGTTCAAGTTCCTGTTCAGCTGCGGAAACTCACTGGTGGAGGGTGATGGGAAAACATTCCTTGAAAATCTCACATACTTCAAGAACCTTATTTGGATCACCATACATTGAAAGTGGCTTGATGGCATAAAAATACAACAAATCTTGCTTACCTGTTTTGAGAAGAAATGCTTTTTTTTCTTTTTAATGTCTGAAGTTGTGTTATTTGCAAAACCATGATTTTTATTATAAATATTGTAAAATTGTATCTATTTTTATTTATAGACTTATGAAACAGCTGCAGAAGCTGAAATGCGACTCTACAAAGAACAGTTGGCCAAGTACAAAGCTCAGCTAACACCTGCTCAAGAGGAAGCTTTGAAAGAAGAGAAAATGCAAAAAATGGAAAAAAGAAGAGCAAACATAAAAAAGAGGGTTAGTATTTAAAAGAGTAGTTTTCTGTCAAAGTGTGTGAGCGACATTTATAATATGTTCTGTCCTAAAGCTGCAGTATAAAACATGTTGCTTTCATCTGAGATGTATGCAAAGTATATAGGAACTAGCACATTGGCCAGTTGTGTGTCCTTTTAATTGTTGGTTCTTTTTGCTTTACTCTGCCTTGGCCCAGCCCCGCCACACAAAAGAAAACTGGAAACAAAAACGAAGTGCCTATGACTAAGAGTTACAATCTGATACTAGGCAAACAGTTTGTAGATTTATTATAGCATAAGTGTAATTGTGCGAATTGCTGTTAATTAGCAAGTTGCTATTTTCATATCTGGTCACATACCAGTCATACAACCATACACAACTAGAAATGTGAGTGACAACTCATTTGTTAGCAACAATTTGCTACTGCAGTTTACTTTGTTACATTGACATTGGCTTAAATCCAGACTAGGATTCTGACTATCACATGAAAATGAAATGCCTATGTTTGGTAGATAGGGTATACGTATTTGCGTTTGAGAGGTAATATAATCAGTTCTTCATTAACACAAGAAAGCTTTTGTTAGGTCAGTGTACTTGGCAGAATTCGGCTATTTGTGTGTGTGTGTGTGTAAAAGTAAGTGATTACTTGTGTGTGTGTATAGATAAGTGATTACTTGTTACCTACTGTTTGAGTTCTTTACCCACATGTTCCCTAGCATTCTTAAATTAGGGAAACCTAGGTTCATATCTGTAAAATTTTTGCCACATGCTTTTCCCACAGCTCACACCTTTCATGTATGTGTAGTGAAGATAAAATTTAAAAACATGTACACTGGTTTGTTGTCATAAGAGTTTGAGTGTAATAAATAGTGAATGCATTTTATTTATTTACTTATTTATTTAAAATATTTTGATCTGCCTTGCTCCTTAAAAATGACCCAAGGCGGCTTATGTCGATTAAAAGACAGTACTTAAGCTAACAACAGTCAGTATACAAATACTAGAAAGTATCAAATGAATAGAATCCTAAAAAACATAAGCAAGACCAAAACACGTTCATTGCAGTGAGGCACAACAGTCCCATTTTAAAACCCCACTCAGGCGACTAGTCACTAAAGGAAAACTTGCCTGAAGAGACAGTAAAGATGGCACTTGTGGAAGAACAGTAAAGATGAGGCCAGGCTAGCCTCCTGTGGGAGGGAGTTCGAGTCTGGGAGCAGCATAAGAAAAAGGCCCTCTCCCATGTACCCACCAAACACACATGTGAGGGCTGGGAGAAAGGCCTTTCTTGATGATCTTAACACTCAAGCAGGCTCATAAAGGGAGATGCAGTCCTTGAGATAGCTTTGGCCCAAGCCATTTAGGGCTTTATGAATTGGAACCAGCACTTTGAATTCTACCCGAAAATGGATTGGCACCCATGGCAGTTATGTGATCTGTGTGACCAGCCCCAGTTAGCAGTCTGGCTACTGTGTTTTGGACCCGCTGAAGTTTCCTGGCACTTTGCATAGGTAGCTCCACTCAGAGTGTGTTACAGTAATCGAGCTGGGGTGTAACAAAGGCAGATCAGACCTCTCCATGCATTAACTTTAATTGTGCAATTCATTCCTGGTCACCACGAAAACCTGGGCACCAAAACTCAGAGATAAATATAAGAGCACCCTCAAGCTGCACACCTGCGTTTTCATTTAATTCTGTAAACTTTCAAAAACTGGATCTTGAAAAGTTTGCTGTCATCTGTACATAGTAGCTAGAATTGTGCTCAGTGTGATAATTTTAATGGTATTGCTCTAAACTTTAATCATATTATGGCACCTGTGTCTAAGGAAAGTATCACCTGTAATGTGAGATGTAGCCATGTTGGTGGTCAGTAGCAGATATTAGTCCTATTGTTCCCTCTCTTGACTGTGTCATTACAGTAATTATATGTTTATCTGTTCAAGACCTCTGAAGCCAGGACTTTCAACTGAATTGCTCCACAATGCTCTTCCTAGATACAAAAACCCTCTGCCGTACTGTGTTGACTTTCTGTCATCTGACCTTAGGAGACAGCAAAGAGAGAGAGAGGGAGAAAGAATATCTGCTCCTTTTTGACCTTAAAGTAGTAAACAACATAACATAGTAATAACTATGAATTGCCATTGTTCTCTTATTTACAGTTGTTTTAAAATGAATCATTGGACTTTGAAAAGTTACCTAAAGTTTATAATGTGTTTTAGATTTTTAAAAGATTTTCTGCTTGGAAAATCAGCATATCTGGTTATAGGCTGTGATCCTAGGCAACATGTGAGGTATTTCCCATAAACAGTTTGCTGACAGCCTTTACTTGAAAGGTGAGAGTCCACCAGAGCAGTGCTTCATTAGGTGTGAGGGACTGCCAAAACAAGGTAAAAATAAGCCATTGTTTATGTGTACGGCACTTGGGTTATAATAATCTCTCTGAAATTTAGTCATAGAAGTATGTATGGGTGTCTTTTGTGACTGAATTTAATTTCGATTACAGGAACTGATTATTGACGCCCTGTTGTCTTTATAGAAATTAGCTATGCTTGGAAAACCTAAAAGACCTCGTAGTGCCTTGAACATTTTTGTGGCTGAACATTTCCAAGAAGCTAAAGGAGTTTCACCTCAGGTAAGTTAGAGGGAGGCTAATTGTTTTAACAGCAGAAAAGTATGACTTATTTTCTGCACTGGGAACTAAATTAGAAGTAAGGAGGAGTCTCTTGCTCCTTTGTGATACTAGCTGTGCTGATGTTAGTAAGAGTTTTTAGTACAAATTGGAGTTGCAGATCTGTAATATATATGTTATGAGGCAGTGTGGTATGGTTAAGAGTGATGGTCTAGGACTTAATAATAATCTTAGAACTGCAGAGCTGGAAGGGACCCTATGGATCATTGAGTCCAGCCCCTGTCGGGGAGGTACAGTGGGGAATTGAGCTCCCAACCTCTGGCTCCACAGCTAGATACCTAGGAAACCTGGATTCAAATCCCCATTTGTTCACAAAACCTGCTGGATGATCTTGGGACATCTAAATTCTTTCAGCCTAACCAACCTCAGAAGTTGTTATTGGGGTAAAGTGGAAAACAGAACCATATACAACACCTTGAATTCATTGGTGGAAAGGTGGGATGAAAATGTAACAACTAAATTATATCTATTAAACTATTGCCTAATATAATACATTTATTATACAGTGGTGCCTCGCTAGACGATGTCAATCCGTTCCACGAAGATCGCTGTCTTGCGAAAACATCGTCTAGCGAAGCACGTTTTCCCATTAGAATGCATTGAAATCTCCAATGCGTTCCAAGGGAAAACTCAGTCGTCTAGCGAAAATCTCCCATAGGGAAACATCGTCTAGCGAGTGCGGGTCCCCGTCGGAATGCACTGACAGCTTTTGACCACTAGTCGGCGCATTCCTATGGGGAAACCTCATCGTCTAGCGAAAATTCCCCATAGGAGACCATCGTTTTGCGAAGCGCAGTAGCGATCGCAAAAAGGCATCGTCTAGCGATTTCCTCGTCCTGCGAGGCAATCGTCTAGCGAGGCACCACTGTATTGGTTAATTGTAGTACAGCAAAAAGCTTTTTCATATGAATTAATGAAGCAATGAATACTGAAATTCTGATCAAGTTGTGAGACAGCAAAAGATCCATGATCAAATCATGCAACACTGTCACTAGTTTAATTCATCCTGTTGCTTTGACACTGAGGGGAAAACCTTCACTCCATTTTCCCAAGCTGAATTGCTCTCCTGGAGCTTCTGTCTTGTGTGAAAAACATACTAAGTCATTGGGTGAACACCTTCTATGACATTAAAAATTATAGCTGGTATTTTGGCTTCTTGTTCAAATTTATCTTTCTAGCCATAAAGGCTGAAAAATTGCCTTTTGAAATTAAAAGACTTATAAGACTGATTTGTCTGTATGTACATAAAGACTTGGGATATGATAATACCATTAAACCTCTTCTTTTAGCTAAATATTCTTGATATATTTTCTTTATCTTGAAGGGAAAGCTGAAATATTTATTTGACGAATGGAAGAAAATGCCCACTTCTCTAAAACAGGTATTGTCAAACTTCAAGATCCTGTTTTAAATGTTAGCAAATCGACCTTTAAGTTGGGAAACTGCCATGATGACTTCTAGCCAGATGCTCTAGCAGCATGGATCATACACGTGGAATCAAGTTTGTGGAAGGATTCAGTACATACCATACACTTATAAATAGTGAGAGGAGACTGGGAAGTGTGGCTTTTCACAGCTTGTGTCAGACAATTATTATTTTAAATTCAAAACAGGAACTTTTCAGTTTCCCCATGGCTTGTTGGAAAAATGAAGAGCAGACAGCATGAGCCTGAGGCTTTTGCAGACTCAATCATGCAGTTGAAACAATGGTTACATCTGAATCAAGCAGTTTCTTCCTATAAATGTTTAAAAATTGAGTCAGTATCTTAATTTTCAGATATGACTGAAACAGAGTTTCAGATGCTGACTTAAGCATTTATATCAAATACAGATAACCATTTTCAGTTGTGATGTTAACCCCAAAAAGTTAAAATGCCTTATATTTCTAAGGAACTGTACAAGCAAACTTCTTTTTGAGCATTGCTCTTAATACCATTTTAAGCTACAAATGAAACTTGCATTGTAATAAGCATGTATTTGTTACAGAGGAATGATCAACAGTGCTTGTTGTGTAATAAAACCAGGATGACCTAGTAAATTCTGGAACTTTGATTGTACATGTGCCTACCTGAAATAAATCTGTAACTCCTATTTGATGTGCAATCTTGACGTGCTTCACGTATGTCTAAACTTCCATGAAGTAAATATCTTAGTCCAGTTAATGCCTTCTGTGGTTTTAAGGTGGTTTCCTCCCCCTTTTTAAGTGTTGCTTGTGCAATCAGTATTTCATTGTGGACCTGACTTCTCTGTTATTTTTAAGGCATATCTGCAGCTTGCAGAGGATGATAAAGTTCGTTACAAAAATGAAATCACATCGTGGGAGGAGCATATGAAAGAAATTGGACATGAAGATCTTATACGTTATAGAAGCAAAAGGCAAATACTGACAGAGAGAACTAAAAAATGACTTCAAAAATTGTACCACAAAAAAAATGTAAAGGCAAAGGAATTGGAGGAATAAATTACAAAATGTAATTTCATCGTTTGAAAGCTAGTGATCCATTTATGGAAAAACTGCTATATAATGGGTGTTTTACATTTGTAGAAGCTCAACAAACAGGTAGAATAAATCAGTATGTGAAAAATTAAGCAGTGGTTGATCACACGAGAGGATTTTTTTTGTTTACTTAAATGTAAAAATATGTTACCTTCTGAATGAAAAACATTTTGTATTGAAGCCCATGATGTGTGTAAAATATTATTTCCTTGGCTTATTTGGAATTAGAATTGAACACAGGCTGCAAATCTGTTTAGTACAAATAATTTGTGGAATCACTGGGGAGGCATGTATATTGCTGATTACAGCCATGTAATTAAAAACTGCTGAGCTACAAATTTTCAATAGTGCTTTTATCTGTTTTTATATGTGTCTAGCAAGATTATTTATACTGCTCAGAATAAAATAGCAACTTTTATACAAAACAGTTTACTTTTTATTTCATCCAAATTTTTGTAACAATTAAGTCCTGTGCTGTCAATGAAATGGGGTTTCTCCACCCCCAGTCTGCTCCAAAGAATTGGGGGAAACCTTTTCAAGTAGATTCTGGGTGTGCGCATGGGTAACTGAAGGGCATTTTATTATTGGAGATTGATCAGACAACATTGGATCCCTTTTTCTGTTTTAGGATACTTTTAGAAATGAAATTGAAGTAAAGGGCAGCCGTGTGGTCATAACAAAATAAAATCCAAATACAAAAATAGGCGATACCTTTATATACCACTAAAATAATCATCACAATAAGCAAGCTTTCATGGATTAAACACCACTTCTTCAGGATTGTACCAGTGTGAAGAACCTAAAGTCCAAAAATACATTGCAAGATTTTTTTTGCCAGGAAAGTTGCTCTTAGATGTTAAGTCCAGTGGTTCTTGGCAATTCATCAGGCTTTTCTCTCTTAGATGTTGGTGAGGAGTCTAGTTGCTGTTTTATTGTTGCAATTTAGGCAGCCAGTTCTACAAACGAAGCATTATACAGTAGCTGCATGATAGTGTAGCAGTGATCTTGTGCTGATAGAACAAATCAACATTCTACAAGGCAGTTCTAAAACTGGGGGCAGCCCAAACAAATAATTGTAACTTTGAAATTAGACTTCGGATCAGCATCACATTTTGTACAGGTGTAGCAGACAGTCAACACTTTAAGCTTTGAAATTACTGGTTATTTCTTTGTGGCTGGGGATGGTCTACCTTGATGTTAGCAGAGCTTGGGTGCATATTCCACTCATATTGTCACTATACAGCTGTTTGGTAATTAAGAGAAAAACTACAAAGATGCTATGTGCCATTCAAGTCACTTCTGATGTGTGATGCCTATACAGTGGTGCCTCGCTAGACGATTGCCTCGCAGGACGAGGAAATCGCTAGACGATGCCTTTCTGCGATCGCTACTGCGCTTCGCAAAACGATGGTCTCCTATGGGGAATTTTCGCTAGACGATGAGGTTTCCCCATAGGAATGCGCCGACTAGTGGTCAAAAGCTGTCAGTGCATTCCGACGGGGACCCGCACTCGCTAGACGATGTTTCCCTATGGGAGATTTTCGCTAGACGACTGAGTTTTCCCTTGGAACGCATTGAAGAGATTTCAATGCATTCCAATGGGAAAACGTGCTTCGCTAGACGCGATCTTCGTGGAACGGATTAACATCGTCTAGCGAGGCACCACTGTATGAGTTAATGACTTCTAAAATGTCCTATCATTAACAGCTCTGATCAGATCTTGCAAACCAACAGTATTTCATGTTAGGTGGTTCTCCGTACTGCCCACACCCCGGCAATGTTGTCTTTTCCAGTAAGTGTTGCTCAGGTCTTGCAAACGAATAGCTGTGGCTTCCTGTATTGAGACAATCTGTCTCATGTCAGGTCCTCCTACTGCTCCCCGCTTCCCAGCAATATTGTCTTTTCTGTTCAGTTCTGTATACTCATTATATGTGCATGGTAGGATAGCCTCGGTTTATTCATTTTTGCTGTAGTGAGAGCTCAGGTTTGACTTGATTGAGCACCCATTTTTCTGCCTTTCTGGCTATTTGTGTTATCTGTCAGGCTTTCTTCCAACACCGTATTTAAAATGAGTTGATTTTTGTTCCAGTCTTTATCATAATATGAATTACAGTGGTGCCTCGACTTACGAACGTCCTGACATACGACCATTAATTGCATTTCAATGCATTCCTATGGGAAATGGTGCTTCGACTTACGACCATTTTGAGTTACGACCGGAGTTCCAGAACCAATTAAGTTCGTAAGTTGAGGCACCACTGTATTTTGACTTCAGTTTCCCCGTGACAATCTTTGCTAACTCCAAGCCCTCCTTTTTTTTAAAAAAAGGTAACGGCGTTCCGTGTCTAGTCGCACTGGCCACGTGACCGCGGAAGATTGTCTTCGGACAAACGCTGGCTCTACGGCTTGGAAACGGGGATGAGCACCGCCCCCTAGAGTCGGACACGACTGGACTAAATGTCAAGGGGAACCTTTACCTTTACCTTTACCTTGTTATTTCTTGTGTCAAAGCAAGTATAAAGAAGAGAAAAAAATTAAAATTACAAAGAACAAAAATAAAGATTAATTATATGTACTGAAGAAACTGACAACTGAAATGTTTATATATTGTGCTTTTATCTTTTCATTTAACTTTTTAAAAATAAAGCTCTTTTCTGTTTACAGACCCTTATTTTATAGGAAGCAATCACAAGCTATTATACTCATGCATATTGCAGATCAGCGTCATCACAGTAACGAAAGCTCTATTTCACACAAAAATGTGCTTTCTTAAAAAAAGATACACTTTGAACTCAGCCCTTGGCTGTAACAATGTTATATCAGCAGTGTAACAGGGAACATTGGCTGTTTGCCTTGATTAGTAGAAGTATCTCTTCATAAGTTTAAATGGGCATCACTGGGGATGATTGTCATTTGGGCTGTGGCACACACAGGCAGAAACAATGAGTGCCACAGATGTTAGCCAAAAGGCTCTAGTTACTAAGTTCTGGGTACAGAAAAGTTGTTACATGATCAGTTGTATGATCCCCTTTGAGGAGGCTTCCTTTAAATTGTAACACATCAACAAGAAGATGGCTGTGTCCTGTGAACAGCTAATTATTACCACCTGCAAATATAATAAGGCAAAACTGGCAGGGGTCAGTTGAAACATTTTCTTTGTGGAATTTAAAAACCAAGTGCCCTCCGGCAAATGTGCCAGACAGCACCCTACGCACCTCCACTACTGAAGAACTGGAGCCAGTTATAGCTTTACGATGGTTAGTTAGCCTGTGAGTCAGTCTACCATTTTACCATCTCTACAGCGGGACCCTTCACCCGCCGTTTCTTCGGTCACACTGTCGGCCGGGTGTTTGCGACATCTCTCGGCACCGCCGTAAAGCAGACGAGGAGGAGCGGTGGGGGGGTGTGTGGCTGGCGGGAAAAAATAGGGCGCCCAGGAAGAAGGACCGGGGAGGAGGAGGAGGGGGGGGGGAGCGGCGCGCGCCGGGTGGAGGAAGAAGGTGCGCGCGCGCGCGCTTCGTGGTAGACGATGGGGCTGCTCGAGCTCTGTCGGGACGCTTTCGGCGCCGGCGACCTGTACGAGGTGCTGGGCGTGAGGCGCGAGGCTTCGGCGAATGAAATCCGCCGCGGCTACCACAAGGTTTCCCTTCGGGTGCATCCTGACCGCGCTGACCCGGCCGACAAAGAGGAGGCCACCTTGCATTTCCAGGTACCGGGGTGGGGGTGGAGAGTCTCGGGGCGCAGGAAGTCTTGGCCACCCCACATACTCCTCCCCCGTTGCTTTCTAAGGATGCAACCCTTCTAAACAACCCTCGCATAGTTTCCCGAGGGGGACAGAAAGCCAACCGGCGAAGTCTTTCCCGTCGGAGCCTCTCGCGTAGGGAAGGTTGGTGCAGGTGGTCGTTCAGGCGAGGTCGGGCTCAGTTGGCGAGGGGAGCGGCCGTGTTGGTGGTCGCTGCCGTCCCCGACTTCGGGCGACCCCACGAATGAATGAGCTTCCCCTCAGGGACAGGCTGCCGGAGTGTGGGTTGGAAATGAATCGTTGAGCTTTGGTGTTGCTTTTGTTTGCCGCCTTCTTTTTTTTAGGGTGGGGCTTCTTTAATCCTTTTTAGTAACTGTATGTGTGTGGGGGAGTCTGTGCAGTCAAGTCGGAACCACATATAACGACCCTAACAGGGCTTGCAAGGCAACAGATATATTTAAGGAGAGGTATCCTCTCCCTCAGTGAGTTTCCACGACCAAGTGGGGATTCGAACCCAGTTCTCCAGGGCCCTAGGTCATCACATTGTCCCCAACACCACGCTGGGAATCCAGCAACTGTATGCTTACCCTTTATATTGTTTTGCCTTTTAGTGATGTCAGCTGCCTTGGATCCTTTTTGAGCAGAAAGGCAGGGTTACAATATTTTAAATAAATAATAAATAAATGTCCTCAACAGCCATGCTCAGCGCTTATAAACTCATACCTGTGGCTTCCTTTAGTGGTTCAGTAGCCTTGGATCCTCAGATGTTCCTGGCCTAAAACTCCCAGAAACCTTCACCACTAGCTGCGCTGGCCAGGATTTCTGGGAGTTGTAGCTCAAGAACATCTAGGGACCCAGGGAACCACTGCTTTAGGGAGTCAGTCCATCTTATATTTGGTTGTTTTCTGCTGTCTTCCATCTTTCCCAGCATTATTGTCTTTTCCAGAGAATCTTACCTTTTCATGATGTGCCCAAAGTAGAACAGCCTCAGTTTCAGCATTTACTTCAGAGATAGTTCAGGCTTGATTTGTTCTTGTTCATATTTCCGTTTTTGTTCCTGTCAGCTTTCTTTACTGTCCGGCTTTTCACACCCATACATGGTGATCAGAAATATGATAATGTGGATGATCTTGGTCTTGGTTTCCACTGACACATCCTTATACCTAATTATCTTTTCTAATTCTTTCATTGCTGCCTCTCCAAGGCTCAGTCTTCTTCTGATTTCTTGGCTGCAATCTCCATTTGAATTGATGATTGAACCAAAGTGTACAAAAGGGACACCATAAGTCAGAATTGACTTGATGGCACATTGTTATTATTATATTCAAATGCACTCATGCGTTGGCACTTTCTTAACTTTCACTTTCTTAACTTTCACTTTCACTAAAAGGCCGGGTCAAGTCATTCCTGCTTTCTGCAAGTAAAATAGTGTCATCTGCATCTCTTAAATAATTGGTGTTTCTTCCACTAATTTTCATTCCTCCTTTATCAGAATCCAATCTGGCTTTTCTGTTTGATATTTTCTGCTTCCAGATTAAACAGATAAGGGCATAAAATGTACTCTTGTCTGATAAATTTTATACCCTCATCTGTGCACTCCTTCAGTCTTTTCCTTTGCCTATAGGAAACTATTTATCTCCATATTCTATCCTAATGGTAGCTTGTTGTCCACACTACGGGTTATGCATTAGGACAATCAAGTGCTGAAGTGCACCAATTTCTTTCAGAGCAACCCATAGTTTCTCATGATCCACAAAGGTTTTGCTGTAGTCTATACATAAACTGATCTTCTTCTGAAATTCTTTGGTGCACTTCAGTAACCAGCAGATATTTGAAACATGGTCTCGAGTGCGCCTTTCTTTTGAGAATCCAGCTTGAACATCAGGCATTTCTCACTCCATATAAGATAAAAGCCTTCACATTATAGCCCCTAATTACCTGTACTAAATCTTGCCTCAGTATTAAAGCTACTCCATTTTTTCTACAGTTATTTCCAGAATAGAACACTGTAGTTGTTTGACTGAAAATGTCCCATTCCGGTTCACCGACACCAAGCATTGTTTCTACATTCTATTTCTTGCTTTATGCTTTCCAGTTTACATTGTTTCATACTTCTCACATTCCATGTTCCAATTGTATATGTTGTGCAGCATTGGACTTTCCTTTCACTTCTCTGCACGTCAGCCACAAGATCGCCTTTTAGCTTTTATCTAGTTGCATCATTAGTGAAAGAGCTATTTATACTTGTTCTTTGCTCTTCCACAGTAGCTTCTGACCTGGGAGTCTCATCCTACAGCATTGTCTCTTGTTTGATTTTGGGTTGTCTTATCATGGGGTTTTCATGGTAAGGAAAGTGTAAGAGGGGTTTACCCCTGCAACCTTCTGTGCACTACTAATAAAAGTTAACTTGAGTGTCACCACCATTGCTTCCTCCACCAGTGTCACTTGCAGTTACCACTGCTGCCCAGTTGCTGCCACATTCATCCCCAATGAACTATCCATTCTCTTCTGCTGATGCAGCAGTTACTTTTGATGAAGGTTGATGCATCTTAGTCTTGTGTCTCAGCTGTGACCATTGCACCTTGGGTGACCTCGCTAGGAGTCCAGGTTCGTAATGGAGTGTGGCCTCCTGACAGTATTGCTCTCAGTTTTTCTGACACACTCAAACCTTCACCATGTTAAGATGTGCATCCAAGAAGGGTTCTGTGATTAGTGCTAAGCGCCAGCTCTGGTCATGAACATTTTATAGCTGTGAAGATCCATAGAGTTGGAAAAGAACATTGGAGATTAGCTGCTCAGTTTAGGATCCAACAGGATTGGATCACAGGGCTGGATCTAGATTTAGGGGCACACAACCTTTCCAAATTTTGTTGATGATGATAACATTATAATAGCATACTGCAATACAAAGTAGACATTTAGAGAAGAGGAAAGGAATGGGTGGTTGTTTACTACTGAGTTGTCTTCTCTCTCAGATCCTAGGTAAGGTCTATGCAGTGCTAAGTGATAAGGAGCAGCGAGCTCTGTATGACGAGCAGGAGATTGTGGATGAGGAGTCAACGGTGCTGACCCAGGACCGTAACTGGGAGGAGTACTGGAGGCTACTCTTCAAAAAAGTAGGTAAAAGTTGGGTTTTGCGGGGCTAGTTGTCCAAAGGACAAAATTGCCAACATTTTCCAAGGCCAGGATCCTCTTCAGCCAGACAGCTCATGCACTGGACCACAGGGTAAATGATCTGACATTTTTGCTGCTCCTATAAATCCCATACTTCATTAAGTATAGTGGAATATAATAAATGTGTTAGTCTTTAAGGTACCGCAGGACTTTTTGACCAGTATTCTCTTGCTCCATTCGACATGCACGGTGCTCTCTGGGGTTTTCCCAGAGCTTGCACAAGCAGCTGTCCTGTACAGGGATGCTCTCTAGCTTGTTCAGCAGCAAGTTGAGCAATCGCAGAAGCACAGTCCACAATGAACAGGAAACTGGCCTTTTTTGTATGTGTGTGCTATAGACTAGAGATGGGGACATTCATATTCGTAAATAAATACAAATATCCCTGTCTCAGCTGCACCGAATGTGACTCTGGGCTCCTGGACCGGCCCATCCAGTCACATGTCTTGGTGCCACAAAGGTCCTGCTCTTCCCACCAATTGTGGCAGTAGCTCCTCCGTCTCCCTGCTTGGCTGGCCACTCAGCAGTCATGCAGGGAGACTCGTCCTCCAGCCCCCTGCCTGGAGTGGCCAGCCAAGCAGGGAGATGGCAGAGCTACTGCAATTGGTGGGAAGAGCGGGACCTTCACAGTGCCAGGACACGTGAGTGGATGGGCCAGTCCCAGGGGCTGGACCCACGTTAGGTTCAGCTGGGACATGGATATTCGTATACATTTACGAATACGAATACCCCCATCTCTACTCTAGACTAATACTGCTACATTTTGGGAAATGTAAATGGTATTTTTATCCTATTCCTTGCTTTTGTTCCCTAGTGAAATTTGCTATAGTGCACTTATAAAAATATATTTTTAAAAGAGGTACAGCACTATTGTTTCCGGAGACTAGATGTAGTGGGAAAGAGGGACAAATGGCTGAAATCTCCCCTTTGGTAAGCACTTCTGTTTTGCCAATAAGGAAATGAGAATCAATTAATAAGTATAAATTCCGCCTGCTTCTGGCTGTCTACTTTTGCATGCACAGCATATTCTTCTGTAAAGGCTCATACATGAACCTAATTTTTCCATTAGAGGGGAATGTAATTTTTAAGTAGCTATGGATGAAAAATAGCTATGTATATACTGTGTAACTTCACATTGAGGGAAGAACATTGTTCATGGAATTAATATCTTTTTAAAATTTATTAGATAACTGTAAAAGACATCGAAGATTTTGAGAAGAAGTACAAAGATTCTGCAGAAGAACTAGAGGATGTTAAAGCAGCATATGAGGACTTTAAAGGAGATATGGACAAAATTATGGAATCTGTGCTGTGTGTTGATTATACGGATGAACCCAGAATAAGAAAGATTATCCAGCAGGCCATTGACTCTGGAGAACTTCCATCCTATAAAGCCTTTGTAAAAGAGTCTAAACAAAAGATAAATTCAAGGAAAAGGAGGGTATGTTTGCTGGCAATAAAATTTAAAGGGGAAAATGTATAATTAAATGAAATTCTTAATGTTTTAGACATATATCTGACATATATTTTTGATTATACATTGCATGCCAGCTCTTTTCAAATGTAACACCTTTTGAGGTTTTCTAAAATTGAATCCAGACCTCTTACTTTTTGTGTTGGCCCAGTTCTCTTCTGTTTCCCAGATGGAGAAAGGGTAGAAGAGCTCCCTACTTGCACCTCTTCAACTTGGAGGCTATCCAGGAAATACATACTTAAGGCATTACTGCTTGTACACAACTGAGCAAACCCACCACATTCCAAACAGCCTTATGGGAGCAGAATCCTAAACATCTTTGCTCTTTCTATTATAATTATGAAGCCTCAAGTGAATCTTTTGTAGAATTTCATTTCATATTTAGGACACAGATTGCATGATCATCATTTAATGCCAACTGTGATGTTGCTCTTTGCTCTAGGACCTGTATCCAGTAACAGTATTCAAACTGTCCTAGGAATTAGTTGAAAAGTGCATAAATACTTCTAAAGGATTTTTTAAATTTGTTAAGGGCATGTCTATTCAGCACTTTTCAACTAGTTCCCAGAACATTTTGAGTACTGTTATGCTACAAATCCAAGAGGGTTGGAAAATAAACTATTTACTATTTATTGCATGTTGATTCTGCTGTTGTTGGCTATTACAATAGAATACTTGCTTAGGAAAAAAGCTTAAAATTAAACAGTCATGTTATTATTTCAGGCCGAAAAAGAAGCTAAAGAGGCAGAAAAATCCAGAGAAGAACTAGGTCTTGGTGAAGGTGAAGATGACCTGAAAGCACTAATTCAGGTAAGGTTGGAGAAAGATAGGATTCACTATATCTAGCAATACCCTTTATTGAAAAAAACCTGATTTTTAATTATTTAAATTTCTTCGTATTGCAAAATTAATATTAATATTCAGCATTAGGATAGTTTGAAAGCTAAAATGGATGAGATCCTTTATGGATCTGTATTTTAACTAGGGTTACTTTGTATATTCTTACAGTAAATTATGTGGAATCTTAAGTGAGCAGTAAGACAGACACAGTTATGATAATCAAATAGTTCATGAACGTCCAGAAGAAACTGCGAAGATATTTCAGGAAGTCTGTCGGAACTAGATGAGAAACCAACGAAGTGGAAAATAGTAGTTGGTAACAGGATTTTAATTTTGAAAGTTGGACTTTGACAGATTAAAAAATAATTTATTTTTTAAATCCACCCTGGTTGGCAATGAGCAAGTGTAGAATTATTCATGCTGGAACAAAAAGTATTTATTTCATATGTATGATGCTGGTATCTGGGTCGTACAGTGATCAGGCCATTGACTATGCCAGGGAATTCACATGCATATGGTGACAGCAGTGTGAAAACTCACTGGCAATCAGCTTCTCATCCCTGTTTTTATATTTTTGCATTGTTTCGTTTGAATATTGTAAGCCACCATGGGTCCTTTTGAGAAAAATGGGATATAAACATTTTAAATTTAAAAAAAGAAAGAAAGAAATAAGGAACAGCAAACTGGTAATCATTCTATCTGCAGTGATCCATAAAAAGAATTGTATTTTCTTCTTCCTGGTTTATTCTGAACAGTATTTTTCATGCTTAACAGCAATTTAATATTTTTAGTTTATTGTATACACATTAATGGATAACTCAGTGGTGTCGGTCTCTGGCTGCAGAGTCAAAGTTTGGGAGTTTGATTCCTCACAGTTCCGCCTTGACAGGGGCTGGACTTGATGATCCATAGGGTCCCTTCCAACTCTGTAGTTCTAAGATGATGGTTTGCAGTTGTTGCTTCTTTTCAATGATTCTGATAAAAGTATTGAGCCTTTTATATTAAAATCTAATGAAACATTTGTGAGCTTATTTATCCATCTTGTGTTTGGTCTATTTAACAGAAGAGAAGTGAAAACCGAAAAAGGGAAATGGATAACTTTCTGGCTCAGATGGAAGAAAAGTATGGAAATAAAGCCAAAAAAGGAGGAAAGAAAACAGCATCCAAGAGAGGAATGAAATGACCAATTTTAACATCGTTTTGGGAATGCCAAGTATTAAAAGACGCTTTCATCAATACATTGCTGTAGGATAGAAGAGACATCCAGCAAAAGAGACATAAAACAAAAGATGCCAAGAAACTCCTCAAAGTGCTGTGGGATTCTAGATGCTGTCTGACAGGATTGCAGCTGTCAGAAAAGGTTGCTATGAACAGTGAGGGTACTCTTGATACAGAAAACTTTCTATCAAAGTCTAAAAAATAGTGCTAACCTGTATTTTTGCAAAACATTACTGATTTTGGCAATAGTTAAGTAACTTTTTAAAACGCTTATCAAATGAGGCAAATTTTGTTTGCTGAGGTTTTAAACACTTGATAAAATTAATAAAAGATGTTTCTGAAGTGTATGAAAAATTATTCTTACATGAGGAATATATATGGCTGACACAATTTGGGATGATCTTTCCCTAAAGTTCTGTAAAGGAAAACATTGATAAGATATAGCAAGTAATGTTATTTAGTATAATAGAAAGTATTCCATTATCATAGTAAGCCTTATTCCATTATCATAGTAAGCCTGTTTGAAGGACTTCATAAAGAGTATCTGTGCTACAGAAAATGACTATGGCTTAACTTGAATTATTTCAGCCGTGCTGTAAGTGGTAGTTTCATTATCAGAGTTGCATGTACTCAAATCTATTTAAAAGTGAATTATCCTCATTTATTAATGGGGAACAGTGATGTACATTTAGTTAACATTCATACATGTCAATATTCATAAAGGCCCCTAAAATTGGCCAGATGCATCTTTATTAATATTTATAGGAATATTATCTTCATTTGGCCTAGCCACTTGCATATATGAGCTGAATTAGGGCAATCCTTCAGCAGATTTGTTAAAATATCAAGGAATTTCTTTACTATAAATTGCAGTTCTCAGACAAGGAGGATTTTCCTTGTTAAAATTGCCCTTCACACAATGAAACAGGGCCAGCTGGAGGCCTCTTTCTTTTCTTTTACTATACAAAGTGCCTTCTGTTGTCTTTCAGCCTTTTGCTGTATTTGATCTGAAACAGTACTACCTATGGTGCTTTGCCAAAGAGCTAGGCACCAGAACAACCATCCCCAACAACTGAGGGCTCGTTATCTGCCTCCCAATTGTAGAAACAGAGATCTTACATGGCTGCAGCATAGTATGCTAGAGCTCTGCAATCAGTGACATCCAGTTAAAACTACTGCTGCTATTGAAAATCTTCAGGCTGTCTTCGCTGTTCCTCAGCAGTGGGCAACTGTAGCCCTCCAAATTTTGACTCCTACAACCTTCAGCAGCCCAAACCATCATCTCCAACAGTAAAGCACCTGTGGTCCGAAAATCTGGAGATACATGTTCCCTAGCCCTATAACCTACCAAACCTGATTCTCAGCCTGGAGGTAGGTGGTGCTAGCAAAAACCTTCACGTTTACAGAAAGTTTTAGTTAATCCTCGAAGTCTTTCTTTCACAAATTTATTAAAGGCTTCCTAAAATTCACTTTCAATAAGAGTTGCTACTGAATTTATTAATAATGATCTACGGTAAGGAGCAGAACTTGCTGACTTGATAAAGCACTAACTGACCAGTTCTGCCATGAACACTATTCACATGTCCAAAGGTGCTTGCAGAATAATGACTTGATCAATCTGGCATGGAAGAAACCTTCCATGTGCAGGGCCTGTCCTGCCTTGTTGCTCGACCTGGTTTTCTTGACAAGTTGTTTTTCCTTTCAGCACCAAGAGAAGCCACAGATTTTGCAGGAGAGAAAAAGGCTGGACACACACAACTCCTAGTTCTCATGGTAGTAGCAGCAAGCACAAGCAGTCCCAGTTGCCAGGGAGAAGGTACAAGCAGAAAATAGCAAAAGGCTCAAGTGACTGTTGTCTTTGTAGCTCTTCAAATCCTGAAAGTCATGGCCTCAATGGAATGTTAGCTCCTTCCTTGTCCTTGCCTGAGGAGATTGTTTTATATATCATACTTTTAAAAATTAAGAAGTATTGGAGAAGGTTATGTGTTTTCAGTTTCATTATTTGGTATTAAATGTTTTGTATAGTATGATTTATCTATCTATCTCCTGAGAAATCTCTATGTGGGACAGGAAGCAACAGTTAGAACTGGATATGGAACAACTGATTGGTTCAAAATTGGGAAAGGAGTACGACAAGGCTGTATATTGTCTCCCTGCTTATTTAACTTATATGCAGAATACATCATGCGAAAGGCTGGACTGGATGAATCCCAAGCCGGAATTAAGATTGCCGGAAGAAATATCAACAACCTCAGATATTTATTTATTTATTTGGCTTTTATACCGCCCATCTAGATAAATCTACTCTGGGCGGTTTACAGTCCAAAAAAGCAATAAAATGAAAACATCAATAATAATAGATGATACCACTCTGATGGCAGAAAGTGAGGAGGAATTAAAGAACCTCTTAATGAGAGTGAAAGAGGAGAGTGCAAAAAATGGTCTGAAGCTCAACATCAAAAAAACTAAGATCATGGCCACTGGTCCCATCACCTCCTGGCAAATAGAAGGGGACGATATGGAGGCAGTGACAGATTTTACTTTCTTGGGCTCCATGATCACTGCAGATGGTGACAGCAGCCACGAAATTAAAAGACACCTGCTTCTTGGGAGGAAAGCGATGACAAACCTAGACAGCATCTTAAAAGGCAGAGACATCACCTTGCCGACAAAGGTCCGCATAGTCAAAGCTATGGTTTATCCAGTAGCGATGTATGGAAGTGAGAGCTGGACCATAAAGAAGGCTGACCGCTGTGAGGGTTCAAATCTAGCCTCCTTTTCTTTCTCAAACAAAACGAGTCGTTTTCAAATTCAAATCCAAACGGGTATTTATTGTTTCATTCAAACGCAAAACTTCATTCAACTGTTCATCGTGTAACTTCTCTCGCGGCACCAACGGGTGCCGCAAGGGCAACCAGACATCTGGTTCGAAAGGGTTCCAAGATTTTGTCTCCCATGGACCAGGTAAGAAGGGGTCATCCCTTTTTGTGGGGGTTTCTTCTTCAGTGTCCCCTAGTAGCGGTAGGGTCTCGTCATCTCCGTTCTCTCCCCATAGCGGCTCCCCCTCTCTCTCAAAGGAACCCCACGGTCCTGGAGGTATGCCATCCTCCGCGCTTCCTCCGCACGCCATGCCCGGCGTTCCTCTGCTTGCCGGGCTACGGCTTCCTTCTCTTCCCTAAGTCTCCTTCTCCACTCTTTCACCTCGGACTCACCCCAGTAGGATGGTTGTGGTGGTAGTCCCTTTCTCCGGTGGTAATCAGCCTCCTCTCTGGGCACCTTCACCTTCTCCCATTTCCCGGTCCATGGGTCCTCCACCCAAATGAGTTCCCAACCCCCCGGTATGCAGTCTCTCTCCCTTTTTATCTCTCCCATTCCCGCCTCTACTACGGACCTCCCCCTTTTCTCCCTTCCCGCCAATTCCTCTTCCGTCTGGGTAGCCACCGTAAAACCCCGTAGGTTCTCCTCCAGTTCCCGGGCGTCTATTCCCCGATGTATACTTTCTCGAGGGGATGACGGAGGGGTGGTCTGCACCTCTTTAGACGCCCTACAGACGGACGGCACTCCTATGAGAGCCTCTATGCTCTCATCACGCCTTTCACAACCGCCGAAGAATTGATGCTTTTGAATTGTGGTGCTGGAGGAGACTCTTGAGAGTCCCCTGGCCTGCAAGGAGATCAAACCTATCCATTCTGAAGGAAATCAACCCTGAGTGCTCACTGGAAGGACAGATCCTGAAGCTGAGGCTCCAATACTTTGGCCATCTCATGAGAAGAGAAGACTCCCTGGAAAAGACCCTGATGTTGGGAAAGTGTGAAGGCAAGAGGAGAAGGGGACGACAGAGGACGAGATGGTTGGACAGTGTCATCGAAGCTACCAACATGAATTTGACCAAACTCCGGGAGGCAGTGGAAGACAGGAGGGCCTGGCATGCTCTGGTCCATGGGGTCATGAAGAGTCGGACATGACTTAACGACTAAACAACAACAACATAGTATGATTTTAAATGAAAAAACACATGGAAGGGTAGGAGAAGAGAAGCACCAGCCCTTCCCCATCATGAACTTTAAGATGTGTTAGGTAAGAAGAAAGGAAATTTCAAATGTAACAGCTGGACTTCAAAGAGAACTGAAACCTGTTGCTCTGCTACTAGGCAGAGCTGGTCTGCAAAGTCAGGAATTGCACAGCTGGAGGTACCATTCAATACATTGGTTCCACCCCTACAAAAATGTTTTACAGCCCTCTTTAGAATTTCCATACTAGGACTATATATTCCAATATACTGATGGGAACCACTGTATTACAGTACACTGAGACAGTGAAGACCCAGGTTCAAATCTCCCTCCACCTTGCACTTCATTCTGTTGAGCTTAGCAGTCTTTTAACCAAATCTCTCACAAGTTTGTTGTAATGTTAAAATGGAGGGGTGTGTGAAAGCTATGTGGTATACTAACTTCAGCTCCTGGGTGGAAATGCAGACTGAAAATACAATTAAATAAATATTCTGAAGACTAGTTTCGAGAGGCTACCAACCACTAAATCCAAGAGCTAGGCCTCAGTCTTGATCTTTAATTACAATTCAAATGCAGTTTAGAAAATATTTTTTATTTGAGTATAAAAATTATTCCATTTTATAATTTAATAATAATCTGTTCCTATCCTGGCGTTTACAATGTTCACATGGTATCTAGAATATAATGCAAAGTTATCATTAATTTACATAGCTTCATACATTTGCACTCTGGCACTTAGACTAGTAATACCTAAAACTAATTGGTAATAAAATTATAGCAGACATGAAATTCAATACAGTATTCAGTCTTGGCTATGCTTTTTCTAAGTTATAATCTCTCTCTAGGCATATCTCCTACAAATATAGTGTTACCTCTCTCCTCAGTAAGAGAACTCTAAAACTGAGCCTGATTGCTGTACAGAAACTGGTGCAACTAAATTTTACCAAACTTCTTGCTTTACTTAAGAACAAGGGAAACTAAAAACACAGTTGTTCAAGTCCCTTGCAGTCTCAGCCAAGTCACTGGCTGAAGAGGCATGGATTTCACTGGAAAATAATGGAACCCTGTATTTAAATACATTAACAAATGTAAGTATGCTATAAGCTTTTAATCTTGGCTTCCTTGCAGACATCAGCTTCTGCATGTTTTTTTAAGTACATGGACAGCTGGTACTGACAGTCTCCAACCTTTTACATAATTAGAGAAATAACTGCAAGCGTCTTCCAAAAAGAAATATAACTTAATACTGTCAAATGGATATTGACATTAAATACCAATTAAGTGGTAAGTCAATTGGATATTGCAATAAGACACTTGTTTTTAATGGAATGTTGAGCAACAGGATGCTAGAGCTTGGTAGATTTCTAGAACACAAGCTTTCAGCTTCCCATAGAATAGACCACAGGAGAAAACCATCCAACACAACCTTGTAGTCTTTGGCAGCTGGCTAGGTTTATACAAAAATAAGATTCTTCTGTAAAGAAAGATTTGGTGTTCTTCTGTAAACAGGTTTAGTATTACTATTGTTGAATACTGATTTCCAAAGCTTCTGTAGATGCTCATTCATCCGGAACATGGCTGATGTCTTCTCATAACATTCTACAGACCCTGTCTGCTTCTTGACCCACCTCGGCTGTGTGTTCTCACAGAACCATGTAAATTAAGACCTACTGAGCAAAAACCAGGCAAGATTTTGAAAGCAAGTATAGTACTCAAAAGTCTACTTCATGCCTTTGGAAAGGTTAACAGTTACTTACCAATGCTTATATTCACAATACACCGGTTAAGGGCGATTCAAAAAGGCATACAGTACAGTTTATAAGAACATAACTGTCTTCATAGAGACATGCTTCTAAAGGGGCAAGCGTTTCAATACTGAAAGCCCAGAGATGGGAAAGGCTTGTGCCATTTGAGCTGCTGCAAGCTGGAATGTGCTGCCAGGCCCAGCTTCTCAGCTGCTATTTTCCAGTAGACACCTCCCATATCACTGTGCTAGCTATACAATACTGTGATCACATGGGAGAGACCACTGTCAGTAGTTACATCCCCTGTGTCTGGATATACTGGTGTAATAAATCATCATATCATCAATCCTTCCCATATTATACCATTACCCAAGTGTTGCGAAAGTGACCAAGGGAACTGCAACTACTTGGTTCCTGCAACAGAGATACCCAATCTCAATATTTAATGAGCAACCCTACCTGCTCTGGTATTACAAGTTATTGTGAAACTTCCCTTTGCAGAAAGCTGCCTTTTTGGTGGGCCCACAAAGGCAATTTTCTGCCTTGAGGATCTCTGGGGGCGGGGGGGGGGGTTAGGGAGGTGCTGAACAACCAACTAAAAATACCTGCTCACCCCCAACAAACTACAAATAGGTGGAACTCCACCTTCAGTTTTGAAAACCTGACATTTTTTGTGTCAATGGTGCAGTCTATTTTAGAAGATAAATCACAGCTCCTGGAAGCTTCCAGGAACAGTAAATCACCTACTTTTGCTGGGGTGGGAGAATAGGAGGGGTGTGGAGCCACAAAAAGAGCCTTCAGGACAGTGGTGGTGGCAACTCCAATGGCAGTAGTAGTAGGAACTATGAATCCACTCCTGGTTTTAGTCTGCACTTTGCAAAAGTCATCCAAAATGTTGAACATATTTTGGGGAAAGGTTCAGCACCTTATTGACCTTGTAAAGTGCAGACTAAAACCCAAATAAGAGGATTGTTCCAGCAATTTTTAAAAAAGTAATAATTACGTAAACATTGTCCTCAGAAACAGGGTTCTAAATCTGGTGAGAAATATCTTCTCTGTTAGTGACAGGAGTGATCACTAACCATATTTTCTCTAGAACTGAAATCATTATATATTATGCTTGCTGATGAAGTTTTAACAGACATAGCTTCATATGGAACAGTTCTATGAAGTGATAGGAGATAGACCCCTTATGCTTCCTGTCCCTTTATAGTACAAACTGAATGTGAGATACCATTTCGCTGAATTAATCTCTTTATATGACTCCATCTAGGTCAGGTTACCTGAACACACACTCGTGGCTAGAAGGCGGCATTTGGGATGTACAACTGTAGGGCTCCTCCGTGTGAAGCACATGATCAGCTTCACACTGACATGGAGGACAAGTGATTCACCAGTGCAATCCTATCCCCCTTGACATGTAGGGTGAAAATGTAGGAAGGGGAGTATATTCCCCCTACGGATTTGGATGATAAAGAAAAAGGACAGATGACTGGAATATATGCATGGAACATCATGTACCAGTGGAAGTTCTGTCCAACCTCTTTCTGATTTCAGTATTTCAAATATATTTTCATTAGTAATAAGACTATGAATTTTTTTATGAAAACATTCTCAGAATTTAAGATTTGACCATTGCCACAGAATAGTAAGATTAAAGACGACGACAACATGATCCTGTTGCCCATATCGGCAACCATCTGCTCTGTCTTCATACAGTTGTTCTTTCTGCAGTTCTGAATCTCCAAATTTTCTTTTTAAACCCTCCCAAAGTCAAAAAACAGTTTAGGGGTTTGTCACAGCAGAAAACTGAAAAAAAATGGCATACGAACACTAAAGGTAGGATCTGATTCAGCACCCTAAATTGCTTTTCTAACCCTGGAGCATCTCCTCCAGTGCTTTTGATTGCTTTTAGAGATGCTGAAAGATAAACTGGTAGGAATGTTTATGGCAGAGATGTGATTACTATCCCTCATAACAGAAAAATGGGATTTAGCTATGACTAACTTCTGCTGTACTGAATGAGTAAATACAACTGAAATAAACACTGGCAGGTATGCTACACAGAAAACATGACAAATGGTAAATATTTGACAAGGATCAACACCTACATTTCAAAAAGGGTGCTAAATATTTTATGAAATGCAAGTAAATGACTGACACAGACTTCCAGATGTCTTGCCTCTTACTTCTTACCCAGTGGAGGATGTTCTTCTTTGTCCTCCTCATCCTCATTAAGAAAATGACCAAGAGGCTGGTGGTGGAAAGAATTAATATAGGAAGAGCTAGATATCCCTAAACTGACTCCCATCATTCCTACGTTAATAGAATCTGTAGAGTAACAAAGATTGCAATATTAAAATTGTTGTATAGTAGTGCTTGGCATACAAAAATTCATTTTAGGCAACATGTGTTCACTTTTGCACGTACCTGTTCCAGAAGATCCTTTATTATTTCTTGGTTGGTTAGCATAATCAATTACAGTGCAAGAACGACGATACTGTGAGTCTGGCTAAAAATTGAAATAAAATTATTATATCATTACCTTCGAGCCGCATGAGAAAACAGGTAGAAATAACTTCTTTTTAAAAAAGGAAAGAAAACAGGAAGGGCCTGGATGAGGATTTCTAGTTTTGATTTATTGTTTTGCAGAGAAGGTTTGGGGAACACCACCAAGCCCTAATATAAAACTCCAGCAGTGCAGACAGACCTCTCCCAGTTAAAATCATGTAATGGTGATGCTCTGGGGAAGCCTTGGGGCTGGGAAAACACCCCCCAAGGGCTGCGTAGAGCTCACTGGATGCAGTTTTCCCAGCTCAATATAGGTATATATAATGGCAAGCAGCACAGACATAAAGCTATGCTTCTGTAACAAATATTCCCAATTAAACAAAAAAAATTACATTTATCAATCCTTCCACCTGGAGATCAGTTAATCAAGAGATTAGTGATCAGTTTTTATGAGAAGCCCAAAAGATCCTTAAACACTATATCACTGAGGCTTTTTTTAAAAATTTGCAATGTTAAAACAACACTTTGGAAAGTCTCCCCTATATAACAGTAACCACCAGACTCAAGAATGACCATGCTGTTGTTTAGAAGGTGAAAGCAATTAAGGGGGCTATTAAGAAAATCAAGTGTTCAAAATTAAATTATTTTCACACTGGTGAAATCGAATAGCCTCTTCAGATAAGATACAAGGAATTTCTAGTTGATATTTAGCATAATGAAACACATAATCATGTGCAGTCAAGTCATTTCTGACTTATGGTGACCCTTTCAGGTTTTTCCAGGTAGAGAATACTCAGGTCTTTCATTTCCTTCTTCTGGGGGCATCCCAGGACTGTGGCAGCTTGCCGAAGACCACACAGGCTGGCCTTTCTCAGTGGGGAATTGAACTCCAAACCTCTGGTTCTGCAGCCAGATAACTAAACCACTGAGCTACTGTATCTAGCTAGCTAAAGCAGTATACAAACCTAATAAAATTTTAGAGCAACAGATATAACACCCACAAGAAGTACTGTTACAGACAATAAAACCATTCAAAACAACAAGCAAGCATAAACTAAAATGATTTAAAACATTTGAAGCAATTTAAAACCATTTAAAAACGCCTGCTTCTTGGGAGGAAAGCGATGAGAAACCTAGACAGCATCTTAAAAAGCAGAGACATCACCTTGCCGACAAAGGTCCGCATAGTCAAAGCTATGGTTTTTCCAGTACCGATGTATGGAAGTGAGAGCTGGACCATAAAGAAGGCTGACCGTCGAAGAATTGATGCTTTTGAATTGTGGTGCTGGAGGAGACTCTTGAGAGTCCCCTGGACTGCAAAGAGAACAAACCTATCCATTTTGAAAGAAATCAACCCTGAGTGCTCACTGGAAGGACAGATCCTGAAGCTGAGGCTCCAATACTTTGGCCATCTCATGAGAAGAGAAGACTCCCTGGAAAAGACCTTGATGTTGGGAAAATGTGAAGGCAAGAGGAGAAGGGGACGACAGAGGATGAGATGGTTGGACAGTGTCACTGAAGCTACCAACACGAATTTGACCCAACTCCGGGAGGCAGTGGAAGACAGGAGGGCCTGGCGTGCTCTGGTCCATGGGGTCACGAAGAGTCGGACACGACTTAACGACTAAACAACAACAAAAAAACCATATCTACTATAAAAGAACTCCTCTACTTTGTTAAGGCCATGATTCCTATGCTTAAAATGAATACCTAGGTTTTCACTTGGCATCAAAATGAGACCAACATTGCTGCCAATCAGGTCTGCATGTGGGATACATTCCACAATGAAAGTGCCACAATATCTACCCATCTAGGTCTGGATACAACCCTGATACAACTTACCCAAAATGAATGTGATGTGTTGGGCCTGGAAAAACTATCAGGTAGTAAAAATCTCTCATGTACTGGTTGATGAATGATTTCATCTGCTATTGCACTGTGAGCCCGGCTAGAATTCCCCCGAGATTTCTGCAGGGTAAAAAGAGAAAATAACTGGTTTTAGACCAATGATTACCTTGAAAGAGCTGCAAAACGTAAATAGCGTTATTCAACTCCCCATATGAAAAGAGAATCCAAAGATCCACTGGTGGAGTCATGATAAGATGGGTCAAAGGGGCTCCGTTGTGCCAGTGGCCCAGTTCCACATATGGAAAGTTCCCAGCTACGGTTTTCCTGTTGGCAGTGCTGAGTGTGTGAAACCTGAACAGAACATTTTGGGGGTTGTCTGGGACAGTGTTGGACCCCTTGAAGCGAAAGTTGCTGCTTTTCCCCAAGATGGTCAGGGGTGGGGGTGGGGTTCAACTATGCTAGCTTGTGGCTTACATAGTTGATCACCTTCCACCTGGTCTTTTAATGGGGCTAAGATTAAAATAATAATAATAATAAGCACACCCATTCCTTATGACCCAGGCAGCACAGGTTAGCAGGAGTTCAAATTAGGAAGTAAATCCATGGCTTGACTCCTCCCTGACCACACAGAGCTGCACCACAGAACAGTAGCAGACATTTGTGCAGGCTATTGATTTGCTGAAAAAGAAGAGAGGGAAGAAGAGATCAACGTCGTCTTCTCCCTCAGTTAACATACTGCAAGATATAAGCAACAATATTGTGCTTCCAGGCTGAAGAAGTACAAGAAGGTCAACCAAACATAATGAACTCATAAGTTATATATCAGGGCTGGGCAACAGCAGCCCTTTATGTGCTTTTGGCCAACTACCACTAGGCCTAAGCATCATAACCAGTACAGAAGAACTAGAGAAGTAGGGGCCAAAAACACCTGGAGGACCACTTTTGTCCCACACATGTACTCGCACTTTAGTATTTGTGACTGGAGGGTACTTTTTTAATTTTAAAATATATTGCAATCAGAAATTCTCATCATCAATTCTTTTTTTTAAAAAAAAACCTCAGCCACTTGCTACTTTGTTACAATGAGTTCCTCAACGTGGAGCTTATAGGATCCTTGCTAATTCCAAGACCTGAACTGCTGCAACAGAACAGATGGCTTACCGTTTGCTTTTGGGATCCCAAATGTTCTGTCACATCTATAGCACTAATGGGAGGCAGGAGGTTGTTTCTGCTCAGTGGCATTGGGGAAGAGGATGACAGTTGCTCGCTTGCAGCAGAGCTGAGAAAACAGCAACAGCAATTACTGAACAAGGCCCATCTGCTCACAATATAAGCTTATACCAAAAAACCAAATGAGGGGTACATGCAAGTTGATTCAGCTGTTGCGTTCTGGACAGGAGGTTAAAGAGATTGTAGCTGAAATGGTGAGCTAAAAAGTGGATGAAACTTCACCAGAGATGAGCTGGAGGAATTTAATGTGCATTTCCCCCAAAAAAGTTTCAAAGACACTTAAAAACTTTATGCAACATGTAACACAATGACTGTTGAAAAGGAAAAGATGGCCTTGCTTTTAAAAAAGACTTCTATAAACATTCCTCCTCAATGATGCTGTGCTGGAAAATATTCCTTCAAAAGTCCTAAAACATTACAAAACTGGAGTACTGAGTGGGAAGGGGAGTTATTTTGTTCATCATCAATGATATCACAGGCACTAACAACAGATCACCATGATAAATAATCACAGTTGATAGCACTTTGCATTGCAATAGGCATAGAGGAATACGATGCATGTTCCCTGCAAAAACACATTGTTGTTTGATTGCTGGGAATTGGAGAAAATGTTGCAACCTGTGGAAACTTATGTTTCAATTCTCCACAAGACTGAATAATCATTCTACAAATTAAATTGTAACTGAAAGAGCTTCAGCTCTTACAAAAATGTATGAAGAATATTACAGAAACACATCGTAATTTTGAAAGAGAGACTCCAGTCTCTCTTTATAGGTAAAAACAAAATAAAAAGTAAAAAAAAAGACAAAAATGTGGTGGCACCTTAAAAACTGTTATATTTTTTAATGTGAGCTTTTGTGAACAAGTCCACTTCATCAGTCTAACTATAATGCTTGCACAGACTAACATGGCTACTCCTTCTACAACTCCAGTCTCTCTCCCTCTCTCAATCTTTTAAAAAGTCTTTTTTGACTGCTTCCTTTACTTATGCCACCCCGGATTTTCAAATTTCATTCTGTAAAACTGTAATGTTTGCAGAGAGATTACAACAGAATGGCGAACATACAGTCGTGTTCCCCTGATGACTTCATCCATAGGTTTTGGTGTCCCTGAGCGAGAATGGCTGGGGTTGATAGGATGCAGGGTACGTGGTGGCGGGTTCCGTCTCCTAGCAGGCTGTGCAGAATATGACAGAGAAGATGTACTGAGCTCAAGTGGGCGATTTGGCCGAGCTCGGGTTGACAGGAGAGAACTGGAGCCTGGTCTCATGAGCAATTTGTCATCCACATCTCTGACACCAAGGAGGGGAAAATACAAGAGTAACATGCAGTATAAAATACAGCTAGAGATGCAGCTGAAATATGGTGTTCTACTTCATCAATAAGATAAGATGTATTTATCCTTCATATTCATATTTCCACAGAAAATAAAGAGAACATGGTAACCAGCACCTATTATGACCTAAACCTCAGCACAGTATAATTTTAAAATCTACCGTTAAATCTTATGCATATTAGCACAAGTGTTGTTGATTACAGTGCCAATTTTGATAGCAATCACAAAAGGCTACTAAGAACCAAAAGGCTGCACCGTATGGAGCAAGTTAAAACTGGGCAGGAGAAACAAAATGCCCAGTGCCCTGTTCTTATCATAGAGTAGCAGCGGCATTTGGGTAATCCTATGGATTAATTACTATAATCCAATCTATATGGAGTTCAAAACTGTTCACTCATGTTAGCCCAGCAAAGCGCTTGCTTAATAGCAAGAGACATCAGAGAGAACATAAGCGTTGCTCTCTAGAATTGGGCTTCTCCCTCATACTTGTTTTCTTGTCCACTGAGATGAAATATCATCTGCAGTGATGCCAAACAGAACTTTTGTCCTATGGATACTCCATACCTGTTGGATGCTCCATTAATATTTTTCTGATTACAACTCTCTATAGTATTTAAAGAGTGGTGGAAATATATTAGTTTGTCAAACTACTGTTCTCTTCTGTTTTTTATCCTTGAACAAATCTGTTATGCTTTTATCTTTTCCTCTGTATTTTAAGCAGTGTTTTTATGGTTTAGGATAATGCCACTGATTAAATTTCTTTTGCTATCTTTAACAAAGTTTATAATAATAATAATAATAATAATAATAATAATAATAATAATAATATTATTATTATTATTATTATTATTATTATTATTATTATTATTATTATTGATGATGATGATGATGATGATGATGATAATAATAATAATAATAATAATAATAATAATAATAATAATAATAATAATAATAATAATAATAATAATAACAATGTGTGTAAAGTAAAGAACCTGAGATTCCTATTTGATTTAACATAACTATACAGAAGTCTTAAAATTAAGCCTGCTTAACCACTTAGCTGGCTAAGAATATGCAAAAATACGTTGCTAGCCACAGGACTGGAAGAGAAAGATGTTTAAAACTCAATTATTAAATAGCTTTCAAGGCAAAGCTTGGTTGCAGCTGGTTGGCCAGCTTTAACATGGACATGAAAAGAAAAGTCTGCTATCCTTACAATATTTTGTCCATTAGAGGCAAGTTTCTTTGATGTAACGGAATTCCATGAATCACCATCAAGCCATTCCAATTACGTTGTGCACCACCACTTGTTCCTTGAGAAAGCTGTACCTGCAGTTAAATGAAATAAAATTTACCCTCAGATTTAGAAATATATATAATAATATTAATAATAATACAATGAATTATATTATTATTATTATTATTATTATTATTATTATTATTATTATTATTATTATTATTATTATTATTATTATTATTAATAATAATAATAATAATAATAATAATAATAATATAATATACTGTATATATACATATATTAAGTTTCAGTGCTACAGGGGATTACTTCCTAAAAAAATCACCAGCAAATACAATTTTGTTTTCAGCACTTTCAGGAAAAGCTTAATACCTCCTTAGAGAGTTTACAAGTAACATATAAGAAGCCATTAGTGGTCTTACTAGCAAGATACTTTCAACACATATTTGAACTTTGCAATATAGGCTCTTTATTATATAACAGAACTTCAAAATCAGTATCTAATTCACATGAAGCAATTTAATTATTTAAATTTCATATAAATTACTCTGCACAAATCACTTTCAGCTCAGACATCATTTTAGCTCACCCATATTAACAACCCTTTGCGGTTTTTATATTACTATGTGTGGTTACATTTTGCTTCCTTTTTTTAGTACAACCAATTGGCATCTCCATTCAAGACACATCAGCCTACTTGCAATGGCACTAGACTGGGCCTGCTGTATTGGTTTAGATTAATGTTGATAAAAAAATATGTTTTGTCAAGTTTCCCTCATTCCCATACACCTTCACACCAACTTGAACTTATGTGCAAGACTATCAAGAGATGAGGTGAGACATCTAGATTGATTAAAAACTCCCTTTTAGAACCACCACTTTACTCAGGCAAAAAAGCTAATTTCCTCACTTCTCCATTGTTTCTGGCAGGCTTCCATCCATCTTTTTACTACTTTTTCCCTAAAACTATCTAGAACCTTGTGGTGCAGCGGTTAAACTGCAGCCAAAACTGAGCTCACAAACTGGGGTTCAATCCCAGGTAGCCAGCTCATGGTTTACTCAGCCTTTCATCCTTCTGAGGTCAGTAAGATGAGTACCCAGCTCATATGTGTGTGTGTTTGTGTGTGTGTGGCCTGCATAATTAATTTGCAAACCACCCAGAGAGTGCTTTAAGCGCTATAGGGGATATATAAGCAGCATGCTTTGCTTTTGCTTTAGAACAGTTCCTGTGCTAAAATATCCTGTGTTATACTTTGCCAACCCTATCCACATACATTCTTAGATAGAAATACTTCTATCCATAGAAGCAGTTGTAAAAGGGGTAGCCATGTTAGTCTGCACAAGCATTATAGGTGAAAACAAAATAAAAATAAAGAGTTTAAAAAAAAGATAAAAACATGGTGGCACCTTAAAGACTAACTTTTATATTTTTAATGTGAGCATTTGTGGACAAGTCCACTTCATCAGACATAAGACATGGAGCAGATTTTCTCCTATAGAGCAGTAACGTTTCTTGAAGGCATATAAATAACATTAAAAATGAAAACTTGAAAAGGCCTGGCATGTGGAAAGTCCTTTGCATGCAGCCAATATGTGCATGCCAAATCTAAAGTCCAAGAAGGAGTTTAGCCCTAATCGGTTGTCTAAAACTGCACTGTATTGACACATAAGGACTGCACTAACCCCATCTCCTCAGTTCCAGGTTCTATCACCCTTCCACATAAGCAGGCAGAAGCCTGAGATGGAGCCCTTCAGCTACCCAGGAAGACTCTTCATGTGAGTTAGGACCCTGATTTTCTCGGGTTCCAGTTCATCTGCAGAGCCATCACTGATGACAGAGACTCTTCTCTTCAGACCCATCACCCTTCAAATACAGAGGGCACCAAAACTGACAATTGAGGGGGTGGTGCTAACATGCTGATATGCTTTTGACAACTGGATGGGTCTTTAATGTAAGCACAACTCTCGCTTAGGTTTCTTAGACTGATTATCAAATTTATTCAGTTTAAACTTGCTATCCTAGACCATAATCTAGATGTGTATGGTTAATCTAAATGTTTAAAAGAATACATGATTAAAATTTAAATATTTAATAATGCTCAAAAGAATAAAGGGGAGAATATAATCTAAAGCTGATATTTTTTTGGGAACAGTTATCTTTAAATTAATTACTTTTCCTTCCATATGAATGAGTTTAGAATGAAGATAGTGGCCTTCTCTTACATTTCTGCCTACTCTGCCCAAACACCAATACCTCAGCCCACCCCCCATCACTCACTGCATATCCCAACAGGAAAGACACTATACCCAATCCATCATACATACTTCTCGTGTTTTTCTCTTCTTTTTGGTTTTGCGGCCACATCTGCATTTTGAGTACTATACATACAATAAGGTATACATGAGGAAGATAGAGCATTATACAGGAAAGTGAAAGGGAAAGAAATAAAAGGGGAAAGAAAACTGAGTTTAGATAAAAACTGATTGATTCCTGGGCATTTGATACTACTGTCAAGTGTTTAGTAACATGGAGAGTACACAGAGGAGGAACAAATGCATGATTTAAAAACACTGATACTTAATGAAGACATTTTGTACTTAAACCACATAAATTACTGTTCTTCTATTCACAAATCTGCTACACTTGATCTTGGCCAAAAGGCCGAGAAGCCTTTTGGCTGAGGTTTTACTTATACTAAGGACTTACGATGTTATTAACTGGAAAGTAGGGGTTGTTTTATCATGTTTTAATGGAAATTCTATAATTCTGCCTGATTTTACGAAACTACAATTATATGTATGTATTTTATATTGATTTGGTTTTACTGGTCTTTGACCGTAATAAAGTATTCATTCATTCATTCACAAATCTGGGTAAATGTTAATATCTCTTGTGGCTATTAATTAGAGCCTTCTGTAGCTCTAACTAAGAAAATGAGCAGCAGCCCTCCAACTCTGTATAATTTCAAACTCTTCAATGTGCTCTTAAAAAAATTATTTGAAAAACAAGGAAAGGTAGAATTTTCCAAGCAGTAAAATTTTACATGCACAAGACAAAATAGAAGTCTCACAAGAACTGTTATAGTCAAGTCACTACAACATCTAATTTTCAAGCCACAAATATGACTACTTTCTTCACCTAAATGCCATCTCAGATCAACAAAAATCATGCTGCTTCTTACGCTTACCACATTTGAAGTGATTGAGGGCATCTTGGTTTGTGGCATTCGAGGCAACAACAACGGCAGTGGCTCAAATTGCATAAAAGGGCTTCCTGAATCTGTCCGGCTTGATTCTACAGTTATAACATTCTTCTCATCATCTACCAATGACAGGACAAAGAACATCAGGAGGTACTACTTGCTTGATATTCTTATAAACAAACTTCTAAGAAAGATATTTTAAACTTTTAAGCCACTACTAAAAGTTTTGCCACAGAAAATAAAAAACAGTAATGAAAAAAGTCTTCTAAAACTTTAGGTGTACCTAATATTGCCCTCTGATTCACTTGACCCAAACTGTATGCAGGTAAAGAGTATACTTCAAAAATATGTCACTTACCAATGCTAAGTATTTTGGAGCATACTGGTTGTGCAGATAACACTTCATCTCTAAAACTTACCTGATACTGACCCTTCCCAGTGTCTACAGATTAGCTGCTCCATATAGCCCAAGACTTCACTCCATACATCATCAAACACATAAGAAAGAACAGTATCCCTCATGCAGTAGGATGGTGAGATAGGTGGGAAACCTAATTTCCGTCTGTCAGGTGAAAGCCCCATTTTCCATTCATGCAACTCTTCTTCCCTTTGAAGCAGAGAAGTAAAGGTTACAGTTCTTTTTAAACTTTCTATAATCACAAACTAATGGTTTGGATGGGCCCTCTGAAATTTCCTTTTGGACACATTTAGAGAGTATGTGCTAAATCTAACATTAGTCTTCCCTTTAATAGACCCATCAAAATAAATGGGACTTCTTAATCACAACTAAATTAAGCTCCAATGACTTAAGTGGGTCTACTTTTGTTAGGACCGGCATTACATTTCATCATACAGGTCCATTCCAAAGTAAAATTATCTGGCCAATACAACTAACAGAGCAGTAACAACATGTTATAATAACAATACATAATTTGGTACAAATGCTATCTGGTGACCACTAGTAAGGCAGTCCAATAGCTAGAGAATTACAGTGCACTTCTGGGTTTTCCTGGAAATTTGTGAATGACAAATAGCAACAAAATTTAATAACACAATTTTCACCAGACAGCTTTAAGTATGTTGCTACAAGACAGATTAATCAAACATTCAATACCTACACATCTCTGCAGTCAAATGCTAAATACTCCTCCATGATGCCTTCACAGACAATCACACCATCTTCTCCTTCTTCACTCTCCCATAAACAGAATTCAGGGACATGATATTTATGAGCAGGAGTAACAGAGAAGGGAACTTTTTTGCCTAGAACACTAAACCTGAAGAAAAAATATTTTCATTTTCAAATGACAAAAGTCAAGAAGGATGAACATATAGATTGAAATTCAGGAATAAGTCACAACTAGAGTAGGCCCACTGAATCAGTGGGGATTTGGTGCATCAACAACCATTGATTCCATCGGCCTATTCTAGTTGTAACTTACTACTGGATTTCAGCTATAGTCATATATATCAGCAGTTCACTTTCAATAATAGTTACAGGGTAAGCTATTATTTATTTACTAGAAGCATTTTTGAACAGGTAGGTACAGTGAGTATAAAAAATTAATTAGATAAAGGTAAATTTCATTATGAACAATGACTGAAATCCAGTTGCTTAGCATAGTAAATTGCATTACATTATGCACACTGAATCCACAGGGATTTGGTGAGTCAACTCCTCCATTACTTCCATTGATTCAAACTGGCCTACTCTAGTGCAACGTATTACACTAAGCAACAGAATTTCAGACAATTAATTAAAACATTTGTTGGTGCACTCTCTGCAGAGTGTATGCCAATCAGTTTTCCCCCTCTCCAAACAGAAGGCAGTCTGTAGCTCCCTTTTAAATTACATTAATACTGGGCACACCAATTTTAGTTCTATAAATATTCTTAAACTGTAACACCCAGAAGCCTAAGCTAAGAAAGCTGAAAGTCTGTTGTACATTTTAGGGTTTGGGGAACTAGTATCTAAGACTACCAAGAATACCAAGGATAGAAGCCATTGCTGTATAAATAGCCCGCTGACCCACTCATTCTTCTTCACCTTTGACTGAAAACATAGGTGATGAGAAAGTTTACAACCCATTTAAAAACAGTTTTTAAATGTTATGCTTTTGATCTAATGCACTTCATTTCAACAATGGCCCAAATCCTCTTGCCCAGTTACAGAGGTGTAGCTTTTGCTTTAGGAAAACTGCCTAAAGCTAGGAATTAACTGTAAAGATTATCTATTGCATACCAAGTTGTGTGACTCAGCATGCAACTGATAATGTCTACTATGAAGTCTGAACTTGGGACAATTTGCCTATCCAAGAAGATTATAGGCAAGTTATGCCATTTGGATACCTATGCAAGACTATTTTAGTCAATAAATCCACCCAAATTACATAAGCACCCTGGATGTAATAATCTTCTTTTCTCTTATTTCATTACCAGTAACAAAGAAAACATTGGAGATTTTTTCTTAATTATTCCAAAAAATATATGTGGACAAATTAGCTTCTGCTGACTCAAATGAAAATGGCTATTCTGAAAAGGTAAGAGTTTGTACTACCTGTGGAAAGTTATAGCTTATAGGTTCACCTAGCCATCCAAATTATTTCCTTCCTACATGATCACCCTTTAACATGGGAAGAACAACCACTGCCACAGAAGTTGTCACTTTTGTGAAGTTGCTCACGTAAAGAGCTTCAACTAGTCAAGTGATTATATTCTTTGAAAAGCCTTATTCTAATACAATGTCATAATCTGTTATAAAAATTATTTTCAATTTCAACACAATACGGCAGGCAGAAACTAAGAAAAAGAAGTCTAATGCCTCCTTTCACTCATGGTTCTTTGGAACCAGGCCAATATTGTCCACATGCATAACAAATACTTGCTATGCATGTAGACAATATACGAAAACTATTACTCAGTAAAGCTATTGCCGCTTTTGAAAAACATAGCTGGTACACTAGGCAGAATACATTTCACAAATGCCGTGGTTACAAAGGAAGAATTTTGACTCACAACAAAAATAAGTAACAGGTGATAGCTTTACTATTAAAAAGGTGTTCAATCTATGCTTTTCCACCAGGCATTACTGTAAGCAATGATGGTCACAATACTTGGGCAGAATCAGAGTCTACTGATACTTACTCACTAGGATCCTTCTCTTGCATTGGGCTCATATCTGATGACTCCAAAGTGCTGCAGGTTGAACTAGAATACCAACCGTAGCCTTCATCTGTAGGAATCACTAATTGCTTTCCCACAATCCTATTATTAAAGAGAAAATTATATAAAATTTAATTTAAACTAAAATAAACTTATCAGAAGTATGCCTAATCTATAAAATATGTTTCAATGCATTCAACAGCTACATTGAGGTTGCAATTCAAATAAATAATTTATGTGTGAGGGAGGACACTATATATACACAGAAGAGCAGTATTGTTGTATCATTCTGAATGACGCCCAATCCTAGGCATTTCTGCAGCATACTGAAACATCAATATAAAATTATGATCTCTAATACTGTGTTGATCCAACATTTGACATATTCCAAAGCACTACTTTTCAGTATTGACTCAATCAGCTGCAAAGCAGAACTACGCATCTCCCTTGAATTGCATGGGTCTGAACAGCATGGTTTTGGTTATACAAAGATTTTTTTTCAATAAATAAATATATATATATTCCAATAAATAAATATTCAACAAAAACTGTGTCTCTGCCCAAAAAGAACCAGGAGCATGAGTTCAACCCCAAAGGTGTCAAAGAAAACACAAACCTAACATCTTTAATTCAGCCTCTAGATCAGGGGGTCATAAGGACCATTAAGGCTCATTACACACTGTGCTGTATAGTAAGGACTGCCAATGTTATGGAAGATAACCCCGATAGAGAGAACTGTTCTCTCTCTCTCCTTCTCTCTCTCTGTCTCTGAGAGAGAGAGAGAATCAACTGTTATGCTTAGTAGTTACATTTTTGGGGGCATGAGTTATACATGGATTTTGAACTACATGGGGGTTCAGTGCCCCAACCCCAGCATTGTTGAAGGGAGAAGTGTACTAGAATCACTCATTCTGTTCATATAAAATGACTCGCCCAGAAATGAGAAATGAAAGAAATGGTTTTATAATAAATCCTAACATTTATTAACATTAAACACTTGTAAAGCGGCATAGAACCATAATCCTGGTGCTATAATAAATTAACTGCTGTTCAGTACTGTGAAATCCCAAGCACTGATACATAATTAAGATACCTGAGATGGGGGAAGCTTGACATCCATTCTTGGCACTCTTCCTCTAGGCCTTCAACAAACACACTTGTTTTTTGCTCATACAGAAGCTCATCAATGTGTCTGAATATCTGCTGAACCTGTCGTGTAGCAGCTTTATCAAATTCCTAGGAAAAAAGAAAACAATAAATGGTGGAGAAAGACTAGCTTTTCAACCAGTTATTTTGTTTTACATTTTAGCAGGAATTTCAGAAATCTTTCTTTCTATAGAGCTGAACCCATTTTTGCAGAAAACCTGGTCAACATCTTTCCTGTTGAACTGTTTTACAGGAAAGAATCAAGAAAAATTATTATGATTAAATCATTACTAATAGTTGCATCTTTTAATAGTAAACTCAAATGGTAGGTGCCAATAGGACTGCACCTGAAACAAGGGGACTGAGAAGCAAGGGCTGGTGGGGAACCTAAGAGAGAATAATGAAGCTGAAACGTTCCTACAAGGCCACTGAATCCAACCTCCTGCTAAATGCAGTAATCCAGATCAAAGCAGATCTGACAAATGGTTGTCCAATTTTCTTTCTAATGCCTCCAGAGTTGGAGTGTGTACCACCTTCCCGAGGTAACTGGTTCCATTGCCGGACTGGTCAAACAGTTAAGATATTTTTCCTGATATTCAACCAAAACCTAGCTTCCTGTAACTTGAGCCCATTATTACATGCCCTGCACTCTGGGATGACTGAGAACAAATCCTGTCCCTCCTCTACATGACTACCTTTCAAGTATTTGAAAAGTGCTATCATATCTCCCCTCAATCTGCTTTTCTCAAGGCTAAATACGCCCAGTTCTTTCACTGCTTCCTCATAGGTCCTGGTTTCCAGACTCCTAGTCCTCCTTGTTGCCTTTCTCTGAATTTGTTCCAGTTTGCTGGCATCCTTCTTCAAATACAGTGTCCAGAACTGGATACAGTACTCTACATGAGGAAAATTCACTAAAGATCCCTATTAGGACTGAGCATGCTCAGTGGCTACACAATGTAGAATGGGAGATTTAAAAAAAAATAGAAAACTGGGAGCAGGCAGGTAAATATAATGGAATATCCTGAAAGAGGGCATGGCTGGCTGATAGATGAGGAACACTCCACACTGCAATATTTTGTCACTGACGCAACTTGTAAAGAAAAAATGAAACAGGTGAAAGCAGAAGCTTTCATACAATTCGATATGTGGTTCATGATTGAAAGATGGTAAGGGGCATGATACACACTTTAAACAAAGAAAGAAAAACTATCCATGAGGGGGGAAACAATCCCAAGCCCATTGTTATGGAATAGCCAGAATCCTACTAGGATTCATGCAAGGTTCATGTAAACTTCCAGCAATCGGGGTGACTGTGAGGGTTCGCATAGAGCCTCATTATAAAATAAAGCAGGAGTCATTTTTAAAGTTAAATCAAAACTCGGGTTTATTGATTCATTTATCCGTAATGCATCGTTTAACTGTTCCTCATGTAAATTCTCTCTTGTCGCCAACGGGCGATGCAAGGGCAACCAAACATCTGGGTCAAAAGGGTTCAATCATCTGTGTTCCCACGGACCGGGTAAGAAGGGGTCACTTCTCTCATCAGTGAGCTCCTTTTCTTCTGTCCCTAATAACGGTAGGGTCTCCTCATCTCTGGCCTCTCTCCATAGGGACTCTCCTTCTCTCTCAAAGAGTGTCCATGGTCCCTGAGGTACTCCCTCCTCCGGGCTTCCTCCACACGCCATGCCCGATGCTCCTCCACGTCTCTCGCTACCGCCTCCTTCTCCTCTTTCAGACGTCGCCTCCACTCGCGGGCCTCAGACTCACCCCAATACGATGGTCTTTGGGGCAGCCCTTTCCTCCAGTGATAGTCTGCCTCCTCCCGAGGCACCTTCACCTTTTCCCATCTGCCCGTCCAAGGATCTTGTACCCAGATAAGTTCCCAACCCCCTGGGATCGGATCTCTCCTCCTTTTATTTCTCCCAATCCCGCCTCTACTACGGACCTCCCCCTTTCTTCCTTTCCCGCCAATTCCTGCTCAGTTTGTGTAGCGACCGTTATTCTTAACAATCTCTCCTCCAGTTCTCGGGTGTCAATTCCCTGATGGACAGTCTCTCTGGGCGGTGGAAGCAGGGTAGTTTGAACCTCCTGAGAAGCCGTCAGAGCAGACGGCACTCCAATGAGAGCCTCTATGCTCTCGTCTCGCTTCTCACAGTGACACAGTGCATCTTGGTTGCACAACAGGGGATGTGATCAGGCACATTACAGATATACTTCCTGGAACCTGATCAATTAGCTGCTATTAGCCACTACAAATGACACAAACACCAATAGGATTCTTGCCAATATCTTTAAGCAGTAGTTGAACTGTATGTGCAGGTTTTCATATTCCCTAGAACTTTTAAATCAGAGTAAGTAGTAGAAAAGACAAACGGAGAAAATTAATTGCCACCTAAAGTTAATATCTGCCTTTGGTAATAAAATGTGATACTCTTTATCACATTTCTCCTTAGTTTGGTTTTGCACCTGCCAAGAAAATTGTGTGATGCAAAATAGGCAATAGATATGAGTTACCAACCTCCTAATCACTATCTATTTAATCTGCAGTCTCTATCCTTGCATTAAATCTAAAATGCAGCCTTTATAGCCACATTATCTGGCTGGTTTTTGGACTTCTTCTGTTTCTTTTCTCATCTCCTGCTTTTTGTAGCACCAACATGTACAAGCTTTCAGAAATACTAGACACTCTAAATACACCATTTGTGGCATTCACACTGAACTCAGTGGGGTTGCTCAATGTCGTTTCTCTCAGGATAGGACCCAGATCTAGAATCTTAAGCAGATGATAACATCCTGATGTTAAAAGCTGGATTTGTTTTCAAAGAAACACACAAATCTGTTTGTTTCAAAAACAACAACAACAAAGGGCAACCTGCTTTGCCTATCAAATTCATTCTTTCCCAGTTAATTTAAACAGTGATACAATAGTTTTATATACACCTAAGCTAATTATGATCCATACAGTTTTTTAAAAAAGTATTATTTTCAGACATTTAGGAACATTTTAATTAATGATACAACAGAAAACAAATAGGAGATTCAACACAAAGAGGAGTAAGGAATAATCAGAAAGTGATAAACTGCAAGGCCTCAGATGTAATCTAGGCACTATGTCCATAAGATTTAATTATATCTAACCATACACTGAATTAAAGCTATAATTGATTGTGCAATCATACAAAGTTCTTCTTAGAATTACGTTCCATATGTCTGAATGCAAGTAGTCCAAAGCAGTTGAAACGTATGAAACCAAACTACCCATGACTAAAGCTAGATCTATCACTGAGTTCAGTATGGGACTCACTGCCACGTCAGTGCCAAACAATGCAGTTCATAGTGTTTAAATTATCCAAAAAAGAAACAATGGTTTCTGAAGAGAAATTAGATGAACAATTTTAAACCTTGGGATTTAAAAGGGATTCTTTTAAACCTTGCACACACACATATTTTAAGTAACTGAAATATTTCAAGCCTTGTATGGGCCTGCATACAGATTCATATACTTCTGAGTTTGTCAGGATCAATGTGGGAAATTATCTGAACAGTAAGAATCAAAATATATCCTTTTCAAAGGTAGGTGGGTGTTTTTTTCCCCATTTTAAAATCAAAGACTATAATCTACTTACATCATAGCCCCAAGAAAAGACTGAGCTGTCTTCTGTGGAGGTGCCTGTGAAGCTCTGACTTGCTGACCATGAATTGCCATCGTCCACTGAAGTGACAGACTGGTAGTTTGCATCTTTTGTACTTTCCGACTCACTGAAATGCAGTTTTGAGAAGACAGGGAAAAGGGATGTTAAGATCAAGTCATGTATACATTGATGTGATAAACCTTTTGAAACACAGAGCTGGTATATCTAGAACATTTTAGTTTCCACTGAGACAAGCTATATTTCAAATAAAGTAAATCTTTATCTTAAGGTAAATGTTAAATGCAGGAAATGTATAACTTCTGCAAACTTTACTAAGTTATGAAATAATGGACTTCATTCCTAAAACACTGCAATCATTACAGTATTATTAGGGGGAAAATAAAAGCGTGTGAACATCATTTAAGAAGATGTAGTTTTCATTTTATCCTAAAGGCCCTAAAGCAGTCTGATAAATTAATTATATAATAAAAAGGGAATTTGGAAGGAATCAGGTGTCTCTTCCTAAGTTTGTAAGTATATCTGTTCTTAAATAAAGGCTGATATCCTGTTTGTGCAGCTATACCACATAAAGCCTGTGACATCATCAACCACAGTGATTTTCCAGAAATAAACCATTTCTGATTCCCCCCACAAGTCCTGAGGTTACTGTGAAATCCCTTTCATAATGAGAAAGCCATCAGGATCTATAGGATGGGGGAAGAGCCTTTGATTTTTGAAAGTTATTGCCATTGGTAAAGTCATCCCAGGGGTGGTGATTTTCACAAATTAAAGACTCCATCCTTCTCTCAACCTCCAGCAGCTTCCCCACAAACTGAAGGGATTCCTCAGGACCCTCGAGACCTTTGGAAGAAATTAGAACGTTTTTATTTCCAAAATATTGCCATAGCTGATGATGCCATCAGCTCGATACAGCACAGCTCATGTAACATGATTTTAGCCATTGGAAAATAAGAAAGCTTATCTCTAGCCTTTACCGTCTGATGCCAAATTAATGCAAATCAGACTGTTAGCTTCCACAAAGTTATTAGTGGTTTCATGGAATAAACGATATTTGGCCACAATAAATGAATACACGGACAACATTTATTTAGAGTTCAATAAGGCAGAAATAGTAACAACCATAGTAACAGGACAAAAAAAAATTGCGTTAACAAATGTATTTTCAATTTATCCTGTTCTGACAAACATTAGACATAATTGTACTAGCCTAATACCTTGAAATATCTTCCTGGCTTTCAGTAGATGGGTAACTGTCATCCAGTGAGTCCGGCAGGGGATGATGTTCTAAGGTATTTTTCAGTCCTCGTCTGAAAAAAATAAATGATATCTAACTGTTGGAAATAAATTCCAGTTGCTAAAGATTATCTGGATCCCCAGTGTGGTGTAGTGGATAAAGTGATGGACCAGGACTCTGAAGAACAGGGTCCAAATCCCCACTCAGCTATGGAAATTCAGTGGGCATTTGGAAATGGTAAACCACTCCTTAAATATCTCACTTACCTTGAAAGCCCTATTAGGGTCGCTATAAATTGGTTCCGACTCGACGGCATGGAACACACCCAAGATTATTTCATGTCTTTTGCCAAAAAGCAATCAATATTAAAATTATTGAGGAATCTACACTGAGCAGGATTAAATAGTGTACTTCTATTGGAGGTACAGCAGAATCCAGGGGAATCAGGAAAGGGCAATGCTCCCTCTCCACTGCAGCCTACAGTATTGTGCATCCCCAAAACTGGCTCTAGAGCAGTGATCCCCAACCTTTTCAAAATCGCAGACTGGTTTGGGGGATGGGTCCATGCGCAGGGGGGCACCCCCTTGTGCTCGCGGGTGGGTGGGGTGCGCAGTCACGCACGCGCAGATGGGCGGGGTGCGCTCGCAGTGGGACGGGGTGCGTTTGCGTGCATGTGCGGATGGCGCTCGCGGGGTGGGCATGCACATGCACAGGTAGGCGGGGCACCTGTGCATGCGGGTGGGCATGCATGGGGGGAGTGTGTGCGGGGGGCAGGAGATCTGTCTCCGTGGCTCGGTCCTGGAAAGGCCACGGCCCGGTACTGGACCGCGGACCGGGGGTTGGGGACCCCTGCTCTAGAGCAGTGGTTCTTAACCTTTGTTTCTCAGGTGTTTTTGAACTGCAACTCCCAGAAACCCCAGCCAGCACAGCTGGTGGTGAAGGCTTCTGGGAGTTGCAGTCCAAAAACACCTGAGTAACAAAGGTTAAGAACCACTGCTCTAGAGGAATGGAAAATTCCTTTAGAGCTGGTTTTCAGGTGAAACAAAGGACTGCAAGAAGAAAGGAGGGGGAGAGAATTATTCTAATGTTGGGCCAGCGGAAAGCTGGACTTAGGCCATAGTCATTAACAGAAATGTGAGTTTTCAATACATCTAGACTTACGTCAGACCAGAAGAAATGAAAATATTTATTAATAATCAATGATCAAATCACAGAACTCAGGTCATCTACAACCATATATTCCTAGAGAGGCTTTTTTTTTAAAACTATGGGATAGAGAAAGAGAAGTTGTCTCCATAAAAACATAGATGATTTGCTAGTTCTACTTGCTTCTGCAAAGATCATTTAGCCAGGAACTTACAAATCTAGTTCAGCCCTCAGTTCCTATATGTAGAGATTCATGCCAAAATGTGGCGTGGTAAAATGCATTGCACATTTGGAACAGTGACCTAAACTGATGTTTAGTGCTTTGAACTCATCACTGTTAGCACACCCTCCCCCCAAGTTTCCATGGCTGAACAGGGATTTAAACCAAAGTCTCCTGAGTTCTAGTTCAACACACCCACTACACCGCACAGGCTCTCAGCATTTAATTAACTGTCCAAAATGTGGGCAAACCTTTGGCCCATCAACAGCGACATTTGCTTCTTAAGATTGCAATCCCTTCCTTTTAGTCAGAGCGACATCACAGTTCTTCTCCAAAGGCATTTATAGAATTCTTGTCAATTTCAATACAACATTTCTGGCTAGTTTTCTTGGACTATTACTTTGCTACACATTACCGCCTCTCCTGTGGTGTATTTGTCATTATATGCTGTCAATTCACTTCTGATTGGTGGCATGACGACGGCGACGCTCTCCTGAGCGCCTTGAACACGGGAAGGAGCAGGTAGGTGGGGAAGAACCGAGCGAGAGCCGCCCAAAGAGGAGGGAAGAGACGGGGCTCCTTCGCCACCAGAGCCGGAGGGTGCGGGGGGTGGGGAGAATCTCTTCTTCGGGTATCACAGCTCCCAGCTTCCACTAGCCAGCGTGGGCGGGGGATTCTGGGAGCTGTAGTCCAAAGAAGCCACTTTCCTCACATTCTGGGAGAGGACGGCAAAGCGCCCACTTGGGCGTCCGGAAAGGCCGCAGGAAGGGCTCCGGGAGGTGCAGGTCAGTGAGGGCGGAAGCGGAGACAGGGGGCCCGCGCCTTCTGCCGCTCCCTCAGCGGGGGAGGCCACTCACATCCCCAGGGCGTCGGGGGGCACCGGCTTCCGCGTATATCGCGAGATCATTCTCTCGCCTCAGCAACCCATCTTGGCTCCGGTCGGCGTCGCCGCCGGCTGGCCGGCTCGGCCCTTGGCCGCCATGGCGACGCCCCGCCCCCTTCCCTCTTGACCAGCCAGACGGAAGTCATGGCTCTATGGTCGAAGCCGGTGGGACTGTAGCGCGTAGTGATGAGGTTGCACGACGCATGCGTGGAGGTGTCTTTTGAGGCCGCCAGTCTGAGGCAGCAGGATTGGCGGCTCTAAGCGAGACTCCAGGTGAGTTGTGGTTGAGTGAAGTCCGGAAGCGCGGAGTCGGGAAGCCACGGGAGATGGAGGCTTTCCGGAGGCAGAGGCCGCTTTATCAATGTCTTGTGGTGATATCGTTACAGGAAGGCTCTGCTGTGATGAAGTGCGGCTTATTTCCCAGTGGAAAATGCAGCTGCTTTCCTGGAAGCAACTGCTTTTGAATGGACTGGGAAACGTTGTTGTTGTCGGTTGTCAGTTATACTGATTATTGTTTGAGAGAAAACGTGCACAGGATTGGTTTTTCATTCCTGCCAGCTGTACTAGAACGGATAGAGAGCGGCATGTAGGTAGAACAAGGTTATGTAATAAGCAGGGCTCCAAAGATTGGACTGAAATTTGTATCATCATCCCCGACCATTAGCCATGGAGGGCGCCGTAGCTGCGAGTTGGGAGTCCAAACCTGGAGATGAGAAGAATTGCTTTTTTTGGACTTAAACTCTCAGAATAACTTCTCCCTGTCTCTGGATTGAGCTATCTAGAGAGTCAAAAGTCCCCCAGCCGTTCTGCAGCAATTGTTCTGTGTGATATTTGCTTGACTTGTTATTTATTTAAAATATTTTTACCCTGCTTTTCTCCTTTAAAAGGACCATGTTTTATCTATTACTCTTCCGCATGGATGGGACTCAAGGCAAGCTATAATGAAACACAATTAAACAAATTATTAAAGGCATAGAAAATTACAGACACCATTTAATTTTAAAAAACAACTTGTGTAATAAGGGAGCAGTTTAAAAATGCCAAAGAATCTTGCACGGATGTGCAGTGTTGTGAAAAGCTTTACCGTTGAGGGAAGAAGGGAATATTTATCTCTGCGATGGAATTGTTAAAAGTAAAAGAACCCAGTGTAGGAAAAATATAATCTAAAATCTGTATTCTTGACTGTAAAGAGAATATTTAAATCTGTTTTCTAGGTACTATTACATTGTGACTATTATATGGATATAAATATCCATTTATTAAGCTTATTTAGTAAGATTTTTCTGCCCTCTAGTATGTTTTTACTCTTGATTCTGAGTTGAATCCAGATTTAGGTACAGTGTACAGAACCAAATTAACAGAAACAGACTTTCGTAGCATCCTCTCCCCACTATAACTTCTTCCATCCTCTGAAAATATTACACAAACCCAGCAAAGTGATGGAAAGGGGAAGAGGCATATTTGTGAACAGAGCTTTTCTGTCCATGGATATCAAGTCCTGGATCCAGCCCTTCCCATATGTGTACATTCTGTCACAGAAAGAGATAGTAATATATGTTTTTCCTTAGGTGTACTATGATTCCTTATTTTACACACTTAGTGTCATCACAACCCTGTTTATTTATTGGATTGCTAGTTTTAGTGTATTTGATGTAAATTGCTTAAACTGTTTATATTGCTTAAACCATTTTAGATTCTTTTCAAAGTGAGCTCACTGAGTGCCAGTGTAGTGTAGTGGATAAAGTGTTGGACTGCGACTCAGGAGGCTTAGGATGTAGTTATACTAGCAGCAGGGAGTGAATTTGTGTGGACCACTTTGGAATGGTTGAGCTTGATTAAAATGATATAGTCAAGGCTGACTGTTCACACAGAAATGGCTCCTGCCAATATTATGAAATGGATGAATAAGTAATCCACTTCAGAATATTGGCAAATTAATCACTTCCCTTGCTCTCAGCAGAGGGCAAGGGAAGTGGAAAAAAAAATTGACCATGTATAGACTACTGCTGGTGTGCTGCATCAGTTATTAAAAAAAGTTTTAATTTTTTTTCGTTGCCTTCTATTAAAGGGCCAGTCAAAAAGCTATCTGCAGTCAAAGCCACCACCATTTAAGCCACTTCACAACATTGGCAAATTGAGAGTAGAAGGCTTGCTTTGGTTTGATTCCAGCAATTGCATGTGGTGGAACCAATCCAAACCAAAGCTATCTCACCCACACCTGAAAAGTAGAAGCCTCTTGACAAGGGCCAGAAAGGTATGGGTAGGAATGCCAGCACAGGCTGGTGCAATCTACCAAAGATGTTGTCTGATTGTCTTTAAGAATGCACCAGTCTATCCCTGCAGCACTCTAAACAGTGGGCTAAACAGACTGTGTAGTCAGCCTTTTAGAGTCGCATCCCTGCTGGTCCATGAGAACTCAGTGGGGAATGGAACTTTTAAAACCACCACTTAAGTGTCTCCCATAGCTTGGGAACCCTGTTAGGGTCACCATAAGTCAAAAGTGACTTACTGGCACGTTTCACACAAACAGATTATACCACCTTATCTGCTGATACATGAAGTAAATACAGAGAGTTGGTTAGTAAAATGAAGTGGCATCAGTCAGTGTAAATGTGATTGTTGGTGGAACTAGAATTATTTTCAGTTTTGTAACAACATCTCTGAAGACAGAAAATTCAGTTAGATGGCAACTTGTCCATTACAAAATGGTCTCTTGCAGCTTAGATGCTGTCTCTTAACAATTTAGAAAACTGAGGCCTTGCATGTTGTCTCAGTAAAAATGTAATTACACTGTTTTGTTGAGATTTCTAATGTTTCTTTTAGAGAAGAAGTTTTTATGTTTGCAAACAGTTTTGAACTATTTCTTACTAAAGGATAATTCCTTAAGTACACAATGGAGAAGGATTTGAACTTTACAGCTGAGGAAGATGCAGTGCAATACCAGCTGTTCTTGACAAATGAACCAGAAGACCCTGAACATTATCAAGACATTTTTCAGCAATACATTGAAAGAATACTAGCACACCTTGCACCCATACTGGTTTCCTACATCTGGCAGTACCAGCCATTTAATCTAAAGTACAAACCTGCCAAAGGTAAAAATTATGGTCTTTCTTTTCATTTGACTTTGACACTTTTGAATTTGGAAACTGGTCATCCAGTTCTGTGAGAATTGGTGGAATAGGGATGGTGGCCCTCCAGATCTTGAGCTGTGGTTCTCATCATTCCTGACTACTAGCTACAGGTTGATGAGAGTTGTAGCCCAACAGCATCTGGAGAGTGACAAGTTACTTGTCCTTGCTGTAGCATATTCAGTGGTGATAGTATTTCAGCATACTTGGCATTAACTGTGAGCAGCGTTCTAGCAGCTATTCATGCCTTTATCCCAGATGTTCATAGTTCTGCAACACAGCAGGATACCTAGCATTCACTGTGTGTATCTTTCAGAACAAGGATTTGGGCTGTTGGAGCAGTCTAAGTGTTCTGGTGTGTTTTAGATGTCTTAATGTTTTTCTCAAGTTTTGCTTCCACACTAAATATTTAAAAACTTCACGGCCTAAATCATGTTGCAAATCCCAACTAGAACAGATCTATTGAATTTATTAATGGTGAGTCAATGCTTATGTAAATCTCACTGATTTAATGGGTCTGCTCAAGTTTGTACTACCAATAGGATTCTGACCTATAGCCATATTTAAATGTTTCATACACACCATGCATTTAGACTTGTAGTAAATGTGAACAAACTGATTATAAGAGGAAACTGAGCCTTCTCTTACCCTCTCAGCCGTAAACCTGTTTGATTCAGTTATTTTCAGGTCCAATGCTAGAATAGAATATAGTAAAATAGATTATTATTGTTATAAAATAGTTTATTATTTATATAGTGACCTATGTTTACATTGCAGATGTAAAGAGATTTAATAGGTCCCTGCCCCAAGAGGCTTGCAGTCTCAAAATAGAAAAAAGTGAAAGAGGAGGAATAAAGGCAAGGGTACATAGGGAAACTATTTGCAGTTTTTTCAATTACATATACTTTGGTTTCATTACAATAAGGGATTAGAACGAAGGGGTTGTTTCATATGCTTTCTAGAAAATGGCTTAACTGTAGTATCATCTGTCTCTTCTCTTTCTCCAGGAGATATTCCTGCTCATATTGCTGGACTCACAAAATTTGGGGATAACATTGAAGATGAATGGTTTGTTGTATACCTCATAAAGGAAATTACAAAGGAGTTTCCAGAATTAGTGGCTAGGTACTTATAACCACAGTCTTTATGTATCCAAATTTGAATGCAGCTTGGCTAAATTGTTGCTTGTAATAATACTTTAGGCTGAATTTGTGCACAGCTAGGATCCAATAGGGTTCTTCTGCCACGAAACAGCTCATATTATGAGAACTGGGAAAGGTTATTCCCTGCCTACTGTAGTCCTCTGTGTTCTTTCAAAACCAGTTCCAGGGAGTGGGATGTCCTGAAGAGCATGTTTTCTGGCAGTATAGAGGTTTGCAGGAGAGGAAGATCTTATCACTCTAACAGATGGCTGCTGCCACAATGGCAGACTATATTTGTAATAAATTAGATTTCATTTTTGAGAGCCTTTCGCTTACACTAGTGCAAAGTGGACCTGTTCTTGGTAGGCGAGATTAAGATTGGACCATGATTTGATTACCTCAGTACATTAGAATTTTAGCTTTCACATTTGTAAAATATGCATACAGCTAAATCAAAGTAAAAAAGATCCATGTTTGTGAGAGAGATTTTTTTCCATTGAATAGGGTGGATGATAATGATGGTGAATTCCTACTAATAGAAGCAGCTGATTTCCTTCCAAAGTGGTTGAATCCTGAAAATAGTACCAATCGGGTAAGAAAGATTTAAGAATAATAGCAACTGAAATGCTGCTTAGTCTAAACAATATGTGCTGGGTGCCTACATCTATTTCTCTTATCTTTATTTTAATTAGCAGACTGGATGGCTCAGTGGTTAAGATTTCTGGCTGTGGAGCATGAGGTTGGGAGTTCAGTTCCCCACTGCACCTCCAGTGAATAGAGCCAGCCTGTGTGGCCTGGGGTAAACTGCACAGTCCCAAGAAGAAGGGAATGGTAAACCATTCCTGAATACTTTGTACGTAGAAAACCCTGGAAAGGGTCACCAAAAGCTGGACTTGACGGCACACAATTATTTTAATCAGGTTTCTAAAATGAGTGCCATTTTGTTTTAGCACTTTGGAATGCTTTGTCCAAAAGCTGGTTTAAAATCCTTTAAATATTACTTTTACAGCTATTTTATTTGTGACTATTAGCCTATTTTGAAGAGTTTTAAAATTATCATGTTTGAATCTATGATTATCTCACAGTCCTTTATACATAGCACAGTAACACACATTTTTGCCAGGTGTTCTTTCACCATGGAGAATTGTGCATAATTCCATTGCCTAAGACATCTGAAGAGAGGACATTATTGCCTGTCACCAGTCCTACAATTCTTCAAGCATTGAAGTTGTTTTCCATCTATTCTGGTCATTTTGTAGCTTCAAAATCTATTAGAGCAGCAGTATATAAACGCATCAATGGGTAAGTAATCTAAAGAAAAGTTTTGATTATAGATTGTCTAGAGTACATCATACTGCAAAAGGTCAATGAACTCTACCCAGCCACAAGGACCAGTGATCACTGCACACAAAAGACTAGCTAACAACACCCATCAATCACAGTGACAGATCATCTCCCCCCTTATCACAACAATACACCCATAACAAAAAACACCCTGATCACCATAATCACCCAATCTCCTGAAAAGGACAAAAAGCTGATCCCACAGCTACAAATACTCAACTATCCCACACACTACACCAGAACACAGACAGAGTTCTAACTCCTGTCCTCTGAAGATGCCGGCCACAGAGACTGGTGAAACGTTAGGAAGAAAAACCTTCAGAACACGGCCAAACAGCCTGAAAAACCTACAACAACCATCGGATCCCGGCCATGAAACCCTTCGAGAATACATCATACTTTGCTCGTGCTTGTGTGTTTGATCAGCTATTTAGTTTAAGGATATCTCTCCCAAGTTTCAGCCTATAATTCTTTCCTAGATGGCTTACAAGTAACCTGAAGATATGCTTTTTTTAAAAAAGCACTATAATAGAAGGCCCTGTAATGGGATTGGACAGTCATCTGGAAGAGGAATAAATGTCTGAAATCTTCCTTTCCTCTCCCTCCCTCCCTCTGTGGCTCCTCTTTCTCTCTCTCTTTTTCTTTGTGACTCCCCCGTCTCCCTTTTCGTGGCTCTTTTCTTTCATTATGACTTCTCTCTCCCCACCCCCACCTATGGCTTCTCTCAGTCTCTCTCACAGCTTCTGTAATAACCAAGTCAACACATACAGCAGTTTGCCAGCACCTTGGCAGTTACCCTGCAGGATGATGCAGGACACAGTAATGTCACCAATATTTAACTTTTATATGGAACAGTTGGCAACAGTTAATGAGTGGTTTCAGGCATAGCACCAGGCCCATGCTTTGGAGACAGTGCTATTTCTCTGTAATGTCTGAGTGAGGTGAGAATGTGCATGTGCTAAACCAGTGACTAGATGTAGTGATAAGCAGGATGAGGAATAATTAATTGAAATTGAATCCTGGAAAGACCAAGAATTTATGGATGAACAGTTCTCAGGTCCAGGATCTGAGGAATTTACCCTTTCCTAGATATTCCACTGTCTCTGATGTATATACCGTGTTTCCCCGAAAATAAGACAGGGTCTTATATTAATTTTTGCTCCAAAAAACGCATTAGGGCTTATTTTCGTGGGATGTTTTTTTTTCATGTACAACAATCTATGTTTATTCAAATACAGTCATGTCATCATCTTCTGGTTGCTGCACAATGGTGAAGGGCAGGGTTTCACTTAACTAGGGCTTATTTTTGGGGTAGGACTTATATTACGAGCATCCTGAAAAATCATACTAGGGCTTATTTTCAGGTTAGGTCTTATTTTCGGGGAAACAGGGTAGGTGGTGCCATCATTGCCTTTGCTTGAACTGCCTCTCTTAATTATGCATGCTGCTGCCTTTTTCTGCCATAGGTATCCTACAAGAATCCAGACTTTCCTTCACCGAGCTCACTGTTACATTCCAGGAGGCATTGCAGTAGTGCTGAAACAGCGACCCACGTTAGTGTCTGCAGCAGTCCAAGCTTTTTATCTGAGAGACCCCACTGACTTAAAAGCCTGTCAGGTTTTCGAAACCTTCCCACCAGAAGCACGTGTAATGACTTTAGTAAGTGTGGCTGTGTTTGGAGCCAATTGTGTCACTCAACATGTCATGTTATCACAGATGCTTTATATATGCATATTTAACACACACTCGATATTCAGTTCGTGTGTTTGTGTGTGTATGTATCCAATATTAGTATCTACTGGATAGATACTCTGTCTTGTTTTTTGGTGAGTCATGTTATTGTAGGAGGGAGAAAAAACCATGTAAAAGCCTACAAAGTAACCATGGTTTGGAATTCATATTGTCCTATGATAATTTGCACGTCTGCAGCTTTTTTCTGGTTTTTCTTATTCAATTATGTTTCCTTAGTATATGTTGAATGACACTCAAGATGACATCCCCAACTTTCAAGTGATTTTTTTCTTTTTAGGATGTGGAAGGGGCTGGAATAAATGAGCAGAATTTTGAATGCCATCTGGCAGTCACCAATATTTTACCGTGCCAAAAGGCCGGAGGAGCTACCTGTACTCTGGCTTGAACTTTGGATGTGTTAAAGTTTATATCAACTGCATCTAAGTGAATCTGATAAATCAAGCTGACAGTTACAGAAGTTCATGACTCATAAAATCTGGTAGTCCGCCAACATATACTGTTTCCTGATTAAACTGCATTCCCCCCCCCCCTTGGTTTTGCAAAGCTTGAAATACTAGTAAGAGGCCAAAATAAATTTAAATATGCTTTATTGTGGACAAATGCATATTTAATACAATGTTTGTGATTTTTCCAGGTTACTTTTACTAGGTGTCTGTATGCACAGTTGGTTCAACAGACTTTTGTACCAGACAGACGGAGTGGATACTCATTGCCTTCTCGTTCACATCCACAGTACAAGGCATATGAACTAGGCATGAAATTGGTAAACCTCTACTTTAACTCTTTATATTTCTAATTGTCAGACCTTGGTTTGACTGATAAGATTCACTTAGAGGTATAATTTATGAACAATGCACATAGATTTGTTTGTAAGTCTTGTTGATCGAAAGACACAGCCTTGTGGAGATAAAGTTTTATCCAATTTAGTGTGTTACCCACTGCCTGGTTCTTTTACAGCTGAAGGAGAACAATTTTAATGCCCTTTAGTGCTCTTCCAGTTCTCATTACAGTCTTTAGGAGGATAACTCAGAGTAAAATGAGAACTACCTATACATGCTTCATCTAACTAAATGTATATAGTATGCTGAGAGGTCCTGCAATTAATTAGGATTGTCATCCTAGATTTTCCTTGTTTGTTTACTGAACATATGCTTTAAGTTATTTCACATAAATATTATACATTAAAAGACTGTCCTAACAAGTTACCATATCTCTTTATTCCTATATCTCAGGCTCATGGCTTTGAAATTCTGTGCTCAAAATGTAAGCCAATTCTTCATGATTCCCAGGAGCATACATCAGAAGTTCCACTGTGGGATAACTTTCTTAACAGCCTGAAGAAAAACAATTATTTTAAGGTGAGATATTTTGAAAGATTTGCAAAACCACTTTAACAGCTTAAGCCAGTTCATTACTGATTATGTGTGCAAATGTAATTTTGTCATATGCTTATAAAATTATACAAGCCTTGTTTCAGCCAGAGCCATACAATGGAAGGAGGAACAGTAGCTTCTGTCTTATGATGGTAAAACAAAGTGGAACAAGATTCTTTACAATTGCTAGAAGAATGTTGCTTTGAACCTAAAAATACATTTCAGCACTTGCTTTAGTCATTAGGGTTCATGATATGTACACTAAGTATATCTTGATGAGGCAATGTTATTGTTTTCCACGACCATATTGAATACACCAAACTTGAGTTAAAATTAAGAATGATGGTTTTAATTTATGCTTTTGATTATTGTTGAAAGAGTGACACAACCACCCCTATTCATCCAATTTTTTTGTTTTGTTTTTCACTTTAACTGTAAAATACTAATACCAGTTGCAATACCTTGCACAGTTGTACAGAACTACATATCTAAGTTCTTGTTACATAATAACCAAGTTACCAGAACTTGGATGTGGAGTTCTGTACAACTGTGCAATGTATTGCAACTGGTGTTAACGGTGGTATATCATTTAAGTATGCATATGTATGCTGTGTGCATGGATAGCAACCTTAAGACTTGAGTAACCAAAACATCGCTACCAAGGAACAAGGAGCTTTTTGCATGCTCATGGGTTCCCTGGGTTTTAGATAAAATGTTCGAGGAAAAGCTTTGTGCAACCTCAAAGAGAGGTGATACCTCTCTTTCATCCTAACCATTATTGCAGAATGGTTGTGATAAAATGAATGGGGAAGAGTTTTGTTCACCACCCTGAACTCTATAGAGGGAAGATGGGCTAAGGAATGTAAAAAAATAAGCAGTGGCTTTCTACAAGAAAGACAAAAATTAACTGGACATGTTGGGGTGAGGTGGGGGGCACCAAATGTAGTATTCTAAAAGAAGGCACAACTGACTGGAGCACTGCACAGGAACCCTCTACACCAGGGGTCCCCAACTCCCGGTCCGCGGCCCGGTGCCGGTCCATGGCCTGGGCCGGACCAGGCCGCAGAGACAGATCTCCCCCCCGCACGCACTCCCCTCTGCACAGCCCCTTCGTGCATGCGCGCGAGCGCCCCCTGCCCTTTGCGCATGCACACAAGTGTGCGCCCGCCTGTGCAAGCGCCCCCGCTCCTTCGCGCATGTGCACGAGTGCGGGGGGTGCCCCGCCTTCCCCAAATGGTCCGTGGTGTTAAAACGTTTGGCATTATGTAGAATAGGCCAGTCATATTGTAATAATTCATTTTCTCATTTTAGATAGTTGGTACAATGTTTAGACAGCTTCTCAATATTGCTACAATATTTTTGTTGTAAATTTGCTTTTCTTTTATTGTGGTTTTTGTTAATACCTAAAAGCAGCTTCTTTAGATTGAATCACTTTGCTGATCATCTGTTTCAATTCAAGGAGCATTGGCCACATGTCCAAGTTTTTACTGAATGCAGTAGATCTCATGCAGGTTGCATAGAATGTGGCAGGACAGTATTCTCCTGCCTCTGTCCTGTTGACAGCAAATGTTTTGCTTAGCTGTGTGCTGTTTTTGTTGCAACATAATTAGTAATGACACTGCTGTCATCAGAGTTAATAAAGATATACAGGGCACATATATTGTGTAAATATTCTACGTAATAATTAAAGCAAAGGGGAAAATGAACTGATCTATTTGTATATTTCAAAGGGTGAACTGGAAGGTTCTGCTCAATATCAGGATCGTTTGCATATGGCAGAAAATTATTTCCAACAGAGTGTAATCAATCCACAAAGGTGAGAGCATTGAATTTGCTTATAGGAACTCAGTTGTGCATCATTAATTTTAATTTATTTTGGTTCATTTATATGCTACATAGGTATACAATAGGGACTTGTTATCTGCAGGATCAGTATATGCTGATTCACTTATCCACGGTCTGAAAATATTAAAGATATTAAAAGAAAAATCCCCCCAAATATGTATTTTTAATGATGAAATTATCAGAACTGGTCACCAGAGGGAGCCAGAGGCCATGCTGTGTATAGTGTTTGTTATTAAAATAGCATTCTGCATTTTTCAGCATCTGCAGGGGGCTTGGAACCGATCCCCTGCAGATCCTAATTTAATTTTCAAGATTGTTTATTGGATACCTTCAACTTTAGGTTGTGTTTTCTGTTTGTTTAGTCTTGGTGAGCAGAAGTGAACAAAAGAAAGAAATTCTGTAGTCCCATGTTGTTTGTAAAAATAGTGTTCCTGAAATCTGATGACAGTGCATCACAGGGTTTTGAGTTGGAGTATTTCTATAATAATTTGCCTCAGAATACAGCCTATAAAACACATAGATAAGATTGCACTGTAAAAGTATAAATTGTATTTAACTTGGTTTACAAACACAGGAACAAAAAAACCCCCTATATACAGTATATCACAGAAGTGAGTACACCCCCTCACATTTCATAAATAATTTAGTACATCTTTCCATGTGACAACACTGAAGAAATGACACATGGCTACAATGTAACGCTGTGAGTATACAGCTTGTATAACAATGTAAATGTGCTGTTCCCTCAAAACAACGCAACACACAGCCATTAATGTCTAAACCGCTGGCAACAAAAGTGAGTACACCCCTAAGTGACAATGTCCAAATTGGGCACAAAGTGTCAATATTTTGTGTGGCCACCATTATTTTCCAGCACTGCCTTAACCCTCCTGGGCATAGAGTTCACCAGAGCTTCACAGGTTGCCACTGGAGTGGCAGTGGTCGTTTTGGAGGTGTGTTTGGGGTCGTTATCATGTTGGAATACTGTCCTGCGGCCCAGTCTCCAAAGGGAGGGGATCATGCATTGCTTCAGTATGTCACAGTACATGTTGGCATTCATGGTTCCCTCAATGAACTGTAGTTCCCCAGTGCCGGCAGCACTCATGCAGCCCTAGACCATGACACTCCCACCACACATTTGTCTTTGTACTCCTCACCTGGTTGCCACCACACACGCTTGACACCATCTGAACCAAATAAGTTTATCTTGGTCTCATTGGACCACAGGACATGGTTTCAGAAATCCAGAAGTCTGCTTGTCTGCAGCAAACCGTATACGGGCTTTCTTGTACATCATGTTTAGAAGAGGCTTCCTTCTGGGACGACAGCCCCGGAGACCAATTTGATGCAGTGTGTGGCGTATGGTCTGAGCACTGACAGGCTGACCCCCACCCCACCCCTTCAACCTCTGCAGCAATGCTGGCAGCACTCATACGCCTATTTCCCAAAGCCAACCTCTTGCTATGACACTGAGCACGGGCACTCAACTTCTTTGGTCGACCATGGTGAGGCTGTTCTGAGTGGAACTTGTCCTGTTAAATCGCTGTATCGTCTTGGCCACCGTGCTGCAGCTCAGTTTCAGGGTTTTGGCAATCTTCTTATAGCCTAGGCCATCTTTATGTAGAGCAACAGTTCGTTTTTTCAGATCCTCAGATAGTTCGTTACCATTAAGTGCCATGTGGAACTCCCAGTGACCAGTCTGAGAGAGTGAGAGCGATAACACCTGCTCCCCCTTCACACCTGAGACTTGTGACACTAATGGGTCTCATGACACCAGGGAGGGAAAAGGGCTACTTGGGCCCAATTTGGACATTGTCACTTAGGGGTGTACTCACTTTTGTTGCCAGCGGTTTAGACGTTAATGGCTGTGTGTTGCGTTATTTTGAGGGAACAGCACATTTACACTGTTATACAAGCTGTATACTCACTGCTTTACATTGTAGCCAAGTGTCATTTCTTCAGTGTTGTCACATGAAAAGATATACTAAAATATTTATGAAATGTGAGAGGGTGTACTCACTTCTGTGATATACTGTAGAGATAGATAAATAGATGTAGATTAAAATACACAGTGTAGAGTACTACTGTGTATAGTTTTCCACTGGGATTTCTAGATGATGACTTCTCTCAACCCATGATGGTTTCCATATATGTACACTGAAAAAGTATGGCTACATACTTAACAGCCTTTTCACACTCATATATACAGGTTTTTCTGGTATGTGTTTACATATAGAATAATATGAAAAACAGCTCTTTCTGCTAGTAAGCTTATAAAACCATGTTTAACTGTTGAAATATGAGTGTAGCAGACAATGAAAAAACTTGTTCAGTACATGTTATTAATTTGTTTTTGAGGGTTTTGTTTTCTTCTTTGATAGTTCAGGTGTGGAGAGCCCAGGTGAGGAAATTTTGACCATATTGAAAGGAACTTCCTTTAACCTGGAAGATTTTCAGAAAGAAGCAGACAGTCTTCCTCCAGAGGATGGTAAGAAGAGTGTGTCAGAGAGTCAAATCTGTGTCCTTTAGGTTTTTTGCCGACTAAACCACATTCCAAGGTGGCCTTACATGTTTTGTGAAATGTAGATGCAAGCATGTTTCTTTGCACTTTCAATGTACAATAAGAAAATGTTTAGTTCAGTTGCTAAAAGCAGCAAAAGGTGTGGAGAAATGGCCTTAAAAGATCAATCAGTGTGGTTGCATATATGTCTGCTCTGAAGCAAATACGGCTGACTTCAAAAGAGTTACTGTCAAGTGGGTGTGTATAGGATTGCAGCCTATATTGTACTTGTTATATGCTGTCAGGTTGTTTCCAACTTACGGCCACCCGGGTAGGGTTTTCAGGGTATGTGAAATGTTCAGGGAGTAATTTATCATTGCTACCTCTCAGTGAGTTTTCACAGCTAAATAGGATTCAGAATCCTCTGCCCACTACATCACATTACCAAATTATACTCACAGATTATGCTGTCAATATATTCGTGTATTCTGTGTAATAGGTTGTGGATTTTATATTGGAATGAAATGGGAAAATAAATTACAAACGATCTTGCCATTTTTTCTATTAACTCTGGTCCAAATGAAATCTGTAGAGCAGGGAGCAGCAAAGCTCTCATAATTCTGGTTTTAAAAATCTTTTAATCTTCCTTTAGTCTGTTCCCGTTTTTTCCCTTTTAATATTTGTTATACAAATCATATTACTAAAGAGTAAAATTGCTGCAAAAAACACACTGCTTCCCCATCTCCTCTTCCATTATACAGATTTCTGATGTGTCCCTGACTTGAGCTTATCATTACATGTGTCCTTTATTAACTCTGGATAAAATGAACCAGAGTATGCTCTTAACCATCCTTCAGAACTCAGATTTAATCAGGGCATCTCAGTTTTTCCTAGTTTCAGTATAAACATGGTTTAAACAATTAGCAGATGTAACAGCTGATTAAGGTACTGAAGAAAATTTACTTGTTGGAGGGAAGGAAGCATGCAGTTTCACACGTGTGATCCTTTATATGTTTCACACGTCTAATCCTTTATATGTGAATAACACTGAGCTAAGTCTGTTATGTTAGAAATTCAGTAGTACTACTGCCACTTTATGACAGTGAGGCCCAAGTTAACTGTTTTACGATTTTTGGAGAAGTAGATGCATTGTTTTCTGGGCAAGGAAATGGAGTATATACAAGGTTCAACATCAAGGAGCAAGCAGAAATAAGGTTCTAAATTTGTTTTTATTTTAAAAATAGAATGATGGTGTCTCATTTTGTTACCCAAAAGAAACGGCAATGGTTGTTTGTGCCATTTCTTGCAGTCTCCACAAATCCTGAACAGTTCGTGAGACCTATTTCATTTTAGAGCCACATGTCACCATGTTCCCACATCTCAACATGTACAGTTATGTTCTCTGACACTTAATCTGCGACTGAATCCAGTAGTAAGTCACAACTAGAGGAGGTCCACTGAATCAGTGAGGATCTGTTGAGTCAACTCCTCCATAAGTTCCTTTGATTCAGTGGGTCTACTCTAGCTATGACTTACTATGGAATTTCAATTATTATGTGCTGTCAGTTTGGACTTACAGTGATCCTAGCAGGGTTTTTTAGGTATAAAGTAGCATAATATCTTATTTCAGATGACAGTTGGCTGGAAATTTCTCCAGACACCCTGGATCAAATCCTTAAAGAAGCATCAGGCACAAACAAGCCTGCTTCTACTTTAAATGAAGAAGAAAAGAACTATGACTTGGCAGAGGTCACTGAAAGTATGAAGGCTTTTATATCTAAAGTCTCAACGCATGAAGGAGCAGAAGTCCCATGGTAAGTTTTTTTCTAATATATCAGTGCATGCCTAAGCATAGTGAAACACTTCTCTACTGTTTAATTTAGTAACTAACTCATCTTTGCAAGCAGTCATAACAACTTTTGAAGGATTTAGATTGCCGGATGTTAAATTAAGTTGATTTACTCCAAAATACTATGTGACTGAAAAACATCTGAAAGCATTTATAACTGTATAGCTGGATTTTTTGTAAACTCTGTATAATTTGTCATGGCTAATTGCAGCTAATTGGTACAGTGCTGAGATGCATCTCAGTTATGTATTTAGTCCTGTGGCAAGGTGTGCAGCCCTGGAAACTTGTCAGCTGCAATTAGCTGTGGGAAGTGACATGGACTTAGACTGGTGTTTAGCCTATACATTTAAAGCGTCAATAAAACCTTTTACTGTTTTGTTAAATGATGAGGCTTATTCAGAACTTGCATATTGCTGAAATAAGACCCAGTCACCCTCCAAAAGTGTCTTGATGGAAGAGGAATGGACTGAATAGCCATAATGTCTGTTCAGAAGATCAAGTACAGTCCTATGCACACCTGAATTCAGTGGGCTTACTCACAGAACTCAGGGCATTTCATTCTCTTAATATTCATTCTGGGTGGGCAAGAGGTTGTTACAGTTACTATTAGCTCATCTGCAAAAGTAACATGTTACCATTCTTTATTACTGGGGCTGCCATGGGAAAATAAATGAAAGTGCTTACCAGTTTGCTCAAGTGGCCAGTTCTATGTATTGCACAAAGTACTATTTTAAAAAAATTAAAAGTGAAAGCTTTCCTCAGCCCTTTCTTCCTGAATGGTTGGTAAAGGCTGACCGACAGAGGTACTACATGGAGCGGCAGGGGTGGGTGAATGCTATGCAGAATTGATCACTAAAGCCCCAGAACACCTTCTCTTGGTGGTTCTCCAGACAGCCCAAACCTACATGAGCCTCACTTCAGCCTCTACTATGTCCTGTGCCTACCCACTGTCTCTCTGAGAGGGAAGAATAAATGAGACTCAGAAACACACAGGATAGAGAGTAAACAAGAGACTTTATTCATATTAAAGGATAAATGCATCCCTCCCAACATCCAAAGCAAACCAGGCTCTTGGCACTCACGCGTGCACACCCACCCACCTACCCAACCTGAATCTTTGCATCTCATTCTCACCTCCTTTTTCCCCTTTAGCTCAGGCCTTTCTGGGTTTGTTTGCTTGTGTTCTCTCCTTTCCTTCTTGCTTGCTTTACAGTTCCTCCCCCTTCTCCACAAAAGAAATGGTGGGATGCAGGAAAGGAAGCACCCATGTGACCCTTCCTCCCCACCCCTGGGTTACAGAAGTTAGCAGTTACAGAAATGGTGCATTAAAAATGTTGTGAATTATACCTATGATCGCTGCAGACCAAAAACTATGTTCTACCCCATTACTGTAAAAAAAGAAATGTTATTAAAGTAACATGTTACTTCTGAGCAGTGCTTCTTCATAAGTAAAGCATGTTTGGGATGACATTACATTCAGTCTAGATGACATTACAAAGCCATTAAAGCCTTCATCAACTCAAAAATCTCTGTAGAGCCCCTTTTACAGTTTAGCAATTCATTGAAATCCTATCAGCAAAGCATTTGTTACAATTTTGAACTCTGTTTTTCTTTATCTTCTGTGTAGTTTGCATGCCTTTTTAACTCTTAGCAGATGCTACTGGTCTTTCAGAATTGTCCTCTTTCTCTTTTGGGTTCCTAATATTTACCCCTCTCCACCTAATAGGTTGTTCTCTTTCCCCTTCTTGGCATGCACCTCCATCTGTTACTCCTGATATATTGCTTTCCTGTTGACATGATTCCCTTATTGGACTTCCCCATTGGTCCCATTTCTCCTTCTTTTTCTTCCCTATGTACTCTATAATGCACTGTCAGATTACTTTGGGTCTCTGTGTATACCCCATTCCCTTTTCCTCACTCATCTTTCTGAGAGTGTCTACAGGAATTTTGTGGGGTGCGAAGAGAGCTTCATAGTGATACATTAGCACAATTCACACACCCAGCACGTGCACTGCAACATAGTGTGTTTATCGGTGTATATATAAAATTCAAGATCCAGGGGACCCTAATCCCCAAACATCTTTCTGCACCTTATTTCCCACTTCATTTCACAAAACTCTCTGAAGCTTCATCTGATAATCTGTTCTTTTGCCCAAGAAACCTCGTATCACAAGGTTTTATTCAAAACAAAACAAAAGCATTATGTGCAGTGGGGTTGAGGCCAAAGAGACATACACAGAGTTCCACTCCTGGTAAAGAGAACATTCTCAGTTCCTGCAAACAGAAAGGGTAAGATGCCTTTTGCCAGTTCTCCCAACAATCTTCCTTGCCCCCATCTTGTCTGGAATGTTTGACGGCGTTAGAGGTAATGAGGGTGAGGGGGAATAACATATAGGAAAAGAGAACTAGCAAAAAGTGCTCCCCCTCTTGCTCACAGAAGCCTTTGCTGGAACCCAGCTTCCTTGGTTGACAGAAAGACTCAATGTGCAGAAGTGGATCCAGTGCAATATATTTATCTGTGAAGATTCTGTGTCATCCAGGTGTGGTTATCTGGAAGTTGAGTCATGGCCACTGGACTTATTTCTTGTTAGGTTGAAACATTTTGCTACTCATCCAAGCAGCTGTCTTGCTGTCTCTGTGGACTGAAGAAGCTGCTTGGATGAGTATTGAAATGTTACAACCTAACAAGAAAGAAGTCCAGTGGCCATGACACAACTTCCAGATAATGCAATATATTCTTCTGAAATGCCAGTACCAGGTACAGTAAGTGTAATGTATGAATTTTTCATTTCAGGTCTTCCACTGATTCCCGTATCACTTTTGATGCTGATTCTTTCACAGCAGCCATAGACAAAATATTGGGTGAGTTTACAGAGCAGAACAGAGGCTAGTTAGATGAGCCTTGCCATAAAACAAGGTTTGTTTTCTGTCTCTCTCTGTTCCAAATGGTAAGCAATAAGTCAGTTTACTGATTATTCAAATATATTGTTCTCTCTTTTCTACATTCATTCTATTTTGTGTCTAGGGACAAAATCAGAAGAACAGAGTTCAGAAGAACTGGACTCTGATGATTTAGATGAGGAAGAGGAGTTTGAATTCCTAGGCAGTGATGAAGAGTCATATCTAAAAGGGGAAAGTCAAGGCGAAACGGCACTGCAGAACAAAACAAGTGGAAGTCTCAAAGCATATATGCAGGAAATGGATCATGAACTAGCATCCACCAATATTGGGAAAAGCTTTAAAAATCAGCCACAAGCGGTATGTTTTATGTAGCCTTTTTTCCTTGTTTCCAGTAGGGAAGGGAGGAGAGATGTACCTAGTCATTAGCACTAAAATATTGTTTCACACTGCTTGTAAAATGTAGTTTTGTCCCTTACTTAGTAGACAGTGCTGTAGCTATATGTACATCATATTTTTTAGCTATGAAGTTAAAAAAGGATCCTGAATTTCTATTGTTTACATTTACTACAGGTTGGGTCTGGAAAAGCTTCATCATCCCAAGCCCCTGGTGGTGGCTTGGAAGAAGACTTTGGTGCAGAAGACTCTGATATGACACCAGTGGATGTTGATATGAACCTAGTGACTAACCTACTAGAGTCATATACTGCTCAAGCTGGACTAGCAGGACCTGCATCTAACATTCTGCAGAGCATGGGAGTACATCTGCCTGAAAATGCAGACAACAAGCCTCACTAGCAATTAGCCCGATGGAATTATTTAATCTCCAGATCCTATTGGGTAGAACAGTAGCCCCAAAGGTAGATTGGATGGATTAATTAAAGTTGAAAGGTTTTCTGTTCTCAGGAGGCCGTGTGTGCAAGCAATTTTGAATATACTATGTGGAGCAATTTTTTCAATGTTTTTTACCCTTGTGGAATCTGTCGTCTTAAAATAGGTTGTCTTGAGAAAATGGACTTTTGCAAATAGTTGCTGAAATATTTTTATATTCATTAAAAAGCTTGCTAAGACTTTCCGTATTAATTAAAAGACCTACAAACTAGATGTGTGGTTTCTTATTTCAGTTTTTTCCTTGATATTATAACTTAGTATTAACTGATGGAAGGGGACATAAGGAATCCTCTGCAATATCCCAGTGGATGTTCTGTTAAGAGTAGGGTGCTTCTTTTGCTTTCTGTGCTGCAAACAACTTCTACTGTCGTTCAACACAAAGCTTCTTTGTGTTTCTCTATTGTATCAGATAATTAGACGACATGCAAAAAGCTTTCTGCTTTCATGTATCTGTGAAGTGAAAACCATCTATTACCTCACTGGAAGGTTTTCTATGCTTTATCTCAAAAAGCATCTTTTATTGCTTTCACTTCAAAAGAAAACTATACAGCAGTTCTCCTTGGATTAAACTGGCACATCAAGAAGTTATTACTGCTAGCATCAGGTTCTGGGCTACGTTACCCAAGAGATGCTGGTTTCCTGACCAGCTGTTCCTAAATCACATCTGAGTTCTGTCTTAAGTCCTATGGCTTTCATAATATATCCATTTCAAAGCTGTCATTACTGTCACCATCTGCAATATTAACAATTTGATTTAGTTAATTGCCAAAGGATGCTATAATCTCTCTCAGCTGTGGAACTGAACGAGTCTCATTTCAAATCACTATCTGTAAAACATGGTAAAGCTATACTGCGAGATAGCTGTTTTCTGTTTTGTTCTGAATAATTGTTACTGAAAAATGCGTATTTCTTCATTACGGCTTGGGTTGTAACTCGCTTTTTATTTTACGTAATTCTGTGTGACTTCAAGTTTGTGATAGCCCTTAATGTTAAGATGCAACTGTTTTCTAATTATACAACAACAGGAAATGTGAATGTTGTCCTAATGTTGCTGTTCTTTGGTAGTTGTCAGGGTTGTTGGCAAGTCTTTGGGTCTGAGTCCCAAGTCCGAGTGCCTATTAAAAACAAACTTTCCCCCCAGAAAAAAGGGAGTGGGTGGGTGAGTTCCAACTTGCAAGTCGAGTCACCTGTGCAACTTAAGTCCAACTTGACAGCGAGTCCCGCAACTTGAGTCCCCATCCCTGGTAGTTTTAACGTTGATACATCTATACACACAAACACAGTGTAAACAATAATGAAAATTTGCAGCAGAAATTTTTATTTTGATTGTAGTCAATAATAGCAAACAAAAGTGCTACAGTCATGAATCCTATGAGAGAAATCACAGGGAGAAAGCTTCCTGTCCTTCCTTCTCTATAGCCACTTGTGCTATTTGAAAAGCATTTCTGTGGAAATCAGGATGGAACTGGGGGCACGGGGCATAATTCTTTTAAGGAATAATAGGATTACAAACAGCCTTCTGTGTAGTTTAAATTAGGACCATAAGATATTTTAAATGCCAAAAAAGTGGACACTTAAGAAATTTTAGTTTCTTTTTTGAACACTAACTGGGTAGTGACACATGTATCTGCCCCGCCAACTACAGAATGTGGAGTGCAGAACTTCAGGCCACTATTGTGTTTCTCCTTTCGTATGTGATTCCACGCTTCAATACATCAGCTGGTTCTAATGGGGATACAGCAGCTTTCAAAAAAATGTCAGCGTCAAGCAGTTTCACATGTTCCTCCTGAAAATGGGCATGGTGACAGGGATCTGGATATTCTGTCCATCTCTGGAATTTCTTTACCATCCATACTGGGGCTGGTATTTCTTTCCTTTGTACCTGGAAGAACAGAGGGGCTGTTATAGATTACTGTGAATGTTACTTGCTTTGAATATATTTTTTTTCCTTCTCCGCATACATTCTTTGGCAGGCTGTGTCAGGCTCTTTTATTCTGGATACCATTAAAGACCCTGACTTCATCTTGGCCTAAAGAGGAATCATAACCCATGTGCAAAAGCATTTTATAAAAACCTAACAGAAAGAACACAGACCACTGACATTCGCTATGAAAGGTCCAACTCCACCCTGCAGTTGGAAATGGAACACTTCCCTGGAGTCAAAAGAGTTGTGTAACAAACAGAAATATTGCAGCTGCTTATTAAGTACTCTCAAGACAAATACTTGCACATCCCCTATATCCTTGCCAACATCAATATATCAATTGTACTATTAAAATGATTCATGTTTAGTTAAAAAAAACCTCTTTCAGCTTGAAGCAGATCATGAGAGTTGATTAAACTTTTACTTGAAAGATGGATGATTGCTTTTGTCTAGGGGTATTGGTCCCCTTCTCAGAGAGTCACAGATCATTTTGTGTGTGTGTTTAGTGGAGGGTTTTTAAAATCTCTTCAGTTATTGAAGAAGCCAAATCAATACTTCCTTTTCAGTGAAATAATCATGCCCATCTGCCTGAATCTGGCAACAACAGAGTCAGTGGGCTTCTGTTAAACCCCCCCCCCCAAAGTCTTCTGTTTCACTCCTCTTCACTTAAGTTATAAAGTCGTTGAGAAAACAAATGCATTATAGTCATACTAAAACAGTTCACTAAAACATCTGTTGGCTTGATCTGAAACCTCAGAGTGGTAAAAAGCCTACGCTGTCCACCAATGATTAACAAGCTCATACTTCCGTTGAGCAAGTATGTTTGAAACAATTCAGGAAAAGATGTTGATGAGGCAACGGCATCACACAAGTCATGCAATTGCTATCTCAATCAGCTATTTGCATTTCTGGGAAAACCAGCATGGAATTTGTTCTGCAATCACTGGATATACATATGAGATACTTTGTTTTTGCACTGCTATCCAGTTAAATCTAGCGTTCTTACAGTATTTAATGTCATTACCGCCACAACTTTGATTCCTGAAAGTCCTGCTGACCCTGTTTTACTCCAGTTCTTATTACTGGAAGAGAAGAGTGAAATTTAATTCCTGTCATTAACCTAATCTGGGTAGGGTGCAGAGAGCACCTTATAAATATGCTACATTATCTGTACACACTTAATTGGCTTTCTGGCTGGGTTTGGTCCACAAAGTTATTTTGTCCAAGATAACACTCTATGCATCAGTCTTGGAGGCAGCACTGTACCTTACAGTAAAACAACAGACCTCTGAGAATTCGTAGCTATATTTTAACAAGGCAAAATGATAGACTAAACATAATTGAATTATATGTTTTTAAACTGGCCACAGCCTCCAGCACAGGCTGAGCTATATAAAGAGCTTGTAGATCAACCAAGGGGATAGCCTGAGCACATGCAACTTTACTCTCTGACCATATTTCTACAGCTTTTCCTTAAAGAAACACTTGAGCACTCCCACTTTCGATTAATAAATGGAGAATAGTCCCATATGAAAGGAGGAAGAAATCTGGGTGGAGGGGCTTTTGTTTTTAATTTGCTAAGAAAACAGAGATGAAAGGAGGTTTTCACATTTCAAGAAAATACATTTAAATGCACAGAAGTCATAACTACATCAGGTCAAGCTTTGAAATAAAAATACCTTCCATTTGTTCACTTCTGTGCCTTTAAAAATGAGACAGAACAACTAGAATCTCGTAATGGCAGCAGCTGTACTGCACGTCAAGTCTGCCATCTGATTAAAGCAACTGAGCCACCCAATCCTCCCAGCTAGAAGGGCAAGATCCAAAGGCAGAACAGCTGTCTTATCCGAAGCTTTGTCAGTCTGGGGCTAGCAGGGCAGAAGAGAGGAAGAAACAATATGTGTGCATGTTTGTTTCTATGATTTCACTCCCACTGGAATCAATGGGAAAGGAATTACGTCCACCAGCTCCACAACTGGCATACATAACATACATCTTCCCACCATCATCCATAAGATTGCAGTCTTAATAACAGTACAACTGCAATAATGGACTCAATCAATATAAAACTCTATAGTGAAAGACAGATCAGAAGAATGAAACATAATTCCCTGGTACTAATTTTAAAAAGATGATATTTGCCTATGCTGTAAACAACACCATGCTGGAAAGGCCATCATTTCCTATGCAAGAGAGAGGCAACCACTTCTAATGTGCTGTTTGCAAGTCAGTGTGTTTGTTAAACACTTTATTAGATGATGGGGTAAACATTTAAAAGCAGGTCCTGAACAGACTGATTTTGAGGGTTTTCAAAAGCCATATCCTACTCTGAGCGGATGCTGAGACAAAACTCAATGGAATTCAATGAGGGCTTTCTATTAGAAGCCTCTTTCACCAACCTCTTTCCTGGATCTGCAACATAGTGTAAATGCCATTAACCTCTTTCCATTTTTAACAGCCTCTGAATTAATTCTGCTACTATTCACTGTAGAATATATTCTAGAATTTTCATTAATGACATTAATTAGGAATCCAATTCAGTTTAGAGAAAGATTTGTGTCAGGCTGTTCCATTTTACCCAATTCCATTCTCTTAGAATTAAAATGGTAAATATAAGTATAAGATTTTATTGTGCATTAATAATACTTGGTCTGTTTTTTTTAAAAAATCTTGTTTCGATCACACAGTGCCAGGCTATTTATTATATTGCTAACTGGGACTTCTACAGTCTTTTTGGGGTGCAAATCAATTGCACTAAAGCTGTCATTTTCAATGTTTTGTATCCTATATCCCCCAAATCAAAGCAACCTAGTCCCCACCATGACAGGAAAAAAAAGACTTGCTTTTCTCAAGAATAACAGTTATGTTTACAGCCATTCTGTTGTTATATTTTACATTCACGGTGAGCTTCAAAGATACAAAAAAATTGCAGTAAAATTGTTGGAAGTCAATATATAAAACAAAAATAATTCCATTAGTAACGGGAAATTGCAATGACACAGCTTGGTACATTTTTATTGCCATGGTAACTATAAAACACAAGATTAATAAATACATAGACATTTTAAAGGAAACCCTGCACGCACTAGCAGTATGTGTATCACATGATAAGAAAAACTGCAATAAAATGATGACCTTGAAACTGCAGAGGAGCTGTTACAGTCTCCATGACAGTAAATGGGTAATGTAAACATGCAAGAATACTACAACTATCATCTCCACCAGAGGTTGGATGATTCCTTTTCAAAAGTAATTCATCACCACTATAACTGAAAGACCCAAAATTTATTACAATTAAGTAGGTGTTATTACTTGGGGTGGAATTTTCACATTTTTTGACTACAAATCCCATAATTCTCCTATCTAGATCCACATGACAAACTCACCCCTACTCTCACCTAAATGTGGCTCAGCTGAAGAAAAGGCTTACCTGTGAAGTCTTTGTGCCTAGCATAAGCTTGCTTCCTATACAGAAAGGAAGCTGAGCCACTGCCAGCTTGTATGTCCTGAGCATTTTTTTTAACATGATCAATGCACAATAAAGTCCATAATTATCAAGTTGAATTCTAAGATAATGCATAAAATGAACAGTCTGACACAAACCTCTTTCTAAACTGAAATAGATTTCTAATTAATGCTATTAATAATAATCCTAGCTCCACCCTAGTTTCCTGTACAGAGAGGAAGTTCCCAGCTAGCACTGGGGCAGCTTGGAGGAATGCTAGGATGAGCTATGATTTTTCTCCATGTAAGCTACATTTAGATACCTTTAGGTGTGGGTCTTTCAGGTGGAATTCCCAAAATGGAGAATTATGAGATTTGTAGTCAAAAAATCTGCAAATTCCATGCCTAGCTATCTCTCTCTTTCTAATCAGTAATCAGTTGGAATCCTACTGCTGTTTGTGTAATGTGACACTGATATGATTGGTTACTGACAAGGTACCAGAGTGCATCTTGGTTGAGCAATCAGGCACGTTACATGCCCTAGCACCTCGTCAATTTGATGCAATTAGCTGCAGCAAGGTATGCAAACCTTAGGCAAATGCTAAAACAATTCTAAATATTTTTCCTATTTCTTAAAAGTAATTATATTTTGTATTAAAAAAACAAATCGACTGTTTTTTATATAGCCATATAACACATAACACAATCAAGCACCTGAACCATGTGGTTTTCCTCCTCTACCATTTTAGTAAGGCCACATCCCCATTATTTTTAAAGTAATAGAAGTTATCCCTTGTTATAAGGTAACTTCATTATACCTTCATTATAGGACAGAGGTAATTAAGTACAAGTTGCCAATCATTTACAGCTAGTTATGTCTAAGCTCTGGTTTTCACAAAGAGGGCTGTTTCCTCAAGCATGTCTAGCAGGACTGGATATACTTCTTTTCTTCTATATTCTCAGCTACATAAGAAACTCAGAGTTGGAATGGGAGGAATCAGGCAGGATAAGGACAAGCCTAGCAGGTTATTTAAACCTATGCCATATAGACAGAAGAGCAAAGTCCTAATCTTTAGGCATTTGTATGACTATAAGATTCCTTCTACTAAAAAGTGGGAATGTATCTAACGCAGCACTTTACAATGTTTGGGCTCAATGCTCTCAGGACATTAGAACTGCCTCCTCTTCCTAAAATTATTACACTTCTAGTAATTCTGTGTGAAATTAACATTAGGAAAAAGTGAATTGTCTCACCCTACTACTTTCAGAATCCCCCAACCACCATGGTCACTAGGAATGGGATTTTCGGAACTCAAGGACTCCCAGTTCCATCATTCAGCAGGACACACACATCCCAGGCTGAATTATGCGACCGAGAGCCCTCAAACTGGCAGGAACTACATCAGCCCCTCACCTCCCTGCCGTTCCCTCACCACTTCTTCAAACTCTTAGAAAAGGGTCCTGCTGCACTGTTGGGAGTTGTGAGGATCGCCTGAGACTCACAAAGGGGCATGGGGGGCATAAGTTCTGTCGAAGGCTGCCTCCACACACTCCAGGCATCTCTACGTAGTTGCTTCCATCACAGGAAAACTTTGTTCAGACCTCTGGGAAATGTTCACTGAATACAGAATCTTGGGTAGGAAACATGATGTATTTAGCGTACGGAAAAACTGTTTTAACACACATGAAACAGCTGTTAAATTTAGAGATGGAAAAGTTACTAGAAAAGCATAATCAGTTTAGTTTAAAAGGATAATCAGTTTAGCGAGCCCCCTAATCTAATTCAGTTCAGTTTAGATTTGTTCATTTACTAGTTACATATACGCTTTCTTTTCGCCAAGTATGTTTTTCATTTTTCTGTAAACGTATTTATTTCTCAATAAAAACAAATTTCTGGAGATAACTGTATGGAGGGAGTGAGGATGTGAATTGGATATACTTAAACTGCATCCCTACACCTCCATCCATGGCAGTTAAGCTCTCTGCATATAATGCAACTTCTGAATAGATGTTTGTAAGATTGGATTGTCAAGACATTTTCATAGGAAACGAGTCTGTTTCAGAAACTTTTGTGCTAGGCTGCCTTCTTCTCACCTTTGTTAAGTGTTATAGCTGTAATGTGCCATCGACTTGCTTCCAACTAATGGCAAACCTATGAATTAACTACTTTGAAGGGCCCTATCATTAACAACCCTGGTTATGTCTTGTAAATGAACTAATTATAATTAAGGCTGCAATGCTATATTCATTTTCCTGAGAATAAGCCCTGTTGAACTTAGTGAGACTTACTATTGAGCAGACATATAAAGGTTTGTGTTCTAATTTATTTTAATCCCTGCTTCATTTAAAAAATGTTATTTAAAAATTGAGGGAACATTTCCCCTTTTAATCACCCAGATAAGAGCACAGCCAATGCTAAAGGTGTATCTTCACATATCCTGTTTTCAGGCAGGAGACAAGCAGCAGTTTTAGTGAAAAGAATCAAAATCTCCCAAATCCCACTCACTCCTCAGAGACTATGGGATGTTGCCTATGCAGTCAGCAGGCCTCTGCATTGAAAGAGATTTTCCCTGCCTAAGGAGAAGACAGAAGCACTGCACAGAAAAGGATGGATGATGCCTGGTGTGAATTCAAAGATGGAATCCAAAACCAGGTCAGACATACCTCATGAGGATCTCATCTCCCCAATGTGGGCTGCAGCTGTGAACAAAAACTTCAATCCACACAGCCTTGCTCCAGTGACAAATTCTCAGTCACTTGTCTCACAAGAAAAAAAAATCCGATAGGTAAAAAAGCACATGTGATTTCCTTCTCCTCCTCCCGACTCCTCTAGGAAGTTAACTGTTTAGGAGGGAGGAAAAGGATGTCTGCCTGCAATCTCTGCTCTCAAACAAAGCTGCCATCCAGCAGAGGGACGAGGTGGGATGAAGAGCCATAGAAACTGCAGTGGTGTGTGTGTGTGCGCGTGTGTGCTTTGTACTCATCAGTTCTGTTTCTCAGGTCTTTCTTCAGTGTGATAAGACAACATTAATTGGGGACAAGTTCTAACTGATTTCTAACAGTTAATGCATAATTTAATTTTAAATAAAATTCAAACTGAGTTAACCTTCCACAACCCAGAAAACTAAGTCAGATAACCAGTTTAGTTTATTTGTAACTGTTACGGTTGATATCTGTTTTAGCTTAGGAACATCCCCTTCAATAACATATTGAAACATAGCTCTCTCAACTTTAGGGACATACAGCACTTTTCCAAATGCTGAAGGTATAATCTCATTACATGGCATTGAGGCCCGTATTTTTATACAACTATTTGTTATTTTATTGATTGTAGTAAACAAACTCCTTTTTGCCTAGTTGGCAGACACTGACATATAGCAGTGCCCGCTATCCCAAATCCATGGGAGCTGTACATCCCTATAGAATCTGACAGCCCATTCTTTCACTTAGGCCAGTGGTTCACAATCAATGTTTCCTCTAATTTTTCCAGAAAGCTGCGCAGGGGCTCTGCCCCTTGCACGTCGGGTTCTGGGCACAAACAGAAGCAAATGGGCAGCAACACTCACTTGGCTGCAGGCACGCGATGCAGTGCAACTCACCCACACAGCTTAGAAGAAACCTTGTTCCCAACCTTGGATAACCCAGGTGTTCTTGGACTGCAGCTCCCAGAAACCCTGGCCAGAATAGCTGGTGGTGAAGGCTTCTGGGAATTGTAGTCCAAGAGTATCTGGGTTACCCGAGGTTGGGAACCACTGGCTTAGGCAAAAGTCTTAAGCTGTGTAAGAATGACTTCTTTTACCAATAAACGGCCAGCAGAAAAATAAGCATGGGCAGCTATGCTTATTCAAATCAGGGTACTAATTTGAATTAATAAAATTAATAAAAATTAATACGAGCACCCAGCTGATTGTTACCTGTTATGGGATGGCTGATTTGCTGTTGTCATTTAAGAGGCCACAGAGCCCTGCTTCTTAATCCACTCCTGGATTAACCGGTGGGCTATGGCTTGCTGGGGTGGCACCCAAAAGGAGAGGTTGCCATCCTTTTCTTTGGAAGGCTTCGGCTTCCTTCCAAGGGCCTCCACCACCTCCTCACGGCTGAACCACCTGGCAGCTTCAAGCTCTTGTTTGTTGATGCTAACCTGCAATTGATAATTATTCCAATCAAAACAATAAATAATAATAATAATAACATACAGTATCTTAAGCAGTGCTTGGAAAAATTACTTTTCTGGATTAGAACTCTCCAAATCCATCAGTCAACAGTCATGCTGACTGGGGGATTCTGGGTGCTATAATCCAGAAAATAACTTTCCTAAAATCTGGCCATAATGGGTCAGTGCAGCGTTGTGGCTATGAGTGACCAGTGAGAGAAAATGTTCAAAGCTCAAATGTTACCCTGCTACAAACCCACTACCTTGCTAGGTAATACACTTCTCCCTTGAATTGCATGGGTCTGAACAGCACGGTTTGGATTTTTTCCAATAAATTAATAAATAATCCAATCCATCCATGCAGTGCTCCTGGCCACCCAGAACAACACTGTTCAGTTGTTGTTCTGTGCTGGAGAAGTGGAAGAAACCGCCTAACCTTCCCACAGCTGAGAAAATTAAGCCACTATTCAGTAGAAGAACAGACTTAACCCGGAAGAGGCGAGTCAAAAGTGGTCTACCTGCCCCAAAACACAACATCTCTAATTCAGCCTCTAGAGCAGGGGGTCATAAGGACCTTTAAGGCTCATTACACGTGGTGCTATATGGAAAGGACTGTCAATGCTATGGAAGAGAACCCCACAGAGAGAACTGTTCTCTCTCTCTCTCTCTCTCTGCATATGTGTGCACGTGCGCATGTATGTGTGAATCAACTGTTTATGCTTTGTTGTTACATTTTGTGGGGAATAAGAGTTATACAGGAACTCTGAACTACACGGCAGTCCAGCGCCCTTAACTCCAGCGTTGCTGAAGGGAGAAATGTATACTGTTCTCCCTTTACCCATACGCAAATATGTAGGATAATCTTATTAAATTATTTTTACAAAATAGTTGCAGTGATCACTAAGACATTCTATATGGAGTGCTTTGATCAAGCAAAAATTGCAATATAAATGCCAAATATTATATTGTTGCTGTTTTGACTTATATACCACCCCATAACGCTAGAGGACTTTCTGGGTGATTTACAATGTAATTACGCGAGGAACACTTTGCCTCACAGCGAGCTGGGTTTTACCATCCTTGGAAGGATGGAAGGCTAAATCCACCTTGAGCCGGCTACCTGAACCTGTAAGGACTGAACTCACGTTGTCAGCAGAGGTTCAACCACTGCGCCAGAGTTTAACTACTGTGCCACATAATGTATATGCATTAGTTACACATAATTAAAATAATCCATACCTGTCATGCACAGAAAAGTGCCTTAACATGGAGACACAGCTGTACTTTAACATGACCTAGAACTGTTTTTGGTAGTTATAAACACAGAAGAACTAAGGTGCACAAGGTCAGCTGTCAAAAATCATACACTTAGATCAGGCACAGGGAACATGAGCCCACTCCCCAGGTTACTACTGGACTAAAGTTCCCATCATCCTTGCTGACTTGCACTGGAGTTGGTGTCCAACAGCATCGGGAGGGCCGCAGATTCCCCATCTCCCTCATTTTGTTAAACCAAGTCAATAAAGCTTCATCTGGTACCTCTGAATTCAGGTAAAGATACCAAATACAGAAGTGATTCCTGACTCTGCCCAGCTGCTTACCTCACTCTGTTGTGGATTCACCACAGCATGACAAGCTATCATCAGTGTGCTGTGTGGGAATGGCCAGTGCTGTGAAGCAGAATACCACAGAGATGTCACCTCCAGCCCCACCTCTTCAGCAACTTCTCTTCGGACTGTCTCTTCCAGACTCTCACCTGGGAGCAGAATGCATTGGTAAGGACAGCCCACCGAGTAGGGAGAATATCAGGCCTTTAGTGGGGGGGGGGGGGGGAGTGAGGCAGATAGAAAAACCTATCTCATTGCATTCTAAAATTAAGATGCAATCCCTTTAATGCAGGGGTCCCCAACCCCCCGTCCGCGGCCTGGTGCCAGTCCATGGGCTTCGCAGGACCGGGCCGCAGAGACAGATCTCCCGCCCCCCCCCCGGCCACATGGCGGGCGTGGTGCGCTTGCACACATGCACGGGTGCATTTGCGGGTGGGCATGGCGCACGTGCCCCGCTCATCTGCTCACCCACCACGCCCACCCACGAACGCGTGCGAGTGCACCACACCCATCTGCAAGCACGCCCTGCTCACCCCGCGCACCACATCCATCCGCGAACATGCCAGGCCCACCCGCAAGTATGGGGGGTGCCCCCGCCCCCCCCCACGCACAGACCCCCCCAATCCACGGTTCCGAAAAGGTTGGGGACCACTGCTTTAATGGAATGAAGCACTGTTGAAGTGGGATTCGAGTTTCAGGCAATAAAGTAGTTATATATTCTCATTTGGCCATCTTTTCCAGCATGGTCAGATGTTCCATGAAGCAATGAGCTGAAGAATTGGTGGTACCACCCACTTAGCTCAACTGCCAATTTAAAAACTGGCCTCATTGCACAATGGTTAAACTGCAGTACCAGCCAAGATTCTCCTCATGACCCAAGTTCAATCCTGGGCTCAGGTACCTGGCTCAGAATTGACTCATCTTGCCATCCTTCCAAGGTACTGAGTACCCAGCTCCCTGGAGGCAAGGGCAATGTGTAGCCTGCAGAATTAAACTGTAAATCACCCAGTGAGTGCTTTAAGCTCTACGGGGCAGTATATAAGCAGCAAACTTTGCTTTTAAAAAAAATAGCCCTGGTGTTTCAGGATATAAGCTAACTAAAAGAACAGTTAATCCTTCACAGTTCCTAGGGACATTATCTAACATTGCTAAAAGTGATACAACTTTTTAAAAGTTAATTCCAGTCCAAGTCAGCAAGGTTGACAGCAGTTAATGTGACTTGTTTTTGTAATTAACATGAAGATTAAAGCTGCTGATAATTATCTTTCGTTATAACAGATAAAACTGTTAGAAGTACTTCACTGGCAGATTGATCAAATGCCCAGCTAGCCACTTTGCTCCCTGCATAGTGCATCACTAACAGTGTGGGAGAGTTCACTGAGAAGTCACCGTGGATTTGCAGCACAGTCCGATGCACAGTTATACAATGTTTACTGGATTGTTTCAATGGACCCACACTCAGGGAATGGGCTTAATGAGTTCAGACCCAAGGAAGCAGATGCTTTCTTTCTTTATGGGCCCCAAAAATGGATCTCTCCTCTTGTGTTTACTTGGGGTGGAGGTTGTTGCAGGAACCGTGTATCAATGTGCCCATATTTTCAGAGAGGATATGGTTTGATTTACTTGCTTTGGGGGGATATAAAGTGGTTTCCCCTTTTTATGCAATAATAAAGTCTTGCCTCTACCAACACAAACAATGAATGAATAAACACTGGAATTGTAGCTGCAGAGTGACTTGCTGACCATCTCCTCCTATACCTTTTTATTTTTCATTTCAGTCTTCCAGTAAATATAAGAGTACTACAGGCTCTTTCCTGAAACCCAACATATCCATCTATCACTTATGGGGCACTGTAAGAAAAATATATGCCAGAATCCTATTAGTTACATATACCAGTGCAAGTCAGATGACATCAATCTCAGTGGCAACTTATGCTGGTGTACACAAGTAACAAGATTCTGGCCACCACCTTAGTGTTGCAAGGTCAGTTGATTCACATATTATCAAGCAGGCCTGGGGAGGGGGGACCCCTTTTACATTATGACTATATGGAGTTGAGGGATCTCACAAATCAGTAGTAAAACACATTTTTTTTGTGTAAAAATCCTGGGTCTGCCTTTCAGCACTGGCCAACCTACGGTATTCTAGAAGCTGTGGTCAAAAACTAGTCCATCAAGGTACCCTGTTTCCCCGAAAATAAGACCTAACCTGAAAATAAGCCCTAGTATGATTTTTCAGGATGCTCGTAATATAAGCCCTACCCCCAAAATAAGCCCTAGTTAAGTTAAACCCCGCTCTCCACCATTGTGCCGCATTGTGCAGCAACCAGAAGAAGATGACATGACTGTAAAATAAAACATCCTCTGAAAATAAGCCCTAATGTGTTTTTTTGAGCAAAAATTAATATAAGACCCTGTCTTATTTTCGGGGAAACACGGTAGTTCCAAAGTAGACTCAGTTATTTAAGTATTTAAACCATTTGGAAAGCTTTTGCTAATGATGATGATGATGATATATTTAAGCACAATAAGTGCAATATGGCAATTACATGCAATATAGTGATTAAGAGAATCAGGACTTAACTCATTATGTCTTATCTCTGCGCTAAATTGTCTACCCTGCTATGCTACACTGTATAGTCTATCATTAAAATGTTGTGCATACCATGAATTTTCCTTACCCACATCACAAAAGCCAGACAGAGCACTGTACATCCCTTTAGGAAATGATGCTTGTCGCACAAGAAGGCATTGATTCCCATCAGAGACTAAAGTAATAACCACTGGGGACATCTGAAAATGCCAAAAATCACAACAAATTGCAGATATGTATCAAATACAAAACAGCAGTTCTAACCAGAACATCTGAAGGGCAGAATGTGTGAAAAAACTCTAACATGGCTCTCAGTTGCAAGATCTTATTCGCAGTTCCTGCAGGTAAATAACAGGAAATAGAAACCAAGATTCTCACGGGTACCATCCTGCTCTCTGAGTCACTCTTAGTGCTTTTGCCATCCAAAGGAAAAAGGCTGAAGGTCAGATAAGATGTGACTAAAAATGAGATACACAAAGGCATCTCCATCTCTTTAAAACTGCTTCAAATAGCCATTGCCCTTAATGTCAGCCGGTCACTAGCAGACACTTCCTATACCTTTTTCTTAATGAGAAATCATCATCTCCCCCCTTCAGCTACTTTCTAACTTCACCCATCCTGTGTAGCTGTTTCTGTGGCTCCAGAACAGCCTGCCTCTCCAGCTCTTCTGGGTTACAACTCCCACCATCCCCTGCAATTACGGTGCTGGCTGAGGCAGATGAGAACTGTAGGCAGGTCTGGAAACATTGAGACAGAAAACGCTCCTTTCCATTCAGATGCCCACCTGTGGATAGTAGATGATTCCACTACTGCGACAAACCCGTTTGCTTCCAGCCAGGTTCTTCACTGTGGGCTCCCCGGTTTTGCTACAGTACTTGTTATTCTCATGCCAGCGGAGAAGAGCCTCAGCCTACAGACATTGGTGTGATAAATCAGATTATGAAGGACTCAAGACAAGTTTTTTTTTCGTTAAAGGGATGCAATCCCTTTATGAAAACCTTACTCCATTTAGAACAATAAATAGTTTTGCACTATTTCCAACTTACAGCGACTGGCTCTTTTAGTGAAGGCACAGTGGGGAATTGGAGGTGGGTGCTCCAACCCACTGAGTTATCCAGACACCAACTTAACTAACAGCATGTGTAAATAAAAATTCATTCAGTTTATAAAGAGAGGAATGCTACTGGAAATGTGTCTTTTATTCATGCAACGCATCCCTCACTCAATGTATTTGCAACAACACATACTGTACTGTTACTTTCCAGGACCAGCCTCTGAGTTTCACGGCTAAAATGGGATCTGAAATTGTGACATCCATTACCTACTACATTACACTCACTCTGAAGTGATATCGTACTTAGCCTCTGTTTTTTTCCAAATCCACTTTTTCTCAAGACCTGGCTTCTCAGTGAACTTACATTTCTTGTATTTTCCCTTGATTACTCAATGTACAGCTAACTACAAGTAAACCCGGTCTTTTTTCATGGACATTTGTTGTTATTTGTTCATGCAGCAGGGGCTAGTGTTTGCAGGGTTTCTGATTTCAGTCATGTTTATTTTTTCCAGTTTCTGGCATGTATGATCTCCTATATTAGCCCAATAGGGAAGTGACGGGCGTGTCCTAGGGTAGCATTGATGGTGAGCTTTAAAAAAAAATGCAAGTGACATAGCACTGCATTGATATAACCACTTGTGAAACTACAGTGCTTATCTGACATAATGCTAAATTTGACAAGAATAATTTTAAAAAAATTATTCAGAAGAGAGACAAGGGACACTCACCTCAGAGGATATTCCTGCTGTCTGCCATATTACACCCCAATGACACGTATACCAGAATATCTGCCTGAAGTTAATGCCTCTTGTCTCTCCTCCAAACAATTTTAAAATTATGCTTATCAGATTTAACACCATACCAGATAAGCAGTTATATCAATTCAACACTATGTCTTTTGCAAAAAAATAAAAAATAAAAAAATTAAGGAAGCAGAGATGTTGGTGTTCATGACACCACTAGGAGGGTAGGTAACCTGTGAGAATTGTAGGAGTCTGTGGTACAATGTGGACTCTTATCCTGAAAACTGCCCAGAATAATTAACTGTTCCGTATGAACAATAACAACAATCCGACTGCTACAGGAAACTTTAAACTGACCCAAACCAATGCAGGACAGCCTCCCTGTCTATTTGCGCCTAAGTTGTCTCCTAGTTGATTGGCTTGCTTTATAATTTCTCTGGAACTTTTCAGCTTTCTATAATCTCATCCAGCTATTGAATACTTCAGCAGTTTAGGTGTCTGGCTGTGGCACTACAGGTTGGGAGTTTGATTCCCCACTATGCCTCCTGAAAGTAGAGCCAACCTGTGTGGCCATGGGCAAGCTGCACAGTCCCAGGGCACCCCCAAAAGAAGAAAATGGTAAGCCACTTCTGAGAATTCTCTACTTGGTAAACCCTGAAAAGAGTCACCATAAGACATAATTGACTTGACTGCACATGATTATTTTTTATTATCTTATCCAACAGCCCACTCCTGGATAAGACATAAATTCAAAACCAATAATATGTTCCTCAGAATTCAAGGAATCCTACTGTTGTCCTGACAACCTGCCTGCCAGCTCCTAAAAAGCCGGCTCTGTCTCATAACACAGTGATAAATCATTTGTTATCCCAAAATACGATAAACAACAGCTGCCACCATGCATAGTCTGGGTACATATTAACAGAAGAAATAAAATCATTTATTAATAGCTTCCAAATCAAAATAAAACACAGGAACTGGCCTTGAGACATAGTGAGTAAAAGAAGCAGTTCTCAGGTTTCCCTGACGATGTCCATGTGCTCTAATAAGTAGAGTCTGAAATAGTTACTCTTGGAGGTACTAACTCCTAAGATCCTCCAGTCAGCAAAACTGCTGTTCATGCTGGTTAGAATATTCTAAAAGACATCAACTTTAAAAGTATATTTTCCAAGCTCTCCTAATAAATTTACTGTAATGCATAGCTGTAGAGCACAGGGAAGATGCTAAGCAACGCTATTCCATGATTCTGCCTTTGGCCTTTTTTCAGTTCTTACCTTGCGGTAGCAGTTGCATCAAGGTATTAGGAATGTGTTATGTGCTCTGATGTTGGAACCAACTTGTAGCGACTGTAATTGGGATTTTACAGGACTTCCATATCACTTATCTTTGTAAGGCCTCTAGGGACTTTTTTGGCTAAACAGTAAATTCACCGAGGGATTAAGTATTACTGGTAATATGTTATTTTGCGAACAGCCATCAACCTACTCTGATCATGGTTTCTAGACTGTATTGGCAAAGTTAAGAGGGGAATTAAAACCAGGAAAGAGAATAAATTTATATGGCCAAGAACTACACAAGTAAGAGATGATAGAATTCATGGATTGATTTGAAATAACTATCAGTTTTTATCTGTAGGCATTTCACATTCACATGTGAATTAAAATCTGACATAAGTGGTAGTGTGACAGTACCCTCAGCATTTCCATTTCAAATCATACCGTGGAAATCAAGGATGCATCCTCTTCTTCTAACTGGAAGAAAGCTTTCCGCAATTCTCCAAATGATCCATTGAGTTCAGATTCAATGGCTGTTTGTTCCAAAGATCCTGGAATTCAATACATCTGTGGGAATTGGACACCTATGTTATTACCCCCACCCCACACCCTTTGATTTGTACCAATAACACAAAATGACAGTCATGTAGCTCATGACATACCTCCTGTCATAGTGGAAGCAATATCATATGTCCACTATGACTGTGTTATACAGTGGGGGGGTAAGATTAAGTATTTCTTGCAAACTCTTTCAACTCCATTGTATAATGACTGCAAAATTGAAATTTGTTAATCTGGTTGAATGAAAGATCAAAAAAGTTAGGTTACCTACCTGTAACCATGGTTCTTGTAGTGGTTCTCTGTGAATTCACACAAATGGGTTTATCCTGCGCCTGCGCAGGACGTTCGGAACTTTCTAGAGCTTAGAAAAAAGCCAGACAATTAGTCTCCCCCCCCTCGAGGGTATATAGGCTCCGCCTCCTCCACCTTCCTTAGTTCCCCTATGTCCGCCGTTACTAGAGAGTAGGTATAGTGACCTGTTATCGTGACGGACAGCGGGGAGGAAGGGAGGGATGTGTGAATTCACAGAGAACCACTACAAGAACCATGGTTACAGGTAGGTAACCTAACTTTCTTTGTAGTGGACTCTGTGAATGCACACAAATGGGTGATTAGCAAGCTGACTCACCGGATGGAGGGCCGTCACGGTATCAGGGATGACAGTATCGCCCTTCCAAAGGCAGCATCATTTTTCGCTCTGACATCGAGGCGGTAGTGCTTCGCGAACGTCAGAGGATTGGACCAAGTAGCCGCTTTACAGATGTTTTGAATATGAACACCGCGATGAAGAGCGGTGGACGTAGATATGGCTCTGGTGGAGCGAGCCTTAAGCTGGTCCGGCACCGGTTTGTTTGCAAGCTGGTAAGCCATTTGTATGGATTGCACGATCCATCTCGATATTGTCTGAGAGGATGCAGGAGCACCCTTGTTATGTCCATGGTAGCACACAAAGAGACGAAAAGAGCGTCTGAAGTGCTTGGTTCTGTCCAAGTAGAAGGCAATAGCCCGCCTGACGTCCAGAGTATGGAGCTTGCGCTCGATTGGAGTGGACGGCGATGGAAAAAATGTAGGAAGTATCAGCGGTTGATTCAAGTGGAAGTCTGATACAACCTTGGGAAGAAATGAGACATCCAAGTACAGAGTAACCTTATCGGGATGCATTTGTAGGTATGGAGGGTCAGACCTAAGAGCTGACAGTTCACTAGCCCTTTTGGCAGAGGTTATGGCCACTAAAAAGGAAGTCTTGAGAGAAAGCAATTTCTCATTACAGGTTGCCATGGGTTCAAATGGAGGCTTGGTAAGCGCATCCAGAACAAGTGGAAGCGACCATTGAGGCACAATGGGTGAAGAGGGCGGCCTGATGTTCTGCAGGCCCTTAAGGAATCTTTTAACCGTGAGGTGGGAGAACAGTCTGGCGGAGCTAGAGTGAGATGGCTGGTGAGCAACGATCGCGGAGATATATACTTTAATGGTGGAGTGCGCGAGTCCGAGATTAAACAGATGCAGTATGAAGGTAAGTAAGGTTGAGAGTGTAACTGGGACTGATTGGAGTCCCTTGGACTGAACGAATTTCGTAAAAGATTTCCATTTGTTACGGTATAGGCGAAAAGTCGACGGCTTTCGAGAGCGGTCTAGGATCGCACGGAATTCGGGGTTATCCTCCACGCCGTCAGGTGAAGAGATCGGACATCTGGATGGAGAAGGGCCCCGTCGTTCTGGGATAGCAAGGACGGTATTAGAGGTAAGTGGAATATTTCCTCCGTTATTCCTTGAAGGTGGGCAAACCAGGGTTGCCGCGGCCACCACGGAGCGATGAGAATTGCGTTCGCTCGGTATTGAATGATCCGGACTATTGTCCTGAGGAGCATTGGTATGGGAGGAAACAGATAAGTGAGTTCTCCGGACCACGGGATGAGGAAAGCGTCTCCGAGTGACGCGGTGTCCCTGCCCGCTCGTGAGCAGAACTTGCGGCATTTGGCGTTGCGGTGAGATGCAAAGAGGTCTATGGTGGGTTGACCCCATCGTCGGCATAGGTCTTGAAAAATCGTCTCGTCTAGGGACCATTCGTGCGTCCTGGTACGGAGCCGGCTGAGGTGGTCCGCTAGATAGTTGTCCTCTGAAGCAATATGAATCGCTTGTGGAAAAATGCGATGGGTACGGCACCAGTCCCAAAATCGCATGGTAAGATGGAGAAGCGGTAGGGATCGAGTCCCACCTTGTCGGTTGACATAGTGCATAGCTGTGGTATTGTCCGTGACAAGCTGCACAGATTGTCCCTTTATACGCGGAAGAAAGGCTCGAAAAGCCTTCATGATGGCGAGCAATTCGAGCTGGTTTATATGGAGAGACCTTTCTCTCGGTGTCCATAAGCCGTGAATCCTGAGCTCTTGGCAGTGGGCGCCCCAGCCAGGAGGGCTTGCGTCGGTCGTGACCTGTATGGACAGGAAAGGAGGTTGGAAGGGTTTCCCTTCGGACAAATTGCGCGGAATCGTCCACCAGATGAGACGTTTCGCTACATGTGACGGGACCTGCAACTTTTTCCGTGGGGAGTCCGTTAAAGGATCGAACTCGCCCAGGAACCAGGACTGGAGCAGACGCATTTCGAGCTTGGCATGAAGGACGACTGCCGTCGTGGATGACATGAGGCCCAGTAGATGCTGAACGTCGAAAGCGGTGACAGTAGCCAGAGGTGGAAACCGTCGTATTGCGTCTCGAATCTTTTGGATTCTTTGATAGGGCAGGAATGCCCGTGCCCGGGTCGCGTCTAGCGTTGCTCCTATGTAATTGACCAGCTGGGATGGTACCAAAAGAGATTTTTCCTGATTGATCACTAGACCTAGCTTGTTTAAGGTCGCGAGAGTGGTAGTTGTAGCAGCGACGGCTTCGTGGTAGGATGATGCTACCAGGAGCCAATCGTCGATATAAGGGAAGAGTTTTATTCCCTTGGTGCGAAGGTGAGCCACTACAGGGGCCATGCACTTGGTAAATGTCCGAGGGGCCGTGGAGAGCCCAAATGGAAGGGCAGCAAACTGGTAGGTTGTGCGGTGGAACCGGAACCGTAGATACCGTTGATGAGAAGGGTGAATGGAGACGTGAAAATAAGCGTCTTTGAGGTCGATGGTGACGAACCAACTTCCCCCTGCGCTGAGGTTTACGAAAGGACTGCTTGTGTCCTTGGTATTGTTGCTGCTTGAAAGTCGAAGGGTTGGACTGAGATGACTGGAAGGTCCTATCATGTTGCTGCTGTCTACCATACCGAAATGGTTGGTACTGGGAAGATGCTTGGTAAGCAGGTTTTTTGTAAGTAGGTCTCTGATACCGATACGGTTGGTATGGTATGTAGGACTTCGCGGTCTTCCGCATTTTATGGATGTTTTCCATAATATCATCAGTCTTGGAATTAAAGAGGCCATTCGCATCAAAGGGAAGATCCTCGATTTTGGTCTTTGTATCGTCCAGTATGTTAGCCGCTCCGAGCCAGGCATGGCGACGGACTGCTACTGCTGTAAGCATGGATTTGGACGCCATTTCAGCTGTATGCTTTGCTGCTACTCGCTGCTGTCTTGTAAGGGTGTTAGCCTCCTCGTAGACGTTGAGGAGTTCGGTCTTGGATGGCTCAGGAAGGTTTTGTAAAACGGGGATAATTTTATCCCATAGGTGCTTTTGATAAGCACCCATCGCGGCTTGGTAGTTCGAAATCTTAATCAGTAGAGCCGCAAGGGAATAAAGTTTTTTGCCCAGGGCGTCATTTTTTCTGCCGTCTTTGTTGACAGGTGTAACAGAGGACCTGCTGCGGGATCTATACTGGGTAGCCTCGACCACAATAGAATTAGGCATAGGATGCTTGGTCAGGAAATCCGAGTCGGAACCGTGGGTCTTGTAATGGTGGTCGATTTTTCTAGGGATTTGGAGAGTCGCAGGCGACTTATCCCACGAAGCCTTTACCAAGTCAAGAAGTGCTGGAATGAGGCTAAGACTGGGAGGAGATGACTTGTCCTGTTCCATATCGTGGAAGACAAGGTCTGTTTGTTGCTCAGGAAGTTGCGCATCTAGGTGTAAAATCTTAGCCATGCGCAATATAAGTTGAGCATAGGACGAGTAGTCTTCCAATGGGTATTGAGAAGAAGTACTCGGAGCACCACCATCAGGTACATCAGATTCCGAAGAAGCTGAAGAATTGTCATGGGACGATTCAGACACCAATGAGGAGGGACGGTGCGATATTGGTACCGTGTCTCTCGGTATTGGTTCGGCATCAGAATGTACCGAAGTAGAGAAAGGGTCTGTATCATGGCCCTCTGGGCCAGAGTACATTGTCGCAGTCTGTACCGTAGATCGCCCTGCGGGACGTTTAGACCGTTTTAGAGGCGCAGAAGGTGCCATCGGTGTCTTCCTCTTGCGGGAAGTAGCAATTTGGGGTGTAGGAACATGCCCCTGTTGCTGCTGTAGATTCTCAGGAGTTGGGACCGAAGAAGGGTACCAAGCTGAGGAGGGGTAAGCCTGTCCCCTGAAGTCAGGCGGATAACCGTATCCTTGATATGGGTAGGGCTGGTATGGACCGAAAAAAGGAGGACCATACTGTGCCGGCATTTGAGGACGGTATTGGTCCGCAGGATGATGAGGTTGGTATGGAGAGGTATGCTTACGCTTCTCCTTCCGCTTTCTAGGAGTGCGAGACGGCAGCTCCTGTTCTGAATGCGAGTCAGTATCAGCCCGCCCGGAAGATCTCGGGCTAGTATGGGCAATGGCCGCGCTGGGAAAAACCTCAGCCGCAAAATGGCCTGACGACGGAGACATGCTCATGATATCGTGAGCAGCCTGGGCCGGAGGAATGATCCGCTCCTCCATATCCGATTGCCCAATGTCGTCTCTAGAAGACTCCTCGAGTAATATAGGAGGCGCAGGAAGAGACAAAGTTGACGATTTGGGTGGTTTTGCCACTTTCTGAGATTTCGCTTTGTCATTCTTTTTCTTTGAAGGTACAGCCGACCTGGAAGCCTTGGTGGACGCTGGCTTAGGCGGTCTAGAGGAGTCCTTCTGCTTAGAAGACGCAGAACTCAAGGTAGGCTGCGGAGAATCAAAGGCAGTGGCGCCTGCTTTAGGTGTCTCCACACGAGGAGGGTTCGGGGAGGTGGTAAGAGGAACCTCCATAGCAGGCTTGAGGGTTCTTTCGTAGAGAAAGGCCCGAAGGCGTTGAGACCGCAGTTTAAGAGCTTGTTTGGAAAAGCTTTTACAAGCGGCACACGCCTGGATAAGGTGGGATTCCCCCAAACAAAATAAGCACTTATCGTGCTGATCCGTTAGCGGGATTTTCCGAAAACAAACGGAGCACTGTTTGAAGCCCCGAGAGGCCATAAAAAATAAATAATAAAAAAAGGGGGAATCCGGGGGGGAAGGGGAGAGGGAAGACGCAGAACGAGGAAAAAACTTAAATGAGAAGGCAGTTCTGGCGTCTTAAAAGAAGAAAAGAAGAAAACTGCAAGGTAAATAGAAGGAATACTTTCCTTAGCACGCTCTAGTGTTCCTACGTCCTACCCTAACGGCGGAAAAAGAGGAACTAAGGAAGGTGGAGGAGGCGGAGCCTATATACCCTCGGGGGGGGGGGGGGAGACTAATTGTCTGGCTTTTTTCTAAGCTCTAGAAAGTTCCGAACGTCCTGCGCAGGCGCAGGATAAACCCATTTGTGTGCATTCACAGAGTCCACTACAAAGAACTGTAAGAGATTACATTAATGGCCCTAACAAGTGTTCTCTTTGTTGCAGAAATTACAAGTCAATGGCCCACAATGATTGGGAAAGAAGCAGAGACTGCCTTGGAAAGAAAATGCCCCTCCTCTCCATTTGCAGTTATAAATACAGTTCAATATGAATGAGAGAATAGATGGGCAGCTAGATTTAATTACCTTCAAGGCAGGCTTTTGTCTCCTTCCCATCACTCTACAGGCTCCTTTGGTTAGAACATAGGAGAGGACCTTTCCAGTGGCTGCTCCTAAGCTATGGAATTCCCTTCCAAGAAAGGTTAGTTCGGCCCCCTACGTGTTGTCCTTCCGCCAGCAGAAAAATATCTCAGTTACCGTATTTTTCCGTGTATAAAATGACACTTTTCCCTTAAATAATTAGACAAAAAAAATGAGGGTCGTTTTATACATGTAAGGCAGATGCTTTCCCTGCCTTTTGCGAAGCCACAGGGCTTAGCAAAAAGGAAGGGAAGGCTCCCTTCGGGTAAAGCAGCCATGAAAGGGCTGCATGATCACAGCCCTTTGATCCTGAAGCAGCCATGAAAGGGCTTCAGGATCAAAGGGCTGCGATCCTGCAGCCTTTACCCGAAGGGAGTCTTCCCTTCCTTTTTGATAAGCCCCGTGGCTTCGCAAAAGGCAAGGAAAAGCGGAGGTCAAAGGGAGCCCTTTGATCCCTGCTTTTCCCTTCCTTTTGCTAAGCTCCTATTCTGCAACTTTACATAATTCAACTCAAATGATGTCATCAACTGTGGTTGTTTTGGAGGAATTAAACATTTTCTATCCTCACCTCCCCCCAGGTTCTGGGGATCCCTTTCGTTGCATAATGGGCCTGGCAGTAGTAATATTCAGACATTAAAGAGTTCCGCCTCTCCATTTTGCAGCTCCCAAAGCACACCCAAGGACAAAAGGGGTCCTTAAGGACCCCAAAACCTGGGAGAGGGAAGAGGAAACATTTAATTCCCTCAAAATGGGCATAGCTGATGAGATCATCTGAGTTGCATGATGCAAAGTTATGCAACAGGATTCTGGCCAATGTGTAATTAACTCATAAAATTTACTGCAACAAGATGTGTATATTGCTTTTAAAAATAGCTTTAAAGAGGCACAGAAAAATCTGAATCCAATTAGATAATCAAAAATTCAAGAAGGATAAGACAGAATGACTATTAGTCAAAATAGCCAAACAGAACCTTAAAAACACAAAGAGAAGAAGCTGTTCCTTTCACCAGCGTCTAAAACCGATTTGGAGAAAGACTGAATGATTGCTTTACAAAATATAAAACTGAAAGTTCATATTATTTAAAGATTTGTATGTCAGCAAATCAGTTTGGCTGAACTCTCAAAGGAGAACAGAATTCACAGCCAACAATGATAATAAAACAAGTAAATTCCAGTAACAAAAACAACGATAAAATGAAGCTAATTAAATAATCATAAAACCAGCAGCCAAGGCCTAGCAAGAACACAGTAAAGCCATTCTTAATACCTTTCTCATGACCTACAAAGTTTGTTGAATACAAAGCCTTGTAAACGTCAAGAGCTGCATCATTATACATACTTATTGAAGAATAAGTCCCAGCTGAATTTATTTCTGAGTAAAGGCTTTTGGATTCAGTTTTAAACCACTCACAGCCTAACATGTAAGTGCATATGCAGTAAATAAAAAACAGTTCTAACCTAGATCCAGAGCAAAATATGGTATGCACTCATCTGAACAGCCAACCAGCACAGAATCTTTGATCCTCTCTTCCCCCTGAGAGAACTTTGCCAGAATCCTTTTCATTTCTGAAGACCAAAAGAAAAGATAAAGGAAAGAAAATAAAGCAAAGTATGATGACACAACAACACATGTGGCTGTTTATAAGAGAGTCAGAGAACACATTTATAGAGCTCACCTTAACACACACACACTAAACTCTGTTGAAATCAGTTTTATAGCAATGGTTTCCTAAATCATGGGACAGAGTAGACACTGCAACAGAGAAACTCAGGAAACCTTGGAAATTTTGTAGAACAAGGTAAAATCACTCTTTAAATGCCTCATTTGCATTGAAAACCTTATTAGAGTCACTGCTGAGTCAGTTCTGACTTGGTAGCTCATAACAATTAAGGCATTAGTAGGAAGGAATTGTAGCTTCAAGGGCCTGTCCACACTGGCATTAGAGATGATATATGGATCATTGATGGCACAGTTTGGATTGGAAAAAAAAGACCTTGTCCACAAGTGTTTATATTTAGAACAATCCATCCTTCCCCTTTGAGATGTTTCTGTTAAAGATCTCTAATCTCCTTCCTTCATCCCCTCTTCTCCACTTAAAACTATTCCACCTCCGCCCACCCACCCACTTATTTGAGAGCAAGCAATTAAACCATCTTTAACATCCTACAGATATGGGCCTTCTCACAAAACAAAATGTTCATTAGTCTAGGAGGAAAACTGCTGTAATAAAGAAATAATTACCTGCAGCATGTATCTTTGGGGGCGAGAACGTTTCCTCCTTTTGCTGCAAGAAGGGGGAGAGGTTGTAAAACAGTACGAAAGCTCCTGAATTATAGGCCTGCCGACAAGCATCATCATCCTCTTTAAGATCAAACATGTATCTGCAGTTTGAAAAGGATCAGAAAGAACACAAAGTGGCCAAACCTAAGAGTGCAATCCTATATACCTGCTCTCCATGATGAGTGCAAGAATGATGGCAGTGGAACATAGCAGAGATATGTGTCTCCTAAGAAGCAAGTCCCAGTAAGTTCAGTCAGGTTAACTTTCCAGGAAGTGGCTACAGAATTATAGTCTACAATATTTGCAATACATTCTCATTTATGTCCTGTTTTTCTTCCAATGAGCTGCACAAATAGTTTTCCTTCCTTCTGTTTTATCCTCACAACAATCCTGTGAGATATGTCAGGTGGAAAGAAATTAAGTATCTAAGTGAGTTTAATAGCTCAGTGACGATTTCAACATAAATTTCCCCAGTTCCAGCCCAACAATGTAACTGCTGCATCAAACTGGATCTCTATTCCTGGCCTTGATACTGTTTGTTTATCTAATAAAGATCCTCTGGAGACTGCATTCAGCAATACATTATATAGTGTGTCAATCTTAAGAAGTTTTCATTTTAGAAGCTCTAATTTTGGCAAGATGTGAAGAAAGCAACGTTAATGAGGAATGAAGTCTCAACTCCTGAATCCTTAAACTCATTCTGCCCCCTCCAATCTAGATATGAATAAATCTGCCTGCCTACTAAAGATCATACAATAAATCAAAGTTTGGAAATAATATACTGTAGGTAATAACATTTCCTGTAATGTGCAACTTTTTAAAATAGTAAAAGCAAAATAAGAACAGCGAGGCAACTAGACCATTCAGGAGAATAGCAAAAGTATTCTCAGTTTAATTCTAAACTAGGACCATGCAGAAATAATGGCACAACAAAAATGCATGACCAAATAATTCAAAGAGAAATGGATCATGGTAATGGGTATTTGCATGGCTTTGTTTTTCTGAATTATTCTGCTGATTCTTCAGCATATTTATGTGGGAGTAAGTCACACTGAGCATTCAGCTTACTTCTGACAAGACATGCATATAATCATCTATAAGCTATCTTAGAACTGCAGAGCTGGAAGGGATACTATAAATCATCGAGTCCAGCCCCTGTCAAGGAGGCACACTGGAGACTCGAACTCCCAACCTCATAAAAAACATGGGACACCTTGGGTGAAATCCTGTTGGTGTAACTATGCCTGCAGAAGTCTGGTGATGTTATCAGCAGAAGCAATTTTTGTGAATTATATGCTTCTGTCCCACTGCTCCCATGTAAACCTTTCAATGTGTGGAAGCCACAGGACAGGAGGAGAAAGTCTTGCATTATTGAAAATTTCTGCCACTAGTAATGTCATCATGATAACAATTTTCTGTAAAGAAAAACCTTCTCCTCCCCACCCACAGCTTCCACATGATCTTAGAACTGCAAAGCTGGAAGGGACTTTATGGATCATGGAGACTAGGCCCTGTCAGGGATACATAGTGGAGAACTGAACTTCCAAACTCAGATTCTGTAGCCAGATATCTAAACCATTGAGCTACCTGGCATGAAACGGCTTACACAAGAGCAGTACGAACAGTGGGTCAGAAGTAAAAAGTTTTTAATTTCTGAAAAAGGTTCCCTCCTGTTGATGATATTAGCCTTCTAAAAGCATAGTTATACCAAAAGTGTTTTGTATGATTAGAGATGGTTGCTTGAAAAACATCTCTCTGGTACTGAGTTGTAATATGAGATAGTAACGATGCATTAATTTGCACCAATGTTTTATCAAAAATATTTTTCCAGAGACATTCAGAAATCCAACTTTCTTTTTTAGCAGTATTTAACTATTGCTTAAATATTGCAATGAAAAGCAAGGTGGCCCTTAATTAACAACAACAGGCAGTTAAAGCAGTAAAGTGTTGCTGTGATTCAGGATTAATTCTTGATTTATCCTACTAGCAAACAGATTTGAGAAAATTGGATTGAAAAGGTTAATCCCAGATCTTGATCTTACCTCATTCTCCTGACATAGGACGAATGGAACCTCCAAAACTGTAAGGAGGTTCTTCTATATCCCATTTGACACACCAAAAATATTGCCATCTTCTGTGCCGCAGCTGAAAAACAGTAAGGCTATACTCATTCAATGTGTAAATGCTGTTTTGCTCCGTGGAGAAAGAGGTTGATACGTATGCAGTTTCACAACTGAGATGAGAAAGGAAACTGGACTTTGCTCTAACTATGCAGTTGGAAGATGGCTCAAGAAACAGCCTCCCTTGCTATTCTGTCTCTCTTTTTTGCCTCTTTTCATGCTGCATTTTGAGATTTTATGGCTTCCGCTTTTATCCAGTGGTTTTTCTTTCACTGTACACTCCAAAAGGGGAACATACAAACTTCCTAAAGAAATGAATACAATGTAGTTTATTTTAACAGGAGAGAACCTTCATTTTCTAGTCCCTCACCTTGGAAGTGTCTTTACATAAACTGTTAGTAAGCACTAGCTTTCTTTCCATTTTTCTCCCTCAGTAACTGCCAACAATAAAATGCCAGTGAAAGTAGGTATAGCTATTCTGTTAAGTACCAACAAACCATTAGGAGTTCAACAGAGCAAAGCACCGGCACTTTCACTCAGAAAAAAAAAGTCTCATTATGTTCAGTGACATTTACTCTGTTAAATGACTAAGACTGCAAAAATGTGAAATACAAAGCTTTTAAGGTTAGTAGTGGAAAATAACCTTTATTTTTTAATGGATTGTTATGGTGGCTTCTTTCACTGTGTTTTTTACACAGCTGCCTCAGATGGCTGTGCAGCACAACGCTATTACAAAATAATTTATTACGGCGAGTAAAGAGAAACATTAAACTCTTTGTAAGAGTTTTGAAGAGAAGAAACAGGCAGGCAGTGAATTTTAGCTCGCCAACAAGGCGTGTAACAATGCCACTCGACTTGATCCGTGAAATAATTTGTGGCTCTGTTCCTAAAGAGAGAGAGAAAGACGGAAGTCTTTCTATCATTAAGGAAAACGATTCAAGTACAGAATTCCAGGGAAGACCTTTCCAGTAGTTGCATGAATTCTAGCTGATCACTACAAGGCATTAAAATCCTATCTTTACGTCTTCGAAGTACAGCGTCCCATACTCACGCGAGCCGTTTAAATTCCCTCCGGGGTTTTTAAAAATAGGGAAGACTAATAAATGTTCTCCTTTGCCTTACTTCTTTCAAAGGCACCGTTTCCAGCAGCGGTAGCATGCAATCACAACACCCACCCGAAACCAGCAAGATGGATTTTCTGCTCTGTCGCCGTTCATTGAAACTACATTGCCCGTAATCGTTTGTCCCCCCAAAGGCCCTCTGGGAAATGTAGTTCCACAACCGTACGCCGCCTAACAGCTTAAAGCAGGAGAAAGCAAAACTTAAGGTAATTTTTTTTAAGTGCTGCTAACGTTGGTGGGTGACCTCTTTTTGACTTTCTTTTCACATACGATTGTTGGAGCAGAGAAGCAATTCTTCAAATGTCAATTCTTGCAAACAAAAAGACAGCGGCGGGGGGGGGGGGAGAAATCGGTGGGGGGGTCTGAAATGCATCTGACTGGCTTCTGCGGTAAACAAGATGCTGATCTAATGAGCCAGTAAGGATATTTATTTATTTAAAATGTTTTACCTCGCCTTTCTCATAAAAAAAGGACCCAAGGCAGCTCACATCATTGAAAAATGATAAATGCTATATAAAATATTAATATTAGCAAATATTTTAAAAAAATACAAACCATCAAGTTTTCTTAGACTGCCAGTCACTAAAGGAAAGCTTGCCTAAAGACAAGCCTTTATCTTCTACTGCTTGCAGAAGGGCAGCGAAGATGAGGCCAGCCTCCCATCTATGTTGTATCTACTAATATACCAAGTACAATGTGTTAGATAGCATATTATACTGCATAATAAATAGCTCATAGTATATAATATTATTACTATTTTGGGGTGCTGAACTTATGATACGAAAGAGTATAGGTTTTATTAATTATATTTATGTAGCATGGCTGCCTTGATGATGATATTTTAATCAGACTGCCATGCTGACTGAGGGATTCTGGGTTGTTGTTGTTTAGTCGTTAAGTCGTGTCCGACTCTTCGTGACCCCATGGACCAGAGCATGCCAGGCCCTCCTGTCTTCCACTGCCTCCCGGAGTTTGGTCAAATTCATGTTGGTAGCTTTGGTGACACTGTCCAACCATCTCGTCCTCTGTCGTCCCCTTCTCCTCTTGCCTTCACACTTTCCCAACATCAGGGTCTTTTCCAGGGAGTCTTCTCATGAGATGGCCAAAGTATTGGAGCCTCAGTTTCAGGATCTGTCCTTCCAGTGAGCACTCAGGGTTGATTTCCTTCAAAATGGATAGGTTTGTTCTCTTTGCAGTCCAGGGGACTCTCAGGAGTCTCCTCCAGCACCACAATTCAAAAGCATCAATTCTTCGGCGGTCAGCCTTCTTTATGTATGGTCCAGCTCTCACTTCCAAACATCGCTACTGGAAAAAACATAGCTTTGACTATGCAGACCTTTGTCAGCAAGGCGATGTCTCTGCTTTTTAAGGTTTATCATCGCTTATATCATATCATCGCATATCATACTCCGGGAGGCAGTGGAAGACAGGAGGGCCTGGCATGCTCTGGTCCATGGGGTCACGAAGAGTCGGACACGACTTAACGACTAAACAACAACAACCCAGAATCCCTCAGTCAGCATGGCAGTCTGATTAAAATATCATCATCAAGGCAGCCATGCTACATAAATATAATTAATAAAACCTATACTCTTTCGTATCATAAGTTCAGCACCCCAAAATAGTAACCTTTTTAGGTTTGTCATCGCTTTCCTCCCAAGAAGCAGGTGTCTTTTAATTTCGTGGCTGCTGTCCCCATCTGCAGTGATCATGGAGCCCAAGAAAGTAAAATCTGTCACTGCCTCCATATCTTCTCCTTCTATTTGCCAGGAGGTGATGGGACCAGTGGCCATGATCTTAGTTTTTTTGATGTTGAGCTTCAGACCATTTTTTGCTCTCTCCTCTTTCACCCTCATTAAGAGGTTCTTTAATTCCTCCTCACTTTCTGCCATCAGAGTGGTATCATCTGCATATCTGAGGTTGTTGATATTTCTTCCGGCAATCTTAATTCCGGCTTGGGATTCATCCAGTCCAGCCTTTCGCATGAAGGGATTCTGGGAGTTGTCATTAAAAAACAACTTTTCTAAGTTCTATTTTAAATGCTGTCTCTTAATACCCTTCCCAAGGAGGGCTGCCACGTGTTAAAATCAAATTTTGGGCAGCTGGATAGGGAATGAAGATGAAGAAAGTATATTTAGGATGGAAGTAGAGCACAGGAATCCAACCGTTTTTGATGGATCAGCTTCCAGTAGGTTTGACCGCATATATTAATCTTGAAGGTGTGACAAGATGGCAGAAAACAACACTACCTGTGGTCTAGCAACTGAGGCAAAAGAAATGAGTGAAAAACCAAATGCATCCAAATGCACGTGTATATGTGTGAACACACACACACACAAAGAGATACATTCCTGACACCAGCACCAGATAATGGGTCTGATCCGGGCTTTGTAGATAGATCTTTTGCTTCCCCTTGCTTTTTTGTGATCCTCCTTCCCCTACCAATCAACACCACACATCTCATTCAGCAGCATACCTTCACAATCTGTGTAGCATTTGCAGGGATCCAGGAGAAGGGTAGGGAGATCCCATTTCACCAGGTCAGTTGCATATATCCTAAATTTGGATCAAATCCATTTTCTTTTTAATCAGCTAACAATCTTAATTTCAAGTTTATTAACAACAACAAAAAGTCAGACTGCATTGAAGTTTGCCTTCAATGTTACAGGTGGGGGTAGGAGTTTACACAATGCAATTCCTTTTGATATATTTCTGCTGAAAATTGCCCTTCCAGCTGTTTTTACCTCTATTGGGGAAAAGATAAAGGGGCTAACATCTTTCCTCTTGCAATGTAAAGGAAATTGTGGAGACTTTTAAAAGAGGAAAACAGTATTAAGAAAACCATCAGCACTCTCTGCTTGTTCTCTACCTTAAACTGCAGTACCATCAGCTGTTCTATTTAACAGTAAAATGCCCCCCAAATAAATCACATAGTTACATATATGTAGTTCTACCCCAAGCAAGAATTCTTAGAGCTTGAGCCAAACCTTGGTGTCAGCACTTTAAAGGAAGATAATTGCATTAACAAATCAAGACATTATGTTGTAGTTGTTGCCATGTGTAGTAATTTATTTTCTAAATGTGCATCTGCAAATACATCATGATGTCCCTAAATTGGCTTAACTAAAAAATAAGCAAGAAGAACATTTCTGGACCATTGCACTATGCTTCTGTATAGTTCATATAAAGACGGAAGAATGCTGAGTAGCAAGTTTGTTTGCTTGTTTGTTTATAGTATCTTTTACTACACCTAAAATGGACCCAAGGCGAGTTGCATCATTAAAAGATAGTTTTTAAAGCTAACGAGTATACAGATACAAAAAGGATGCCAACAAACTGGAGCAAGTTCAGAGGAAGACAACAAGGATGATCAGGGGACTGGAAAACAAGTCCTATGAGGAAAGACTGAAAGAACTGGGCATGTTTACTTTGAGAAAAGAAGACTGAGGGGAGATATGATAGTACTTTTCAAATACTTGAAAGGTAGCCATACAGAGGAGGGGCAGAATCTGTTCTCAATCATCCTAGAGCGCAGGACATGTAATAATGGGCTCAACCTACAGGAAACCAGATTTTGGTTGAATATCAGGAAGAATTTCTTAACTGTTAGAGCAGTACAACAATGGAACCAATTACCTGGGGGGGGGGTGAGTGCTCCAATGCTGGAGTCATTCAAGAGAAAATTGGACAACCATCTGTCAGATCTGCTTTGATTTGGATTCCCGCATTGAGCAGGGGATTGGACTCAATGGCCATATAGCCCCCTTCCAAGTCAATTATTCTGTGATTCCATGACTCTATGTCTCATCAATGGGAGGTAACTGTTAGGTGATGATTTCTAGATAACTGGGGAATGTGTTTCAGTTATATAACAACCTTTCCCAATTTATTCCAGTACTGCAGTCAGTGCTGATCTTACCAAATAAAGAGTCATTTCAATCCAAAAGCATGATTATGATTAATTTCATGCAGTTGTAATTTTTTGCTCCATATTATGTTTGTGGCATGGACTTGTTAAAATGTTATGGTGCTTTTTTTTACTGTCATGCTCAAACTTCAATATTTTTTTCTAAACCATGTTCAAGCACTTTACAGAACAGAAGGCAAACAAAGTCTCTAGCTATATAAGATCAATGGTTGTAGTTGCTGCACGGTTTGGTCCTGGGAAATCCAGGTTCATGTCCTCACTGAGCCATGAAATTTAGTGGGTGATCTCTCAGCCTAATCTACCTCAAAGGATTGTTGTAAAGAAAAAATGGGGAAAAGGAAAACTGGATTTAACTCCTTGGCAGGTATGTAACTAAGAAGAAAGTAAATGAATGGAACAAATGTTCTTGAGAATGATCATTTCTCAGAGGGTTGGAGTCGATAGCCTTATCGGCCCCTTCTAACTCCATTATTCTATGATTCTGTGACATTTGTATGCCTAAACAATGTGGCTGATGAATATCTTGACAAATAAATAAAAATAAAACAAAATAATAACAAAATAAAAAATGAGCTGTTGAGGGACATGGTACACTCCTTATTAGAATGATGTACAACCACCATTGGTTAAGCTTGAGTGTTTTCATGAGCTGCTTGAACACAGCAAACACTATTAAATTAACCCACTGGGCTAATAGGATTAACTGAGAAAATAGCTCACATAAATCTCCCCATTATAAGAGAGAGAAAAAGCCCAGAGTACTGTCTGCAATAAAGAAAATGTCCTGCTTGTTTAGCACAAAGATTGATCTAGCTTTCATCTCTTAACATATAAGGTCTCTAACCCAGTTTACTTGAAAAGTGCTTTTGTAGCTAGCTATTAGGGAAGGACATTGATTTATAAGCCATAAAACAATATACACTTCATATTCATAACTAGATCCTGTCAATAAGATCTTGTACCACTCCCCTTTTTGTGCCACTTGGTGCTGAATGAGCTTACCACAATTTCAGTCTAAACTTGTTTTTAAAACCCTGCTTTTTTAATTTTTTTAAAACCAGAACCTCTTCAAAAAATTGTTCAAAAACATTTCAGAAAGCTTTAAGAAGCACTTCAGAAATGATCTTCTCTGCTAGATTTGCTTGTTTTATTTTTTTAATAAATATTTTTATTGTATTTTTTCTACTTTTCTATCCGTTGCAACCGGAGTGATTTATTACAATAAGTTCCATTCATTTCATCTTGTCATATACTCTAACATAATATTAATCTAATATATTCTACTTAAATCAGTGTAGATTTGCTTGTTTTAGTTGTGGATTAGTGCCAAAATGAAAAGCTTATTCTGCATAGGACAATATGGAACTTCCTTGAAGGAGGAAAAAAACAGTGAGCTTACATATGCTTGTTCATCACTTGAAAGCCTCAAGACCAGACTTGCTTTTGAATGGTAACGTTCTCATAATATCGGTACGGAAGAATCCATGGGTTGGGTAAATAACAAAGAGAAGAAGATTGCAGAGATATGGTACTGCAAGTTGTCAGTCAACACTGTCTGAATCGCACTAGTACTATGTCATGATTCTGAAAAGACACCAGACAGCCTATTATATTTTTAAAAGTCTGTCAACGTACTGAAAGCAAAATATTAAGTGAAACATTTGCTGTCTACTACAATGGGATAAAGGTACTAAAATTTCAGTTGGGAATTAAGGAACATGAGCTACTATTCAAAGACCTAGTAAACAGTTAGAGAAAAAAAACAGGAGAATGCCTACTGCATACAAAATAAGAGAAACTAAAAACCCAAAGTTTCTAGCTTTTCTAGCTGTGTAGTTCTCCTTATATATTCTATGTTTATATTCATGGGTTGGGTGGAGTGTGGGTGTGCTCTTTTATGTTTACTTCACTATTGGAAACCGCTCAGAGTAGTGACAATGGCACTAGACAGTGTGGTATAAAAATATAATAAATAACTAAATTTCTGCAAAATGTTTCAAATGTTGAAGAATTTCATTGACAGGGACCCATGCTAAGCATTGTTGAGGCCTGTTGATGGGTGAACCTTTGACTCTGACTCTTACCCTGCCTTTACATAATACCATGGAAGAGAACTTTTAGCTAGGGTCCTATGAAGTTGTAGGCCTATGGTAGTGTATCTTCAACAATAAATCTTTTATAATAAAGAAACTAAGACTGAGCAAGGGGAAGTAATTCAATGCAACCAGAGCCTGAAAATTAGACCTATCTGAAAGTGGTCTGAAGGGTAGAAAAGTGGATTGTGAACATGTTGCACTATATTCTATTAGTAAATCCCATAATCCTCAAAGTTGGGGTTTTTGTTGTTGTTGCTATTTAACCCATTGCCAATAAATCCCATTAAGTTCCACGGGTGCCCCCAGGATTTTTTTCAGAGGGAGCAAAGGATCCATAGTGGTATACGTATTAGCATAATCCGTACACACAGTACCTGTCACTGCAAAACAATGGGTCTGTGTACATTACAATAATAAATTCCATAAATTCACGTTAATTTCCTTTAATCTATTTTGTGATGGTACGTCTCCATATTGAAAGGAAGCCTGCTCCCTCGCCTACTACTCCTGCTATCAATAATCACGAAAGCCCCCCTCCCCGCCCCAGGTAGCAGCACTTAAGGTACGAATCAGTCCCAGTGGATGCCTTGCAGGCGTGCAACTGTTTAGGCAACACAACCCTATAGGCACCATCACTCCGGAGCCCCAATCCCTGTATGCTCCGTGGGTCTTCCTTCCAGATAAATGCGCGTAGATGGCGTCCCTTCACCATTATTTTAACCTTCGCCCCAAGGTTGCCACTCTCGGACCTTCCTCCTTAAAAAGGGCGCCCCTTCGTGCAAGTGGGGGGGGGAGTGCGCGCGGAGAAGGGTCTCGCTGCTCGCGCCGCCCCCGCCCTCCCCACTGGGGCGGGAGGGGGACTTGGAGTCGGCCTTTGGCGCGCTTGCGCATGCCTTGGGGTTGCCTTTGCTCGCTCGCTCGCTGTGACCGGCCTCACGTAGAGCTGAGCTGCCGAGGCTTCCATTGCCGGGTTTTGAGGGGCCGCCTCCAGAGGCCGGTGGTGGGCGGGATCCCGGCCCGTATAAGCATTCCGAAAGGGGCCTGCTGTGGTGGGCTAAGTCTGCGGCTTTCGAAGAGAGAGACGCGAGAGGCGCTTGTCTTTGAGGTAGGTTGCACGTCTCCCGTGCCCACCACCCTGCCTCGCCCTCTGGGACTTGACATGGGTGACTGCACGAGGACGGCTGAGAAAAAAGGGGGGAAGGGGCAGCTGAGCCGGCGCTCCCGCCTCTCCTCGGCTGCTTTCCTCGCTGCCCGGCCGAGGTAGAAGCGGGAGGAGGTTGCTTTCCCTTGCTTTTTCCCCCCCTAGCCGAAGTTCCCTGCATGCTTGCTCTGCCCTTTTTTCTTCAGCACCGAGCAGTGCGCCGAGAAACTTCCTCGTTGAGACCCATTCAGAAAGGACGCCGCGGTTTTAAGCCCCCCCCCCCCCCCACGCTCACTTTTAGCCTCCACAAATGATCCAGTTTTTACCACCGACTCTTAAATGGCCTCGTCTGGGCGCTGCTCTGACGCTCCGCTTAAGGGACTTGCTTCATAGTTGGTCCTAGTCTCTCTCTCTCTCCCCGCCCCAGCCCGGGAATTTCCCTGCTTCTACCAGGCGCTTTCTCTTCCTTTTCCTTTGCAAAGCGGGTTGGTACCGAGAAGAGGCGGTGGAGACGGGCCGGGGCTTGACAGGATCTCGGCTTCTCCCACAAGGCAACAACTTTCTTCCCCTTTCCTGGAAACAAAGTTGTGTTGCCCAGCGGCGTTGCTGAGATCGAAGCCCGTTCAGTCTTGTCAAAGGCACGCCGAGATTGGTTTTCTCCCTATTGCTGCCCCCAGGGCGAAATAACTGGAGGGCTGACGTGGAAATGGGTCTCGAATTGAACACCCACTCCTACGCCTAGGATAGCACTTCTTCGTCCATTGAGGACAGGAGTGCAGAGCGAATGGGTTTTCCTGTACATTTACGAGGATGGGGTGCTGATTCTTTTCTCCATCTCGCATCTCCGGTTCTGCATCTCAGGCTGTTAATATTTGTTGCTGATCCCCGCTTTCATAATACTACGGTCGTTGTCCTGATATCAGCATGCATGCCAGGCCTAATATTAAATGAGAATAATGTCTGGCTTGCTTAAATAGATGATAAACCACTCCTCTCAACTTTTGCCAAACTTTAGTTTAAAGTTTAGCCAAGTTTTCAGTAGTTTCTTAAGCAGATTAGACACAACAATTCCTAGTTTAAAAAATAATAATAAAAAGGTTGAGCTGGAATTGGTTTACGGAGACATTCTTAGCAAGCAATACATGCTCTGGATTCCCTCCTCCCTTTCTGAGTGTAAATTGATCTCTCTGCAAATAAGAGGGAACAAACACCAGAGTGGACCAAAGAGCCAATGTGAAAGGGGACTGTTTATACAGAAATTTAAGTGCTTTTTCTTCAGCGGCAGCACTTTTTATTAGAGTCCCCTTGGAAGGAATTTTGAAAATAAGTGTCCATTACGTGAGTGGGGGAGGGTGAAATACGTGGCAGTGGCATTCTTTCATCAACCTTTTGCTCCCTTCACAAACTTCTGGAAAGAAGCTATTTCTGCTGACTCTTACTCATGCTGTCTAAGCATGAATAGCATGCCATTTTAAGCAGCTCACCCAGATATGAAAAATCTGAGGTTTTCTAGGTGTGGAGTTACGTAAGTTCATTAAAAAAAAAAGAATTTGGTTGGTGTTCTAAAATATTTCATTTATGTTTAAAAGTTTGAATAGTTCTTTTCTGAGAATTCCGTATTGCATCATACTTGGATGATACAGACATGTTGAATGCATTTTTGTAATACTGAGGGTTGAGTATGTTGAATATGAGATTTTGGCAACAAAATAAAAGTGACATAGATGTCTGAAGTGTAAGAAGCATAAAAAGCCAAACTGATGGGAGATCCTGTAGCAGTTTATCTACTGTTCATAAATTCCTTTAGCTGTTGATACAATCTGATACAGGCAAATACAAACTTTTTTCCTCATGTGAGAAAACACTTTAAAAGAGAACTTGTAGCTGCCACTACACAGTGTTCACTAAGGCTATAAATCCAGTGCTCACTTACTTGACAGTAAACTCCCTTTGAACTGAGTGGGACTTCCTTCTGAGTAGAATGCGTATAGGGCTGCCTGCCTCTCTCCTATTCTACAGTGCAAAGTGACAGAACTCTCAAAGCTTATTGGAATGTAAAAGCAGGCAAGTCAAGATTATCACAGACACCCTCTCTCCCCACTCTGGTACATAGTGGGCCATTTACTGCCTTCTTTAATTGTAAGAAGCCTTGAGCTTATTTTAGAAAAAAGGCATCCAATGATGATAATTTACTTCCCTCTAGGAAAAAGCAAAGGAGTGTAGAAAGTCTAGACCAAGTAGACTTCGGTCTAGATGGGCGGGGTATGTATGAATGAATAAATAAATAAATAAATACAGTAAATAAATAAATAAAAGACATCAGAGTTTGTTCCAGCTGGGGTGGTCCCTTCTGCCAGGACCTTATCTCACCAATTAACCTTTAAAATAGAACAGGAGAGCAAGGGGAGAGCCAGATAAAAAAGTATTTCAAAGTTTGTTCCAGGTTTCTAGGTTTCCTTCCCCTCCCAGACGACCAACTGACCCTAATTGCTATGATGACTTGTAATGTTTACCATTTTAGTGATGATTTTAATTTAGTTTCCTTGTAAATTGCCATGGAATAGTTTGAATCTTTAAAGGCAAGGAATGATTGTAATAAATAGTACATAAATAATAATGAGGATTCAGGTTACAGGGCGTAATATTTTGGGGATGCCAAGGAAGAGGAAATGTACTAATTTGCCACAAATTGTTTGCCTATTTCAGAAAGGTAAAAACATTTCAGATGGTAAAAGCTGCTTGAAAAAGTACCATCAAGTAGCTTCTGACTTAGGGTGATCCTTTTTTCAAAGTTTTCTAGGTATAGTGTTCTCAGAAATGGTTTCCCACCCCACCCTGAGACTGTGCAGCTTGTCCAAGGCTACACAGGTTGGCTCTTCTCATGGGACACACAGTAGAGAATTCAACTCCCAAGCCTCTGGCTCCCTAGTCAGATACCTAACTGCGGGTATGGCTGCATTAGAGTGATCTAGTCTGCTTTGGTTTGGAATGGTGGGGCTTGATTTGATCGCTCTTTCCATTCAGATGGAAATTGTTCCTGCAACTCCTGTAGTTGTGATCTGGACATTTTGGAGTTAGATTGTTCCCTTTTGGTCCATTTGGTCACAATGTATCCCTCCCAACCTTCTGGCTTCTCTTCTGCAATAATTGTCAGCCAGTCGGGAAAGAGCTTGTTTCCGTTTGCTTGCGGGTGGACATTAATACTTGGTTTTTATGCACACAAAGGAGGGTATAGAGTGCCATGTTTCAGCTCTGCGTTCCTCCTTTTAAAAAATTAATTTGTTGTAAGTGGCATGACATTTTAGTAATGCAGCACAATAGTGGAAAAGTAGTTCTTTTAAAAATAAACAATTAAAACAAAAAAATCCTTATTTCACTTCAAAATTGGTCGGAGGTGACATCCACAGTCACAACCAGACCACACCCACCTCTACACATCACCACTGACATGTAGGAAGAACACACACACAACCCCACACAAGTGATCTAGGCTACTGCACGGGGGGGGGGGGGGACTGTTTATTTGGGCCAGTCCTAATCATTCCAAATAAACAGCAGGCTCTAACCCTAAACCAATCTGGGATGGATTGGTCCCCATTAGGAATGAGTTGGAACACTCTAACATGAATGTAGTATAGACAGTGGTTTTTGGAGTGTTCCCAACTGTTCCAGCAGGCGGCTACAGAGTGGAATAGACTGTTGTGTAGCTACCTCTCACTTAGCTATCCAGCCAACGTACTCTGCTAAAATGGCCAGAATCCTTTTCATGCAACTGGCATATGACAAGGAATATAAGTGGCTCCTTATTAACTACCCTGTTTCCCTGAAAATAAGACCTAACCTGAAAATAAGCCCTAGTATGATTTTTCAGGATACTTGTAATATAAGCCCTACCCCAAAAATTAGCCCCAGTTAAGTGAAACCCCACCCTCCACCATTGTGCAGCAACCAGAAGACGACATGACTGTATTTGAATAAATGTAGATGGTTGTACATGAAAAAAAAATCCCCTGAAAATAAGCCCTAATGCATTTTTTGGAGCAAAAATTAATATAAGACCCTGTCTTATTTTCAGGGAAACATGGTATCATGGTCATCACTGTGACTTGTGCCACTGAACCTATGCTGGTGTAAATAACTTGAAGAATTTGGATTGGTAAACCTTAATGATTGTCCAGACTTCTTATTTTGCATTTTCTAACAATTAATTAGTGGGACGTGGTGGCGCTGCGGGTTAAACTGCAGAAGCCTCTGTGCTGCAAGGTCGGAAGACCAGCAGTCGTAAGATCGAATCCACGCAACGGAGTGAGCTCCTGTCGCTTGTCCCAGCTCCTGCCAACCTAGCAGTTCGAAAGCATGCAAATGCAAGTAGATAAATAGGTACCACCACGGTGGGAAGGTAACAGCGTTCTGTGTCTAGTTGCACTGGCCACGTGACCATGGAAACTGTCTACGGACAAACGCTGGCTCTATGGCTTGGAGACAGGGATGAGCACCGCGCCCTAGAGTCAGACACGACTGGACTAAATGTCAAGGGGAACCTTTACCTTGGTCATCAGCAAACAGCACTGAAGTCAAAGAGTGGTAAAATGCAAAGTGCCTCATTGCCTATTGGCTGTTAGTGTCACCATAAGTTGGATGTGATTTGAGGGCACAGAACACACACACATAATGCCTAGTTCCTTGCATACTTGATTCCTGCTCTATTTTTGCAAACATAAAAACATGAATAGATCCTTTGGCACTTTGATGAGTAATAGGTTCTATTTTGCATATTTTTGTGGTCTGTAGCCCACCTTTCCAGATGCAGATAGACTATATAGCTCATGAAAACGTGCCGAATAAAATTTACTAGTCTTGAAGGTGCCACAAAATACTATGATGTTGATATAATGGTCTTGCAGGTGGGTGTCAGTCTCTACCACCTCTTTTACTTTCGTACATTTGTATCATGGTCAAGGTACATTCACTTGAATGCTGCTTTTTAAATTTGTTTTTTGAGTGAATTTTTACTGTCAGCCGTATGATTGAGGTCTACATGAATCCTAGTCTTGTGAAACACCGTCTTGTTATATTCTTTGTCATGAGTTAAAATCAGGTTTCTGGTTGTTGAACAGAAAACAGACACAAAACTGGACTTTCAAAGGATGTGTGATTTCCAAAATACCTAAGATAATAAAGTCATAAGTTTAAACGAAGCACATCCTAGGAGACCTAGCCTGGCCTGTGGAAGGATGGTTCACCTTTCTGTGGGTAGAAAAGAAGGGAAATGTTTAGCCCCTTGGTATTGTCTTGATGTGGATGCTGCTTCTGGCAAACAGTTAAAGCTAAAACAGTGGACAGTAGAAGTGCAAGTTCTGGTGCCTTAAAATGAAAATGAAAGTAACATATAACAGAGTGGTCCTGTGATCAGCGGAAAGGACAGAGGGGAAGTTTAAAATATGTGGGTGCATAACAATAGCTTGAGAAGTGCTCCAGGTGGGAAGGATGAAGGTAAGCCAGGAATATCAACAAGGCCAGTGGTATAGAAGTACAGTACTAACTCCACTTGATGGGAAACTAGCTCTCCCTGAACTTGCAGGCTTTGTGAGTATCATAAACAGCAGGTACTGTTACAAAACATAAGTTATGCCCCAACACAAGAATCATATTTTTGGAAAGACAAGGGGCACATGATATAAATTAAGATGAAACATATTGATGAGAATATAGATATACAGTATAAATTTATATTCCCAATGGTTGTGGGTTACAATGTATATTTGAGTTGTGATTCTATTTGTCATTTATGTTTTTGTTATATCTTGTTATAATTTTAAAAAAATAAACAACAGGTACTTTGATTGTTTAATCAAGATTAGTTGACATAATCCTTTCTCCTAGAATTAACTTTCAATTTCTCTTCTGTATGGACTTTAAAAAAGTATGTGGGCAGGTTGGAGTAGGAAGAAAAACTTAACAGATGTCTCTTAGACACTAATTATAAGTTTAATAGAATGACTCTATTGATCCTGAACTAATATTTTATATGAAAAAGGATGACTTGTGTAGTCAAGAGCTAGACTGTTGTCTGATTCAACTCTCAGAGCATCTGTACAGCTAGAGCTATCCTTCTGATATTGCAAAAGACGTTGGAAATTACTGAAGTATGTTTTAAAACCATTGTGAGACAGGCTGCTGTGACAATGTGCTGGGAAAAAGGAAAGGTACAAGTCCAGAATTTTGTAGTGTTTATTCATTTTATTTATTTAAAATGTATGTGCTTTTTTTCTCCTAAAGGACCCAAGGCAGCTTACAGTGTTAAAAGAAACAAAGTTAAAAGCTAAATAATAAATTATTACATTTTTTAAAAAAAGTTTAATAGTAGCTAATGACCAGAAATACTGTTATTTCAACAAAATGAAGGTTAGTTTCTTTTGAGGCCAGTTAGTTTCCACCAAATTTGTTTTAATTATTGACTTGGAGGAATGGATAGTCAGATTGTTCCCATTTTACTGAAGCAAATAAAAGTTCCCTTGGTTAACAAAATATTTTTTGTCAGGAATTAATCTGGGAAGATTTCGCTGGAGATGCGAAAGTCACTTGGTTATTCTGGGTTGTGGGGTGCCTCCTGTCAAACATTCTATTCTGTTTACAACATGACAACAGTCCACTTGTCTTAAAAGAAAAGTGAGGTTTATCTAATTATGTATGTCTATAGGAACTCTGATTGCTAGAGGTTGCAGTCATGAGGCTGATAGTTGGATTGGTGTGAAACATGCACCTCAGAATGCTATACCATCAGCTCTAGCCACCGTAGTCCACAGTAAGGGATAACAAGTTGGAGAACAATATCTCAAGGGCTACATATTCGACAGCCCTGCAGCCTGTTCCCTTTTCTTGTTTGTGTGCTTCAGGACTTTTTCCTGTAGTTTCTTGTCTCCTTGCCTAGAGTGAATGAACAAGAGACACAGAGGCAGAGTGTGTTCCAAGAGCAGTGGGCTGTTCTTCTCACAATTTGGTAGACCATTTCACACAGCCTGTTTCACCATCAACTGCAGTAAACTGATGCATGGTTCCTGTCTTCCAAATACTTCAGGCTTGAAAAGTTAGAATTAATTCATATGAGAGTTACAGTTATTTCCGAAGATTACCTTTTTTGGAGTTAGCTAGTCCTGTTAATTCAATATGTAATTGTACTGAACCATGGAGCATACGAATGAGGTATTCATGTGAAAATTGGTTATTCTCAGCTGTGAGCTGGCATAATGACTGTAGTTAATGATTTTTAGAAATGTGAACTTTTCATGAAATGATATGGGAACTGAACTTTGCTGTACTTTCCTTGACTGTTTTCCTTGATCTGTTTTAACAGAAGACGTTGAAGTGGCCACTTAATTAGCAAACATCATGGATATGAGCAAGGCGGAGCTCAGGCATGTTTCCCTTGAAATGGCAGTGGGGAAGAACTTTGAAGGGTGGGCCAGATCCTTCTGCAACCCTTTGAGCCATATATAACACCGCTGGCTCTCTAGCTGAAGTACTGGCTGGAAAAGCTCCAACCAGCTCTTAAGATGGGACATTTTCTTTGATCTCCCATCACCTTCCTCACACATAGAAGATGCAGTAGGAACAAAGCCAGGTGTACTTAGCCAGTATTTTGAGAGTTGGCTCAAGCTGGTTCAATGTGCATTGGGTGCATTAAGTTCTCCCCTGAAGTCTCTAGCCTGCTTGCCTATCCAATGGGGAAAGCTTGTAGGATGGCAAAAAATAAAAATAAATCCTATATTATTTTTGATATCTTATCACATGTGATGTTAGGCTTCCTCCTTTCTACCACACTGCTTCCCAGATGGGAAGGTGAACAGTGTTAGAGATGGAAAAGTTGCTATTAAAAAGTTAAATCTTTAATCATTAGTCAGTGAGCCCCAAAATCTAATTCGGTTAAACTGAAGTTGGAGGGGGAAAATGTTTAACAGTTAAGACTTGCCGTTCAAGTTAAGTGGCCACAATAAAGCCTTACCAGAAGAAGATAGAAAAATCCCACCCATTATTTTACTCCTCTTTGTCCATCCCTATTTTGAGCCTTGGAGAGAAGGAAATAACCGTGTAAATTTTTGGAAGGCCAATTTCCCACCACCCATGCCAAAACCCTTCACTTCCTTTCCTTTTACTCCTCTCCCTTAAAATCTCACTTTGATCCTCTTTCCCCAGAAAAGTTGCTTTCTGTCTGTTTGAGAAAGGATATGTGCAAATATACGTTTAGCAATTTTTGTGCTCGTATCTGGGAGTTTAGGGAGTGGACGATGGTAATGTTTCCTTGCTTTTCAAGCTGTGTCCTCATGGATGAAGTGGGGATTAAAGTAAATTAGAATATAATCCTATATATATATATCTACTCATATATATCTACTCAAAAGTATGACTGAAAAAAGTATTGACAGTGCAATCCTGTGTGTGCCTACTGAGAAGTAAATCCAATATATCCAGTGGTACTGCCAAGGAGAATAGTGCAGGATTGCAGTTTAAATGTTTTTTAATCACCACCTTCCTCTCTTCAGAAGTGTATATTTATTGAAAAAATAAATGTTTACATAAAATAAATAAAATGCTTGGAGAAAAGACAGACTATACAGTTAACTAACAGATAAATGTATAGATTGCGGTAAGATCACACTGAGCTTTGTTTCTCAGTAAATCTACATCCATTTGTCCTGTTAAGCAACTGCAATCACACTTTTCCTGGGAGCAGGGCTCACTCAATACTTCGGGTGGTGCTCTGGTATGTGCACAGAACTTGGAAGGGTGTGGACATCAGGACTGTGAATGTCTTGTATTCTACACTAGACACCATTTACAGGCTGCTCATGTGTGAAAGAGAGGGACGTGGTGGCGCTGCAGGTTAAACCGCAGAAGCCTCTGTGCTGCAAGGTCAGAAGACCAGCAGTCGTAAGATCGAATCCACGCAACAGAGTGAGCTCCCGTCGCTTGTCCCAGCTCCTGCCAACCTAGCAGTTCGAAAGCATGTAAAAATGCGAGTAGATAAATAGGTACCACCATGGTGGGAAGGTAATGGCGTTCCGTGTCTAGTCACGCTGGCCACGTGACCATGGAAACTGTCTTCGGACAAACACTGGCTCTATGGCTTGGAAACGGGGATGAGCACCGCCCCGTAGAGTCGGACACGACTGGACTAAATGTCAAGGGGAACCTTTACCTTTACCATGTGTGAAAATCAGTACATTAAAAGCAAGAGGGAGGGGAAACTTTTCTGGGGAAAGAGGATCGAAATATCCCAAGTCTCAGCCACCCACACATACTGTGGGATCCAACTTGCAAGGTCAGAAGGATGGAATATAGCGAGAGATTTGCTTTATAGGGAGATGACAGAAACTGCTGCACAGTAAGGGATGGTGGTGCCCACTATGACTTTGAAGAGGAAAGCCACAATCTCTTGAGGATTTCCTGTCCTCCTCATGGGCTGGATCTGTAAACAAAGACTTCAATCTACCTAACTTTGATCCAGTGACTAGTTTTGAGTCACTTGTCTCGCCCACAGAAAGATTTACCATATGTGCAGAAGCCAGGCCCAGGTTGTTATAGTCTCATGTCCTATGCGCTGTTTTAAAATGCCTGAAACTGATAAAACTGTATTTGCTGTGCCATATTTAAAGTGTCAAATTTATTATTATTTTTTAGGTGTGTGTTAATCGGAGAAAATAAAATGGTGCTCACAAAGTCCTGGTGTCTTCTAGTCCTTTGTGTTGTGCTGCCTTCTTCTTACACCTATACAGATTTCTTCACTTCTATTGGTAAGCAGTGCTGTAGAGTAGAATTTATTCAGTAATGACAACAAGTGTATTGAGTTGCTTTACTAATACATTTTATTAGTTGCCATAATGCCACTGAAGACAATGCCACTGAAGCAGAGCCAGTGATAAAATCTTGAGTTTCAATTTTAAAAAGTCAGCAAACAATTGTAAGGAGTGGTAACAAAAAGTTCTGAAGAAGCTGTGAAAAGGTATTAAAGAAACCTCAAATAAATCAGCTTTTCAAAAACTATCAGTCTATTTTTTTGTTTATCAAAGAGTGCAAAGTAACTGCAAAATTCCATGCATATTTATGCTTATTTGTTTTTAAAACTACATTGCTAAGATTTCATAATAGTGACTATGGACATAATACTTACATTAAAATATTTTAGGGCACATGACAGACTTGATTAATACTGAGAAAGACCTGGTGACTTCATTGAAAGACTATATCAAGGCCGAAGAAAGCAAGCTGGAGCAGATTAAGAAGTAGGTAGTAGCTTGAATATTAATATTCTGTGGTGACTCCACGTTAAATGCATAAAAACTGCCCTTACATTAAATGATATACAGCTTTCGTGAGAGTAAAAATAAATGTGTTATATTAGCAAGTTGCTGTCTATAAGTAATTAGTGTCAAATATATTTCTGTCTTCATAAATTGTATTTTTTTATTAGTCTAAACTGCTTCAGATTTTGGGAGAAAGCAATAATATTTTATCAAGTATTTTTAAATATATTGAATCATTGAGAGGGGAAGCTAATAATACAAAATTGGTTGTATAATGTCAATTTACAATATAATTGTGTGAATGGCTGATAATGACATAGTAAAAAATATTCAGCTTGCATTTTGCCTCTCTAGATGGGCAGAGAAATTGGATAAGTTGACAGCCACTGCAACAAAAGACCCAGAAGGATTCTTGGGGCATCCTGTGAATGCCTTCAAGTTAATGAAGCGGCTTAATACAGAGTGGAGTGAACTAGAGAATCTAGTCCTGAAGGATATGTCTGATGGTACGTTTTTAAAAAGCTGGCTTGGATATTGAGAGCTCGTTTGGAACAGTGGTGAAGAAATAATCTGTGATTTAGGAATTCCCAGTAGATTGATAATTTCATACTGCAGAGGTTCAAAAATCTCAGTAAGTTAGCGGTTATGCTAGCAGTAACACTGATTAGTGATGTGCTGTCAATGAAAAGCAGGTTTGAAGTTGGTGTATTTGTGTCAAATATGAATGGAATTGTAATGCTGCACCTATTTATTTATGGTAGAAATGAAAGGAGTTGAGTACCAAGCACTTCTGTGGAACCACACATGCTGCTTTACAATATAGGAAGTCTGTCTAATGGCATTCACTTATGTGATCTAGAAAGTACCCTAAAATTATTACTGATGAACTTAAAAATTATCTTAAATAATCACAAAAAATATGTAAAGTAGTTTTCCATTTTACTTTATTAAATCAAAAATGTATTCAGTATCAAATGGAATAAGAATTATGATTTCCTGGATGGATGACACACTAAGTCATAATTGCAAAAGTAGAAGAAGAAGAAGGTTACAGAAAGCGATATGGAGCTCCAGATGATAGTAGGTGGAAAATCAGTGGCGGTGGAATTGAGATTCAGAGCAACTGAAGAATATAAAGAACCTTTTTTTTTCTTTTTAAAAAAATCTTTAGGATTTATTTCCAACATGACTATTCAGCGCCAATATTTTCCTAATGATGAAGATCAAACTGGAGCTGCCAAAGCTCTCTTACGGCTCCAGGATACATATAATTTAGATACAGACACACTCTCTAGAGGGAATCTTCCAGGTAAGGTTCTGAGAAAACCTGTAAGTAGAAGGGCAAATGTTTTAAAACTTTGTAAAAAAACATGTGTTGATTAATTAGTAATTGAGAGAGAGAGAGGAATGGTTCACATATAATGTCAAACTATAGTTTGTTGCTGTACAAATTTACCCTGTACATGCACAGTCAACTCTCCCCCTTCTTTCTCCTCCTTGGATGGGGTAATTTTTAGTTAATGTCTTCCACATCAGGATAAACCATAGCTTGTTGTTACATTTAGACTGCCAGGCTGTGGTTTGTGCTTGTTCTCCAAATCAAGATTGTCAACCAGCTTCAAACTGTGGTTTGTAGCTCTGTTTTGAAGGACAAACACAGGGAACACAGGTTTCATGTTAAATGCCTCTGTTCTCTTTTGTAATATCAAATTATTTTTCTCTGTGATTAATACCAAATTACAGTGGAACCTCTACTTATGAACGTCCCTAGCTACGAACGATCCAATTTACGAACAGCTCCGTTCGCAAAATTTTGCCTCTACTTGCGAACGGAGCTCCAAGATATGAACCGAAAAAAAAACTTTCCTGCCCTTTTTTTAACCTTAGGTCATCTTAGGTTAAAAAAAATAATTCTCCCCCTAGTGGTAGAGTATGGATTAACCGGCTTTGCATTAGTTCCTATGGGAACTAATGCCTCTACTTGAGAACGGCGCCTCTAGATAAGAACGAAAAACAGCCGGAACGGATTAAATGGTTTTCAATGCATTCCTATGGGAAATTTTGCCTCTACTTACGAACGTTTCAACTTAAGAACAGCATTCCAATACGGATTAAGTTCGTAAGTAGAGGTTCCACTGTAATGATAGATTTGACCAATTAATTTTTGTTCAAGTTTTATTTAGAGTAGCAGTGCACTGTATGGTCAGGATGTTTTCAGATTACTTTGCAGTATAAGTGCATTCTTAACCACTCATTCCCTGACAGTAGACAGCTTTCTCTAAGGAGCTGTTCTGTCTTTGTGATGTCTCACTTTTTCAACACACTTTTGTGTGAGAAAAATGTTATTTTTTGTATTGTGGGATCATTGTGTGTTTCTTTTAAGGTGGCTGAGAGTATATCTGTGTCCTTCTAATGCAGTTATTTGACAAGACGTCTGCTTCTCAAGCCCATCGCTAAGAGCTGGACTCTGAACACAAAACTCTGGGCTCTTGTGACCTGAGGGTGTTTTCCAGATCTTTTTTAAACAAGTGAATTTCATTTCCCTTTTAACTGTTTCTTTGCAGTCAATGCATTCTTGTGAAGTGAAAAATTCCCATCAACCAGCCAGCTAATTAACAACTATATTCACCAGTGCCAAATCACAGTGTGTGGATGTGTGTCACACTGTTGCCTTTAAATTAGAACTTTTAGGATTCTATAAAAGCAAATGTGTATTGTAACACTTCGTTAATATTTTTGGTGATTCTTAGAATCTACAAGAATAATATAGATAGGTGTTTTTGGAGTACAACTTCCAGAATTCTCCAGTCAGCATGGCCAGTGTTGCCTGTGTAATATTGGAACCTGTAGTCCAAAACCACAAATCTCAGTCTGTTTAGAATATATATCTACATCTAAAAATACCTATTGAAATAAGTATTTTTAGATATAGATGTAGATTCTAAATAGAGAATCTAAATAGATTCTAAATATAGTATAAGTAAATACACTATTTACAAGTAATCAGTACGTCTCTAGATTATAATTAGGAACTCCCTTCCCCCCCACCCCCCAATTCCATACTTATGGGTACATCTGTTCCAAACAGAATCTAAACTGTTTCAAGTCTGGGATTTTGCTATTTCAGGATTGGTGTTTGAAGGGTTTCAAGTAAATTATAGTTGGTACAAAATAAACAACTTTATGTAGTTTCCGTTAGCATTATTTATACTAACTTGTTTCTCTCTGTGTTGTGTCATAAAAAAAACTACTAAAGAAGTCTGTCACTGGAGTTCTTGGAGGAATTTGAGGGTGTCAGTACCAGAGTGTTTGACGACTTAACAGTTGTTTTCAATTTCTTGTTGTAGGAGTGAAACATAAGACATTTCTTACAGCTGAAGATTGCTTTGAATTGGGCAAGATTGCATACACAGAGGCAGACTACTACCATACAGAACTGTGGATGGAGCAAGCTCTGAAACAGCTGGATGATGGAGAAGTTTCATCTTCCATTGATAAGGTTTCTGTTCTAGACTACTTAAGTTATGCTGTTTACCAGCAGGGAGATCTTGACAAAGCAATGATGCTTACAAAGCGGCTACTTAAGATAGGTATGTGTTGATCATGTATACTTTCAGTATGTTGCAATTATTGTATGTTTCCTCCCCCTTTTTTTGGCGTGGGGGCAAAGCTTCCTTTGCTTTGTGATGTGAAGTATGGTATTTTATCCTTTCCTTCACATTCTCTAAAAAAATTGTTTATTTTCTGATTGCTCTGTTCTGACTTTCTAACTATTTATTCTAAATTTTCAAAATTGCTATATCTGCATGTGTTGCATGTACAACATTTTTGCTGTATTAGTGTAGTAATTTATTATAGACCAAGATGGGCAACATGAGATTCTCTAGATGTTTTTGGCCTGCATCTTCTACCAACCCTAGCCAGCATAACCAGTGGTAAGAGATGATATTTTCAATCCAAAAACATCTGGTTGCTCATCCCTGTTGTAACCAGTACATTGGTTGATCTCTTTGCAAATTCACAACTGCTAATACATAGCATTTTGGGAATAGGATCAGGTTTTTATTACTACTTGATATAATTTGTTGTTCAATGTATTGGTTACTAAACCAGTGTTTTTTGTGCATAACAAGATTTCTGTAGCTGAAAAAAATCTATTGCAGTTTATTTTCTCAATGCTACATCATTTTAGTTGGCCACAGTCCTATACTGTGATATTTACTTTCTAGTGGGCATTCATTGGTTCACACTGCTAGTGGTTTGAAACTGTCCTGTGCTCACATAGTCATAGAAGCCAATCCAAGCTAAAGGCTTTGCAATGAATCCTGGAAATACTCATTCTTGAAGTTTATTTAATTTCCTTCTGCGAAGATTCACATGAGAAGCAGCTGCCACAACAAAACATTCTATATGTTGTCTATTTCTTTTAGTTAGGTATTTGTCTTTTCCTTTTTCAATGAGAATATGAATGAGTTCCAAATGAAACAGCTGATATCAATGGATTAGATGTTGCTGCATTCAACAAATGTATACTTAAAATCAAATTTAGTATTGGGAAAATTGGCCTTTCACAAAGGGGTAATGTTTTTTGTACACTTCCTCTGCTCCCTTTTTTTTCCAATAGATCCAGAGCATCAGCGAGCAAATGGCAACTTGAAATACTTTGAATATATCATGTCTAAAGAAAAAGAAAAGGAAGCAAACAAGTCTGTTGCCCAAACAGATGAGCAGACTGAGAAAGAAAGCAAGACAAAGAGAAAAGGACCTTCCAAGGATTATCTGCCAGAAAGACAGAAATATGAAATGTTGTGCCGTGGTGAGGGTCTCAAAATGGTAATTAATCTTCATGTGCTTGTGAAAGTTTCTTAACACATATTACAAAAAGCCAGAAAACATTGTATTAACTTTATTTTTATGTGGTAAAAGTTATAAGTAAATGATATAATCAGGAACATTAATTTAAGATGGAACACTTTATTAAGCACTTACATTCATATCTGATTGTTGTACCTACCAGTTAATCAGTTCTGTGTACAATCATATCTGGTAATTGTTACTTCCAATTATTAAATTTTGCATACAAATTTACTCTGAAACGGAACCCATCACTAACTTAAAAAATAAAAATTGCACCTGCAATGGGTCTTCTGTCTTTTTTTCTAGAAAACAATACATTTCTCCTGCATCGAAATCTATTCCTTAATCAGTGTTCAGGAGTAAGACTAGAAATTTCTTTTACTTGGAAAAATGGTAGTGAATAATCACTAGTTCAGTAGACTACTAGTTCAGTAGAAAAACAGAGTATGATTTCTAGTGCTGATGGAAAAACTGATTGTCCGGATGTGTAGGTAAGGAAACACACAAAGTCATCATTTTTAAAACTATGATATCCATTTATTAATCATGTTAATAATGATAATGCAGCTTATTCTGGAAATTGGCACATAGAAATCTATGGAGACATCTCCCTAATTGAAGGTGGTGTTTCCATAATGGTTATCTGCTTTATATGTTAATTCCCCCCCCCCTCCAGTGAACTGTACTCCTTTCATAGTATTGACAATTTTCTTCTGTACCTTATTGATGATTTATTTTATAATCTTAGTTTTAACAAATGAACTAGTTATAATTGCTCTTGCTACAATTAATTTTTTTAATTCCTTAAAATATATAATAAAACAATATATAATAAAACTCCAGTGCCAATGCTAGATATTAATCTCTTACCAGGTATACGTCTTCATTTATAAACATTGAACTCTTTCCCTCCCTGTCTTTTAGACTCCAAGAAGACAAAGAAAACTTTTTTGCCGCTATTATGATGGGAACAGGAATCCCAGGTACATATTGGGACCTGTCAAACAAGAGGATGAGTGGGACCTCCCTCGGATTGTTCGTTTCATTGAAATAATTTCTGATGAAGAGATAGAAACTGTCAAAGAGATTGCAAAACCAAGGGTAAGGAACCTAGCTTATTCATTTTGTTTAATTGTAGAAGCTGCTGTGCCCATCTCCTGCTCCACAATAACAGACCTTGCTTTTAGAAATTGTGTGATTAAATGTCCTCTCTGTGCATTGTAGAGTGTAGGCAGTTTGGAATCATTTAGTGTCAGAGGTCGCAGGTTCAATCATTGGCATGTTCTGTTTTTCAGAATAACAGGGTTTTTCAAAATAACAAGGTGAGCCACTGCCTGTCAAACTAGGCAGTTCTGGGCTAGCCCGTATACAATCTGGACTAGTTTCCTCTGCATAATTCCCCCAACAATTAAATGTTGAACTTGTGCATATTTTATTTTGGAAGATACTCTAGAAAAGACATGGTGTAAGACTTTTTGCACTACACATGAATTTCCCTTTAATGAAGGTGCTCCTACCACCACCATTTTAATTATTTTCTATATGTTTTTTCCTAAAGGTCACTTAAAAGCATAGATTCACAATACCTATGATGGCGTTAGACAACCATGAACTTCCTTATTCCTCTGTAGTAATGAAATCCTCGTGTAGTTTGTAAATAGAAGAAAGTTCTGGTTAACCCACACACTTTGTAGGTATTCTAATGTGTTGGATGAGAAATAAACAAGTCTGTTTACATTACTGATAAATGAGCAACACAGTTTCTTCCCCTGTCATCTGAAACAGGTTTTAGTTCAATAAACCATGTTTCTTTAGAAAAACAGAAAAACAAAAACTGATTCATTGTTATACTTATTGTTAAAAAAACCTCCAGCTTATTCCCAGTATATAAATGTGAATGATTTGATTTTTGGAAACAGTTGCCAGTATAAATCATTCCTGCCCCTGTTATGCTGATGAGGGCCTACTTCTTGAGCATGACGTTAAGGCAAGGGAGGGGATTCTTCCCAGTCAAGTAGCTTAGAGGGACACGGGTCATATCCTTGCTGTCTGTGACCCAGTGCTCCCCCACCCACAGTCTGATCAGGAAGCCTGGTCATATTCTAAACTAAGAGGGTGACAGCTGGTAGCCTCTTGTGGAAACATGATAGGTTGGCCAGAAGATTCTATTGTGATGCAGAGGGGTGCTACACATTTCCCGGAGAGATGGGTGGCTGCCATGTTAGAAGCAGTTTGCATGTTCTGTGCCTTGATTTTGTCTTGTTAGCACGCATCTATAGGCAACTCAATGGAATAGGTGCTGTCATAGCCAGTAGCAGTGTTGAGTTGCAAACTGTATGTTTTGTTTTGTTGTTTTAGTCCAGCAGGGAGTCAAGTTTTTTTTAGCTCCACAACCCTTTAGGAAATAGAAAACATCTCAAAGATTTTTCAGCCAAATGTTTCTGATTTCTTGATTGAAGGGGTATGTGGAAGTAACCGCATACAACTCTCACCTGTGTTCTGTAACACTTCTTCATTTTGGACTGACAATTTTTTTGAGAAATGAAAGAGAGTCTCAAGAGGTGTCAGCCATGTAAGACGCATGGCTACAGCTTGTGCTCCCAACTTGTGTTAGCATCAAAGGGCAGCAGAGAGAAACGATAACTAGAAGTGACTTGTCAGTAGACTGTTCCTATCTTAAGCCATGCACAAGTATGTCTGGGCTGACAAAAACATGATACTGCAGTAAAGTAGTCAAATACATACTGTAACCTGTCAAATTTGATCTTATGCAAGCAAGCAAAATAGATGGCCTTATCCAGCTTCATTCTTCATTCTTTATTTTTGATTCTAACCATGGTTGCAATAAACTACTAGGAGCAGCCTGCTGCTTCAGGCTAGGTGCAGGTGAGTCCCATTCATGTATTTGTATGTTACAAATATTAGTATCAGCTTGGCAGAGAATTTCACTATTGCACACAATATTAATCCTGTTGCTGCACGTACTGTCTTGAGGGAAATGAATACTGTGCTCCACCATGGGATTCTGAATGGTCGGATTGATGTGATGCAATATGTACATTGTAATTCAACTATTCTGATTGGTTCGCTTCACAGCTGAGGCGAGCCACCATTTCAAACCCCATAACGGGAGTCTTGGAGACTGCACATTACAGAATTAGCAAAAGGTAAGACTTCATGTGCCATATATTGTGTCCCCATAATGGGTGCCTTTGTGGTACTCATTTGGGGAGAAAGTGGCCAGGAAAGATACTAGATTAAACTTTTCCGGTCTGTTTCTTACTATATGCAGGAACTGCAACAAAACTGTTCTGCTGAGTTTCTCAGAAAATTATTGTAGCCAGAAGTTCTGTTCTTGTTTGCTTACTTATGAGGTAGTCTATTGCAGCATCAGTGGATGTAAATTTATTTATTTTTTAGTTGGGCAGAGATATTCGTTTTGCTTTTTTTCCATGCAGGATGTCACTTTTCTCCATCAAAATCCAGAGAATATTTTAGTTCTTGAAGAATATTCTCCTATAGGGCCATAATTGGCATCTATAATGATTTCTTTTCCAGTAGGTTGAACTCACTACTTCAAGTATATAGAAACCACAGAGATGCTATTTTGGCAAGACCCGATGTTGGCTGTGTGTCTTAAAAGATGAACTGTTTTGTATATCCATTATAACACAAACTACCAATCTATATTGCCTAACTTTGTTTAGCTGTAGCCAAGCACATGGGTTACATTGGGCATCTGTCTGTAATGTGATGTGCATCTGTATGCTGCTTGAACCTTAAAACTTTCTATATAATGTTAAATAAGTTTCTTCTTGGTACACAACAGTTATTCAAAGCAGTGAGGTTATAACTATATTAGTAATATCAAAGAATAATTCAGTGTACAATTTATATTCTACTTTTACATGTGGCTCCTCCTCTGGAGGAAACAGATCCTGTCCATGCTCTTTAGCTTTAGCATCAGACACTATCAGACTGTTTTCTGTCTCCACCCTGCAATATTACTATTCCTTACTGTATTTGTATTCTGCCTTTCCTTCCAGGAACTCAGGGTAGTACACATGATAGGTTATTCCTTTTAATTCCCACAAGATTTCTGTGATGTGGATTAGGCCCCAATACAGAGAATGGCCTCATCTGTTACCCAGTGAATTTCATAACTGAACACATGTTTCAAACTGTTGCTTCACTGCTAAAATCCAGCCTTCTGCGTATTAAGACTACATTCATTCCAACAAGGTGGAGTTTTGCAGGCACAGCTAAACTTTCTGGTTTGGAGTTTTTGATTGCAGCCTCTTTTTTTGTTTTTAAAAAGTAAATTTCTGGAGAGGCTAGGAGTGCATTCTTTGTAGATAATGTCAATCAATCATTGTTTTATATGAAATTTCAAAACCAGTTTAAATGTGTATGTAGTAATGAAAAGATTTCAGTAGCATTAGCATATGAGTTCAAACTGTGAAAAAAATAATGGAGTCACAAAGACAAAAAGAACATTTAACTTCTGGATACTAAGAAGTTTTCTGTGAAACTCTGCAAACAAGTGGCTTGCATAAACTTTCCATTTGGAGGGAGAAAAAGTGAAAGGACAATCTAACCAAAATTTATTGAACCAATTGAGTTGAATTGGGGAGTAAAAGTAGCAGTGGCTACTGTAATGTTTTTAAACATTCCTTCTGATCTAAGCATTACATTCCATCCAGACCAATCGGAACCCTTCTGATTGCCTGTGGCTTGGCCCAGAAGCTTGCTACTAGAGTAAGCCCTTGTCCTTTCTCTTTTTTGTAGCTGAGCCGAGCTACTGTGCATGACCCTCAGACTGGGAAACTGACCACAGCCCATTACAGAGTCTCTAAGAGGTAAGGGGACACTGGTATATCTCAACTGCTGCAGAATTTCCCTTTGCAACAGCTTGCATCACACCTGGTGTAGAATGCTGTACGTATTTTTCCTCTTCTTTAAATTATAAAAAATAATGTAGGATTGGAATGGAGCACTAACATCTTGTTGCATTGTAACTCTGGATTGCTTGAATTTTAAGCCCATGGCTGAGAGCTAGTTAAAGTTATGCATGCCAGATTTGGACTAAATTCTCTCCCACAGAAATCCATGGGACTTAAGCACTTGTGCATGGACCTTATTCTCTGTCTGCATGATCATAGTAATACTAATGTATCAAATTCTTTCATCTTAAATAGAATCTGTGTGAACTATAAACCATATCATCAGCTCGGTTCTACTCTAGTGTCATGGTATCTCTGTTCATTTTAAACAGTTCCCAGAATTCTGTGATAACAGTAATAGGTAATGATAATAGCATGTCCCTAGTTCAAAGTCTTATTTTTAGATGGTTAGTGTATGAAACATGGTAGTTACCTCTGCCTGTCGTTTAAAAAAAGTGTAATGATTAAAAGCTGCAGTCTGTGGCAAAAATGTAGTCATTGCAGTTCACTGAAATTACCATTAAAAGATTTATCTGTTGTTAATAAAGAGTGATATTTAATTTCATGGACCTTACTGGTTGTCTGGATTAGAGCACACCCCATGAATCTGTGAAATTTGTTGACTTATCATGTCACCATTGATTTGATGGTGGGATTGATTTAACTGGGACTAACAGTTGGATTTGGGTTCAAGCTTTGTACACTAAAAAAAAATAACATAGGGCCTTCAAGTAGTCTCTGCCTATGTATGTATCACAAAATGAGTGTTAAAAGTGGTCTTGAATTGTATAATAGATCTGTACTTCAGTCACCAAATATGGAAAATAATTTTTTGGATGCCTTATGCTCCTGTGGCTGCGTGCACAGTAGAACGGTACCATGTTATGTGTCATCAACCAGCTTTTTGGTACAAGGGCCAAACAGAATTTGTGAACAAAATCAACCCTTTAAGTAATAAGTGACCTATTCAGTTTTGCGTTTTGTTTGGAGGATAGATTCAGCGAGACAGAGACAGACCAGGATATGAGAGATTTGTGATATTCAGAATTATGCTTAAGGACCAGGAGAAAAATGTCTCCTGGCGCTCAAATTAGTATACTATGTCACCAGCTTATGTTATTTCTGAGTAATGGCAAAAATGGGGGGGGGGGATACTTTGACAGTTATGAACATTTTGGTGATTTCTTTCACCTGCAGCCAGTCTTTGCCTGCTTCTTGTGGCAGACACAAAGCATAGCCATTGCCTATCCCATTTTCCTTGCTCTTCATACAATCCTCTGCCCATTTCAGAATCTGACTGGCTGTTAGAATCGCGTACTCTTAGGCAGTTTTTCTGTGAGGAAAGTAATACTAAGCAGGATGTGCATTTTGACTAGCTCTCTGAACTGCTACATACCTGTAGTAAACTTGTAACAGTGCCAGGCAGCCAGAATTTTTGAAGCTGGAAACTGGACTGGCAATGAAATAGCTTTGTGCCCTTCTCCAGGATGCTGGAATGATTTCTAACCGAAACACTTTTTACTGGGAAACAAAAATACTGCCTCTTGTATTTTTAAGAGAAGCCTGCTTCCTCCTCCCAAACATTCCACACGCTCTTTCCTAGCTAACACATTTCTATATTATACCATGCCTCTGCTTATGAGGGGGACTACTGTTTATGCTGAAGTACGTGGCAGGCTATATAAGGTGGCGTTTAGCCAGCAGCGGGAAGCAATATTGTGAGCCAAGCCATGTGCACGTAATTCTAGCAGCCTCGCACAGCTTTCAGGGAGCTGCTGCCCATGATGTATATTTGTAAGAAAGTCAATTGCTCTAAAGTACAGCTTTATCTCTAGAAAAACTCCTTTTCCCACAACAGAACTTTTTTTTTTTAATTATGGGAAAGAATCTCCATTAGACAAACATATCTTTTGACAACACATTAAAAATTATAGCAGCACTTCTTCAATATTGGAGTTTTCCAAAAGCTGCAGTGGAGCAATGTGGATTCCTTTAAGGAATGAAAACGAATGTTAACTATTACTGCAGTGGAAGGAAGGGCATCTTCCCTGGCTAATTGTTTATTTCATGAGGTGATACTGTTATGCCTGTAAAAATTAACTTTAGACACTTAAATTGAAAAAAGTGTTAACAGTAGTGACAGTCGTTTAGAGATTTCAGAGAATATGACATCCTGAAAGTGATACAGGAACCCTACAAAATTATTTTTGCTTCAATACGATGTTGAGGAGAAATGAAACGTGTTGACAGTTGAGCTTCCTGAGAAAGGAAATAGGACGTTGTCCAATTTCTGAATAAGATATCTCTACCTCTCCCCGACCCCACAACCCTTTCTGTTACTTGATAGGTGGGAATAGGCTGAGTGACTTGAAGTGAAACAGGACATTGAATGAATTAATGCCAGAGGAGTTCCCTATATATCATTATAACAATTATATAAGAAGGAGAGTTTGGGGTAAGATTGCTTTTCAATGAGCACAACAAGAAGCAGGGAAGGCTTATATGGTATGATGATATCCTGGGCTAGGCTACTATTTTGGGCTGTAATTTTAGACTACAAATGACCATGCTCGTTTGGGAATTCTGGAAGTTGTAGTCAAAACGTTAATCTTTTCCAAGCTGTGAGTGACACCCACTATTTTGAATTGAGCTCAGAATTAATTTAGTAGCCAATATAATAACCTAGTTAATTTTTATTTTTACTGGTTTCTTTTTCATTAGACAGCATTTTTGATTCCTTTCTTTCTTACAGTAACAATTGCTCTAAGACCCTGAGTTTGTTCCTAAAGTTTCCTATTTACTAACATGCTAATCATTGTCAAATGATATTTTCCCCATACTCTTTGAGATTCTGTAACCTGTGTTGTGTCACCGTTTCCCTGATTTTCCTTAGGGATTTATTGCGATCCTTTTGAAAGGAGGACAAAAAAATCTACTGTAGTAATCCTCTTGAATGTAGGGCAGTGAATCTATGTGACAAGTGAAGTTTCATGCTTTCAAACCCACAGATATGTAATACATTTGTCCATGGCATTTATAGCCATTTGGTAATGATAATGGCTAAACATAAAAATTTCTAACTTTTGGGTGGTCCTTCTCATCATGGTGTATAAACTGTGATGCTTGGTCTTGTTGGTAAAATTGCAAACAGAAAGGAAGAATAGACATTTTCAACAGGCAAATACTTGCTACCTCATATCTAGTAGAATGCTTTGCTATTAAATAGGTACATGGGAAGTATCAGCCTTCCCATGCTTCTCTGTGCTGAGAAAAAGCTACTTTTGATGTATTTCTATCTTTCAAGGAAAGTATGGTGACTATAGAAACTAAAATGAACCACGAAATAGGAGAATAGCTATTCCTCACATTGAGAATATGCGAGGAACAATTGCAGTAATAAAAAAAAGCAGATTGGAATGGGAAAGGGTAAAAGTAGAATGAGCACTTTAGAAATGTGCTTACTTTAGAAACTGTAAAGACCTTAATTAAAGAGACAAACTCTTCATAGGTTCTCCAGTACGAATGACAATAATCCTGTTGTTTTCTTTCATTTAAATTTATACTTCTTCTGGACATTGCTTTTAAAGTTGGAGTAGCCCATCTTTAAGCAGTCCACCCATCCCAGTCCCTAGTCTTCAGAGTGATCTGTAAGGTTATTTTAAAAACGGCCACAATCCTAACCACTAGTTATAGTCTTACTGAAAGCTCATTAAAATGGTTTCAGAATAACAAGTGGTATATTACATGCAGAGTCCACATCCACATATCTGTGTTCATGTGACTGCCTAAGAGTTTGTTGGTTTTTCTTCTCTCCTTCCAGTGTTTATATTGTTTGTTTTTAAAATTCTAAGCCACCTTGTGTCCTCTTGAGGAGAAATATGGGGTATAAATATTTTAGATGATGATGATATGGTATAACCTTATAACGTTTTGTTATACTTGACAGAAGTTAGTATCTCCTTGTCAAAAGCCATTAGTAGTTGTCTGAAATCATGTATAAAGTGCAGAATTGACTTGAGACATCTTTTTCAGTTGGTTGTAAGCTTGTAAATTTTCATATAGCCTTGCAACTATCTGTCAGACAACCTTTTCCACAACAGGTATTTCTGCCAGCTCTTTAGTGCAGAGCTGGGAAATCCAAGTGTCATAATAACATGGAAAGGCTTATTTATTTTCCTGGCTGAGCCCATATATCAGAGTTCAAGCACATCATGAGGCATATAAGAAAGTCAGAGTATTGTTCACAGCCTGGCTCATTGCTTTGACAAGAGGCATGGCACTTAAAACTAGAGAATAGGATGGATAAATTATATTTGTTCTGCTCAAGACACAATTAATGGCTTGTTCAACTAAAGCAGCAATCAGCAAATGAGCCACAGTGTAATTATAACTGGGACTTTAACATACTCAAAACATCTGTCTTCAGGAGTGTACCACAGTATACAGAAAGTACATTCTTGCACTCAGAGCTGTCCAGAAGGACTACCATGTAGTGTTGTAGTATTACGTATGTAATGTTCTTCATGTGCACTTTATTTCAAAAGCTATTAAAGCAATTTTAATGTGGGTGTACATCAGCAAGATATTGTTCTGCATATGATGCAGTTTTGCCATATGTGCACATAGGAATAAAAGTGTTCATTGTAAGGGAGTTGTTAGACTATCCATTCTACATTTAGGCTAAACATTGGCCTATAGACTTTTTTTGTCTAGTTCAAAGTGGTTGTTTATTAGTCTTGCAAGCTGATTCTTCATATTGTTCAAGAATTACATCCCATGTTTCATGTTTAGTGCCTGGTTGTCTGGTTATGAACACTCTGTAGTGGCACGTATTAATGCAAGAATACAGGATCTAACCGGACTGGATGTTTCTACAGCAGAAGAGCTGCAGGTGAGCTAATAAAGCAAATATTATCATGTGATCAGCCATGTGAGCTGTGCTTTGAGCGTATCAACAAACCCACACACCACATAATGTTAATTTTACACTGGTTTAAATTCATATAAGAAAATAGTGTTTTTAAAGACATAAGACTACAAGGTTCTTGGTTCTGCTAATCTCTTTCTCTCTCAGCTGTAAAACAACAGACAGCATTTTTTGGAAAGGAAAGGGCAGGTCAGCATGCTGTTCGCTGCAGGAAAGTATGTGACTTGAGCTACGACCCTTTTTTTTAATATGAAAAACCTTCTGGAGAGAAATTAGAGCAATGGTGTCTTGTACTTATTAGTCTCAACTGCCTCTTTAGAATGGGGATGGCAGGGAGGAGCTCCTGGCTGGCAGGGAAAAAGTTAAGCAGACACCCACAGGATTGCTGTTTTGCTCTTCTCCATAGGTAATTTTTAATTAAAATTAAATAGTGCCAGAGCATCTTTGCATGTGCTCATATGTGGAATGCAGTTGGCTCCCAGTAGTTAGCATTTAGTAAAAATAAAACAGATGCTTTTAAATAATTTATAATTTCTACAAAAAGATGAACAGAATTAAGAAAATGAAGGTAGGGGGTTGAGTATAGAAAAGGAAGTCAAGTGAATCACATGTTAAAATACTGTTAAGTGTGCAGTTACAAGACAACTAAAATGTACGGTTCAGACTATTGCGTAACTTTGCTTTTTGTTTGAAGGACTAGCCTCAAGTCTGTGGCTCTAATTAAAAGAAAACAATGTTCAGTCCTATTAATTTTCAATATGCCACTGGAGAATGATCTGTGAATGCTTAAGCTTTTTTACCCTCTGTTAGCAAAATGTCAGTGTAAACATGAAATCTACTTAATATCTCATCAAGAGTGGTTTATTGGATATTTGTGCTTCTTCTACTGTAGGTAGCCAACTACGGCGTAGGAGGCCAGTACGAGCCTCATTTTGATTTTGGAAGGGTAAGTCTTTCTTTGTCCTGCTTTTATGCTTCACATGTACTGTGTTTCTTTTTTCCAGGTAGCAAATTATGGAATGGGAGGACAGTATGAGCCCCACTATGACTTTGCTCGGGCAAGTAAAGAGATGTGTCAAGAAAAATCTTCCAAAGCCTAGGCTTTATGGCCTGTGGCATAAATGTTAATATCTGCATTCAATTCAGGCTGTCAAGTCTTCTAATCTGTATGAATGGATAAAGTCCTCTAAACCATCATCTGAATATTAAAAATACAGAGAATGACAAGAAATAATAACGAAATATTAAAGATGAATGTTGACAAGTACTGTAAAGAAGAGGATTAGAAGTACTGCTTTGTAAAATCTGAGTTGTAAGAAATTGGCTAGTGCATTTGAAGTAATGATGAAAGAGTTCATATATTGAAATATAATGGTTTGGTTTTAGTTTTGATCCAAAGATGGTTGTATTGCTTTGGATATTTTTGGATATTTTCAATTCCCTGAAATCATGACAGATTATACCTATGTTTTAAGCAGTTGCACAGACCAGAGGAGCCGAATGATCTTTAGTTGCTAGGATGTCAAAGTCTGTTTGCTTTTACATCAATGCAAACAATCTGGGTTTTTTTTTTTCTTAATATAAGGCTACAAATAACAAGGAAACTGAACTCAGATGGTGGTTTACAGGGCATTTATGTGTTAAGTAACACTTCCTCTTAACATTTTTCTTGAATCAGATCCACCATATATTAATCTAAAAATCATGACTTAACATAAAATCTTGACTTCCTTCCCAGTTCAAAATTAAATACATTTTGTTTTGCATATATGTTGCAAGTTAATAGATTTTGTCTACTCGCATGAATTTAACTTAAATAATATTTTTGCAGCATAATCTTACACTATGTCTATATGTCATGTCTGTGCTGTCACATGCAGGAAGTCTCGCTGCTTTAGGGTCTTACTTCCAGAAAGATTAGCAAAATGTCCAAAAATAGATGGGTTTAATTTTGTAAAATGACATTTATATTCTACCCAGTAATGAAAGATTTTGTGGTGGCTTAGTATGAACGAGATACAGTATCTAAATACAGACTAAAGTCCAGTAGCAAAAATTAAAGCCTATATGGTAACATTTAAAGCAGGTCAGAAACTTCTGAAATCTTTAACCCTTAAAATGGCAAAATTTATAGATTCTCAAAAGATCTTGAGATGAAAAATAAAGATTTAAACAACCCAGATGATAAAACCAAAAAAAAGCCCAACTCCCACATCTTTTCACTTGGTGCAACAACAAACAAACAAGAATATAAAGTGACAGAATATAAAGCGTCTGGGGAGTGTGTACCATCTACCCCAGCTAATTTGTTGGAAAGATCTGCAGAAGGGCTGTGAAAATCTTTGGATCTGAAATGTGTGCTTTGGAGAAGATGGCCATTCAGGTACTCTGACCCCAAGCCATTTAATTTAAAAATTAAAACCAGCACTTTTGAGTTGTGCTTAGAAAAGGACTGGAAGCCAATGTAGTCTTCGGTTGTTTCCTGTGTGGTTAGAACTACTGGAGACCTACCAAGGATGTACATGTGAAAGTAATTAGGGTTGACCAGTATTATACAGTTTCTGTTGTAATTCTAGGGATGAAGAGACTCTTGTTTTTGTTGGCATAGATAGTTAAAGCTGCCAACTTGACCTGAGTTACATTTCATCATGATATGATTCTTTGTTGCCTGGTTCTCTTTAACTTTTTTTTTTTCAAACATAGGAGAGGCAGTTTCAAGAGAAGTCTTTAGTAGGAGCTTGCTCTGCCTAAGGAGAGGATTTACACTGAATAGCCATGTCTAATTTCATGATTATGATTCCTGTTGATTCTTCATAGACTCTGAAAACTCCTAGTAATGTAACTGATATGACAAACCCTGAATATTAGAATGATAGTACTTTCAGATGACTTCACACTGGCAGTAATCTATGTAGAATCCAAATGTATTCCCTGCTGGTGCATTCCGTAAGTCCAGGTATTGTTAGATTAGTAAAACTTGGTCAAAGCGCTTTAAAAATGCAGGTGGGAAATAAAAGTAAATGCTATTGTAAAACCAGCTGCCCAGGTAGCATCGAAAGTTGCAAAATAGTGAAAGGGGAAAAAATACTGGATCAGTAGAATGGCCACTGGTATTCCATTTCATTTACTTCATATTCTGTCCTTGGAAAGAAATGAGGGGCCTTTTCCTCCCACCCCAGCAAATAGGTAGTACATTTAAATAGACCTAATAGGAAACTGGGATTTCTCTCCAATTAGTAATGTCCGGATAGGCTCCAGGATAACAAGTGCATGTGTTGCATCTTAAACATTTCATGTGTTTAAAATGATAAAAATCCAGCCGATGTAATGACTGATTATATAATGAATGCCTCTAACTTCAAAACAAATTGTTCTTTAAGGCAACTCTTACTAATTTTCTCATGAATTTCAAAAATAATTTTGTTTGTAAATGTCCTAACACTTGAGGCCCCATATGTTATGCTTACTTTGCTTGTACATTAATCTCATGTATATTTTTTCGGCACAGAAAGATGAGCCAGATGCCTTTAAAGAACTTGGTACAGGCAATAGAATTGCTACTTGGCTATTTTATGTAAGTAAGAGAACTTTGATTCCTAACCTCGTTAAAATGTCAGTTGGAGTTTCTCCCAGCAAGAAAAAGAATTAGAGTTACAAAAAAATATATACAAGGACCTTTTCCTGTTATGCTGATCAGTGTTGTAGCCCATAGAGGTTCAAGTGTTTCCATTAGTTTATTTATTTGGAGCATACATACTTGTCCCTAAAGCTGGAAGTTCTCTCAGATCAGCTTACATGTCAATAAAAAAAGTCTATGCCCTTAAGTTTACAATCAAAAAGAGGACAAGAGAGAAAAAGGAGAGGAGAGTTAATAATACATTGACTCAAGAATGTGAACTGTTTTGAAGGAGTATCTGAGGGATTCGTCATGATTTACACCTTAAGAATTAAAAGGTGGATATTAAATCATCTGAGTAAATCAAGTGTCTTTCCTAACCTAGGTATGTTTATTGTGAACATCCTTGAAGCAGGATGAGTTCAAATCCCTGGGTTGGCTACCGTTCTGTTGCTACAGAGCACAGTCAGGTCCCTATGAGAAACTCGCAAGCACCACATGAGTGCCGTAATACCTCCCCAGTCATATTTCCCTGGAAGTGATACTAAGAGGTGTGCTACGTCCAATACTGGAGATAATTGTGACCAGTATCCACAGATATCCCATGATTTTTTTCTACTCCCCTTTTAAAGTCATTTATTGTTGACTGCCATCACTAAATCTTGAGGACCCTAATTCCATATTTTAGTGGTGAATGGCATGTTCACTAATGTACCACCCTGTTCACTAATTAAACAGTATATCTAGCTTTATTCAGTTATCTAAGAATGTGGAGTCAACAAGCATTGAGTGGCCATTCTGTCACCTTTTTTAACACATGGAAGCAACAGTCTGAAGAGATGGATGCTGCTCTGTCCAGTTAGCAAACCTCTCCATGTGAACCAGAGGTTTCACATGGAGAAGCTATCTGTTAGAGCAGCCTACCCCTCTTCAGGCTATTGCATTCACAAGTTGAAACTGATGACAGTGGTCAGGGTGAGCACACTCCCTTCAGTGTGTATGGCTTTCGCAAGCTTATTTAACAATAAGATTTATAACTTAACTTTTCGTGGTCTCTGTGAATGCACACTATAGGGTTTTATCTGCGCGTGCGCAGAGGTTTCCGGAATATTCTAGAGCTCTATTACATGCTCGCCAGGACCGCCCCCCTAGTACACGTGATCCACCAGTCCTGGCGATTGCCTCAGTTCTTTTTTGCCGCCGCTGAGGTTTCATCTCACGTCGAGCTCTCCGTTCGCCAACTGCTTTCGTTTCTTTCTAAGAGTAAAATAACAGAGGGAAAACAGTAAGAGACTTTTCAAGCTGTTTCTCCCTTTTCCGACTGTCTCCCCTTTCCCCTTCCTTTCCACCCTTTATGGCACCCGTAGCCCCGTTTAAACGGTGCACTTCGTGCCGAAACAAAATTCCCCTTTCTGACGGCCACGGCCACTGTCTTCTCTGCCTTGGGGAATCCCATCAACCACCTTCGTGTCAAATCTGTAAAAACTTTACAAAACAAGCACTCAAACTCTGACAGCAACGCCTGAGATCATTTCTCTGGGAGTGGTCTCTCCTCCCGGCACAGACTACTATGGACACCGCTCAGACTCCCCAATCTCAGGAGATATCCCCTGGTATGCCCTCTTCTTCTCTGACACCGAAGCCGACATCATCTAAGGCAAAATCTAAGGCTATTTCCAAATCCAAGTCTTAGGGACCATCGACTAAGTCCACACCCATACTGAAACCTCTTTCGGTACCGGACCATTCCAAACCTAAGAAGTCAAAGAAATCTTCTTCAGACTCTCAAGCCACTAAGAAATCTGCCCGAGTAACAGTGGGGAAATCAACACCGACAATTCCTTTGCAAGATCAACCAACCGTCTGTCTCGATGTTTCTGATGATGACTTCATGCTACCACCATCCGGCCAACCACCTTCTCCTCTTCTTGCCCAATCTCCATCCTGGGCTAACACCTCGGCTGAGGTTACAGTCATCTCACATTCGGCACATTCGAGCCCCAAATCCATGGGTTGCTCTGTCTCTGTGTGTGGTTCAGAGTCACCATCTGCTTTGGCTGACCCGTCTCCTCCACGTAAGTGTTCTAGGAAGATGCACAATACACCAGATACTTGCCAATCTGATACCAACTTTGCACAGCCTCCGACATCTACGGGGTTGCTGGCATTGCATGATTCCATGACTCGGTATCGCCATCCAAAACGAGTCATGCTATATGAGCCTCCGACTTACTATGAGCGTCCACCTAAACGCTATCGAGATCGAGCATACCGATACTGGCAATCTGATACCGGTCACTACATCGAACCCAAGTGTTCCTGGTATACCTATTATTATCCATCTGATCTATCGGACTCATTGTCCCCTCCTCGGTACCATCCACGGTCCCATGAATATTATCAAACCTCATCTGAGGATGACACTGTGCTTCCACCTCTGGTGGAAGCCGTACAAACCCTCTCATAAGAGGAGGCATTCCTCCCAGCCCGTGACGGTGCAGCAGCCGCCGGTATCGAAGTGATCCCGACCATCAGCTCAGGTTCACCTACCACCTACTGAACCCACTGCACTTTCACAAGTCCATGCATCTTTGGTTCAAGTAACAACTACCTATACTGGACCTCCGCCTCTGCCTCTCGACACTACTCGGGCTCGCCATATGAAACACCCGAAGCCCCGTCAATTTACATCTTGCTCTGTACCGTCTCAACATGCTACCGACAAACCTACTTGATACCAACCAGAGGCTCTTCCTACCAATCCTGCTTCTCCATATCATCAACATTCTCCACCATCATCTCTGCAATTCTCTGATTCAGACACCTCCAACTCCTTACAGCCTCACAATTCACCTCCGAATCTACCAACACCAGACTCTGATGTAGCGGACATTACTCCTCCCTCTCCATCAGAGGATTTCTCGTATTCACAGCTTGTGCTCCACATAGCCAAGGCTATGGACCTCGATGTCCAACAACCTGCCCAACCTGAGTCTGACAAGGTGTATGAGGACATCAACGAAGACCAAACACCGCCACTCCATATGGGATTTATCCCATCCCTCTTAAAACTGATTAAACAATCTTGGTCTAAACCCTCTTCTGTACCGCAGATGTCTCGAAGAGTCGAGAATCTGTATAAAACTCATGGAGACAATACTGATTTCCTTTCAAAGCACCCACCTCCAAATTCTATAATCGTTGATGCTACCCAAAACAGAGCATGTAATTGTTCCAATGCCACTCCTAACAACAAGGAGGGGAGAAAACGAGACATCATCGGATGCAGAGTCTATTCTCTTGCATCGTTTACCCTCCGAGCTGCTAACTACCTCGCAGCTATGGGAGCATACCATCGCTTTCTCTGGAATAAAGCTCTACCATCTCTTCAGTCGGCACCTGATGAATACAAGGCTCGTGGCCTCACTTTCCATCAGGAGGCCATGGCTCTTGCGCGTCAGGAACGCATTACTGCACGTCATGTCATCGAGGCTGCGTCTAAACATATGGCTACAGCAGTCGCTCTTCACAGACATGCATGGCTCCGTTCAGCCCATATCTCAGAAGATTCCCGTATGCGCATCGAGGACTTACCCTTTGACAGCACGGGTCTTTTTGATAACAAGACTGATGAAATATTAGACAATCTGCAAAAATTAAGAAAGACAGCACGGTCTTACAACACTCAACCATATTACAGACCTCAACGTTATCAATGGCGTCGCCCTTATTCCTATCAACAATACAAGCCATTCTCTGACAAACAGCGATACTTACCACAGTCTTCCTTCTTTTCAACCTAGGCACAACACGCAGCGTCAGCACCCCAAACAATCTTTTAGGCGCCCTGAAAAGAAGACAAAGCAGAACCTTTGACTTTTCCGTTCCTCAGATCCGCCTGCCCCACTTGTCCCTACTCAGCACCACTCGTCTCTCAGCCCACCTTCCATCATGGGCATCTATCACCACAGATTCTTGGGTACTCACCATCGTTGCCACTGGATACGCAATAGAATTTGCTCTCACACCACCACCAAGGATCGTTCTAATTGCACCATCAGAAATTTTGGAACAAGAGATACAATCCCTTCTGCTGAAGGACACTATAGCACCAACCAACCTCTCAGAACAAAATCCTGGGTTCTTCTCCCATTACTTTACTGTCCCAAAACGCGATGGGGGCCTGCACCCCATCCTCGACCTTCGGGACCTCAACTACTACATCATTCAAAAACGCTTTCGTATGGTGACATTAGAACGAATCCCACCAATCCTTCAAGAAAACGACTGGTTTGCCGTCATCGACCTAAGCGACGCATACTTTCATATTACCATCCGCCAAGATCACCACAAATTCCTCAGATTCTCTCTAGGACACACCGTTTACGAATTCAAAGCCCTTCCATTCGGGCTCTCTACCGCTCCACGGGTCTTCACCAAATGCATGGCTCCAGTGGCAGCTTACCTCCGCACTCAAGGAATCTCCATTTTCCCTTACATCGACGATTGGTTGCTGGTATCCCCTTCACGTTCTCAAGCCCTAAAAGATATACAGGTGACCCTCTCTCTTCTTGCGGATCTGGGCCTGAGAGACAACGAAGAAAAATCTATCCTGACTCCGGCACAAAGAGTTACTTACATAGGTGCCGTTCTGGACTCTCGAAAAGCACGAGCTTACCTCAGGAACGAGCAGCAAAGCTCCATGCTCTTATCTGTCTCTTCCTACCTTATGCACTGGTCACTGCACATCAAGCTCAACGTCTACTAGGCCTAATCACCTCCACCACATCAGTAATACAACATGCCAGACTAAAGATGCGTTCTTTGCAGGCGTAGTACCTCTCCCTCTTCGATCCAATGTCAGATCCACCTACCAAGCTCCTGCAGGTTACACCCTAGCTATCAGCTCAACTTCTCTGGTGGGACACTCCAGCCAACCTCTTCATTGGCAGGCCATTCGCACCACTACAGCTATCAACCCAAGTCACTACAGATGCCAGCCTCACCGGGTGGGGAGCACATTGCAACAGCCTACGCATGCACGCCCCTTGGTCTCAGGCTGAAAAAACCCTTCACATCAACAATCTAGAACTACTAGCCATTTTCAAGGCTCTACGCGCTTTCGAGTCTCTCATCACTGGCACAGCCGTACAAGTAACCACAGACAATACAACAGCGCTGTTCTGCATAAACAAGCAGGGAGGCACCCACTCTCTTCCCTTGCTTTACCTTGCTGTCCAGCTATGGGAGTGGTGCCTAGAATGCCATATCTTTCCCATAGCAGTTCACATTGCTTCGCACGACAATTAGGTAGCAGATTTTCTCAGCAGGACTCGAACACAAGTGCACGAGTGGATCCTCGACCAATCTGTCTTTCTCGATCTCTGCAAACTATGGGAACATCCACACATTTTTGCAACGTCCCAAAACTCAAAGTGCCCCCTCTACTGTTCCAGAGCAGGCATAGGTCCAGGCTCTCTAGGGAACGCACTTACGTTTCAGTGGACCAAACACCTGATCTATCTTTCCCCACCTATACCTCTCCTTCTCAGGACAATTGTCAAACTCCGTCACAACCATTCAAACGCGATTCTCATTGCCCCGTGGTGGCCCAGACAGCCCTGGTTCACCATGCTCCACTCCATCTCAACAGACTTCATACACCTGCCTCCCATCCCTCACCTTCTTACTCAACACCAAGAGAGGACCTATCATCCCGACCTCCACAACCTTCATCTCACAGCGTTGAGGATTCACCTTCAATAACTGCCATCTTAGCCAACGCCCAGAAGCCTGCTACAACTCAGCTTTATTCTTATAAGTAGGCCACTTTCCAGAAGTTTGCAACTCAACGCAACCTTCCAACCAAACCGACAACTCTCTAAGCACTTCTCGCATTCCTTTCTCATCTGTTTCAACAACAGCTTTCCTTTTCCACCCTCAAGGTCTACATTTCTGTGATAGTCGCACACCAACTGCAGGACTCAGCAGCTCAACTATTTCGCCACCCTACTATGAAACAATTCCTCAAGGGTGTCTCCAATATGCGGCCTCCTAAATCCTTCCCCCGCTCAATGGTCCCTCCATACCGTCCTCCAACGTCTCATGCTTCCTCCATTTGAGCCGCTTGCTACCACGTCTGAGCGCTTCCTTTCCTTTAAGACTCTTTTTCTGGTAGCCATTACTTCAGCCCGCAGAGCCTCAGAACTGGCTGCTCTTTGGGTAGACCCTCCGTTCCTCCAATTCCACCCAGATAAAGTTACTCTTTACCTGGATGTTTCCTTTCTCCCAAAGATTGTGTCGGACTTCCACCTTAAACAACCTATCATTTTACCTACCTTTTTTCCGTCTCCTACAACTAAACTCGAATGTTCCTTCCATATGTTGGATGTTAGACGAGCTCTTGAGTTTTATGTCTCGCGAACCTCCTCCTTCCGCAAGTTGAAAAGACTTTGTCACGTCGCACCTGCCTCGCAGAGGCTTTCACGTTTCTTCTCAAAACATCTCCCGATGGATTGTTACAACTACAGTGGTGCCTCGCTAGACGATGTTAATCCGTTCCGCGAAGATCGCTGTCTAGCGAAAACATCGTCTAGCGAAGCACATTTTCCCATTGGAATGCATTGAAGTCTCTTCAATGCGTTCCAAGGGAAAACGCAGTCGTCTTGCGAAAATCTCCCATAGGGAAACATCGTCTAGCGAGTGCGGGTCCCCGTCGGAATGCACTGACAGCTGCACTGACAGCTTTTTACCACTAGTCGGTGCATTCCTATGGGGAAACCTCATCGTCTAGCGAAAATTCCCCATAGGAGACAATCGTTTTGCGAAGCGCAGTAGCGATCGCAAAAAGGCATCGTCTAGCGATTTCCTCGTCCTGCGAGGCAATCGTCTAGCGAGGCACCACTGTATACGGTTGGCATACCAACTTGCCAAAAAGCCTCTGCCTGTCGGCATTAAGGCTCATTCCACCAGAGCTATTGCTACCTCCACAGCCTTTCTTTGAGGAGTACCTCTCCCGGACATTTGTAAGGCTGCTACCTGGGCAACCCCTTCTACGTCTGCCACTCATTACCGCCTGGATGTCAGGGCTAAGACGGATGCAGCATTTGGCAGGGCTGTGCTCTCTTCCGTTCTTCCGTGGCGTCCCTCCTCCGGTAAGTTAGCTTGTTAATCACCCTATAGTGTGCATTCACAGAGACCACAAAGAAGAAAGAGAGGTTACTTACCTGTAACCCTGGTTCTTCAAGTGGTCATCTGTGAATTCACACTTCCTGCCCGTCCTCCCCTCTGTCCGTCACGTCTGTCTCACTTTTGATTCAGCGGCGGGCTGTTCCTAGGAACTGAGGCAATCGCCAGGATGGGCGGACCACGTGTACTAGGGGGGCGGTCCTGGCGAGCACGTAATAGAGCTGTAGAATATTCTGGAAACCTCTGCGCAAGCGCAGCTAAAACACTATAGTGTGAATTCACAGATGACCACTTGAAGAACCAGAGTTACAGGTAAGTAACCTCTCTCTTTGTAGAGTTTTATAACCCTTTATAACGAAAAACTCCAATACATATTTAAACCAATATATGCGAGACAGGTTTCACTCAAACTTGGACTATTTTTCTAAAGGGATTCATTTCACATAGGGTAGTCTTGATTCTGAATTTTGTATTTTGAATGGCAGTCTAATATGTAAGATTTCCTTGCCAAATATGTAATCCGAAAAGACAAATCATTTACAGCAAGAAAATTCATTATTACCCATTAAGTACTGCCCAGAAGTTGGAAAAGTTACTTGTCTGGACTATAACTCACAGTCTCCTAGCAAGCATGACCCGTGGCTATAATGGCTGGGGCATTCTGGGAAAAAATATAACTTTTTCCAGCTGTGATATAATGCTTCTGTGAAATCCAAGCTATCAAGCAGTAAAATAAGATAAGTTGGACAGAAATATTTAAGCTTGAGAAAGAAACTACAGGATGGTGTGTCATTGCATGTCCATATTCATAAAATGCTGTTTTGCTAGATTGTGTTGCTAGATTATGACTGTTTTAGACTACTTTATATATTCTGAGAAAAAATGGCATTAATATACTCCATTTAAAACTCTGGTCTGCTGCATTGTTCAATATTTCAGTGGCAAAGAAAATTCTACTTTACAAAGTGTGTTTAAACCCCTGATACCAACTCAATGATAAAATCTACTTTGCTAAATTATGGATTAAAGTGTAACATTGAGATGGCCAAAGTATATCCCACACCTTTTCTTTTTCAGATGAGTGATGTGTCAGCAGGGGGAGCAACTGTATTCCCTGAAGTAGGAGCTAGTGTTTGGCCTAGGAAGGTAAGTAAAAAGTATGCCCATTAACTGATTGTGTCTCTGTGCTGTGCCTTCCACTTAAAAACAGCAGTGTTATTGTTTCACAAGTGGAAGCTGATGCTCCAGATTTTTCCAACAAGCAAAGTAGAATCTATACTCGCCGATGCAATGTGTAGACTTGTGGGGCTGGCAGAACTCGATCATTACAGATCTCCCTATCCTTTTCCCTGGGTCCCAAATAATGAATCCATGTAGATAGATGGCGTGGGGGGGAGGGTGTTTCAATATCTTATAGGGGTGTTCAACTGACAGCTGTTTCCTTCAGGTTCACCATTTTGTTGCCAAATACACTCCCTCCACTCCTCCTCTTCCCCCTCCACTCCTCCTCTTCCTTCTCACATGTATCTTAATACAATGGCCAGAATCCTGTTGTTTAGAGTAGTAAATTATACTACAATCGACCCATTGAATCAGTGGGGATTTAGTGAGTCAATTCCTGTAAGTTCCATTGATTCAAATGGGCCTACTCTTACTGTGGCTTACTATGCTAAGCAACAGGATTTGGGCCAATGCACCCAGGGTATTTATAGTGCCTGTTACATCCAGATCAAGAAACGACAATTCAAGCTCTGTCTGCAGTCCTGTTTTACAAACCAGAATCATGTCCTGATTCACAATTCTGTTTTATAGCCACCTGGCAAGATACTGTCCCAGTTTCAGTGTAACAGGAAGCTTTGGCTTAACAAACCCCAGATGTACTGTGTTAAGGTGCTGAAGAGGAAGCAGAGAAGACAATAGTTATCTTCAGTCCTGTAAACCACTTTTTATGGGGCCAGGATTATTGCATCTCAGCTGTGCTTCAGTAACCAATTGACACTCGCAATTAAATTTGTGTCACAAAAATTACAACTAGTTTCCAGATTCCCAGAGGGAAGTATAGAATGAAGAGTAAAAGTTTGACATTTTGTTTGTGTGTATGTATATGTGTGTGTGTGTATAGATTATATATAGATATATTGTGGAATGCCTTTTAATACTGCGTTGATCATTACATTTCAGTCTATGGAGACAGATTCTCTGACATATCCTAAAACCTACCAGGCTCTTACTACCCTATTTCCCTGAAAATAAGACCTAACCTGAAAATAAGACCTAGTATGATTTTTCAGGATGCTCGTAATATAAGCCCTACCCCAAAAATAAGCCCCAGTTAAGTGAAACCCCACTCTCCACCATTGTGAAGCAACCAGAAGAAGATGACATGACTGTATTTGAATAAATGTGGATTGTTGTACATGCAAAAAATAAAACATTCCCTGAAAATATGCCCTAATGTGTTTTTTGTAGCAAAAATTAATATAAGACCCTGTCTTATTTTCAGGGAAACACAGTAGTGGGACAGAAGTCAGGTTGGGGCTGTTTAATTTCACCTTGTAGGTCTGGTTTCTGAGAGAAGGAGTGGGAAGAATATATATACAGAGCCTCTCCTTCCTCACCCACTGGAACATAATGCCACACGTCTGTGCCCTCCTCTTTGAGCTCACTTCTCACTTCAGGAAGGAAAATTCTTCCTTCCCAGGGCAAACCTCTCCCTTCTCAAAGGGGCAGATAGGCTATAGGTTGATCATGCTTGAGACATTACTCTAGGACCATAGGATTGCCCCCTTCAAGTCATTAGAACACTATTTTTGTTCTTCAACTCAGGTGTAGAGTTCATGAACATTTTTAAAAACGGCATTTAACTTCGTGTTAACTAAAGTGTCATAGGATGTCTCTAAGGCTCTGTTTTTCATTTAATGACCCTGTACTGCAGAAATAATAGTATTGCAAGGGTATTTTAAGGAAGGGAATAATCCAACACCATTAAATTACGTAAGATTTTTAAAAGATACATGATAAAAAAAATTTAATACATAGATACTAAGGTGGTGTATCAGATTAATATTTCTTTCTGTTTTACCAGGGAACAGCTGTCTTTTGGTACAATCTTTTTGCAAGTGGAGAAGGTGACTATAGCACAAGGCATGCTGCTTGTCCAGTACTAGTAGGAAACAAATGGGGTACGTATGAAATTTGAGAGAAGATGCAAGACTTAGAGCTATCACATTTTGAAATTGCATGCAAAAGGTACGTCCCTCAAACAAGTCTCAGTAGAAAGTGACATTGAGGGCAGTACCTCCAGATAAGAGTTAAAACTGATGATGGGTACAAGGAAGTCTTATTATCAAGCTACCACATTACTTCAGTGTGTGAGCACATGAGGTTCACCAATGCTTTTTAGATACAGATAGTATGCATGGGTGTTAAAATTTTCTCATTCTTCAGGAATAAATGTGAAGCAATTTTTTACGTAAAAATTTCCAGTTAGACTTCAGAAAATAACAATTTCTGCTGGTAAACAATTCTATTAGTAGCTAATAAATACTCACTGAATTTAGCAAGGTGTAAGTGACTATATATGCTAATGTGGCTTCTTTCTTTTTCCTTATTTGTAGTATCCAATAAGTGGATCCATGAACGCGGGCAAGAGTTTCGAAGACCGTGTTCTTTATCGGAGTTAGACTGATACAGACCTTCCCTTCTCTTCTGGTGCAAACTACATGCCCTTCCTACATTGCCTTTATTAATACCAACCGTTTACACTAACACTCCTCCTCTACAGCTCTTGTCTTCAGTACCAACCAGTGCTTTATCCATCAACAAATACCTTATCTACAGACAAACACCTTTGCTAATAGCCCTTTTAAATTGTTTTTATAGAGAGAATATATTTGATTTCTAATGTCTGTGAGTCGTCATGGCCAAAAATAATAATAATAATTTCTGTAGAGACATCATAAATATTTGCTGGTGGTAAAATGGATATGGACAAACTGCCCTTTGTCAAGGACTTTGCTTGGAGAATAAGATGTGATGCATCACTTCTATTCCTATTCCTTATTTTTAGAAAGCTTGAGCACTGATACAAAACTGTGGACAGGGGCTGCAAGCCTCATCGGATTGACATCCAGGGCAAAATGTTCCATTGAGTGCAAAGATTATAGTTTGTGTTCATGGTCTGTAACGTCTAATCTTGGGTGAAAACTGTAGATCCCTGGATGGCTTTTTTCCAGTGTCACAGAAATTCTGACACAGATGGTCTGCCTTTTCTTTTCTTGGATATGTCTGACAGATGAATCTGGTTGCTAACCCTAAGAAATGAGCCAGTATTTCTGCACATATAGGTGGCTTGAACAGTATTGTGGTACTTTCCTTTTGCACCTGCCATGTGCATGATTACAGCTTGAAAAAAGAAAAGGATACTTGTTTTCCAGGTTGAATTCGTAAATTTATTATATTGTGATTCAATTTCAAACTTTTAAAAAATGCTTGCTGCTTTTTCTTAGTTTGTAATTAATTTCAGTCTCTTGAATCTATGGAGGCAAGAACCCCATTGGCCTAAACATGGAATTGTGCCTTAGACTGAGAATCATTTTGTATGAAACGGTTTATATGATGTGAAAATACACACTTCCATTCCCAAAATGCCAAGCCTTGTTTTACAATGGAGTTGTTTTCAGACAAAGATGATATATTTATAATACTAAATCTTTTGAAAGCTTTTTGTGTTGTCTTTTTCAGTGTGTTGTAGACTCTGAATATTTGCTATTTATGTTACTAGCCTTTTAAGCAAAATAGGGCCATATTCACACAGGATGTTAATTTGAACTCTCTAGCATAAACAATTTTGAAGAAGTAAATTCCCTCTGATCTTCTCCCATGGAACCCTTCTGCATTAGGATTTTCAGTTTTATATTTTTGTAGAATAAGGGGTGTTGGCGTGCCTAGGATTTCTTGATTCTTTTGTGCCATACACAGCCAAAATGAAACTTTTTAGAGCTGTCTAGACAAACAGTGAGGAGTCCACTACAGCATTAAATCTAGTACTAAATTTAATAGCAATAGTTTAAAATAGCTCACTGTTGAACTAGATTACTTGCAAGTAGAGATGGGCACTTACCATGCTTCAGTGCTTCAGTTCAGCGGATCAGGCCCGCAGGTGTTGCATGGGTAACCCAAATTCCACAGCCTGCCTCCTCCCATGGTTGCCTGCTCAGAGGAGGAGGTAGGGCAGAGAACTGCTGCCTCTGACAGGGTGCCCACAGGATGAGGCGGGACACAGAATCTGGATCGCCCACACAACACCTGCAGCCTGTTCCGCTGAACCATGGTAAGTTTTCATCCAGCTGAATCTTATTTAGTGATAAGACCTAGCTGGACCCTAAGAGTCCTGTGGGAGAATTAAATGCCAGCTTGGCTTTCTGGAAGCATAGTCAAATAGAGACTTGCTTTCACAAAGTGGTACATGTTGAGTGGTTTAATTTAGTGACATTGTAGTGCCCACACTGAAGCAAGGAAGATGAAAAGAAGATGGGCAGAAACCCCCAACAAAAATTAAGAGCTTCACTTGCATACTTGAAAGCCTGGTGAAAGCAGGCATAATACAAAATGATTGCTCACAGCCCAGACCTTGGCTGCAGGTGACTCCTCCTATCTTCACAGCTGAAATAGTAGGCATGTATATAAGTGAATGGAAAACTGGCTCAGTTATCCATGTGGCCTTCTTCTTTCCTCCAGTGCTTCAAGCAAGCTGCTTACCTTTTAAAAGTTTTTAAAGCTCTGTATGACTGTTCTTATGACTCAGATTTATAAAAGAAAACGCCTCCTTCAAAACAGAACAATACAAAACCACTCTGAACTGGAGGCAGGGATCTGCCTATCAGAACCATGCATTAAGTGGCCTTCGCATCATACTTCCTGCACAGTTTTATTTTGCTTCAGTGCTAAACCCTGGAGTCAAAGCTCAGTGTACATTAGCTCTTAAACCTCACTGCACTTATTATATTCAGTGCAGTGAGGGAAACTGCAGAATGGCCTAATGTTCACCCTTTGATTTTCGATAGGGGAAATGTTTCCATTCATAGTATTTTTTTAGCCCAAGTTGGTTTTGCACCACAGCTGCTTGTTGCATTTTTGTTGTTGTTGGGACTTCACACGTCATTATCCCTTGTTGTATGCTTGCGGATTTCTAGTAGACAGTATAAAGATTAGTATTGGAATAAAAAGGAACCAAAGCTGAAATGAGAAGAAACACATTTGCTGCTGGAACCATCAGAACCTGACATTTGCAAGGGTTACTTGCACATTGGCTGAGATACAGTACTCAATTGCAACTAGAGTAGGCTCATTAAATCAGTGGGGTGAGTCAATTCTAAGTTCCATTGTTTCAGTGGTCCTGCTCTAGTTGTGATTTTCTACTGGATTTCAACTAGAGATGGGGGTATTTGTATACGACGATCCCCGCACAGGTGGCGTTAACGAGGGTCAAGCCCCATGGGACCGGACGGTCCACTCACTGATCCGCCACAATTCTACGAATGGCTCTGCAGCACGTGATCCGCTCGCCACTCCTGGCAAGAGGCGGGAAGACAAGCCTCACTGCAAGGTCGAAGAGCGGCGAGCGGATCGCACGCTGCAGAGCCATTCGTAGAATTGTGGCGGATCAGTGAGTGGGCCGTTCGGCCCCATGGGGCTTGACCCTTGTTAACGCCACCTGTGCGGGGATATTTGTATACAAATACCCCCATCTTTAATTTCAACCATTGACTCTGTAGCTTAAAGCAAAAAAACATGAGGAAGCTTGCAGGCAAAATCTGGGAATGAAGTTGTAACAAAAATTGCAATTCAGAATAAAAAGGCAAATTGAACCAGTGATGAACATAAGGACCTGCCTTATACCACTTCATGAATGCTAGTCCGTCTTAACTCATCACTGGCAGAAAGCAGTTCTTCAGGGCTTCGCAGTGGGATTTTTCTTTGTTCTTCCTAAAGATGCTATGTGCCAAGCTTGGAAAAATTATCTTTTCAACTAAAAGTCACAGAATCCCCCACCCAGCTTGGCTACTGGGAAAAGAAATGACTTTTTGAAGGTTCACCTAGGGTGACCTTTAACTTAGCAATAACAGAAGTACAACTGATTCCTGCCTTGAAAAAAGAGCTACTGAAGTGAATCCTAACAACCCAAATCCTGAATCCATAGATGCTGGAAATAATGTAATCGTTTAAATCAGCAGTTCCCAACCCTGGGTAACCTTGGGTTCTTGGAATGCAATTCTCAGAAGCCTCCGCCACTAGCTATGCCTGGGTGGCAAGAACATCTGGATTGCTCAAGGTTGGGGACCATGGGTGGGCAAAGATCTGCCTCAGGGCTCCGTGGAGCACCACAGGGCTGTTTTTGCTGCCCAAATATCTCTGGTTCCCCTAATATTCTGACAACAAAGGTGAGTTGCTATTCTTAGAAAGCAGTTCACCTTTTAAATAGATTGTGGCCTCTCCCCCACCCCCACCCCGTAGCCCCAGATTTAATATGCCTAAATAAAAACCTTTCAAAACTGAACAAGGACTTCTGTGTCAGATGGGGCTGAAAATTTGCACCCCAGGCCCAATGAAGTTACCCACCCCAGTCTCAGTAGTCCACCATAACAGTAGCTAGTCTTTGGACCTAAAGGCTGAAATACCAAACATTGCTTTGTAGCAAATCCTTTTGATATCTTTTACCTTGATTAGACATAACACAAAACTAACGTTGAATGCATGAGCCTTGGGTCTGTTGTCTCCCCTCTCTCAGACTGAAAGAAAAAAACTGGAAGCATCTACTTCCATTAATGCAACAATAATTAATGTTCTATCTGAATCCAGATAAAATACTTTGGTAAAGGGAACCAAAACAGCTTCATACATTATGAGTTTGTTGGACATAATAAATACTATAGTTAAATTTCAGTTAACTGAAAGCCAAAGCAACTAGACTCTCAGCACGTGCTTGAAAACGGTAACATGCATGAGCTAAAGATCCACACAATATGGCCCTGTCTGAGCCAAGTCAGTGTGTACTATGGTGATTCAAATACTTAAATGGAAGAAACCAGTTTTAATTTGCACTTATCTGTAAACAGTATCTGGCTGTGAAATGCATTTTAAAGCTAGGCTGTTGGCTTTTCAATGCCATAGAAGCTGAAGCATCTCTGCTTAGTTTGATATCGCTGCTTTCAGTGCCTGTTGTTTCTAATGTAAAACAAACATGCCAGCTCAGTCATTGTGGAGTGCCTTTCCAAGAAGGCTTGCTTGAATTGGGAAGGAAGATTGCAAGAGTGATAGTAGTGACAAAGAGCCTTTTAGAAGACGCTACAGACAATAATCCACCTTCAATCAGAGGACGTTATCCTTAACATCCTCACTGAAATAAAGTGCAGATGGATAATGTGTGCAAGTCCATCATTTAGTATTTAAAATGTTCTATATTAGAGCTGCTCTTGGATACTCTGTATTGTGCTTAAACTGCTTTCTCGAGAACTGGAAAAAAAATACAAAATAGCAGCCTTCACTTCGAATGAATGGCAATGCCAGAATGCTATTGAGAGAATGTAATGCAATTGTAGCCCGCCCCCACCCCTGGCTCCAGCAGGCTTCCCTTCACATGCCCCGTTTTACGCAGATGGCGAGAGCAATCATATGGCTGATGGCACAACAAGTGGCCTGCCAAAGGAGGAACTGCTGTGCAAATTGCTCTTAAGCATGTGGTTATTCTTAATAGGATTTTGGCCTCCGTGTTTTCAGCAATGGTATTGGTAAATGCCTTTTTCTCACAAGTGAAAATTCAACAGCAGTTTTTCTATCCTTGGTGTCTTTCTCTGTGGTAATGAAACAGTAGTGGAAATATATTGTGATTGGCACACAGTAGGCACTCTTTTCCTAAAGACTTCTTACCCAGCAAACCACGTATACAGTCTTCTTGTCGACTGATTTTCAGTGCTTTGGAATTCTCTGTTTCATCTTTTCTGCAATCTTTTCCCAATAGTGAAGTGAATTGAGAAGTCTTCTGTAACTCAGGATTACAATTCAAGGCCAAGGGAGTGGAAAGCCCATTTTCAAATTTTAAGTTGCTATTTAGAAAGCTGTAAAATGAAGTTGAAGCCATCCTGGTCTAGGAGCAACTGAGGTTCAGTCCCATATGTGTTGGAGTTTGGTTTGCAACCTCACATGTTGTCTGTGGTTTCTGTGGCTGGGAGGGATTTTTCTTGGCTGGGGTGATTCTATCTATCCAGCATTAACCAAACATTCCTTCCAGTCTTTGAATTCAAAGAGAGCCTCACCTCTCTGCTGAGTGTTCTCTTCCATGTTTTCTCAGTTTGTGGTAGTTGTTTGTTTGCTGTTGATCTGTTCAATTGGTTGCTAAGTATGTGTGCAGTAAAGAAAGCAGTATACAAAAGTCTGTAATTTCAAGCAATTGTAAGTAAAGAAATGTTTTTAATTCTTTCTTCTGTATACAGAGTGAGTTATTGAGACATTAAGTGCCAGTTAATGAGAAAGGGATGGACTCTGGAGACCTTGTAGCTATTCTCCTATGTGAATCTCTGTACTTATATTGCATAGCAAAAAAAAAAAAAAAAAAAAGATTTTTACCAGAATTTCAGAACTCTGCAACAGTATGTCTGCTCAGAATAAGTGGGTGTCCAAATATCATGTTCCTAAACTTGCTTTTTGCTTGCTACAGTAGGTAAATAGCTCTTGGAATACATAATCCCAGTATAACTTTCTTCTCTGTCTTTAAAAAGATATTGTACTTCCCAGAGGCTAAAAAAAGTTACTTCATTGGTCCCTAAGTCCCACAAACCCATGTTGGTTGCTGGGGAATTCAGGGAGTTACCGTTCCAAAGTCGCAACTCTAATACCTCCTACCTTTAAGAATAAAACCTTCTGCAAGTGGGTTCATGTCTCGCCTCCCACAGTTCCTCGGTTTTAACCCCCCAAAATTGTGAAAATTCATTTTTGTGCAAAAAATGTTTTATTAACCAACGAAGAAGCATCATGAACAACGACCTCTGTGGGGCCAATGGGCTCATCCAACAGGTATCTCCTGGACCAACAATCTTTCCGTTCAGTTGTGACAAAAGAATTTAGCAACGAAGGTTCACCCTAAATCTCTCGTGGTCTGTGGGTTTCCGTGTAGGATTCTGTAGGCTGGGACAAACAGCCCCGCAGCATGGGTGCCTCACCCATTCCCCTTTGGTGGGATTTGTAGGACGGCTGGTCGGTGTGGGTCGGCTCTCCTAATTCCAGAGATCTCCCTTTTTGGGATACACATACACTGTTCATTCTATAGGCTCAGCTCCTCCCAATTGTACGGCAATGCCTCCCTTCTCTCCCTTTAGGGGATCTATCCTCTCCCTGTCTATTTTAGTCTCTGTTCTGTTCTCCGGGCACTATTGAAGAGGTACACGCCTCTCTACCCCTTTGTGGGGAATTTTAATCTTAACTTTTCCCCCAGTCCAGGGATCCTCCATCTCCAGCCATCCCCATCCTATCAGAATGTCCTCCTCCTCCTCTCTTTTTCTCCTCCTCCTCCCGTTCTACCTCCTTTTCTCTATCTGCCTCTCCTTTTATTCCCTCCTCTACCTCTGTTACTAAGTAAGCCCTCTGCTATTGGGAGATTTGTCAGTTGTTTTCGCGCACTTTTCCTCTCTCTGTCTCCCGCTCTTTTTCTTCTGCAATCCTAGATGGGCCATTGTTGGCAGTAAGGTATAAACAGTCTCATAGCCCTCGGTAGCGGACGATTGAGGGGACAGCTCACCCTCTTCCTTGAGAGCTGTTGCTTGTTCCTTCTCACACCTCCAAATAGCAAAAACAAAAAACTAGATTTGGGAATTTGGGTAGTCTATTGGTGATCTACTATTAGTTGGATTATGTTAAGCTTTATTTGCACAGTAGAAATGATTACATGCTGACAAGTCAGTTCAGACTTACAGCAACTCTTTCCAGAATTTTCTAGGTATAGAAAACTCTGTCCCCATCAGAAAACTCTTCCTGAACAAAAACCAACTCAAGCAACAATGGGTGTAATTTGATTTCCTGCACAACTTAACTGTGAATGACAGAGAAGGCCTGAGAGTTACAGTAGTTAAGAACTAGAAAATTTTGATGTTGGATTGGATTTTAAAGGTTGTGTTTTAGGTTTTGCTGAAGAATGACCTGTACAAGGCAGGAGATTACAGTGGAGGTATACCATAAGGAAAAATAATATATATTAAGATATTTTCTGGAGCATATTATTTTATATGTAATTTTTATGTAGAACTGCAGTTTTATGCCTTGCACGTTAACAAGTGCCAACGAAGTGCTTCCCAAAAAACATTTTTAGAGGAAGAACTGCTTTATTAAGATTGCTTTTACAGTAGACTCATCCACCATTTGGTTGGGAAAATACTTTGGATTCCTAGGAGGCAGTATAAGACCGTAAAAAATGTGTTGCTTAGATACTGCCCCATTGCACTTAAAGCACTCTCTGGGCAGTTTACGATTTAATTATGCAGGCTAGACATTGCCCCACCCCCCAGCAACCTTGGTACTCCTGTTACCAACCTCAGAAGGTTGGTAAGTAACTGAGCCAGTTACTTGAATCTGCTGGGATTGAACCAGGCCATGAGCAGAGTTTTCACTGCAGTATAGCCACGAGACCATAGGAATTAGGTACCTGGGATGGTCATGGTTATGCTCCTCCTATTACCAAGTGAATCATGTCCACCTTTAAGTGAAACCGAATGCAGTACTTCCCTTTTCATGTCAACTTTCACTTTAATGCCTCCCCTCCAGGAAAAAAAGAACCTCAGTTTTATGGAGCATTAGCTCACTTCTTCTGTTAGAAAATTTGTTTAAAGCCATAGTACTAAACTCATTTTTCATTATAGCATTCTGAACCCTGTATCCTAAAAGTTCTGCACCCGGTGTGAAGGAGATCTAAGACACATCTGTTTTAGAATCCAAATTAACTCTTAGAAGAATACTGTTCTGTGTGATGTGTGAATGAAAAATGTTTTTTGGGCTTATAATAATGATAATTTGAGAAACTGCCTTACTGTATTAGGTTTTGTTTGTTTGTTTTTTTGTTTTGGTAATAAAAGAGAAGCCTTTGCCACCAATGGGGAGAATCTTTCATTCTGAGTGAGACCTTTTTCTTCCTACTGTATTTCATTCAGAGAACCAAGTAGTTGCCTGGTGTTTCCAGAATCAAGCAACACTGATATCCATTTATGTAAGGTACCCTGAGGCCTCAGAAGATACTTATGGCCTGGATTACTCTGTGTTATCTGTGCTTAAAAATCTGCTGGCGGGCTTATGTTGTCTCACTCAGGAGGCTGCAGCTACAGCAACTGAAGAAGAAACAGGGAAGGAGAGAAGCGTTTAAGTAATCTTGGCCTTATCTATTTCCCACAGCCTCCTGCTGATTAACAGCACACAACTGACTAGATGGACTGGGGATATTGGAGTATTGTTTGTTTAATACTCCAGTCTTTTCAGTGAAAAAATAATAACGAATCAGTCAAAATATTTGTGAAGCAGTTCTTAGAATAAGCCTGTTCCCCTGATTACTGGAATGTCTTAAATATCAAAAGGCTGAAATATTAAAGCATTCCTTCTCTAAACCCTTTTCCTGTAGTGAGTGTGTGTGTGAGAGAGTGTTTTTAAAGATGAAATTGGCCAAGGGGTTACTTTCTCATTTTTTGTTAATAGAAATATTGAGCACATCCGATGAGCACAGCGGAGTCACATCCATGATTTTCCTCTTTGTTTGTTTGTTTTTTATAGTGGTAGGGTCCTCTTCAACTCCCTTGCTGTGTCTCCAAAAATGCACTAGAAACAGAGATTTTCTTAGCCTTGCACTCCCTTGGCTGAGGTGTCCTGCTTCCACTGATCACCAGCCACCAACATTTAGCAGGGGGAGGCAGGGGTTTACATCAAGGTCAGCAAAATCAGAATGCCAAGAAACATGTCTTTAGAAAGACAAACGAGCTCACAGTCCTCCTGTTCCTGGAGTATGTTTTCCAGGTTCATCGACCATTCTGAAGTTGCCACCTCTGCCCTTTGGTGCCTCCACAAGACATTGATGCATCTAAGGTCAAACCTACCTTCATTCAGTGAAGGAAGTCCCCCTGGCATAGCTTAGCTTAAAATGACAGAAAAGACATGTCTACTTTTGTTATAGTTTTGGCACATTTTGAAGTGATGTTTTGTTATTTTTAAAAGGTTTTTTTAGGGTACATAGATGGTACATTACCATGACATTTTTGTTTTAAAATATCCACAGTGCATGTGGTGTGCTTGCATGATGATCTCTCCACCCTGATGGGACCACCACATGAAGAGTGGGCCATCAGAGTCTTGCACTGGATTGTCACTGATGTAATAGGAAGCCAATTGATTTGGCAAATATGTTACCTGGATGGGGAATTGGAAAGAGTTGCTTTGGATCCTCTGCTTTCCTGTTGCGTATTCAGCAACCAAGAGACTTCTCCTTGTGCTGCACACCTGAAGTGTTTTCTTTGCATCAGAGTCTGGCAAATTCAAGGACATTTGAAAGAGATTCTCCATGCAAATACAAACAGAAAGTCAACAGGGGGAGCTGGTGCGCTAGGTTTTGCAGACCTGTTTTTCCAACGGTTATTTTTCAGCAAGGTGGAGCTGTGAAGTTTTGTTAACAAATCTTTGCGTTCCTAGAAAGGCAATTTCTCAGTCATGTTGGTTTTAGAGTAGGCAGTATATCTGGATCTTTGCCTGTCTGAGAGTAGATACATAAAAAATCCAGTGTTTTTAACTTCTCAACCTAAGAGGAAGATCCAGTATATTTGCAGGCAGATGCATTCTACAGGCAAGGTTAGGTGATAACTTTATTACACACAGAGAGAGAGATGCCTACACTGCCCAGTGACTGGGACGCTTTGGGCCCAAAGGTTGTGATTTATTTTATTAGCTGGGATGTCATCTGCCACCCCCACTCAGCCTCTCCTTTCCCTACGGTACATTCCTTAAGGTTTCTTGAGATGGAAATAACATTTATTTATCCCACCGTGAGCTTTCTAAAGCTCCATAAGTTGTAAATGAGCTTGCTTTTGTGTGGGGACTGGAAAGTAAACAGCAGGGTTCATTTGCAAGTTAGGAACACCAACGTGACAGCTTTGAAGGAGTATCTCTCTCTAGGAATAATATTTTGTCATCTTCCAGTTGAGCAGCTGGCATCTTGTACAATTTGGCCATTCATTCATACACTGCTTTTCCACAGCAAACTGTAGCAAAAGTAGCTCACAGTAAACATCATTTCTCAATATATGTCACATTTTGGGGGTGGATGTTGAAAGCCTTTTGTAACACATGGATACATTCAAACCAAAGCAAATGCAATAAACATAGCAATAATTCAATATGAGAGCAAAATAATCAAGGGTTGGGGCAGAAATACAAAACAAAATCTGAAATTACCAGACCAAAAGGAAGACCACCACTAACTCTTTGCTATAATTATGCTGAGGGTCAAGGGCAGCCTTGCTTAAATACAGTTCAGAGGCAGTGGATGGGCTCAACAGGCTATGTCTGGGGTGGGCAACTTCAGAAGGCCCGTGTGTCAATTCCCCCTTCCCAAGAGGTACCATGGGCCCCACCAGTCCCACAGATATGAAAAATCAATTTGAATGCTGCTGAAGTTCCATTTCTGGTTTTGTTTTTGTGGGCTGAGGGGAGACTCTTGGCCATGTTTTATTTCTTTGCGAAGACACCACTTTTTTCTTTTTTTGAGACTTCCAGCAGGGAAAAATGATTTATTGAGCAGATTTTTTTTTTAAAAGGTGGGAATATCCATGGCTACAAAAAATGAGTGTGGGGGCTATGTTTTGTCAATCCCTGAGTAGATGCCTGATAGTGCAGGTCCTTGTGTCTCCTCCCAAGGAATCTAACAGCAGCAAGACCACCATGAGACCCATCACATCTATCTGTGCAGCACACCTGATGACTGGCTCAGATATGCCTGGGGGGGGGGGAGTATATTGAATGTAACCTTGGGTTTTCTTACACATAAAGCCAGAGCTGCTCCACTTGATTAGAGCTCTTCCTTCTGTCATCTATTATTGTGCGATAAGGGATAAGGGGTAGGCCATGCCCCATAATATGCTTGATTTCTCTCTGCTGCTGTGGAGAAGTGCTTAGGGAACTATGTTATTGTGTGTCTTTAGTCACATCTACATGCATCTATGTGCATACGTGACCAACATATACATTTTAGGATATTCAACCTAGAGTCATGCTGCACCACAAGAAAGTTACACTATAATACTTACCGTGAGGTGGGCAGCCTCTGAGTCCATTTTTGCCCTTGGAGGCAACATCTGGGGAAAAATATTTGGTCCATCAAAACTGTAATTTATTTCCCCAAAAGCTTGTGGGGGAAGGATGCAGGTTACTATGTCTATATAATTCTTGTGAGCCAGTGTGGTACAGTGGATAATGTCATATATGGACTCAGGAGACCTGGATTCATATCCCCTCCCTTGACCACAGAAACTCACAGGGGTGTGTATGTTAATGGTAAACTGGTCCTTGAACATTCTACATAATGGTAAACTGGTCCTTGAAAGCCCTGTGAGTGTCACTGGAAATCAGAACCAATTTGATGACACCCAACAACAAAACAACATTCAAGCCCCTTTCCCCTGACCTGTTTTACTCCAGAAAAGGCCTTTTTTTGAAGCAAAGAAAGAGAAGCCAAAGTGAGGCCTGGGCTGGGGGCAGGGGGAGAATATATTTCACACACCCCTTGATTTAGACTAAGAGGAAATTAGCAACAGGATGTAGACCAAGCCTTGGATCAAAGAATGCTGATTTTATTACAGAATGAGAGGAGATGAATGAATACAGTGGTGCCTTGACTTACTAACGCCCTGACGTACGAACATTTTTACTTACGAACAGCTCCGTTCGCAAAATTTTGCTTTGACTTGCGAACAGAGCTTTGACTTACGAACAAAAAAACCGTGGGGAAAGTGGGAAATGGACTTTGGACTGCCTGGTACTGTAATTTTAAAATGTAAAAATTGGTTTAAAAGGTGCTTGGTGTGGTTTAAAGCTGCTTGGTTTTAAAGGTGTTCTGTTTAAAAGGTGTTCGTTCCCTGCCTCCCTCCTTTCCTGCCCTTTTTTTAAACCTAAGTCATCTTAGGTTAAAAAATTTTTTTCTCCCCCTAGTGGTAGAGGATGGATTAACCGGTTTTGCATTAGTTCCTATGGGAACTAATGCTTTGACTTACAAACGGCGCCTCGACATAAGAACAAAAAACAGCCGGAACGGATTAATCGGTTTTCAGTGCATTCCTATGGGAAATGCTGATTTGACTTACGAACGTTTTGACTTATGAACATCTTCTGGGACGGATTAAGTTCGTAAGTCAAGGCACCACTTTGGGACACCATAGAAATATTGATTAGATCAGCAGCAGCATTCAGTTTGGTCCAAGAGCGTATATGATTGACCGCTGGAGGAAAAGGCGAGCAACATGCCAACCTGGGAAACCAGAAAATGGAAGGTTATATTTTTTAAGTAACTTACTACAGTGGTGCCTCGCTAGACGATGTTAATCCGTTCCGCGAAGATCGCTGTCTAGCGAAAACATCGTCTAGCGAAGCACGTTTCCCCATTGGAATGCATTGAAATCTCTTCAATGCGTTCCAAGGGAAAACACAGTCGTCTAGCGAAAATCTCCCATAGGGAAACATCATCTAGCGAGTGCGGGTCCCCATCGGAATGCACTGACAGCTGCACTGACAGCTTTTCACCACTAGTCGGCGCATTCCTATGGGGAAACCTCATCGTCTAGCGAAAATTCCCCATAGGAGACATCGTTTTGCGAAGCGCAGTAGCAATCGCAAAAAGGCATCGTCTAGCGATTTCCTCGTCCTGCGAGGCAATCGTCTAGCGAGGCACCACTGTATTTCATTAATAATGCTCCTAAGTAACTCATTACTGTTATTGTTTCCTCATGCGCTTGTTCCACTAGTTGTTCCACTGGTCATTACACTACCATTATTTTTGTGGGTGTTTTGAAGGGGGGGGGAGAGGAGCACCTTAGGATTCACAAGAAAATGGCATAAAATGTGAATATTCCTGCTCAAATTGGTTCTGAAAATGCTTGATACTTTTAATAGTGATTTTAAAATGTGAAAAGTGAATAAAACATAACTTGTTAAAAGCACAAACCATAATTCCCCACTCCCCACTTTATTTTTGAAATGTAGCTCTATTACGTCTTCATTAAAAACAACTGTTTCAGGTATTCTCTTGAGGGGCACTCAAGAGAATCATAACCAGCAGCTTAATATTTGGGTGAAACAGGACTCTGGACACATGACTTGGAAAGGGGAGAAATAGAGAGAGAAACCTAACATTACCTTTCCTAAACTCTCAGGAGAAGAGTAGTTTCCCTTTTCTTGATCAACTGACCATAGAATTGTCCTTGACAGTGTGATATGATACTAAGGGATGATCCTTTTGAGGTGAAGGCAACAGTACAAAGTGGCACATTTCCTTGAAATCTTCTCACTCTGATTTTGCAACCACAGAGGCTGGGGAAGGAGGCAAGGACCTATTATGTTGCTGACCCCTGTCCTACCTTAACTAGATTCAATGCAGTCACAACAGAAAAGTAGTAGGCCTTTCAGGAGGGGCCAAATTTTTAGATCAGCATCATTTGGAAGCGCTGAGTGAACATTGTTGGGCATCTCACAAAATGGCTGCTGTGATAGGTGTCATGAGTCAAAAAACACCTACTGCCCAGAGGTAAATCATTGTGACACTATAAGAACAATAATTTGCCTAGGAATCGGAACTCAAAGTAGAGGTGGAGACTGACATATCAATATCAGACTGATATGAGACTTTTATCAAATCCCATATTTGCCCCCACAAAGCACAACAAAATACCCATTTCATAGGAGATGAACTGGTGATTCTCAGAGAAACAGGCAAAACACTCACTCACAAAACACAAAAAGAGAGAGTGAGAGAGTGAGAGCAAAGCATACACTACACCATACTTCTAATTTTCTCATTATATGTTGTGATTGTGTAATTCAAAATGTTTTTCAGCTAGGTGCTTTGTGAATAAAGGTAAAGGGTGCGAGTCTCATGTCACCAAATCAACAAGATTAGCAGAATTAGCATTGAGATGGAGAGGATTCAGGGAGGATAGCAGTCATCAGACTGCATTCTGGATTTGACTAATCTGTGTTCTAGATTTGGAAATAAGACAAGTTCATTCTATTACTTACATCCCTCTCCTGTTCTAGAACTTGTCTTATCTCCTCTGCTTTAGTTCTTCACCACATATGCCATTTGTGTCTAGGACAAGTGTATTTAATCATCAGCAATTCAGTATGATACAGTGCATTTTTAAAAAATAATAATAATGCACCCTGAATAACCTTGTTAAACGCAACTGGACAATGTTGCATTTTGTTAGCCAGAATTGAACTGGAGGGTGGCTATTTGAACTGGAATCTCATAGCCTAGGGCAGTGTCTTCAAAGGCCACAGGCTTGTTTGGAAATCCCTTCTCAAGATCAGAAACAAGCTTCTGGTCTCAGAGGATGAGGATGGTTTCAGATCCCTACCCCTGCAGACACTTCTGCACCTCTTAATGTGCATATAAAGCCTGGAAATTTTCCAAGGGACAGTGAAGAAGCCATGTCCCTGTAATTTTTTAAAAAAATGAACAAAGAGAGAAACAATCTCTCTCATTCTCTCTCTCTTATTTCTTTGGAAGTGGGAAGGTTACGTATAAAAAAACTATAACAGAAATAAAAAGCAGAGATAACACAAGGACGGAAAAGAAAGGGTTAACTTGGCCAGAAACCTAGCTGGATAATCAGTAACTTGTTCTCAGCGGATGTTGTTTGCATTTTAAATCTGCCTTGCCAGAGAAACAGATTTCTTTTTATTTATTTATTTATTGGTGGGATAGCACTAAATTGGACAGCAAATAGCAAAAATAAAAAGCCCCTGACAGAGGCAATAGAAGAAGAGAAGGGAAACACACACACCACACACACCTTTGGAGCAATATCTAGGATCATACATGCCAGAACCCAAACGAAAATTGAGCGTTCCCTGCGCACACCAGAAAAAGCAGTAGTCCCTGCTGGTGATCCAAAAATGTCTGATTTAACATTGAAAAGCGCCAGGCTGGTTTACAATTACCTTTACGTCATGTGGTTGCATAAAAATAGATCGCACTTCACCATGCTGTTAGCGGATCAAAGTGGAGAATAGGTCATGGTGCAGCCACCCTCTTAGACTACACGGATCAGCATTAATATCTCCACTTGGCAAAGCAGCACACGGCATGACTTTGAGTCACTCGCTGTTGTTTAACCTAACCTACCTTACGGAGTTGTTGTGAACAGACAGTCCTTATTAAGATGCTCCTAACATTTTGAAGGAAGGAGGAAGGATGCAGATGCCCCTGTACACACAATCGTCTATGAGAGTGGCTAGAAAAAGTAAAATGAGGCCAATGCAACACAATATTCCACTCTTGCCCTTTCACAAAAGTAACCAATGGAAACAACAGAAAAGGTTGGCGGGGGACGATTTACATGGACCACAGGACATTTCTGAATTAATGGGAAGAGAGAATGATCAGACCCCATTCTCTTCTTATCACAGTTCAATGCTAAGAGGATGGACAGGCAAAGCATTCCAGAACGACATGTTTCGGGGTTTGGGCTACATCTCCCAGAATGCTCCAACTAGCATGGCCCTTGGCTGCCCTGGCTGGGGGTGGGTTAGGGTTAGGAAATGGTTAAAAGGAGGAGGAGGGAACAGTACCATTTCCCAACTCTTTTATGATCTTTAGTCATAGCTATTTGGGGCGTTTAGGTCCATCCACATAAAGCAGAAATGTGGCTCTAAATGAAGATTTGGAAAGTAGAGCAGATGCAGTTATCACCCAGGACTTTTCTATACTCAGAGAAAAGAGGTACTCCATTTGCTCCTTGTAGCAAAGCAGGGTGCAAAACAGGACTCTTGAACCCACTTTCCTCTGTCTCAGCATTTGCTGATAATCCATCCTCAAACAAAAAAAACCAGACAGCAAGGAAAACAGGCATTTATCATCTTACAGTATATAGGTTCAACCAATCTGATAACTGCTTAAAATGGCAATATATTAATAAACAGGAAGATAAGAAGGGGTGTTCACTTAGTATATGAAGGGGAAGGCGTTTACTCTAATTTTATGTTTTCCTCAACCTTTCATTGCTGTTTTGCAACCGCTCAGAAACTCAGGTCAGTCCATTAAAAGATTATCATCTTTGCTCTGACTTGGTGGACCTGCAGAAATGAAAGAGACACAGCAAAGGTGTCCCTCTTTATCAGGAGACAAAGGTAGGTACCAACATGCAGTTAAAATACAGATGGGCAACATGCAGGCCTCCAGATGCTGTCAGCTTGCAACTCCAGTCGCAGCTCAGAAATAACGTGGGGTTTTTAAATGTTTATTTAAATCAATTAAAATAAAAATAAAATCCAAACACAAACAAAAGAAATACTCTACAGTACAAAATATAGACTTACGTATGTACAAAAAAACTTAATTAACATTACCAAAACAATTTAAATTATTCAACTACATAGACAGTACAGCCCTCCATTGGGTTCAATGGAGACATATTGTAGTATAATTTAATCATTTAGGAAGCCCCGCTTGCCTTCCAGAATGGCATTAAATCTTGTGAAGGTACAGAACCCTTCCTTTTTATTAATACATACTCAAGTAAAAGAAGCCCCCCGCATAGTATGATGATGATGATGTGCCAAAAAGTCAATTCTGACTTGGCGACCTTTTCCATGGGTTTTCAAGTAGAGTACTCAGAAATGGTTTACCATTTACTTTTTCTGGACGCGCCTGGGACTGTGCAGCTTGTTCAAGGCTACACAGGCTAGCTTTACTCACAAGAGGCACAGGAATCAAACACCCAACCTCTGGCTCCATGGCCAGGTACCTAACTCACTGAGTGATCCAGTCAGATGGTGATGATAATAATAATAGTAATTGTTTCACAGATGAACAGACATCTTGAGCATGATAGTAATACTGTACAATGAAGAAATGTTAATTGACATTGCAATTCCAGGAGATGCCAGAGTTGAAGATAAAGAATTGGAAAAATTAACAAAATCCAGAGATCTGGCAATAGAAATAACTCACTTGTGGATGAAACACATTTCAGTAGTCCCCACAGTCATTGATGCATCTGGAACAATGCTGTGTAATGTTATAAAATATTATAATCAGCAGCAGATCCCTGAAATAACACCATCAGAGCTGCACAAATTGCAATATTAGGAACAGCATTCGCATTATACTGATATTTAACTTAGTTTTTTGGTTAAAACTTGTATCTGTTACATAATATAAATCAAAGACTGTGTTTTGAATTTAATAGTAATAATAATAAAATAGGTTTTTTATTTCTTATTTTTCTTTCTAAATTTGTTTTAAATTTCTTATTTTACCTGTTGAGAGTCACCTTGGGTCCCCTATGGGGAGAAAGGCAGCAAATAAATAAATAAATAAATAAATAGGTGTTTAACAGAACTGCTGAAAGGGAAGGGTAGTTACCAGGTATCTGGGGATTTTCTCTTACTGCCCTTGTGGTCATTGTTGCTTTTGATTAGAGCTGAGAAGAGTTACTTTTTTTTGAACTATAGCCCACATTATCCCCAGCTACTATGGCCACCAACTGGGAATTTTGGGATTTATAGTCCAAAGAAAATTTTTGTAAACCTCTGCTTTTAACAGGCCATTTTAGCTGGGTCAGTTTAAAAGGTTTGAAGTCTATTTTATTATTTTAAAGTGAGCAGTCTCAAGGATTGTTCAAATCAGAAGGATGGGTTGAAACACACATGTTGAATTATCACAAAAACATGTGCGTATATGGCGTCACTTGTGACTAGTCTATAATTTCCCACTTGGTTTGCGGTCAGGACTGGCCCCACCTTTATGGAGAGTAAGGCAGCCTCCTCAGGCGGCAAATATGGGGTGCAGTAAATTTAATTTATGGTTCTTCTTGCCAGGGCTGAGGACAAGTGCTTTTGAGATTCTTTGCCTCATGTGCCAAAATAACAAAGCTGGCTTTAGCCAGTAAACACCTTGACTCAGGAGAGAGGAGTGTGCTACGGTTTGCTGATCCATCTCAGGAGGCAAAACATCACAGCCCAGGTCTTCATGTGGTGTGGGAGTGTTCCCTTGACCAAAAATAGACCCAGATGAGTGATCAGTAGTTATAGGGGGAACAATCAGAGGCCTGATATTCTGTGACATTTCAAGTCACAACTGCTAGGAAATCTCTCTGAATGAATCTGGTATTGACACAACATTATGGCTGAAGACTGATGGTGTTTACTAATGCATGTTGAGGCTACTACATGTCTTGCAGAGATAAGGCAAACAATGTCTTCTTAGGCAGACTTGGGAAAGGAGTAAAATAAGATTTTGTGCTGCCTTTAAGGATTTGCAGCACATACTTGGGATCTGTACTCCACCAAAGTTTTTACTTGTAATACATCCCTTGTCCAGTACAGCCTGTCATCCTTTATTCATATACCTGACCAAAGTTGCAATGTTTCAGGGCACTGTCTGAGTCTTGGGGAACCACTATGATTCTCTGGATGTGGATGATGACAAATCTCAGGGCAAGTACAGAGGAATAGAAGGAGGTGAAAGTTGTGATGTATTACTGTATATGTGGTGATTTTAATGCCAGTGCACCCATTTCTACACCTCAGTCACAAGTGGCCTCAGGACTCACTGGTTTAGGCCAAGGCTGAAGCCTCTGTTTGTGTTGCACATATAGTAGCCAGAATAATGCTGGGGATTTACACATGCATAAGGAAAACCATGCAGCGCTTGGTAGCAAACTGCTGCTCCTTAAGAAGGTGCTGGTTGTATGCCTGCGCCTGGGCCTGACCACATGAAGGGCTCAAGAATGCAACTTGCACCTCATTAAGGAGAAGTAGTTTGAAAATTGTCACCAAGTTGTATGTAATTCCCTTATGGAAACACAAACTTATAGTATGGTTCTGGCCAATATTTGTTTAAGAAGTAGTGCAGAAAATCAACGTTCTCTGTCTCTCTTTTACATACATACATTATTCTGAATTTACTACACAAGAGCCTGCCTCCTAGGTCCACCCTTGTCTCGAATTTGGAGCCAGAAATTTCAGGGAAGAGGAACATGCTGACTTGGCAAGACTACTTACTTGGGAGTATGTCCCACACAACTCAGTGTAGTCCTGCTTTAGAAATGTCTAGAATTACACAGTCTTTTAAAAGGTTATATAAGCTTCTTGGGTGGTGTGGGGCTAACACAGCTACTCCTTGGAAGCAAATAATGTCAGTGTCCTCCAGACAAAAACTGACAGGTACCTGTGGTGTGGAAAATGCCTCAAGCCATTTTTCTACTCTAGCTTTCTCCAAGAGGGTTCCTGAAACATGAATTTGCTTATAAACAAGCTGCATAAAATGCAGCATTTCAAAACTCAGGGTGTGACTACACTGGAAAGCCCATTCAGAGTGATTCAGCTTTCCTGTGATTTGATTCACAGCCTGTATTACCTTTGAAATTGCAGTCAGTGCTCACACACGGGCTGTGGATTGATTTATTTGGGAGTTCACCCTTTATAATGGATGCAATGCAATTTGCATTGCAGCCCACAGCCACCCTTCTTTCCTTCCTTTGATCACGACTCTGCCAATCCTTCCTTCCTGTGGTCCTGTCTCTAATGATCCTTTTATGGGGCATTAATATGGGAAATAATAGTAATGACCCAGCTATAAGTTGATAGGGTGATCTAGCATTAATCTCATATATGCAAGATTTATTTTAAAAAATTAGGGTACAATTGAGAGTATGATTGGGGGAGAGGAAAAAATGCGGGGTACTGATGCTCCCCCAGCCCTCTACATCACACCCCAACTGCCTATGTCACCAAAACACCGCCTACAGTCTTTATAAGAATATATCACAACTAACCACACAAAAAGCTGCTTTGGGAGCAAAAAGGACTGGACCGATTTGAAACAGCCTTTGTGTCATGTGGTAGGTGGAAAAATATTTTGAATTTATTTGTTTTAGAAATGGAGCAAGTCCCATGCTATTTGACCACATAGTCGCAGTCCAAGATGTATGCAGACTGATAGAGAACTGCAGCCAGGAAAACAAGAAATTTAGCAAAACTGAAACCCAGTTGGTAATACTTAGGGGGAAAAGAAGCAGAGGCAAACCCAAGAATATTGCAAGGAGATGCATTTCCCTTAAAGCAGTGGTATCCAACCTTTGGTCTCCAGGTGTTCTTGGACTAAAACTCCCAGAAGCCTTCACCACTACCTGTGCTGGCCAGGATTTTTAGGAGTTGTAATCCAAGAATATCCGGGGACCAAGGTTGGGAACCACTGCCTTAAAGTAAAACTGTGGAACACATAACACTCCAGATGTTGTAGGACTTCAGTTCCCATCAGCCTTAGCTCTAATAGCCAATAGGGAGAATTGTAGGAGTTCTGATCCAGCAACATCTGGTGGGCCACACAGAATCAGGATCATAAGGCTGCAAGAGTCCCCAATATTAATTACTCACTCAATTTTCCTACATGATTGGATAATTTAGCTTTGCAGTCCTGTCAGGCCAGGCATCTACATGTTTAACCATGTGAGCTTGGAGTGATTGCAGGGGGTGGGGGACAAATCCAGAGAGCCTTAAATATTGGGCAACATCCTGTGTCTATCAAGTTACACTTGGACCAAAGTGTCTGAACTTTGTGCTCCCTGGTTGTGGTGACCTAATCTCTATTATCTGAACAGTGTTTAAAGTCCACTGAAGAGAAGAGTGTTCACATGCCGTGCACTCAAACAACTCAGTTTTCCTCGCCCTCCACTCACTGTCCCATTGCAGTTCCTTGCCTTTACTTCTTCTCCCTGGGGTGCAAATTTGTTTGATCTGCCTTCAGAATGAAGTTCATCCTCAGTGCACTGATCTTGGGCATCTCCCTGGCTGTAGGACAAGGCACAGAAGAGGCAATGCAAGACCACACCACTCAACAATCTGTACTGCCAGAGGAAAGCTCTTTCTCCGATTGGGGGATTGGGGCCATCCGGGGTAGCTTTGAAGCTGTTAATGGCTATTTAGATTTTGTCTCCGAGCTGCTAGGAGGGAAGAATGGGGTCTGTCAATACAGATGTCGATATGGTGAGTTCTTCTGCAACTTCTTTTTTCTTCCCATCAGGATTGGCGTGAGGTGGTTTTGTATAGTGTTGGTTGGTTGTGTGTTTGTTTTTCTTATGTGCTGTCAAGTCACTTCCAGCATATGGCAACATGATGAATTAATGACCTCCAGAAGGTCCCATCATTAACTTCCTTCGCAGGTCTTGCAAACTTTCAACTTTTCCTAGTATTGTCTTTTCCAGTGAATCTGGTCTTTTAATGACATGACCAATGTATGATAGACTTGGTTTTGCCATCTGAGCTTCAACTTGATTTGGCTTGATTTTATCTAGAACCCACTTATTTGTCTTTCTAGCTGTCCAGGGTATTTGTAAAGGTCTTCTCCAACTCTGCCAGTAATGAGTAATTTTTCCTAGATGGTTAATAATAGAATGGCAAAATGTTACAAGAATAAACATGTTGAATCTGTAAAGCTGTCCTCCAACACTACATCCATTACCCTTTTTGTTGTTTAGTTGTTAAGTCGTGTCCGACTCTTCGTGACCCCATGGACCAGAGCACGCCAGGCCCTCCTGTCTTTCACTGCCTCCCAGAGTTAGGTCAAATTCATGTTGGTAGCTTCGGTGACACTGTCCAACCATCTCGTCCTCATGTTGTCCCCTTCTCCTCTTGCCTTCACACTTTCCCAACATCAGGGTCTTTTCCAGGGAGTCTTCTCTTCTCATGAGATGGCCAAAGTATTGGAGCCTCAGTTTCAGGATCTGTCCTTCCAGTGAGCACTCAGGGTTGATTTCCTTCAAAATGGATAGGTTTGTTCTCTTTGCAGTCCAGGGGACTCTCAAGAGTCTCCTCCAGCACCACAATTCAAAAGCATCAATTCTTCGGCGGTCAGCCTTCTTTGTGGTCCAGCCCTCACTTCCATACATCGCTACTGGAAAAACCATAGTTTTGACTATGCGGACCTTTGTCAGCAAGGTGATGTCTCTGCTTTTTAAGATGCTGTCTAGGTTTGTCATCGCTTTCCTCCCAAGAAGCAGGCGTCTTTTAATTTCGTGGCTGCTGTCCCCATCTGCAGTGATCATGGAGCCCAAGAAAGTAAAATCTGTCACTGCCTCCATATCTTCTCCTTCTATTTGCCAGGAGGTGATGGGACCAGTGGCCATGATCTTAGTTTTTTTGATGTTGAGCTTCAGACCATTTTTTGCGCTCTCCTCTTTCACCCTCATTAAGAGGTTCTTTAATTCCTCCTCACTTTCTGCCATCAGAGTGGTATCATCTGCATATCTGAGGTTGTTGATATTTCTTCCAGCAATCTTAATTCCGGCTTGGGATTCATCCAGTCCAGCCTTTCATATGATGTATTCTGCATACAAGTTAAATAAGCAGGGAGACAATTACCCTAGGCCTAGGCAAATTCAAATTATGGCTTGCCATTTTCATATAAACATTATCAGGACTCCGCCCTCCCTTTTCTTATCATTCTAAATCTCAGTTATTGAACTATCACGCTGTTGTAATGCATCTTAGTTACTCTCAAGCTTAGAAAAATTAGTTTGTTGGACTTCAGTACCTAGAGTCCCCAAGCTATAACGGCAGTGGCTTTGGTTGCAGGCAGTTCTCAAGCAGCCCTTTAATAGAAGGCAAAGAAAAGATTTTTTTTTATTTGTAATGGATGCAGCACATCAGTGATAGTCCATATATAGTAAAAAAAAAAAAATCATTTCCGCTGCCTGTCTACTGAGGAGGAGAGGAAGTAATTAATTATCCTGAACTGGCTCACTTATTAAGTTGCTTCAAAGTATTGGCAGGAATGATTTCCGTGTGAACCATCGGTCTTGATTAGTTCACTCTAGTCAACCCAACCACTCCAAAGCAGTCCACATCAGCTTGCTCTCTGCCACTAACATAGCAGAACCCAAAATCTCCAGTGCCCCATTTCACCTACAATAATGGATAAATCCTCATTATTCCTATAAATACCTTCTGCCAACATCTTTATTAGGACCAGCCAAATACACACCGAGGCAGGAACAACACATTTGCAGATAACCTACAGCAAAGCTTTTTTATTGTAGATTATCTCTAAACAAGTGTAGAACCACCTGTTTTCCACATTCTGTTTTAATGCACTTCCTGGCATTAACCCAGGATGTGGAGCAGCCCCTGGCTCATCATCAGCCATCCAGTGCTGGGAGGCTTCCCACTGCTACTGACCCCAGTGCTTTTACATGTGGCAAAAACAGAGCTGCTGGAGCTGCCCACCACCCCCTGCAAGAATAATGTTGCCTTCCAGACAGTGGTGAGGTAGCCAGGAAGCCTCCCCCAGCACTGGCTGGGTGGCAACATTGTTCTTGCTGGGGGGGGGGGCAGCTCCAGTGGCTCCATTTTTACCACATGTTGAGCAGGCAAGAACTTTGTGGCCCCAACCCTGTCACTGTCAGTGTCTAGAAAGCTTTCCAGCCCTGGCTGGCTGGCGACAGAAGCCCTGGTGTACTTTGCAGAAGTGTGCCTTGGCAACATTTCTAAATTGCATTAGCGCTTGTGCTGTGCACAGACAGGGACAATAGCTGCAAATCCCTTCTGTTTTTTGTTTTTTTTACCAGATGTGTAGTTATTGCCTCAGTGGTGGGCAGGATTTTTTCAGCTCTCCAGATCTCTGAAGCAGGCAGGATTTTCCAATAAGCAGGTGAAGAAGGCAGGCCTGACGGTGAAATCCTGAAGTCAGGCTGGTCAAAGTCTTAAGAGGGGGTGGAGGAAGAGGAAAAAACATAGGGCTCTCTTCCAAATGGGGGTAAAGTCCCCCCCCCCCCCAGTTTGTGCCAGATGCTTGCAAACAAGCAGAGGACTTGTCTTGTCTGGTTTAGTGTCAAGATTGTTAAGTGCCTTCAGGGAAAACAAAAATATATGGCAAAAAGAGGGAGCAAGACAGGGAGGGCCAAGCCTCACCCTCATGCTAGACAGTGTGGTCTTCCTACCAGTGGTGTGATCAGGCTTGTGGCTAAGAAGAAATATAGAGAAATGGGGTGAGTCAGTTGCTTGGGCTCTCCCACATGGTGGCAAGCAAATAGGAAGGGGGAGGGAAGACTTGGAATTTAATAATAATTTAACTCCTTGCAAAAGAATAAATTTTTAAAAACAACCCCCTGCATCCAGGACAACTGGAAACAAAATAAAGCATGCCTTCAGGAGGGGCCAGAATCACTCACAAAACCATGGGTTGTATCACTGAAAGTGCCAGATCAAACTTTAAGTCATTTGGAAGGTAGGGGAAAATGGTGTCATCTGAGACAGCTGGATCTTTTTTTTGGGAACAAATGCTCCCTCTAGAACAGTCCGTAAACGGACTCCGTGTGCATTTATGGGCTCTGTGTCTATTTATTGTTATGTAGATTTCAGTTTACATAGGATTGTTGGAGGAGGGGATGCATAATTACTACATATATACTATATTACATGGCCACACAGCTTGCATTTTTGACCCTTGTGGTGTGCAATCCATTGTGATCTATTTCCTGGCAATCACACCATATAAGAAAAATTGTACTCCAGCCGGACCCTGATCTGTGCCCAACTTGGATCTTTTTGGTCCAGCAATAGGGCTACTTCTTTCGGGGGCTGGTCTGGTCTGGTTCCCTGGTGGATGGAAGGGTCACTTTAAAGGAGATTGCTCCCGGCAAAGCAATCCTTCCTGGGGTTTCTCGCTGTCTGATTGTACCCAAAGCTCCCATTCCTGAAGCTATAAAATTTGAGGCAGAAAACTCCTTGTCTGATTAGGGCTTCATTTATGTTCATCACATTGTTCCTTTCTGATACACCAATGGAAAGGGGAAGAGAAGGAAACATACGCCATCTCTTTGGAGGCAAATGGTTTGGCCAAAATCCTGTTGACATTTTCACTATTCATAGGGGCAATTGTGTGGTGGTTGTCCCTCTCCAGCAGGCCTCCATCCTCGACGTTTTCTCACAATTGGCTGCACGCATAACTTCACAACCAGTGTGAGACTGGAAATACAAACGGGAACCTGTTGGGTTGAACATTTTCATGATTCCACTTAGACAAGCAAGTATGTAAATAAGAGTCTGTCTTTTGTGTCTGTTTTCTCTCATTCTGCTGAGACTTACAGCTATGTATTTGGCTTTTACACTGCTTCCCACCCTCCATTAGTCCCTGAAATTGGTACTAATGGAGTCTCCTGAAGCTGTTAATCAACTCTCTGTTCATTACCCAAGTCCTAGAGTGACTGATGGCTATTCATCCTGACTTTTGTGGGTACCAAAATCCTTAAGACTTTCCATCTTAAATACAGGAGGGTTGGGGTGGGACTGGAATTAAGGACAAGATTCCTTTGAAGTCTGATTTATCAAAAGACTGCTTCAGATATTTGTCTCTCTTTCCTCTCCAATGGTGGACTGTCTATAACATCTGCCACCGTTCTTAGTGATTATTGTCTTAAGATCATAGGGTCAGATGATAAATAAATCATTCTGATATGCAAGGCAGACCCACGTAATCTTTCAAGCATATCTCCCCCTCCCTGGTAGTAAAAATACAATGATCAGTGGAATGACTATCAGTGTCTTGCCATGGGTATCAGAGGGGCCGTCTATACTTGCTCCTCAGTCCTTCATTTATTTATTTTTGATGTGCACAGAGAGAACACTGGCCAGAATCCTATAGTGTTTTTTACACTGGTGTAAGTGCAATGCACAAGTATTCCTCTCTGCGGTGTGACAAAGAATAGAAGCAGTGACTTGCACCTTTGTAAGCTCCTCCGCTTACAGAGGTATAAGGAAACAGTAGGATCCTGGCCACTGTGTTGTAGTGGCACGTGCTATACATGCAAATTATACTAACCTACTGCTATATAAACCACTAACATGCTACTACCACCCGCCCCCCAGGAAATATTATTGCCAACACCCTTGCTTTGTGACCTTTAAGGCATTTCTGTGACATGAGCAGGCCACTTCCTGCTGCCCAATGAGAGGGCTGGCTCTGCTGACATGACTCCTGACATGACCACAGAGATGAGGACACCTTGCTCCTCTTGCGTTCTTGGTATGCTGACTAGTAGTTTGGCAGCCAGTGGAGATTTCAACAGATGGTTGTGTGTACCTGGACAGGAGGAATATGTGCAGATTGTTAGGCTAATTCCTGGTGGGTAAGGCAGTATTCTGACTCTGTGCTGTACTTCGTTCTTTCAGTGTATCATTAGAAAATGGACACATATGTCCACTTGCCAAGTAGTGATGTCCCACACTGTCCACTCAGCCCTTTAGCACACCCGTGACCTGAGTCATCCTGCCAAGTGGTGAGGAAGCCCTTGCCAGACTCTGCACCTGCTCAGAGATCCAGCAAAGTTACGGAAAGGCAAGATTCTTCTCACTATTTGGCAAGGAGATGCAGAGAAGCAGCTCATCCAGGTGACTACTAATGGTTGTGGGGAAGGGGTATGAGTCAGAGGTAGAGCCTACCTGCAAAAGGTTGCAGGTCCAACCCTCAGCATTTAGTGTCACAAGGATCTCAGGCAGCTCATGGTTGTTAGACCTTAACCTGAGACTTAAGCTCACCTTTGGCCGTGGTGGCCCAATAATGTTTGCTGCCTGAGCCAAATAATAAGTTGCCTGTACATTGAATGGATAGAAGATGACTTCATTGGGAGTTAAGTCAAACTTCAACCCTTGAGATGGGATAGTCTTATAATTGTCATTCATCACACCTGAGGACAACAGGCGAGCTTAGGGATGCACTTAGCTGTGTTGGCTGCCATTTCACCATCTCTCCATACAACCCATGTCTTCCCCCCTCAAAGAGATGCCTCCCTTTGCCTAATGACAAAAGCCCTCCTTGGTCACTGGCACATGCACAGTACAGTATGGAATTTGAAATCTAAACCTGTTGATTTAGACTTTAAAATGATGTGCTGACAAGTCACTTCTGACTTATGGCAACCTTGTCTTGGTTATCAAAGTATAGAGTATTCTTCTGGGGGTGCTTTTGGACTCTGCAGCTTGCCCAAGGCTACACAGGTTGGCCCTTTACACAGGAGGTGCAGTGGGGAATTGAAGTCTTAATTTAATGAGCTGTCCAGCTATTAATGCCTTGGTTTTCTCTAAAACTATAATACATTATTTCCAGGATCTGAAAATAGGCTGTATGTATCCATTGAGTCCAGGGTCTAAAAGTATTTTGGTGCACCTTTGGTAGGATATTAACGGTGTAGCTGGGAAGGAGGAGGCTGGTGAGGAAGCTGGTTCAGCCTCACTACTCTATCACATGTAGAAGATAAATGAATCATGATTGTGCACTTACTTTTGAAACATGTAGATAGTTTATTATTAACTGTTCATTAGTTTAAAAAAAATCAGCAAAGATGAAAAAAAATGTGGAAAATATGTAGGGTTTCCAAGTCTCAGAGTCTTAGGAAACTGCTGTGCTTCAGCAGTTCTCTAAATAGGGAGGGAAGTCTCAGTCACAACAGAGGGAGAAAACGTATGATTTTTGTGAGTGAAGTGGTTTTAAAGTATCCCTGTCCATTCCCAGCTGGCGTCAGGGCCCACTGGCTCGGTGCAAAGGCACCTTCTTGTGCATTGCACATGTCCAATGTCAGGATGTTGAAGAACCAGGAGCAAGTAGAAGGGACTGGAAAGAGAACCAGTGAGAACAGGTACTTGTGCCATTTGGAACAACGCAAAGAGTGGCGTGTCGTCATCATGACCTGTGAGACTTCTTGCTGTATAAGCCCTGACAGTAACAGCAAAGGCCTAGGGTGTGTGTGTGTGTGTGTGTGTGTGTGAAATCTCCCCATCAGCTGGTATAGGGCCTGGGAAAATTCTCTGCATTTTATGTGTGCTACAGTAAGCCTGCATGGGGTGAGAGACAGATAGTGGCACCTGCTGCAACTGCTGGACACATTCTGTGATCCCAAAATAGGATCTTCACCAGATCCTCTACGTTGCCATATTACTTGGTTCATCAGGTTTCCCCCAGATTCTAGGCCCACATACCTGGGTCCCACTTGTCCCTGTTTCCATCATCACTTGGCTCAGAAGCACTTCTGGCCCACTCCTTACTTTTGCCTGCCTTGCTCTGGGCCCCACAAGGTGACATCAGCAGGGCTGTCCCCGGTTTGACGTTTTGGCACTAAAAATCTGAAGGAATAGGATACCGCTGAGCTGGAGACCCTAAATATCTATGCCTTTGTAATAATAACCAAATAACCTTATATTAACGTTACGTACTTACTCCTCCTTTTGATTTCATGCTGTTGTTGTGCATATCGAACTTCTTAGGAACTACAGTTGCGCTCATCTAGTTGCAAATGGTGCTTACAGACACTCTGTTGCTTTGAATGGGATGGTCTCCTAGATGTGTCCATTCCTTCTGCCAAGCAGTACTAATTAAATTGTAAATTATCTCCCAATTAAAGCAAATGGTTGAGTTACTGGGCTTTAGACCTGAAGTTCCATTTTTCCATATGTATTGTCCTTTCAGTTTTTGATAATTATGTTCCTACTTGGGCTTTTTTTTAAAAAAACTGCAAAAATCAATAAAACATACTTTAAGACTGGAACTACATGTTGCAGATAAACTGCAGCAAGATTTTTGCTGCTGGTTATCTGAAAACTGACGTGAAACCATTCCAATCGCTAGCCTGTTTTAATGTGGCAAAAGCAGAGCCACGGACTGCATGCCACTCCTACCCCTGGACAAGAACAATGCTTGATGGCCAGTGCCGAAATGCCTGGAAGCCTCCCAGCACTGGCCAGGCCCCCGGCAATGTTGTTTTTGCCTGGGAGGTCACTTCAGCAGCTCCATTTTTTAAAAAAATCAAGTAACCCTGATATGAATGTCTGAAATTGCATGTCAAGTTTCATGCACACTTTTCTTTATTGGTATAGACACTGGAAGAAGCTCTTAATGGTTTTTAAAGATGATCTGTTGATCAGCTGGGTTTTATTTAATTTCATTAAAAGTCTTGAGTTGGTTAGCAGCCCAAGTTTGAATGCACCAGGTTTTTAATCTGTCCTGTTTGCACTAGATTTCATTCGAATTTATGTCTTGTCTTTGTATAATGTTAGAATAACCGCCGCCACCATCTTAGAACTGCAGAGCTGGAAGGGACCATATGGATCATTGAATCCAGCCCCTGTCAAAATTGCCCAACGGGAAACTGAGCTCCCAACCTCTTCAACCACTGAGCTGTATTTCAGAATGGAAGTGTGAAGATAAACTAAAATGAAACCCTAAGCATAAATACTTGGATCCATGCTCAGTCATGCTTACAGTAGAGCCAATGAAAACCCTGAACCTAATGGTGTGATTAGACAGCCGAGTTATCCCAAGCTAGATTGGGCTAAATAGGGTGGCTTCAAAGCGCAGTATGCCATTCAGCACAATCCTTGGATCCACACACAAGTGCTGGGTGGTTTCAAGACAGGAAGCCACACTGCATTTCAAAGTGATCCTCTTTAGCCCATTCCTCCTTCTCTGCCTCCATACCCACCTGTACTTTCCTGTCTCCGTGAGGAGTGGGGGAAAGTTGGAATTTATTGGTAAGTGATGTTTCACTTTATTAGCTTGCCACCCAAGTGACATTGTACTGAATTGTTCAGGGAAAGACCTACCAGTTCTCTCTTTTTTTGATACCAGTGATCCAGAAACCAAACTGAAACGGAGCGATCCTATGCATATTTAAAAAAACCAGTAGCCCTGCCAGTGATTTAAAAAATGCAGATAGCTTGGGAAAGGGTTGGGCTGATTCATAGGTTGTGTAGTCACTGAAAAATAGACCAAACCTGACTCTGACTCCAAAAGGAGGAGAGGATACGGAATTTTAAAAATTAATATCCATGGTTGATGACATCACCAGCCTTTATGCTTATAAGGCTGCAAAAGAGGACTTCAGCCAGTGCATACTGCAGGGGTCAGTATCCCGTGAAAGGAACAGCATGTTTGCCTGTTCTGGCCAGGGTTCTGTTGCTCAACTGACCACGCACCTGGTGGCATGACTAGTCAGACAAGTTGTGTGAGACTGCACATGCAATGGGGTGATTGCTCGAGCTGGAGTGGGAACACTTATGATTACCCGTCTGCAATCTGATAATGCAACGGGAGTGGTTTGTAGAGTCTGTCAGAAAAGGAAGGGACTGTAGTCTTAAAAAAAGAAACTGTTATTCTGTCTTCATGCCCTTCGTTGTTAACCTCCGCTTGACAAGCATGTGAAACTGGTATATACAAAAGAACTACCAAAGCCTATGATAAAGCAACATTATTTAAAAACAAAATGATTAACTACAGCATGCCCTGTTGGCAGGCATGTTGCCTCTAACTGTAGCACAAATTATGAGTCTGATCACTTCTTTCCAGGTGTGATATTCTCTTTGCTGATGCAAATAAGAGCTTGTTTTTCTGACATGAAGGCAACAGCTATACTTAACCTATCTTAACTCAATAAGCAATGTAAAAGACCATTTGTGCTTATGACTGGTATTTATCCTCTTCCTTTGTACATAACTATATTTTCAAAAGCCAGCTGTGTTACAGAGGCTAAGTAAGCAAACAAACAGACACTAAAACGTTTGTTCCTTGAGTGCCGCAGTTGTTGAATATTATGTTTCTCCAAGCTTCTTTTCTCTCTACCCTCCCCCCACCCACCCATACCCAACAAATGCAGTGCCATTGATCTCTTTCTGGGCCTTGCTGAATTTCTGAGATGTGCATAATCTGCAACATCAAACATTGTCGGAGAGCAGAAGAGCCACATTATTTGATTAGTGGTGTGCAATGCTGCTTCATATACTTGGCAATATTTTATAGGTGACACATAAAAATAATCATCACATGCCATCAAGTCATTTCTGACTTATGGTGACCCTTTCCAGGGTTTTCCAGGTAGAGAATACTCAAAAGTGGTTTACCATTCCTTTCTTCTGGGGGTGCCCTGGGGGTGCACAGCTTGCACAAGGCCACACAAGCTGGCTGTACTCACAGGAGGCACAGTGGGGAGTTTGTTTGTTTGTTTATCTATCTATCTATCTATCTATCTATCTATCTATCTATCTATCTATCTATCTATCTATCTATCTATCTATCTATCTATCTATCTATCTATCTATCTATCTATCTATCTATTTATAAACCTTCACATTCATGCATAGCACTATTCTAGGTGGTTAACAACATAATAATAAAACTATTAGAAGAGAAATTAAAATCAACTCATGAGTCAAATGAAAATAAATACAGTATTACTAATAGGAGAAGAGGCATATTCTCTGAATGCAAGACTGGGACAGGAGGCGTAAAGTCAGACTGGATTGCATAGAAAGGCCTCTCTGTAAGGAAAAGTCTTCACAAGCCTTTTGAATGTTGGGAGGGAGGGGGCTCAGTGCAGCTCCACTGGGAATTGGTTCCAAAGTGTAGGTGCCATTGCGAAGAAGGCCCAGCCCCTTGTGGCTGATTTCCTGGCCTTCCCTCGCAGTGGCCACCTGCTGGAGCAAGGCCTGGGAGGATCTAGTGGGATGGGTAGTGTTTAAATAGCTGGCTCTGCAGCCAGATACCTCAACACACAACAGCATGCATTTGATTCCTGATGGTTGATGTCCTATGAAATACTACATTTGACATCTAAAATGGGAACAGTCTGGGTGGGAACCCCTGAAGTGTTCAAGTGTCTGATTGGGGTTTAAAACCTGTTTATCTAAATTTCACTTGTGAAATTATGTATTCAGCACTTACATGATTGTGTTGCTATTTGTTTTGATTGAAGCAAAATTTAATTGTAACCTAATCTAAGGCCATTGATATGGCATAAAGGGTGTGATATTTGTATTTTACACCCAGTCAACGTATCCTTTGTAGATGTGTTCTTCACGGTCATCCAGAGGCTGGGGAGTTGTCCCACAAAAGGAACTTTTCCAAGTTCTTATTTTTGCTTTTTGGCCAAGGATCCTTCTTAGGTTTCATCACGCCAATACTAGACTCTGTACAACAGTATCCTTTCCAAGACGATGTGCAATGAATTGGTTCCAACTCCCCTTTTGCTTGTCTTACAGGGAAAGCACCAATGCCCAGACCAAATTACAAGTCTCCAGAACCCAATGGCTGTAGCTCCTATTTCTTGGGTCTAAAGGTACCAGAAAGTGTATGTACTGCTAACAACCAATTTCCTGATGAAGTAATTAACTAACCAAACTCTCCTGAGTGGAGGCTGAATAAATGCTTGGCTTTGCTGGTGATGTTGTGATTGCTTAGTTATTTATGTCCATTTGTTTGTCTGGAAAGGAGGAGCTTGCTGGTCAAAATTTGCCTGGATAGTCACTCAGCTCACATGTAAAGCTGTTTGCCTATCCATGCCAAAGGTGATGGCTGGCTGCTCATGGCAAGTAGACAGGTCTTGTGTCCTCTGACTGCTGCCCATATAATTTACTCCGTGATTGGCTAGCCACCAGAGCGTTTAGCTCCCAACTGTTGGTGGCTGCTGCAGTAATGAATACATCCTCTAGCTAGGAATTGTGCTTATAGATGTAGAAGATAAAATTCCAGTCATCTTAATAAGGGTTGAAAGGCAAATTGTACTGAAGGAGCAATAAGTTACAATAGAGAAGCATTCCTATGAAGCCTCTAGCATTTAGAAAGGCTTAGATCTTGGAAAAGTCACTGGTTTGGAGTACAGTCCCAGAATCCCCTGACCAGTTGCAAGCTGAGGGATTCTGTCCAAAAAAAGCAATGTTTCCAAAAACTAGATCAGGATTTCTGGACTAATTGGTGCCATAGCCTGAAATGGTTTTTGCTCCTGGTATTTCAAAACCTGTGAACCATAAACACCATTGTCCTTAATGTTCCTACAATCGTGTTTCGTAAGTGTGAAATATGGGAGGCCAGCAGAAATTCCTTCCTGCATTGCCTTATGTTTAAGGGGCATCACTTTATTTTTCTGATACAGGTAGTCCGTAAGATTCACTCCAGATTTTCTTCAGTGGTGTTGGTGGAGCAGTAACTAGAAAATTTGGCATCAGTGGCAAATAGCATTGTCTCCTCTCCCTGATTCCATGCTAAGGTATGGGTTCAAGCCCCTGCCAAGCAGATGGAGGCAAAGAATATGGTGCCTCCCAAAAAAGACAACAGAAAAGTTTTGCTTTGGAGTGTGTGTGTATGTGGGGGGGATGGGAACAAAAGTGAATAGATCTGAGTTATATTGCCATCTGTGATCCTAATAATCACCACTAGATTCACCTCTAGATTTCCCTAAATTTTAGCACTCAGGGACATAGCCCAGTTGTTCTCATCAAACCCACTTATCTAGTCTACTTACAGCCCTGGTTGTTGTTCCTTTATAAATGATCCAACAAAGGGAAAGTATTTATGTCCTACCAGAAGGTAGTACAGATTCCTTGTAAGAAAGCTGGGATGGCTGCTTCCTTGATGCATTGAAGCCCTCTGCAGCAGTGCAGAGAATGATGAGTGATGGGCAATTACTTCTGTAACTACCATTAGTTTCTTGTATAACTATTGTAACAGTCATGGACAGATAAATGTCAGGAAATACTAATGGTTCCCAAGACTCAATGTGAAGGGGAGGTAGGCTTAGCTATTGTTTAATCTTGCTGCGCATATTGTCCTTTCAACTGGACTTAGGTGAACTGTCAAAAAGAGGCGGCTTCACAATTTGCAGCCGATGCTTTTGCAATAAAATGTTCCAAAGAACAGCATTCAGAATTGAAACATGGAAGGAAATAATATGATGGTTCTGGATCCTTTCTTCCCGGTACAGCTGGATTTCGGTATCCCAGCCATGACTAAGTGCTGCAACCAGCTGGATATCTGTTACGACACCTGTGGTGCCAACAAATACCGTTGTGACGCCAAGTTTCGCTGGTGTTTGCAGTCCATCTGCTCGGACCTTAAACGGAGCCTTGGCTTCGTCTCTAAGGTGGAAGGTGAGTTTTCTACTCAGGCATACTTTACACAGATTGACTGGGAACATAGTAACACATGGGTCACTTCGTAAGCCTGGGAATGTTCTCTACAAGCCAGTTATTTATGGATCCATTCAAAATGAACATTCTGTGGTAATGTGGGAAATATGAGCTAAATTGGCTACTGATTGCCAGATGATGCTAATTCAGGTAATATATTAACAAGAACTTGAAATATTGATAAAGACACTGTCAGAACCCTGTCCCATATTTTGGACATCCAAACATGTCCACAAATCCCATCATCCCAGACCATATTGGCTGTAGGCATGGGAATTGGTCTTGGAGTCCAGCAGCATCCAGGGGGGTCAAGATCCTTCATCCTTTTCTGGGGGAAAAAAGTTTCTGGAAAGCCTGCATTTCCACCCAGGGGAGTCAAAGCGACACTCACCTCTTGAAAAATGCAGAGTGCCCTGTATAGTAAGATAAAGGGGTTCAATTTCTTTGAGGAGTCATATCATTTTTAAATAAAATCTGAAGGAGAGCATTTACTCCATATAAAGTTGTTTTCGAAGAGTGCTGTTTCAGGCAGAGCCTGGTGTTTCTCACCCACACATCATTTACTTCTCTCTGGTTCAAGCTACAGCAATTAGACAGTGAAGAGGGTCAGTAATTCATTTTCTGAGTGTAACAATGAAGATAAATGAGAAAGTTCACACTTCAGAGACGATGAAGCAGACTCACTGCAAATTCCCGAAAGACAGAATTCTCATCCTAGGTTTCCTGTTTCATTAGGAAGATAAAATGTGTGCAGCTTTAGTAGTTACAAATGTGTATAGCTTTAGTAGTTAAAGATGTACGTATTTTGCTAAAAACCCAAAGAAACTGATCATACTTGAACACTTCAGACTCTGCAAGCATCTCGTCTAAGTTTTCCCTGTCCTTCCACAAGATCATTCTGGAGTGTCTCATTCACTTTTCTACCCTTATTTCTCTCGGAATGGGTGGCAGCAGTGGTTGCTACCGAGGTTTGTGCTAAGACCATGTTTTCACAGTCAATAGCATTGTTTAGATGACGCTACCTCAAGATTTCCTTTATACCAGATCCAGCCACTAGTCCATCCAGCTCAGTCTACACTGATTAACAGAGGTTTCCAGGATTTGATAGAATCATTTTTTGCCAACCTATTGGGACATGCCAGGGATCCCACCTGACCTTCTTCCTGCAGACCAAGTGCCCTTCCTATAAGCCTCAGCACCTCCTGTGGTCATGGCACTGTCTATAGCTCATACGGAATTACTCTTCTTGCTACACCTTAAAAGCCTCAAGAAGATCACTTTTGAGATTGTGAATGAGCTAACTGCAAAGGGTGGTGTCAGAAAAGTGTTACAGTTAATTTACACAATGTGGCCACAAGCCACAGAATGCTTGTTCATCATTGATGCACTGAATATGACTTGGAACTCTGGTTTTTAACGTGTACCTCCTCCCTCTTCTAGTCCTTGCTACCCACCAAAGCCCCACACATACCGCTCTTATTTGATGTAACATGGAAGCCTGTTGTTCCTCTTCGTGGTCTCTGTGAATGCACACTATAGGGTTTAATCTGCTCTTGCGCAGAGGTTTCCGGAATATTCTAGAGCTTTATCACGCGTTCGCTAGGACCGCCCCCCAGTACACGTGGTCTGCCCATCCTGGTAAATGCCTCAGTTCCTTTTTGCCACCACTGAGGTTTCATCTCTTGTCCAGCTCTCCGTTCACCACTGCTCTCGATTTCTTCCTATAATAAAAATAACAGAGGGAAAATTGTAAGAGACTTTTCGAGCTATTTCTCCCTCTTTGGATCACCCCCTTTCCCCTCCCCCTCCTGCCATTTATGGCCCCTGTACCACCGTTCAAATGGTGCACCTCGTGCTCCAACAAGATCCCCCTCTCAGACGGACATGATCTTTGCCTATTCTGCCTCGGGGAGTTTCACCAGCCATCTTCGTGCCAGTTTTGCAAAAACTTTACTAAACAAGCTCTTAAGATAGACAAAATGTCTTAGATCCTTTCTTTGGGAGCATTCTCTATGCCCAACACAAACTATGGAGGCTTCCCAAACTTCTCAGCCCCACAAAGGATCCCCTGAGATGTCCACCGTTTCTCTGACGACGAAGCTACCAACTTTTAAATCCAAATCTAAGTCCACTTCTAAATCTAAGTCTTCAGCATCAACTACCAAGTCGATACCGCTACCAAACCTTCCTTTGGTACGGGAACACTCCAAGCCTAAGAAGACCAAGAAATCCTCTTCGGATTCCCAGACTACTAAAAGATCTACAGCACCCGACAAAACTACTCCGACAATTCCTTTACAGGACCAACCGTCTGCCTTGACTCTCCGGATGATGATTTTATACCACCACCTTCCGGTCAACCACTGTCTCCATTCCTTGCCCAGTCTCCATCTTGGGCTAACACCTTGGCTGAGGTGACAGTTATCTCCCAATCGGCACATTCGAGCCCCAAATCCATGGGTTGCTCAGTCTCTGTGTGTGACTCGGAGTCGGTGTCTGCTTTACCCGACCCATCACCTCCACATAAGTGATCCAGGAAGACTCACCACACACCAGAGACTTGCTGATCCGATGCCGATCCTGCACTACCTCTGACTTCTACGGGGTTGTTGGCATCCCATGATTCTTTGACTCAATATTGTCACCCAAAACGAGTCACACTCTATGAACCACCAACTTATTATGAGCCTCTGCCCAAGCGCTATTGACATCGAGCGTATCGATATTGGCAACCCGATACTGAACTTTACATTGAACCTAAATGCTCACGGTATGGATATTACTATCCATCTGATGTATCGGATTCACCATCTCCTCCTTGGTACCGGCCGCGGTCCCAGGACTACTACCAAACCTCATCCGAGGATGACACTGCGCCTTTACCTACGGTACTGAAACCACATAGATCCTCTCGCAAGAGGAATCATTTTCCTGAGCCTTTCATAGGACAACAACCGACGGTACCGAAGCGGTCTCGCTCATTGGTTAAGGCTCCAGTTTCATCTACTGAGCCCACTACACTTTCACAGGTCCGTGCTTCTTCCTTACAAGTAACAACTACATATACCGGACCTCCACCTGCGCCTCTTGATACTGCTCAGCCTCGTCAAAAGAAACACTCTAAATCTCATCAGTCTACAACTCACTCTGTACCGGCCAAACAGGCTCTTGACAAGCCTACCCTTTACCTGCCAGAGTCTCATCCCGATACCTCTGCCCCTCCGTATCATCATGCTTCTCAAACATCATCTCCACAACTTTCTGATTCGGATACCTCTGACTCCTTACCACCGGAAGTGTCCCCCCCTAATCTGCCCACACCGGACGTCATTCCTCCCTTGCCATCGGAGGACTTCTCATCCTACTCACAGCTAGTACTGCGTATAGCCAAAGCCATGGACCTGGAGGTCCAACAACCAACCCAGTCTGAATCCGATAAGGTGTATGAGGACATTAATGAAGACCAGACACCACCGCTCCGTATGGGCTTTATTCCATCCTTGTTGAAGCTAATCAAGCAGTCATGGTCCAAACCATCCTCCGTAGCACAAATGTCTTGGAGGGTGGAAAACTTATACAAAATGCATGGAGATAACACTCTTTTCCTTTCAAAACATCCACCCTCAAATTCTGTCATTGTGGATGCTACACAAAACAGAGCATGAAATCGCTCTAATGCAACTTCTAACAACAAAGAGGGCAGAAAGCTAGATATTATTAGCCATTATTGAATGCAGAGTTTATTCTCTTGCCTCCTTTAACTTCCATTTATCTTGCAGCTATGGGAGCCTATCATCGCTACCTTTGGAATAGGGCTCTTCCAACTCTCCAGTCAGCGACAGATGAGTATAAAGCCCGTGGCCTTGCCTTTCACCAAGAAGCTATGGCCCTGGCGCGCCAAGAGTGAATCACCGCACAACGTGTCATTGAAGCCACATCCAAACACATGGCTACTGCCGTAGCCCTTTGTAGACACGCTTGGCTTCACTCAGCCCACATCTCCAATGATGCCCGCATGCGAATCGAAGACTTACCTTTTGATGGTGCCGGCCTTTTCAACGACAAAAACTGATGAAATATTAGACAACCTACAAAAATTGAGAAAAACAGCACGTTCTTATAATACTCAACCATATTACAGACCCCAACGATACCAATGGTGTCTCCCCTACTCCTACCAACAAAACAGACCATTTCCCAACAAAAACAGATACTTACCACAGTTGACATCATCATTTCAGCCGAGACATACCACACAAGGTCAGCACCCCAAACAATCTTTCCGGCATCCTGAAAACAAAACAAAACAGAGCCTTTGACTTTCCCATTGCTCAGAGCCGTTCACCCCATCTCTCTCCACCCAGCACCACCCGTCTTTCAGCCCGTCTTCCATCTTGGGCATCTATCACCACCGATTCTTGGGTCCTTCCTATCATTGCCACTGGCTATGCAATAGAGTTCGCATCCTCACCACCACCAAGAACTGTTCTAACATCACCATCGGAGGTTCTAGAACAAGAGATTCAATTCCTTCTTCTGAAGGACACCATATCGCCTGTCAACCTGTTAGAAGATGATCCCGGGTTCCCATTACTTCACCGTCCTGAAACGTGATGGAGGTTTACGTCCCATTCTCGACCTCCAAATTCTGAACTACTACATCGTTCAAAAATGTTTTCGTATGGTGACATTAGAACGGATCCTACCCATTCTTCAGGAAAATAACTCGTTTGCCGTCATCGACTTAAGCAATGCCTATTTTCACATTTCCATCTACCAAGACCACCGCAAATTCCTCCGATTCTCCGTAGGAACCACCGCCTAGGAATTCAAGGCCCTTCCATTCAGTCTCTCCACCGCTCCACCGGTATTTACCAAATGCATGGCTCCAGTAGCAGTTCATCTACGCACTCAGGGAATCTCCATCATTCCTTACATAGACGACTGGTAGCTAGTCTCCCCCCCACACTCTCAGGCTTTAAGAGACATACACGTGACCCTTTCTCTCCTTGCGGATCTGGGCCTCGAAGTCAACAAAGAAAAATCTATACTAATCCCTGCACAAAGAGTCACCTACATAGGTGCAGTTCTCGACTCTCAAAAAGCAAGAGTTTTCCTTCCTCAAGAGAGAGCAACAAAACTTCATGATCTTATCCCACTTTTTCTGCCTTATGCGATGGTCACCGCACATCAGACTCAACGTCTTCTTGGCCTCATGGCCTCTACTACGTCAGTCATTCAGCATGCCAGACTAAAAATGCGCTCCCTACAGGCGTGGTATCTGTCCCTCTTCAATCCAATGTCAGACCCATCTTCCAAATTCCTGCAGGTTACACCTGAACTCTCAGCCCAACTTCTCTGGTGGGATACTCCAGCCAACCTATTCATCGGAAGGCCCTTCGCACCTCTTCAACTGACAAACCAAGTCACTACCGATGCCAGACCCATTGGATGGGGAGCACATTGCAACGGCTTACGTGTCCACGCTACCTGGTCTCAAACCAAACAAGACCTTCATATCAACAACCTCGAACTACTAGCCATTTCAAAGCTTTCTGCACTTTCGAACCTATCATCATCGGCACAGCTGTGCAAGTAACCACAGACAGTACCACAGCGCTTTTCTACATAAACAAGCAAGGAGGTACTCACTCTCTCCCGTTCCTGTTCTTTACCGTTCAACTCTGGGAGTGGTGCCTCGAACGTCACATTTTTCCTATAGCAGTGCACATCGCTACTCAAGACAATCACATAGCAGATTCTCTAAGCAGGAGTCGGACCCAAATGCACGAGTGGAGTCTCGACCAGGCTGTATTTCTCCGCCTTTGCAAACTCTGGGGACGGCCTCGCATAGACATATTTGCCACGGCCCAAAACTCAAAATGCGCTCTCTATTGCTCCAGAGCAGGCATAGGCCCAGGCTCTCTTGGGGATGTGCTCATGATCAATTCGACTGCAAATCTAATCTATCTTTTCCCGCCTATTCCTCTCCTCCTCAGGACGATAGTCAAACTCCATCAAAGCCACTCCAATGCTATTCTCATCGCCCCATGGTGGCCCAGGCAGCCATGGTTCACCATGCTCCGATCCATCTCCACAGACCACGTTCGCCTGCCCCCCATTCCTCACCTCCTCACTCAACATCAGGACAGAACTTACCACCCCAACCTTCACGCTCTCCACCTCACAGTGTGGAGGATTCACCCTTGGGGACCACTATTTTAGCTAACACCCGAAAGCCTGCTAGAACACAACTTTATTCTTATAAATGGGCCGCTTTCCAGAAATTTGCAACTCAACGCGACCTCCCGACCAATCCAACGACTCTTCACACAGTCCTTACATTCCTTTCTTATCTTTTTAATAACCAGCTTTCCCTGTCCACCCTCAAGGTTTACATTTCCACCATAGTCGCAGATCAACCTCGAGACTCAGATGCAGCCCTACTTTTTTGTCACCCTACATTGAAACAGTTCCTCAAAGGTGTCTCCAATATGAGTCCTCCTGCACCTCCTCCACCTCCGCAAAGGTCCCTACATACCGTCCTCCAATGTCTCACACTTCCTCCATTTGAACCGCTTGCTACCACATCTGAGCACTTCCTCTCCTTTAAGACTCTTTTTCTAGTTGCCATTACTTCAGCCCGTAGAGCCTCAGAACTGGCTGCTCTTCGGGTAGACCCTCCATTCCTCCAATTCCACCCAGAGAAGGTTACTCTTTATCCAGATGTCTCCTTTCTCCCAAGATTGTGTCAGACTTCCACCTCAAACAACCTATTGTTTCACTTACCTTCTTTCCGTCACTGACAACTGACCTTGCACGTTCTTTTCATATGTTGGATGTCAGATGAGCCCTTGCATTTTATGTCTCATGAACTTCCTCCTTCCGCAAGTCAAAACGGCTCTTTGTCACGCCACACCTGCCTCGCAGAGGCTTTCACATTTCTTCTCAGACCATCTCTCGCTGGATTGTCGCAACTATAAAGTTGACATACCAACTCGCCAAAAAGCCTCTGCCTGTCAGCATTAAGGCTCACTCCACGAGGGCTCTTGCTACCTCCACAGCCTTTCTCTGAGGAGTACCTCTCCCAGACATCTGTAAGGCTGCTACTTGGGCAACCCCTTCTACGTTTGCCACTCATTACTGCCTGGATGTCAGGGCTAAGACGGATGCAGCATTTGGCAGAGCTGTGCTCTCTTCCGTTCTTCCGTGGCGTCCCTCCTCTGGTAAGTTAGCTTGTTAATCACCCCATAGTGTGCATTCACAGAGACCACAAAGGAGAAAGAGAGGTTACTTACCTGTAACTCTGGTTCTTCGAGTGGTCATCTGTGAATTCACACTTCTCGCCCGTCCTCCCCTCTGTCCGTCACATCTGTCTCACCTTTGATGCCGCAGCGGGCTGTTCCTAGGAACTGAGGCAATCGCCAGGATGGGCGGACCACGTGTACTAGGGGGGCGGTCCTGGCGAACGTGTGATAAAGCTCTAGAATATTCCGGAAACCTCTGCGCAAGCGCAGCTAAAACACTATAATGTGAATTCACAGATGACCACTCAAAGAACCAGAGTTACAGGTAAGTAACCTCTCTTTCTTATTGTTTTTAAAAGGCATGCCTGAATTGCCTTTTTGCCATTCCTCCATTGCTTTTTAGAGTATGGCTTTTTAAAAGGATGTGATAGGAATTGAACATAATCTTAATCTGTTCTGCATGGGCATCAGATTGAGATGAATTGGTATATTGCATTTCATCTGCTATATCTCTTTGCAAAAACAGGAGAAGACTGAACGATCCCTTAACTGGCAGACCTTGAAAATATTTGCTAGTTTCCTCAGTATTATGAGATCCATATACATAACAGTACTTTAAAGTGAAAAATATGTCTCTCTTAATTACGAGCCATTTTCCTTCTTAAACTTTCACTCTGTGGTATCCCACATCTGCTCATCAAAACTCATTTCTCAAAGCAGAGATACTCCATTGCCGTATTCAAAACCTTTCTGTGGAATTGCCCTCTTTTCTCTTGTCTCACTTTTAAGTATTTCTTTGGTAGAAAATGTTCTCGCTTACTTATATGAAATGCCATATACATTTATGGGACTATATATTTTATAATGGTGTTGCTAAAAAAGTTCTTTTCCAGGCTGGTGGTAATAGTTAATAAAAGTGAGTGTAGTTATAAATACAGGCTAAAAAGAGGAAGCAAGAAAAAGCAGTGAAAAAGAAGAGTCCATTTTTCACTCATCACTGCAGGACAAAGAACAGGGAAAAAGCATAAGGAGGTGATATATATAAACTCTTCCCCAAGGCTTGCTAGTTTTAGGAGATGAAGCTCACAGGAAATGAAGAATCAGAAATACTATACTGGCATAAGTTCTAGCCAATCAGTGCTACATAAAGCTGACTTCCGTTGCAAACAGAACTGATTTTCTTGAAAATTACCTATCTGAACAAAATACAGGGTGATTTAAAATATATGATAACTTCTAATATTTTTGCTCTTTTCTTTTTACTATAGCATGTGAATCAATAGCAGACACAGTATTCCGAACTGTCAAGACCTTAGGCTGCCGTCCCTTCATGAATAGCCAAAGAAGTGCCTGCATTTGTAATGAAGAAGAACGAGATGAATTGTGAGGGAAGCAGCAAGCTGCCTGACAGTGTCGACTCTGGCTTCGTGTTTCTCTTGATCAGAAGAGACTCCGTTTTCTTCCGCCCTTGACATGGGTGCGATTTTACACTTTTGATAACGGCATGGGTAGGGAAGCAGCACATTGCAACGCAGGTGCATTAATTGTAAGTTTGTAAGGTGAGACTGATTGAGAAATTAATGCAAAGCAGGAGGTCGCCTTGGCCTGACACTCTCGCCTGTTCCATCTGTTGACGTCTCTCAGCTTCTCAGAGCATCTGCTTGACTTAATGCCAGCCCTCAGTGAAGATTGACTGAGATGTGTACAAACATTCCAGACATGACAAAGGATGCAGAGACTGTGGGATGACACTGACAATAATACATCTCTGCAGCAAATATGTGCACCACATGGAGCTACTGCTTTCACCTGTCGCTGCCTTCTGCCATAGCTTTTCAAATGGTGTGAACCCCGCACAACTGGGAAAACAGTCTTGGAGAACAGATTGCTGAAGAGGTTGTGGGAATTTAGCCTTAGGACGAAGGAATCAGATGAATGCAATGGCAAGAGGGCATTCTTTACTGGTTTCACAATAGTCATTAATTTTATTTTCCTTAAGAAACTACTCCGCTTGAAGAAGCAACATACATACCCCCCTTTATAACAAGAAAAGAAAAGAGCAAACCTTCCAAACAGAGGCAGTTGTAAATCTTTTATTTAATTGCATATGTAGTTCAAGATAACATCAGAAATTGCCAATAACCTCTGGCTACTTATAATTACTATTATTTTACAACTCCATGTGGTAAACCTAAATATATTTGTATAATAATTCTTGTTATTCCAAATATATCTCTTAGATGTTCCAGATCATAGCCTCTGCTCACATGTTTTTTTTTATCAAATTGTCACTTATTCTAAATAGAAGTCTCACTGACATTTTGCCTGTTGCTCTGTGATTAAAAACAGCACTGAAATTCCTTTTCTAAACCGATCCTGCAGTAACTATACCCCACTCTCTGACTCTGGATTCTCTGAAATTCTCACAGCTGTTCTTGCATGGCGGTAGCAGTGTTTGCATTATCCAACAGTTTTACGGTGTACCTGCCTCACATCATTGACCCTGTTCCATCATTCCATCATTAAATTATATTTCCCTCCTGTTTCCTATCATAAGGTATCCTGAGATCACGGTGTCACCCCTGAAGAGTGTAGGTTGGTAGGCTCATCGCTTTCTGACATTCTCATTTTACATCTCTCATGGAGTAGTACAGGACAACAGGACACAAGTAATTTATTCAACGCAATGCAAAAAGTAAATGTTCTATAAATCAGGAATCTTATGATAGAATGAAAGGGACACCAGAAAAAATATCAGCCTTCTCCAATGGGCTTTCTACCAACCTTCTCCATGGGCTTTCTACCAACATTCACTGGCAAGTTAAAATATGTGCAGTTTTCACCACTGTAAGCTCCAGCTACCGTTTCCAAAATATGTGTTTTTACAATTGCACACTGCGTATTTCTTGAATCAGTTTTGAGACATAGCACAGGCAAGGTTTTAGGGCGCTGTCTCCTTCTCAAGAGGTCCACAGAAAGGAGAGAAAGGGACACAAAAGAGACAAGGTAATTTAATGAGAAACAGCATAAATTATGGGTTCTTCATGTAGATTCCCAGATTACTGAAATCTACAAGATTTACAGAAGAGGGAGAGGTGAATGAATGTCACCCCTCCCTCTGGAAGAAATTCAGGAACTCAGACTAATCCTTCCACTGTCAGTGGATACACAGCCTTCTTTTCCAGGCAGGGCTAGGTCAGCTCCAATAATATTTGGATTCCTTAACAGAAGGTGGTACCCATTTTGATCCTGTGAATCATGTGACCCGTTAAAGGTCACTACAGTGATCAAATAGCATTTAGATGCAGAACTGCATGTGTTTTGATCTAAAAAAAAGGAGGATTATAAGCTTTCAGTGAGGAGAAGAAAATGGTGAGGAAAAGAAAAAAGGCAAACTCTTGACTGCTAGAGGGGCACCATGTTCATAAAGCAGAGCTACTCCTCCATGTCAATTCTAATTGGGCCACCTATCAGGATACGATTAGTTATGTGGCCAGTGTTCTCTTCCTCTGTCTCAGCCCACCTGCGCATCCGTCTGTGGCAGCCCTGGGCGCATCGCGATCTCTCATCTGTGACTCCACACACAAGGACACGGCAGTGTAGGAAGACCTCCTGAATATGAAAAGATACATAAATATACATATTAAGTATGACAGTGGTCTGGCCAGCTCTTTCATACACTTCTCCTCTGGGGATCTAACAATAAATGCTGAGATTAAAGGGAACAATTGTGACTGATGTGGGCGGAAGCATATCAGAGACAGTCCTACCATGAAGCACAGCAAAGTAGCTACTACAGGGGGCAGGTGCCTGCTTTGGGTTCCCTGAGCTGGTCCTGAGGAGGACATTATGCCATTGCCAGTGTCAAAAGAGGATTAAACTGCCAGTCTGATCAGCTTCTATATATGGAATGGGAGGGGTGTGTGTCAATCCTGGTCTTGCTTTGGGCATAGGCACAGAAGCAAGACACTCTTTCATCGTCTTTTGCCTCTCAACCACAAGGAATCCATAGGCTCTTGGCAGGCACTAGGGAGACATTAGCACCAGTGAATTATGTGCTGGATATTGAAACTGAGAGAAGCAACTTCATGCGGTTGGAATGTGTCATGCTCTGAGGTTTGTTCTGCATCTGCTTTGACTCCAGTTCTTGCTATGGCATTAACATTTCTTGAGTACTTTTATTGTCTTCTCCTTCAGAGAAAAGTCAGCCTGAAAACACCCACACCCACACCCACACACCCTCAAGGTGGCTTAAATATCAAGTTGTGTGTAATATTCAGTGGCAAATCTACTACATTCCTGAACAAGACTCGAAAGTCATAGGCTAGTAAAAACTAGTTCCTCTCTCTCTCTCTCTCCAGAGTTAAAATGGGGTTTCTTGTCATTCCTCCTTCCTAGGAAACCATGGGAACTGGTATAGTATAAACCCAAGCATGTACTATAGATGTGTGCTCAAGATGAAGCCCCATATGCTCAACAGTCTCTCAATGGCTACAACATTAACAGGTGACTTGCACATGTGAAACACCCATTCATGAGATAAGGACTCCACAAACAAAGCTTTGGAATCAACTGACACAGCATAATGGTACAAAATGGTACAATGGGCCATTTCACCTAATCATTTATGGAAATCTGAGGGCTGATTACAGCTGGATATGTGCCACTGTACTACTCAGTATTCAAACTGTGCATCTTGCCATTTAAAGGTCAGCCCAGGATCAAGATATGTGATGGGCCAAGGAACAGGACACAGAATCACAGGTCAGGGCCTTTTCTGTTGTGGCACCTCATCTCTGAAATCTCTTTCCCAGAGATGCCTGGCTCATAGCATCTTTGTTTCCTTTTAAGTGCCAAGTGAAACACCCTTTTAATCCATGTTTCATTGAATATGTCATGAGGTTTCATGCTCCTGTTTTATCACACTTTATTCTCCTGTTGAGTCTTGGTTTGTTATTTTTGGGTTTTTTAAAAATGAATTTGATTATTCATAGTTTCAAAGTATGGTTTTATCATTTTATTGGAAGCCACTCCATTGCTGAAGAGCAGCCTATAAATTTTTTTAAACTAATTAGTTGAACAAAATAAATAAAGCAGAAGAGTCAAAAGAGAAGAGAAGCAAAATGCTACAGAGCATGAGAATAAATGACTGAGAAAGGAAAGGTAAAGGACATGTTAGAATGTAGAAATAGAGTATTGCATCATTTAGTCCTACATGTATACCCGAGACATACAAGGTCGGAGAAGGCAGGAAGGAACACATAGTGGGAATAGGAAAAAAAGGAAGAGAGGGAGGGAGACTTTAGGAGGCGACTCCCAGAATTTCATGGTGCTGTTTTGCACACTCTTGCCCAAAGATATTTCTTGAACTCTTTTTTGGTTGGTTGTTTTTTGGTCATGCCCACCCAGAGCTGTGAGATGTCACTTTTCTGGAGTACAACTAGCTGGACACTTTAATCCAAAAAGTAGCATTTCCAAGTTCTGGACCCACCCCCAACAAAAGCAAGGGGTGGGTAGAAAGACAGGGCAAAACATATCTGATTTTCATCTCCTGAGAAGATGATAAGAGATGAAAGGGCCACATTCCCATACATGTTGGGCATAATTATAACAACCTGTGCTTTGTGGGTAGATTGTTAGGAGAGACAAGCCACCCTAGCTAGTCTGCATTTTTGCTCACCTTGTTGTCTTTACCCACAAATTTGAACACTGGGACCTGGAAGTGTTTGGCAAGATGATCCTTCGACGTGTATTGCTTCACAGATTCATCTGAAAGACAGCTGGAAAAAGAGAGAATGAGAAATGTTAATGGTTTTCACAGACAGCGGAAAAAAACAAATGTATCCCAATGAGAACAGGAGATGGAGGTTGGCTATTAATATCTTTGACTGTGATGGCATGCTATCCACCAGCAAAGAGGGGAAAACAGGGCAGAACAGTAGCATTGCTAGAAATTTTGAAAAGCTCAAAGCAGCCAAGAAAGACATTTGTTGGAATGCACTCACTTCATCTCTCTTCGCATACCCACAACCGCTCCTTCTGCTAGCCAGGGGATTTGCTAACATATTGCAAGCTTATCCTCACTTCACCTTTTTGAGCTTTGATGTACAGATAATACAGGTGTAACTCAAGCACATATTACTGTTTATTTCAAACAGGAGAAGGGGGGATACCACACTCAATGTTCTCTCATCCTGAGATGGGAAAGTTAACAGGAAAAGGATAATAGTGAACCCAAAAATTTAATTCTCTAAAAGGGAGATCAAATGGGCATTCAGCCTATTTTTTGGACCACTGCTGGGATGGGTTGGTTCGCTCCTTTTTTCTGCAAACACAAGATATACTCACTGGAGCCTGTCCCTGGAGCATTCCTACCCACATCTTTCTGGGTCACTATCAGGGGCATCTACTTTTTTGGTGGGGGTAGGGTCACTCCATTTTTATATTTTTCCAGATGTTACAATGGCTGGAAATGAACCAAAGTGAGCTTCCAGCTGTCAAGGTGGCCAAGGCTTCTTCTGCTGTCAATTTGCCCCATTGTGAAGTAGTTTAAAGAGAGCCACTTCAGGATATTGGCAAATTAAACACTTTCTCTGCTTTTCTGTGGAAGGGCACAGGCAGTTAAAAAAGAATGTTTAGACTCTATTAGGGCTTCACAGATGTGCTGCATAACTTTTTTTTAAAAAGTGAAAACTTCCTCCTGGAAGCAGGAGGAGGCAACAAAGGCATTTTTTCTTTTCTTTCAGATGTTTTAAAAGTCTGGTAGAGAACATGCCCGCAGTCAAATCCACCACCAGTTGGTACTCAGTGACAGATCTAGCTGTGGGCAGGTTTCTGACTTGTCCTTTAAGAGAAGTCAAAGAAAAGGGGGCAATTGCTCCCTCTTATCTCCTCCCACTTACAGGACAAAGTTTCTATTTTTTTTTTCATAAGTGATGCTGCACACAATCGATGCTCTAATACAATCTAATTCCCCCCCACTTCCTCTGCCCCTCCATTACTGTTTAGGTGACCGCAATAAAGCCTTGCCCCCCAAAAGTAGAAAAATCCCATCCATTATTTTATTTCTTTTCCCTTCTCCATTCCTGTTTTGAATTTGAAGAGAAGGAAAAATCTACATGAATTAAAAAACAACAACCTAATTTCCCACCTACCTCACAAAAGTCCTTCTCTTATCTTCCCTTTCCCCCTTCCTTATAATCCCCTCTTCTTAAATTCCCCCCTTTTTAATTGCTGATTCTCATGTGGATCCCACCAATAGTCTTAAGGAGGGAAAATTCAGTTTCTTGGGACAGGTAAGGAGCCTTTAACTTGATTTATAACACAGGACACAAGAGGTTTACTATTTTGATGCAAAGAAGACCACTATCCACCTCCAAAACATTCTTCTTAAACTCTTTTAACTTTGTACCATATGCGTAATTAAATGAAGGCTAACAGATCTGTATTCATTTATTTAAAGTTTGTCACTCTGCCCGTGCACCAGGGCACCATCTTCAATGAGGGTTACTCATGGGAAAACTATTCATAGGATTGAAGTTGCTTAATAGTGCAAACCCTTGTAAATTTTCTCAGTAATAAACCCTATTTTCTTATTCCTATGCAATGGTTTCTTTTATTTATTTTTCTCTAAATATTTATTTTTGAAAACCATGCTTACAGTTCAGCAAAATGCATATTTCAGACCAATTTTCTATGGACAGAGGAAGGCCATAGCAGACCACTAGAATTCACTTAAACTGCAACCTTGCACCCATATAGACATATAGTGGAAGTTACTTCTGAACAGATATGCACAGGATTGCACTGTCAAGACTGGTTAAATAAACTTTAATAAACTTAATCTCATATATAGATTTCTCCATGAGGCTACCTTCCCTCTTGCTCTCATTAAGTACTCATAATTAATTAAAAGTGCATTGTTACATTCATGTACTTGGAAGTAAGCCCTGCTGTTCCACTCCTAAAGAAATAGACATTATCCCATTTCAAGGTAACATCCATTAAATTCCATAAAGAAGTCATGGTTTTACACGTCGCAAAACCACCAGCAAAAGACATAATTAGAGAGCATGGCAGGTTGTTTCACAATATTTTTAAGCAGCATGGAAAGTTGTGGGACACCGGCAGACATGTTTTATTATGTGACCAATCTGGGCAAAAAATGGGTGCGTCTCTTTATTGCAACCAAATGTTCACATTTATATTTCTGTTTTCCGCTACACGTCAAAGGGAGAGGAGGGGGTGTATTGATCAGTTTGGAAGCAAAATATGAGAAGATGCAACACAAAACATGACAATAAGGAAAAGATTATAAAGAAATTTAGCAGAATATAAGAGGTTCCAAACACTATCCAAATTTTCCCCATATCGTTTTGGAGCAAAATACACAAGACATCATAGAAAGTCACTCCTTCCCCACCCACCCTAATCATTTTTAAAAGCATAGAATCATTACACAAACACATAACTTTTTATGACAATATTGACTTTTCTGTGAACCCTTGCAGATTCACCTTAGGCTATAAACGCTAAAGCTGGAGAGATGTGAAGATTTCTTCGAAGAGTTAAAGATGTTTGGGAACTCTGAGAATGCTGCTTGATGGATACAGACTCGCCACTCCATGTTGTTCCAGTAAAACAGGCTCTGTAGTGAGGAACTTAAGAAGAACTGTACTGGAGGAGACCCAAAGACTCACAATTCTGTTCCTACAGAAGCCAGCCAGATGCCCCAGTGGAAGCTCACAAGCAAAACAGGAGATAAACATTACTTTTTTTATTCATTGTTGCCCAGAAACTGGTATTGAGAACACACTGCTTTTGATACTGGAGGTTTTTCTGTAACCATTATGACTAGTAGCTATTAATAGATTATTGTCATGTTGTTGTTGTTTAGTCGTTAAGTCATGTCCGACTCTTCGTGACCCCATGGACCAGAGCACGCCAAGCCCTCCTGTCTTCCACTGCCTCCTGGAGTTGGGTCAGATTCATGTTGGTAGCTTCGACACTGTCCAACCATCTTGTCCTCTGTCGTCCCCTTCTCCTCTTGCCCTCACACTTTCCCAACATCAGGGTCTTTTCCAGGGAGTCTTCTCTTCTCATGAGATGGCCAAAGTATTGGAGCCTCAGTTTCAGGATCTGTCCTTCCAGTGAGCACTCAGGGTTGATTTCCTTCAGAATGGATAGGTTTGTTCTCTTTGCAGTCCAGGGGACTCTCAAGAGTCTTCTCCAGCACCACAACTCAAAAGCATCAGTTCTTCGGCGGTCAGCCTTCTTTCTGGTCCAGCTCTCACTTCCATACATCGCTACTGGAAAAACCATAGCTTTGACTATGCGGACCTTTGTCGGCAAGGTGAGATCTCTGCTTTTTAAGATGTCATCGCTTTCCTCCCAAGAAGCAGGTGTCTTTTAATTTCATGGCTGCTGTCACCATCTGCAGTGATCATGGAGCCCAAGAAAGTAAAATCTGTCACTGCCTCCATTTCTGCCAGGAGGTGATGGGACCAGTGGCCATGATCTTAGGTTTTTTTGATGTTGAGCTTCAGACCATTTTTTTGCGCTCTCCTCTTTCACCCTCATTAAGAGGTTCTTTAATTCCTCCTCACTTTCTGCCATCAGAGTGGTATCTGCATATCTGAGGTTGTTGATATTTCTTCTGGCAGTCTTAATTCCGGCTTGGGATTCATCTAGTCCTGCCTTTCGCATGATGTATTCTGCATATAAGTTAAATAAGCAGGGAGACAATATACAGCCTTGTCGTACTCCTTTCCCAATTTTGAACCAATCAGTTGTTCCACATCCAGTTCTAACTGCTGCTTCCTATCCCACATATAGATTTCTCAGGAGATAGATAAGGTGGTCAGGCACTCCCATTTCTTTAAGAACTTGCCATAGTTTGTTGTGGTCGACACAGTCAAAGGCTTTTGCGTAGTCAATGAAGCAGAAGTAGATGTTTTTCTGGAACTCTCTGGCTTTCTCCATGATCCAGCGCATGTTAGCAGTTTGGTCTCTAGTTCCTCTGCCCCTTCGAAATCCAGCTTGTACTTCTGGGAGTTCTCGGTCCACATACTGCTGAAGCCTGCCTTGGAGGATTTTGAGCATAACCTTGCTAGCGTGTGAAATGAGTGCAATTGTATGGTAGTTGGAGCATTCTTTGGCACTGCCCTTCTTTGGGATTGGGATGTAGACTGATCTTTTCCAATCCTCTGGCCACTGCTGAGTTTTCCAAACTTGCTGGCATTTTGAGTGTAGCACCTTAACAGCATCATCTTTTAAGATTTTAAATAGTTCAACTGGAATGCCATCACCTCCACTGGCCTTGTTGTTAGCCATGCTTTCTAAGGCCCACTTGACTTCACTCTCCAGGATGTCTGGCTCAAGGTCAGCAACCACACTATCTGGGTTGTCCGGGACATCCAGATCTTTCTGGTATAATTCCTCTGTGTATTCTTGCCACCTCTTCTTGATGTCTTCTGCTTCTGTTAGGTCCCTACCATTTTTGTCCTTTATCATGTCCATCTTTGCACAAAATGTTCCTTTAACATCTCCAATTTTCTTGAACAGATCTCTGGTTTTTCCCTTTCTATTCTTTTCCTCTATTTCTTTGCACTGTTCATTTAAGAAGGCCCTCTTGTCTCTCCTTGCTATTCTTTGGAAGTCTGCATTCAATTTTCTGTAACTTTCCCTATCTCCCTTGCATTTTGTTTCCCTTCTCTTCTCTGCTATTTGTAAGGCCTCGTTGGACAGCCACTTTGCTTTCTTGCATTTCCTTTTCTTTGGGATGGTTTTTGTTGCTGCCTCCTGTACAATGTCACGAGCCTCCATCCATAGTTCTTCAGGCACTCTGTCCACCAAATCTAGTTCCTTAAATCTGTTCTTCACTTCCACTGTGTATTCATAAGGGATTTGGTTTAGATTATACCTGACTAGCCCAGTGGTTTTTCCTACTTTCTTCAGTTTAAGCTTGAGTTTTGCTATAAGAAGCTGATGATCAGAGCCACAATCAGCTCCAGGTCTTGTTTTTGCTGACTGTATAGAGCTTCTCCGTCTTTGGCTGCAGAGAATATAATCAATCTGATTTCGGTATTGCCCATCTGGTGATGTCCATGTGTAGAGTCGCCTCTTGTGTTACTGGAAAAGAGTGTTTGTGACAAGCTTGTTCTCTTGACAAAACTCTATTAGCCTTTGCCCTGCTTCGTTTTGAACTCCAAGGCCAAACTTGCCTGTTGTTCATTTTATCTCTTGACTCCCTACTTTAGCATTCCAGTCCCCTATAATGAGAAGAACATCTTTCTTTGGTATCAGTTCTAGAAGGTGTTGTAAGTCTTCATAGAATTGGTCAATTTCAGCCTCTTCAGCATCGGTGGTTGGTGCATAAACTTGGATTACTGTGATGTTGAAAGGTTTGCCTTGGATTCGTATTGAAATCATTCTATCATTTTTGAGATTGTATCCCAGTACAGCTTTTCCCACTCTTTTGTTGACTCTGAGGGCTACTCCATTTCTTCTATGGGATTCTTGCCCACAATAGTAGATATGATAATTGTCTGAATTGAATTCGCCCATTCCCATCCATTTTAGTTCACTGACGCCCAGGATGTCAATGTTTATTCTTGCCATCTCCTGTTTGACCACATCCAGCTTACCAAGGTTCATAGATCTTACATTCCAGGTTCCTATGCAGGATTTTTCTTTGCAGCATAGGACTTTCCTTTCACTTCCACGCACGTCCGCAGCTGAGCGTCCTTTCGGCTTTGGCCCAACCACTTCATTAGCTCTGGAGCTACTTGTACTTGTCCTCCGCTCTTCGTCAGTAGCATGTTGGATGCCTTCTGACCTGAGGGGCTCATCTTCCAGTGTCATATCTTTTAGCCTTTTGTTTCTGTCCATGGAGTTTTCTTGACAAAGCTACTGGAGTGGCTTGCCAGTTCCTGCTCCAGGTGGATCGCGTTTAGTCAGAACTCTCCACTATGACCTATCCGTTTTGGGTGTCCCTGCACGGCATAGCCTATAGCTTTTCTGAATTACTCAAGCCCCTTCGCCACGACAAGGCAGCAATCCGTGAAGGGATTGTCATGTACATTTTGTAAAATTGTTTCAAAAACCTGGAAAATAAACTCTACCCAAACAGAGGTGACAATGGGGCATTCGGGGGGCATACTTTGCAAAGCATTGCACCAGTTAAAACAATATGGGGCCTTTTATGGCACTATTGCTGCCCCCAACGAGAATTTTTATACTTGGTTATATTTTAGATTTGGGGATTTAGGATACCAATGAACAGCTATTTTGCAGTGTTTTCATGAGAACTTCAATTAATTTGACAAGATTTCTGATTCTCAAACTGCTTTTTGTTTGGGTTTCAATCAACATGACAAGGTTTCTGATTCTCAGTCTGCTTTTCGTTTGGGTTTCAATCAACATGACAAGGTTTCTGATTCTCAGTCTGCTTAATTCAGAATTGAAATGAGTAGGCTAATTCAAATAAAACAGACTGGGGATTGCAAATATCATTGCCTTGTGGGGGTAAAACCCCTAGATACAATGCTGAGAATATAAATGTGCCACATGTAAGAATTAATGGGTAGATGCCGCTGCTATTTCTCAGCAGCCAATCTTTACAAGGAGAAAAACATCTGGTTTTGTGGTAAATCATAACACAACATGGCCCATTTTTCTCCAACAATCTAATCTCAGGAATGTGGACTTTGAATGTTATAAAAGGTGCAGTAAAGTGGAAAAGGAAGGGGAAAGTCACAGGCATTGATTACTGTGATCTTCTCCTGGATATAATGATCTTTATTATTTAGACTCTAGGAAAAAGAGTTTATAAACTGTTTATCCCTAGCAGAGTTGGGGGAAGAGAAAGGCTCATTGCTTAACTTAATTAACTTATTAAGGGCCATGATGATCAGTATATATGAATATATAGAGCGCGCGCACACACACACACACACACACACGGAACACATGGAAATATAATTTTGTTGTTGTTTAGTCGTTAAGTCGTGTCCGACTCTTCGTGACCCCATGGACCAGAGCACGCCAGGCCCTCCTGTCTTCCACTGCCTCCCGGAGTTGGGTCAAATATAATACATTGTGGTAATTCATGTTTTTCTGTTGTCCAATATTTATGCTGTAATTAATCTGTTAATCTTCAAAATGCCTCACAGCATTCTATCTTTGTTTCAGGAGGTGTCGCTTTTGAATGGAAACAAGGAGTTAATGTTGGAATTCAACACAGAAACAGTGTAGAAAGCAACAAGTAACTAGTGGGGTGACAGACTGTAAGACAGGCAGGTGGACTTTAGCATTTTGGCATCTTCTCTGTTCTTAACCTGTCAGCTGTTCATTTGATATGTAGTTTGCCAGTCTCTGGTCTATTTCTCTCCCCACCACAGAAGTTAATTAAACTTAATCCTCCTTTTGTTAGAGAGGCATGGCCAAACAGAGTGACTAGATTTACAAGTCCACTTTAATCCTTCCTGAATCTGCAGTCACTTTCGATCTGCACATCAAAAGTGATATGGATTCAGGAAGGATTAAAAAGGAATGTGTGGACCTGGTTAAATTCTTGCCCCTATAATACAGGTGTTGCATCACACAATACAAGTATTGCATCACACACAGAAGCCATTTTTAGAAGTTTGTGCAAGGAACTCCAGGTACTTCTTTTTCTCCTATCATTTCCTTAAATAGATTTCCTGAAACAATAGATACAAGGGTTCACCTTAAAGCTATAAGCTCATTAGCACTAGCTTGCTGTATTCTGGTAGCATAAAAACCAAATATTCATCCAGTTTGGCATCACACATTGACCTGGCCTGTGAACAGGTTGCTGTATACATACCCAACATCTCTGTAATGTGCAAACTCGTTTGCTCTGTTTTATGACTGGTAATCTTGGAAGAAAGCACAGGTTTCATTTGCAAGTATCATGGCTCACTCATGAAGGTCTACCTGAATTACTTCTCTGGAACACTACTAGATTGCAAATGTTAATGACAGGTAATCTACACCATTTATGGAATAAAAAATGCCTGATGTTCAAGCTGGATTCTGAAAAGGAAGAGGCATTTGAGCTCATATCACAAATATACATTGACAGCTGGAGAGTACCAAACAATTTCAGAAGAAAATCAGTCTATGCTTTAAGGCTTACAGCAAAGCTTGTAAGAGCAAGGATCACAGAAACCTGGGCATCATTCTGAAATAAATTGGTGTGCCTCAACATTTGATAACCAGAGCTGTGTCAAACTGTCACACAGCAAGAAAATGAATTCACACACCAAACAAATCGGCATAAGATACCAAGTCAGGTTCATCACTTGACTGAGAAGGGATAATCCAGATACTCTAATTACCTACTGTAGAGACAACAGCAGATATCCTGACCAAACCATTAGTAAAAGACCTGTTTGAGAACCTGTGAGTGAAGATGAGACTCAGAGGTTCTTGCATGGAAGATTGAGAAGTGATGTTGAAAAAATATAATCTTGCATGCTTCTCTTTTAACACTGGGTGTCTGTGGGAAGCATGCTCTGTATTTGCCACTAAACTTCCATGCCTCAGAGTCCTTGAGACCATCTTTACTTCCTGTTGTTCCCTCTGTTAGCCATCTTTCCTCCCTCCTTCCCTCTTCTCTGTAGACAGACATGTGGAGATGTAGCTCCACACTACATATAAGACCGCAACATAAAAGCAAATCCATGAACCATGAGTAAAAGATGTTTTGTTTCTTTTAACCAAGAAGCAGCCAGTTATCATTTTTCTTTTTCCAAAGGTGAGACTGGGCGGCTCTCTCCATGCTTTTTTTTTTTTTTGGTTTGCCCGGAAAAGTTAATTAATTAAATTTCAAATACATCAGAAGTCTTTAACGCATCCACCTGTCCACCCAGCCTCCTATACAGATTTTGTGGCTTATGTTTATATATCCAAGCGATGGGACATGTGCCCAGCATGCAGATTGCTATTATTGTAGAATAAAATATGATTTTGTAGGAATTGTAGGAGATCAATAAGGCCCTTTGGGACTCTTTGTCAGGTACTCCTCCAGTAATGTTGGTTCTTTCCATGAATTGGAAGAGCAGGGCAAAGAACCTCTGCTGCTCCTGCTGGAGCTGGCCCTATCATTAGGCAGAGTGAGACTCCTGCCTCTGGTTACAGATGCTGGGGAGAGCAGCAGCAGCCTTCTGGCTGTTAGTCCTGAACACCCAAGATGTTATTCTTTGATGGAGGTCAGAGTTACGGGTGCTGCATAGCCTGTACGAGGCCTCCCACACTAGCTGACCTCCTCTGGTGTAGTGAGGGGCACTATTACCTTAATTGCCAGTCCAGTCAACTTCCGTACCTGGATGGAGAAGGAGGCACCATTGTGTCTGTCTCAGGCAGCAACATGGGCTGGCCTTGGTAAGGACCAGCTCACAGTGGTCTCAGTCAGTGTTGGCCCAAGTGGACATGGGTGCAAATGGGCGAAGTGCCTGTGCAGAGGCAATACATTCCAAATCATAGCTTATGTGCAGCAAGAACTTTGTGGTGCAGGGGTTGGGGTCTCAAACTCTGGTGAGAGAGAATTGGACTCAAATCTTTTTTAGCCACAAGCATATTAAAAATAATCATGTGCCATCAAGTCAATTCTGACTTAAGGTGATCCTTTTCAGAGTTTTCCAGGTAGAGAATTCACAAAAGTGGTTTCCCATTCCGTTCTTCTGGGAGCCACATGGGACTGTGCAGCTTGCCCAAGGCCACACAAGCTGGCTCTACTCCCAGGAGGCACAGTGGGGAATTGAACTTCCAGATACCTAAACCACTGAGCTATTGAGCCAGCTACATTGCTTTGCTGATTTCTCCAAATCATATTTTATGTGAAGCAAGGACTTTGTAGTTATTTTTTTGTTTTGTTTTTTGGAAGAGAAACATGCACACAATCCTAAACTATTCCAAAGAAAGATGGGATAAGGTTAAACATAAAATAAATAATCTGAGACTAGGAGTAGTGTCATAATATAGTCCCCATTCTTAAGAAGCTTTTGAGTAAACTTGTGCAACTTCAACGCACTGTGTCGTGAACCCTGTACTATGGCTAGAACCTAGCAAAAGTACTCTCCTAGAATTTCCCAGCCCCTATGGCCAAGGGGTCATGGGCGTTTGAAGAAATAACTTTGCCACGCTCTGCCAGCCAATTGACAAACTTCTCTGCTTTTGCTGTTTTTAACAGGCAGCAAAACCACACTTTTCAACATGCCTCTGGTAGATGAGAACTGCTGGATAGCTCAGTGGTTTGGTTGGGAGTTCTATTCCCCACTGTGCTTCCTTGACAGGGGCTGGACTCAACGATTGATAGGGTCCCTTCCAGCTCTGCAGTTCTAAGATGATGATGATACTGTATACACTATGTGCTAATCTGAAAAAAAAAAAGATTTTTAGGGAAAACTGCTGCTTGGATTTTGTGTTTAAAACTGTTCATGTCTTGTAAGACTGGAACAGTTTTATAGCTCTGACACTTATAGCTCAGTCCTAAGTATGTCTACCAAAAGTAAAACTTGTTTGAGTTCAATAGATCTTCTTTCCAAGTCATTGTGTGTTCTGGATCCCATTTCAGAACATTTTCATTCTGAAAATATAAGTCTCAGTGTAGCTTTCAGTATGTACAGTGGACTAACCACATGACACTTGACAATGTGTGTCACATCACACTGGCCATCAAAGAGGTATTTATAAACTCAGCCTTTCATCTGTTCTGTCACGCCCTGACTCCATTTTGTAGTGTGTGGATGCCCCCTACAGGATAAAAGAAACAATGGGGTTGCTGGGAGTGGTAACCCCCAAAAAGTAATATTTCCAACCCTTGGGTATTTGAAGTCCAAATGTTGTGAGTTGCCCTAAGGTACCCCTAGTCATTTATTTATGATTCATTAATCAGCAGAACAGAAAGCACAGAAATATTCTGCAGTACTTTGTCCAAGCTGTAATTAGTTCGGATTCAGCGACACTGACAAGCCACTAACTTATTCAGGGACAGTTCATATAAGTGCCATCATATATACTGCAGTCAGTGTGCTTTTGAAAGCTACCTCCCCCACCCCACCCAGCACTTGAGGGTGAGCAACATAGGCTTAAAAGGCAGTGATCAGCTTCTGAGGGGAATAAGCCAGACCACTGACTATGTTTCCTATGCTGGAAGACATTCAGGTAAGCAGGAAAAAAAGAGAAACAAACTGCTTCTGAAATTATTGAAAGAAATTGCTAGAGGTTACTGGCTCCCATCTACCAAGGAGCTTGGGCAATTTGGCTGGAGGACCAGTATTTCTCTGGGGTAATATCTAGGGTGTGTGCACTCTTTTATGTTTTTGTGGTTTTACCTGCACCATCAGTAACTCTGGCCTTCCTGTTCCCTGTTGCTTCCTGTTGTTGATTTGTAAAAAAAAAAGAAGGGGGGCAGCTGCTGTAGTGCCTCCTGAGAGTCATAATCTTGCTGCCCACTAGGCCCTGTAGAAGGTATCTCCCAAAGAACTATGGCTCCCAAGAAGCACTGCAGCAGCTTCCTCCTTTTTTTAAAAAAAACAAATCAACAACAAGAAATATGAAGGCTGAAGGAGCCAACGGTGCAGTTAAAACCATTTGAAAGCCCTTATCAGGTGCATGTGAAACCTACAGTTTTTCTGATTTGAGATCTGGGTGGCAATTCCTAGAATTCTTGATAGATTCTTGGAACTGAAGTACAAAATCATGAAAAAAGCACACCCCTAGAAGTATCTCTTCCCTCATGCTTGGTGGGAGCAGCTGAAGAGAAAGGTCTTAGCCTGAGACTTAGCCTTTCTTCACAAGAACTGGCAGCTGACCCTGGAAAGCAGGCTTTCCCCAGGCAGGGGATTGTCAGGTGTGTCAGATTGCAGCTCCCTTCATTCCCAATCACCACACACCACACTGGAAATCATTTGCTACTCCCCCCCCCCCTTTGCTACCTTTGTCTTCATGCAGTGAGTCAACCTTCCATACCCACTAAGCATGTTCAGTCTGCACTGGGGGTTATCTTGTTCTTCTATGGGTTTCCTCCCTCTACTACTGTTGGGGCACATGGTGGGGGTTATCATATTTCTGACCAATCCCAACTACCTAAAACCCTTTAATTTTTCCACTGATGTCTATGGGCAGCTCTCTATTCTCTTGGTTGGACTATGGAGCAAGATGTGATGAAAGAGACATAAGACTGAGTTGATAAATATATCTTCTCAGTGAGAACCATGAAGGTACACATCCAGAATATGAGATAGTTCTGTCCAACTTGTGTAGAAGTATCTATGTGTTCTTGTCTTCCTTCTTCTAGCCATTTTGTGGTTTAAGATTATGATTGTTGTTGCTATAATCAACACCACCACTACCACTACCTTCTTGGGTTTTTCCTCTCAAGATTTTTTTAAGCCCTTGCAAGCTTCTGGCAGGGCCTGCCAACATATTATTTCAGAAGTGACTAGTGGGGGCTTTGTAACATAAGCATGAGTGTGGGAAGAGTCAAACAGGTAATAGTACATATATAATAAAGCATGGATGGTCAGATGATGTACAGGGCTTCACCCAAGATCTCTAGGTAATTACTTGCAAGGGATTCCAACTGTTATACGATTCCAGTTTTTAAACAAGAACAACAGGGACAAAATATCTCCCCCAATATCAGTCTAGCAGCTGAAATAAAAGTTTCAAAAAGAAAGAATTAACAAAAGTGTCATATTTGTTGTATCCCTTGAAGACAATAAAGATAAGGTCAGAAAGAAGCTCACAATGCCTCGTCTGACTTCTAGTTAATGCGCCTATTCTACGAAGAATGATTTAACAAGGACAAAGCTTCTGCAGCTCATTTATGGCCTTGAATAGGTGTTCCATTGAGGTAATCAACCCCCTGAAGACAGCAATTCTCCTAATTGGTTAAATACACTCTAATGGTGGGTCATCAGTTGTCCTACATAGAAGGGCACATGGCTGTTAACTGTGGATACCAAATTAATTATCAACTATTATAATTACAGGGAAAATGCTTCCCTTGTAAATGCTGTTGTAAGTCATCCAGTTGCTTTCCCAATGGCTCCCTCTGGCCCCTTTTAATGAAGTGGGTAGTTTTGACTGGGTAGGTATGACAGCTGGTGTGATCTTCCTGAATGGCTGCCTCTCCTTCCCTTGTCTGCCAAAGGCCATTTGGCTGTGGGAAAGCGTTGGCACTTTCCACACGCGTTATGTCGCAGATGACCCTGACAGCAAAAAGTGCTCCACTTTAAATATCAGTGCATAGAAAGACATGTAATAACACTTGCCCATCTTGGATTAAGTAGTATTTCAGAATCTCGTCAACCTTGGAGGTTGGGGTCGCAAAGCAGCTCTCCACCAAGGTCTCCAGACCACTCACGTGTACCAATGGCTCAATCCCAAAATACAAAGAATCTCTGAGTTTGAGAGAGGGGAGAGTGTCCCTGTAGGTCTCTTCAAAATCGCTGTCTTTGAAAATCTCAAGAGTGAATGGGAAGACACCTCGGTTGCGGCTCATAATCTCCAGTGGTGTGTTCTTAACATTGGGAATGTAACCCTCCGAGATGGTGTACTGGCGAGGGAATTCACAAGTTATAGGGATCAGCAGCTTGCCGGTTCGGACAATGATGTCACCATTACTGCCAGGAGTTTGTTTTGGCAAGCCGGTCACCATATTGGTAGCGATGATTTTGTCATTTGCCACCTGTAACCAGAGGGAGAAGGAATTATTGTTGAAAGATATGAATAGAGACATCAGGAACAACTTTATGATAACCAGCCGTCTCAGAGAACCTGTGGGAGTGTACAGAAAGGTACTGGGAATCCTAAGACATTTTTGAAAGTAAGTTTCTAGTCCATGTGCTTGTAAATATTCAATCCTTCAAAAAAAACCTTTGGGTTATGAAAGTGGGATATTGTGCTTCTGTACCAACGATTAAAAAAGCCAGGAAATGATCTGATATTGTTGTATAATGTCATGTCTGCATTGCCAGCAGGAAAAAAAGGATGTCAAACTTTACATAAGAAGAGGCAGCCTGAATGTTGTCAACACCAATGGCAGCAGTCAAGATGGTCTACAGGATACCCCCTTCTGCTCACTACCATTTGCAAAGGGACACCATACGGAAAATCTCAGAAGCTGACTCCTTTTTTCTTCAGTAAACCACTTCTCACCCAAACATAAAGCCATTTTCAGGGCTGTTTTTCAACAAGGGTGAATGATAGTGAGCAGAAGAAGGCATCCTGTAGACCATCTTGACTGCTGCCATTAGTGTTGTCAACATTCAGGCTGCTCTTTACTATGTAAAACTTGGCATCCTGTAGCTGCTGGCAATGCAGGTACGATATTGTGCAGCAAAGCCCCAGCTGAGGAGAAAGGCAGGGGACAAGGGTTACTTTTTACCTCCCTTCTGTCTCCCCAACCTTCACCCCGATGTTCTTTCCTCATGATACAGCTGTTAGTTGCTGTTGCTGCTGTCTGCTTATTCATGAGTAAACTGGGTAAAGCTTGCTTTGAATGGATCTGTAGCCTGGGAGATGAGGACCTGCTTTCCCTGTCCCTCTGCAGAGGATCAGAAAAAGACAGCTGATCAGGCTACAAGGAATTGTTTGCTGTGGGGATGGGATGGGCCCATCACTCCTCCTCCACTCCTCAACAGACCCTTTGTAACCTGATCCACCCCATATCCAAAACAGCCAGTGTGGAAAGGCCCATAGTCACCATCCACCAGAAGTGACTTGATGGCACATAGCATCTTCAGAGTTTCTTTCTTAATGACCAAACAATGGTATAATGACAAGGTGAGTGGAATAGGCACCCAGGTTCTGCTAACATTGATGCAAATCATCCCCAATGACACAGCAAAAAACAATAATTTCATAGCTTAAATGAGTGAGCTTCTGAATATTTTTATTCCTTATTTTTAAAATATCTTTTAAAAATTTTTACTTCAGAAATAGAAATTCTTTTTAATGTCTGCTTGGCCAGGAAGGAATTTAAAAGTCATTTAATTTGGTCCTCACTGGCAGTTTCAAAAGTCCAGCTCCCCGCCACTCGCTTGCAAGAATGTTTATGTTTAGAATGTTCATGCTGATAAGAAAGCCATAAGAAATGACTATTTTTCAAAGTCAGTATTAGAGCCCTGGTGCCTGGATTCTTTCCAAATGACAAAAGAGTCTGGGACTAACCACTAACCATTCATTTTCAAGGTAAGCAAGTTTGGTCTTTTCAATGTATTTGATCTGTTTTAAATTTGCAGGCACAGAAGGTCAAAGATGGACAGCTTTACTTTTAAAATATTAATAACTTAAAAACAGTTTGCCCCACATATCCCCAGATTTGGCACAGAGCAAGAGCAGATTGTCTCCCACACCTGCGCCAAATTTGGTGCTGATCTGAAGTCCACTTTTTAAGTTACAATTATTTGTTTGGGACAGTCCTATTTTTGGAGTTGGCTTATGGAATGTTGAACTGGGCTTTTACGTACATGGTATCTATTGCTGCATGCTCGTGCAGCAATAATATAGCGAAAAATGCTAGTGCCTACTGAAATGTCAGATATGTAGATATAAGATTTCCAGTGCCTAGGGGAAGGTCTTTGGTGCTTTGTATAGGGCTTTGACCTTCTGCCATGATTAGCAACACCAGAATAAATTATGTAAATTAAGGGACATGGGGATTTCTCCTACATTTCAGAATTCAGTGTGTCATCAATTGTTACTTAATAGCTAGATGCAAATACACTCTAGCTTTTATAATTAACAATTATGTGCTGTCACATTGATTCTGACTTATGAAAACACCTCCCGGGGGTTTTGGCTCTGAGACAATACAGCTTCCCCAGAGCCACACAAACTGGTCCTTCTTCTAAAAGACACAACAGGGAATCAAACTCCCAAAACCTATGCTCCAACCCAGTGAGTTATCCAGCCAGCTTAGCTTTTATAGACTAAATTTAAAGGCACTTCAGCTCAAAATGTAGTTGTGAAGGAAGCCTGGAAATGCTTTTTTTAATTGGCTAACATAATTATGACACCATCCTTTAACTCCCTCAGGATCATTAACTTGGAACTATTCAATATTGTGGCCCTCCCCACCCCCACCCCCAGGTCTGCTATAGTTCTCTGTCCTCACTGGTCAGGCCCCAAATGCTACCGTGTTTCCCCAAAAATAAGACAGGGTCTTATATTACTTTTTGCTCCAAAAAATGCACTAGGGCTTATTTTCAGGGGATGCTTTATTTTTTTCAAGTACAACAATCTACAAAGGCATGATCTCAGGTTTCCCTCGCCCTTCTGAGCAAAAGTGCAATCCTTACAGTAGCTAGAAGAGAAATGGATTTCCCCAAGGAACAGTATACAGTCACAAACTATGTTTGCTGTAATATAAAGTATTGGAGGGTGGTTTGGTCTTGAATGTATGATTAAGAGCCATTAACTTTACAAAAGACCTGCTCCTTATTTGTTAATATTAACCAATCCAGCTGCCTGTATGTTTTGTATTTTCCTTCTAAGGACTGTCAACGATGAGCTATGGAGACTGTCAGGACCAGCACATGCATGCCCCAAATTAACATTGCCCCACTGATTCTATAGCATTTTAGATTTATTATTGCATGAGCTGAGAGTTTATGTGGGCCACAGCAATCACAACAAAACATTTGTTTCAACCTAGGAGGACTTTTGTGGAGTTTGCAGATCTTATCTGTTTGGGAAATGGAGGGACACGGAGGAACACACATTCTATACCCCAATTCCTAGGAATATACTGGATGGGAGGTGCAAAGAAGAAGGCAGAAGCAGTAACCATGCAGATTGATAATTAGATGATTGGAAAAAGAGGCCATAGAAGTTCATCTGATGCCTTTATGATTGCAATGGGAAATCCTTTGGTTGGGGGCCCAGGTAAAGCAATGAGAGCAGCACTGTAAAGTGTGACAAGAGAGAAACACTAAGTAGGCAGATTCTTGTTTCTCTTGCTGTCAAACAGGATGGCAAACTTCATATCCTCAATATGGCAACTGGGTGAAAGCAGGATTTGTACGGACTATGACCGTATGGAAATCTGACAATAGATTTTATCAAAGAAGGTAAAAGAGACACAAAGTGGATGTATCTAACTCAGCTGCAGGATCAGAACTCTCATTTTTCCCCCCATGAACTTGTTTTCCTTAGGGGCTAAACAGCATTGTTAACAGCTGTACAAAAATGTAGGAAAATGAACATTAAATAGCACTAAGCTATTCAGTTGTGGCTGGGAGTGTAGGAGGAGACTGATGATACCGTTATCTTGGTGGCCAATTGGGAAGCCATTTTAAGTCTCCACTGTTGCCAGTTCATTTTCTTGATAATTGCAACAACAACAATAATGATTCTTTTTCATTTAATTGTGTGTGTTCTCCTGAATTGTCAGGCTGGTAGTGATATCTGAGGGTCAACAAAAGCACATGCTTAGCACATTTTTAGAAGAGATACACCCTCAAGTACAGAAATATGTTGGCTTTCTCAAAGCATATAATTTTCCCCCAGCTGTGTTTCTTGCATTTAGCATGCGTTGTTTTGTGATTGGTCACTGGAAAGTAAACATTGGCTTAATTTACAAGTCTGATTGCCAAGAAGACACATATTTGTGAGGAAAGCCTGTTGTGAGAGGGGAAACTGTTTAACGGGAGGAAATATGCATTTCCCTGTAATGTGTAATGAAGAGGTGGCCATAATGCACACACTCCCAATCTGCCCCACTAATTTTTTAAAGCCACTGAAAATTAGCAGCACAATATGCCACCCAAAATCAGTTCTAGCCGATTCCCCAGCATCACAGTGGCTATTCTTTGCTTATTTAAACTTACTTTGACTTATATGTATCTCCAGAGGGAAAGATCCAAAACAATGGATTCAAATTATGAAAAAGGAGATTTTGCCTAAACATTAGGAAAAACTTCTTAACGGCAGAAGATAGACTGCTTTGGAGGGTGGTGGACTCTCTTTCACCAGAGGTCTTTAAACAGAGGTTAGGTGGCCATCTGTCAGGGATGCTTTAGCTGTGGATTTTATGGCAAGGGTTTAGACTCAATGACTTTGGGGTGTCGCGTTTCCCACGTGCCCCCTGTTTACTATTCTCAGACAAAGGCTCACATCGCATTCTCTCTTCGCTGCCACCAGTGGATTACTTCAATCCACAATATAAATGACGTATGTCTGAACACTTGTCATGTGAACAAAACAGAACTTATTTATTGAAGGGAAGCAGAATGAATAAAAACAGAAGTCTTTCAGCTATTCAGTGTACACAAGCATTTCATCATCAGTTCCCTCAGTACCATATTTTTCTGTGTATATGACCCTCTAATGTGCAAGACGACCCCCTAATTTTGACCCTTGCCGGAGGAGCAGTTAATGGGCAACTGCTCCTCCACCTCCGTCTCCTGCTGCTGCTGCCTCCGCCGCCCGATCACCTCCTCCATTGCGACTGCCGGGGCTCACCTCCAGCTCACATTGTCACCGCCTTATCCCCTGCCAGAAGGGAGCACTGGAGGAAGCAATGCGGTGGCAGCAGTCAATAGGCAGCAGCAAGAGGTGCGAGAGCGTGCACAAGCGCTCCTTTGCCTCCGCCTCCTGCTGCTTCCACCACTGGAGGGGACAAGGCAGCAACGTGAGCCCCGCAGTCACACTGGAGGAGGCAATGGACGGCGGCGGCAGCAAGAGGTGCCCAAGCATGCATGAGTGCTCCTTTGCCTCTGCCTCCTTCCGTGTATAAAACGACCCTCAATTTTCCCCCTAATTATTTTAGGGAAAAGTGTCATTTGATACATGGAAAAATACAGTACATAGTTTTTCTCAGCTTACAGTCTCATTACCACCCTCTCTACCTATCTCCCTAACCAGCCCTATCTAACTCCTCCTTCTCCAGCCAAGCCTTATGTAGCTCCTGACTCTACCTCTCCAGCCCTCTCATAGGTTCATGTAAGTCAGCTCATGAATATGAGTGACATGAGTGACATGGGCGGTCGCCACATGGGGTCCCTTCCAGCTTAACAATTCTGTGATTCTCTGATTTATTGAATCTAGTTTGACCCTCAGAGTTGAGAGAAAATCCACATTTCTGGGATTCTTCAGTTAAGGCCAAGTCAGTTAGGCTGGTATGATTAGTACCAACATACATTTGTAGTGTTGACGTATTCTTCATTGTCTTCTAACCTATACCAGAAGCACACATATGGGATGAGGCTACAGGACTGATAATCTGTACACAAAAACACAGCCTCTTGCAACCAGCATGAAAAGCAATTACTGCTACATACCTCTACAGTCGTGCCACAGGATTTTAAGGAGAAGACAATATTGACATGCGTGCCATTGGAAACTCCTTTGCATGACCCATTGATGAGTGAGAGATCCATCCCTCCAACCAGATCTTTAGGGATGTTCACTTCTATGGAGGTAGATTTGCACAGAACTGGGACTGGGGGAAAAAAGACAGATATAATTAAGTGTGCTGAATCACTTTGTGAGGAAAGGCAGAAAAGGCAGACGAGTCCTCCTTTGATACCTCTTGTCCCTCCAGAAAATGCTTCTTGACAGATGCTCAACTTGCCCTATGGAAACCTTGCTTTGATTTGCTGCTTGTTAAAGATGACAATTATGTTAGGCTTTCGATTCCACTCCATTTATTCCTCAAAGAGTTGTCTGTCTTCTACACTGTGACATTCCCACCCCTCAGGATGTGAATTTCATTGTACTTATGTCATATTTCTGGGATCCAGTCATGTTAATAGCACTTTTATGATGGGTCACCAACAGACTGAGTTATTGTTATTTTAAAATTCTAATCTTCTATACAACAAGGATTCTTCCAGATGGGAAATCTCCTCCAGATGGCTAATGCTGTACCAGAAGTGGTGAACTGGTGTTCACAGCCTAGGAAAGCTGCAGAGTGGTGGTGGTGGTGGTACTATAACATAATAATGAGAAACACCAATGTAACTGCTGGATTTTCTTCCAAATTATAGGAGATGTATTCTCCAGCGTAATAGAGGGCATGCCCATGGCCTTCAAAAGGATTCCCTTCCCCCATCAAAACAATATTTGGATGTGAGCTTGAAAATTTAAGATGTGCAACCAGGCACCTTTTGTCACAATGCCATCTAATCAGTATATCTGCAACATTTCCCACATCAGTGAAAGTCTCATTGTGCCATTTCCTGGGGCCAAGAAGTAAATTTCTTCTATAAATATGCAACAAGAGTTTTCATACATTCTTCGCCACATTGTCAGCCACAACATAATGTTACCATAAGACTGGTTCAGTCACAACCTTGACATTCCTCCCTGGGAAAAATAGCTCCATACCTATTCATTTCGTGTAAGTAAAAGAATGTCACACTTTTCAAAGTGGCTCTGTCTGTCATTCCAGATGGCCTGTGACCAGAGTGGGAGGGCAACATTTGGGATAGAGTAACCGCCGACTCAGTCCATGTGCTGCCTTTGACTGTTGTACAATGTGATAGCACTTTCTTGTTTCACAATTACAATGCATCCTGTTTTGTCCAAGGCACCCATCTGGTAACCTAAAGTCCAATTTACATATGATTATATAGACACAGAGAACCCAAAATCCAGTGGAAGAAAACAGCACTTTTTTCAAATGATGATTGCACATACCTTATGCATGCAAATGCACAAGGAACTGCAGCAGAAGGGCCTGCTTGCTTGACCCAAATACAGGTGCAGTCTGGCTTTTGTTTTTTACAGGATTCTCATCTGTGTGTGTGTAGATTGGGGGTGGAGCAGAGAGTTCAGTGCAAACAAAATTATGTTCTCCACTCACCCCCCAGAAGTTGGGTAAGCTACAACTCCCCTCAATCTCCCAGCCAGCATAGCAAGTGGCATTCCAAATACAGAGGGGCACAAACCTAGGTTTGGAGGTTCATGCTGGTTTGTATGTGCTACACCATAGGCACCGCATGTTCCCTTCCCCGACCTCCCTGGCTGGATCTCCCACTCACCAGTCAGCGTGTGCTCCTCTCCTCCTCCTCTTCAGCTGTTTGACCAGTCTCCAGCAGCAGCATGGGCTTCCCCGCCTCACCTCCTTGTTTGATAGCCCACCCAGACAAGGAGGCGGGACAGGCAACTCTGTGCTTCTGTCAAGGACTGGTCAAACAGCTGAAGAGGATGAGAGGAGCGTGCCCCTACTGGTGAGTGGGTCGTTGGATGGAGAGACACGGGAAGGGAACAACACATGAACTGGCACGAACCTCCGAACCAAGGTTTGCGCCCATCTCTAATTCCAAACTCTGTTCATCCTGGGCATGTGCTCACTGTACACAAAGCAGTAATCAGAACAGGCCTAAATCCGAGTAACTGAGCTTAGTCAGGGTATGCCTTAAGGATCTTCTCCCACACATGCATTGAAAGAAAGGTAGGGGTCACATGAGCTAAGCCCTCTCCTTCCATCAAGAGTTACTGTGGCCACACGTTCCACTGTGGACACCCCTAGTGGTGGAAATACTGTATTTCCAGCATGGGAAATGTCTCAAGACATAGTACTGCTGTACGCCTATAGAATTCTCCATGCAAAAGTGGGCTGGGGTGGGAGGCAGCCCAGTTGGGCCAGGTCCCTCTTTGCACAAAGGGAGAGCTTTCACATACATCAGTACGCAAACAGAGCCTTTTTGCCTACCAGCTAAAAAGGCAGGTGGCAGGGGGTTGTTTCTGCTGTAAGCAGCAGTGTGCAGCTCTGCACAGCAGGCATCAGCAGGAAGGGAGGTGCTAGCCAGCCAAGGACCAAGCCCTCCCTTCACTTTTGTTATTGTTCTGTGAAACTGCCTTCTGCAGTTCCCTGTTTTTTTCAGTCCAAGATTGCATCCCTTCACATATTATTAATAGTAGTAACATTTATATTTATATCCCACCTTTCCTCCAATAAGCTCAAGGCAGTATCTTTGGCTTTCTTCTTCCCCAATTTATCCAGTGAGGTCAGTCAAGGGGAGAAATAGTGTGAGTCCAGGGTCACCCAGTTAGTTTCATGGCCTTCTGAACCTGCATCTCCCAAATCTCAGCCAAGCCACTATACCACTTCGCGCTCCCCCTTAGCTTTTGGGCAGAATCCTATTGGTGATCATGCAAAGTCTGTGTAACTTGCAGCTAATGGATGAAGTGCTGGCATGTATCTCACTTGCATAAGTGGGTGTGTGACCAGGCACGTGAACAGCACACACTCAGGCACCTTGTGAATTAGCTGCAGCAAGTTACATAAACCTTGTGTGAACACCAATCGGATTCTGGCTGTAGTGTAAGTAAAAAAGAAGCTGTTTTCACACTGTGCTTCACAAATGTGAATTAATTAGCACTGGTGATGCTTTTATAGCATGAACAATGCTGGCTACCAACCGGCATTTTGATTGTGAAAATATTGCTGGATATTTTAATTTTTGTTAGTTGGCATTCTTTGGCTATGATGTTAATCTGATTCATTTTGAATCCTTCCAACAACACAGTTTACACATTGGTATTGTTCCTATGAATAGGATAAGAAATCATAGAAATATCCGAAGAACTGTGAAACTAAGTCCACCAAGACAAAGGAACACCAAGCTTCTTTCAACCAGTTCCACGTTAGAGAGCAAAGTGTTTTTTTATATGGAGGGGGCGTTTCAAAATAGGTTTGTGACACAGCACAGCCATCTGTTTAAATATGAAAAGCAAAACAAAAATTCCACTTGGATAGGGTAAGCCTGAGGCTAAGTAATTTTCTGGATCCAGGCCAAGGAGTTTTGCTGTCAGATTCTTGGGAAAGTCAACGTACTTCCATCTTGCTGCCAATATACACAAGCAACAAGCCATGTTTGCCAGCTTGCCTCTTGAAGAGATCTTTCAGGAACAGAAGGTGGATAGTTACTTTTTGGGCTCTGATACCCAGAATCTTCCATCCAACATGTCATGGTGGCTGGGAGATTTAGCAAAGCTGCAGTTCAAAAGTCACTTTTGCAAGCTTTGCTCAGGAACCATGGCCGTTCTTCATTCCCTTTGTACCACCCCATCTATTGACCATACACTGTCTGAAACCATGTGCTTCACAAACAGGAAGTTTTTACTGTTAGGAAACAACACTTCTAACTCTATGCTTTCTAACTCTCTCCTTTTAACTTGAATCTCTAATAATTTCTTATTATCTCTATCTATAAAATATTTACTTTCTAAATCTTTTTATGATTCTTCTATTTTTTAAATATTTTCTTCTCTCAGTTTTTTTTATTCTACATGATTCTCTTATGGCAATTCCTCTCATAACCGTTTTCATAGTGTCCCATAACACTCCTATTTTACTCCCACCTGCTTCATTTATTGACCATATTTCCATCCATTCTTTCTTAGCTATATCCATTACATCTGTATACTGAAAAATATTGGAATCTATTCTCCATCTTCTAGCTTCTCTGTAATCTTTCTTCACTTTCATCTCCATCATCATCAACGCATGATCCGTTATTTTTATCACATTAATATTTGTATCTACTACTTTAGAAATTAAATTTTGAGATATAAACATAAAATCTATTCTTGAATAACTATAATGTACAGAGGAATAATACGTAAATCTTCTTTCATCTCCCTTCAATTCTCTCCATATATCTTTTAAATCTGTAGTTTTCAATATCTTACTCAACAGGGTACTTCTTTTATTCAGCTCATCTTTTTTACATACAGTTTTATCCTTTACCTTATCTAAAACCATATTAAAATCTCCTGCCATAATAACATATCCCTTTCTAACCTTCTCCATCTCTTTAACGACAGTTTTATAAAATTATCCTTGATTCATATTCGGTGCATAAACATTTACTAACGTATAATCTTCTTCCCCCATTAGTCCCTGTACTATCAAATATCTACCATTACTATCTTTTACTACTTCTTTTACCACAAATTCACAATGTTTAGAAATCAATATCGCTACACCTTTGGATTTGGAAGTCCCAAATCCTTTTTCATAAATGTGTATATTTTGTAATTTCAGTTCATTAACTCCATCCTTTGAGTCTCTTGTAGGTAAATAATATCCACCTTGTTCTTCTTCAATAATGTTTCTCTTCTCTTCCTCTTTGTTACAGACCCTAGACCTTTCACATTTAAAGTAGCTACCCTTATGTTTTTCCCCATATCCGTTCTATATCCCATCTCTTTTTTTTGGTCTCGTTGTGCATCCCACAAAACAAAAACACCCCCAAAAAACAAATTCACATTGTTCCCTATCTAATCCCCTATCCCTAACTTCCCACTCTACACTAAACCTCTTTTCCTCCCCCCCCCCACTTCCCCGCACCTCACTAAGGTTTGACGCGAGCTCCGGGAGGGAGGGAGACGCCACCCAGACCAGTCTGGACCACAGCCAAATCCTCATTCCTATTTCACCCTACTCTGTTTTTTTCCCCCTTAATACCTTCCCTTCTTTCATTTGACTTGTTTATTTCTCTTAAAGTCCTTATGCCTTAATCTTTCCTCTATCTTCTCCATCCCCACAAAAAGAAACAAAATAAGCAAACAGAACAACAAAAAACAAAAAACAACAACAAAAACAAACAAAACAAAAAAACAAACAAGACAAAACAAAACAAAAGGGGGAGGCGGGACAGTGTAAAAAACCTTTAAAAAAATGGGGGGAAGGGACAGTATAAAAAATTTAAAAAGAGAAAAAAGAGGGAAAGAGAAAAGAAAAAGAAAAAAAAAAAGGGGGGGGGAGTCTTCAAGCATCAAATGGTTTCTCTCAGTCCAGATATCTTCTCTTTCATGTTTCCACTCCTTGCAGGCCTACTTGCTTGCGCCTTGGTCATCTTGATCTTCTTGCTATAGGCCCTACGCGACTAACAAGTCCTTGCCTTCTTCAAAAGAGAAGATTCTGAAGAGGACTCCATCTTTCCATATTTTTAAAAAGACTGGGTGACCCCAGTTGTATCTCCGTCCATTCTTGATTAGAATTGATGTAATGGGTTTCATCGTTTTTCTCCACTGTATTGATTCGTTGCTTAAATCCTGATAAATCTGTATTGGGTTTGACCTATAAACTAATAGTTCTGTTTTTTCTTTAGTGACCTTGAGAAATTGCTCTTTTTTTAGCATAGTTGAAAAATTTCAATATTATAGGTCTTGGCCTCTTATTTCTGGGGTTCCCAACAAAATGAATTCTCTCTATATATTCTTCAGCCACGTGCAGGGAGTTCATAATAGAATTTATCCAGGTCACCACTTCCTGCTTAAGGTCAGCTCCTTTTTGCAGCTTAAAATTCATTATTTTGATGTTGTTGCATATTGAGCTATCTTCCAGATAAATCACTTTCTTTTGCAAATCGTCTATCTTCTGTTGTTGTGCCTTTGTTTTCCCTTCATTCTGTTTTGATAGATCTTCCATTTGCTTTATTCTGTCCTCCATTTTTACTATGCTTGCCTTCATCCCCTGTACTTCTCCCTGGACTGCTTTCATGTCCTTTCCCATCTGTTGACATTCCTTCACTAAAGAGTCTATTTTGGAAAGAACCTGTTCCAGTTTTCTATCAATCTGGCATGGTATATCTTTAGCCAGATCTTTCACACAAGTTGTTAATTCGGCAATCTTTTCCCCCCATATTTCCTTCAGTAAGACTGCTCAGAGAGGTAGCCCCTCCCCCTCCTTTCCAGTAGCTTCCCGGGTCTCTTTAGAAACTTCTTTAGGAGTGGGGGATTCCACCTCTATTCGTCTTAAGCGTTCGAGACTACGATCTGATGGTTTTTTCTCTGACGACTCTTGTGTCCAACTTTTAGAACTCTTATCTCTATTTTTTCTCATAAGCAAAGCAGAAGATTCACAGGAAAACAAAGTAGTTTTTTACAGCTCATTAGCTGTTCAACTTTCACTGGCGTTCTTCCGAGCGAAAACGAAAGTGCATTCCCCAGATAAGCAGCCAGGCTTTTACAGTTTAAAAAGCACGTCTATCTCTGCTTGAACTTTTCACAAAGAATTTAAGCAGATTTACTCACATTTCAAGAAGGGGAAAAGGCATTTAGCAACTTATTTACATTCAGCAGGGCGAGGAGACGAAGACTCAGCTGTGCATCCCGTCCTGGCGGAAGTGACGTCCAGAGGGATTTGATATACTCGAGGAGGAATTTTTTCGAGTATAGTAATAAAAACTCAAAGCTTCTAGCTAGGGTAGCTCAAAAAATACAATTGGAGTGATCAGAGATAAAACAGGAAAGAATTGTAGCATAATGAAGGAAAAATTAATGATATTACAAGAATTTTACCAAAATTTATATAAAGGTAATAGTACATTGAAAGAAGATATAGAAAATTATACTAAAGAAAACTTAAAGAGTAAACTATTAGAGAATGATAAAAGAGAATTAGAAAAAGAGATAAAGGATGAAGAGATTACAGAGGTTATTAACAAACTAAAAAATGGTAAAACTCCAGGCTTTGATGGAATGGGATCAGAATATTATAAAGCTTTTAAATCAATACTGATCCCCAAGTTAAAAATACTTTATAATGGAATATTGGAAGGAGAGAAAATACCAGATTCTTGGAAATATTCATTAACAACTCTTATTCCAAAACCCAATGAAGATTTGACAGACCCCAGTTCGTATAGACCTATTTCATTATTAAATCAAGATGCAAAGATATTTACTGCAATCTTGGCAAATAGAATGAATAAGTTTATTACAAAATATATTAAAGAGGATCAAAATGGCGTTTTAAAGGAAAGACAAATGGAAAATTTAACTAGGAGGGTTTTGAATATTATATATAATATAGAAAAAGATAAATCAAAGGCAGGTATTTTATCATTAGATATTTTTAAGGCATTCGATTGTGTAGAATGGCCAACATTAAAGATCCTTTTAAAGGGTTGGGGTTTTGGAAAGAAATTTAGGGGGGTAATAGACCAATTATATTTGGAGAACACTTCTGCAGTAATTGTTAATGATGGAATGACAGAGCAGATAGCTCTAGGCCGAGGCACCAGACAAGGTTGCCTTCCTTCTCCAGTTCTGTTTTGTTTGATTATTGAAATGTTAGCAAATGCAATAAGGAATGATGATTTAATTGAAGGTATGGGTGAAAATAATAAAATAAATGTTAATTTATTTGCAGATGATTCCCTATTGACAGTGAAAAACCCATTATAGTATAGGCATACCAAATATAAAAAATTATTATTTGGCTAATCAGTTGAGGTTCATTGGGGAAATTATATATAACCCAGAAAGGTTAATTTGGTGGAAAATGGAATCATCAGAATTACAGGTGGATATTGAAAAGCATCTATTTGGTATGATTAAGAAATATAAAATAAGCGACATTAATAACCCATTTTTAAAGACTATGTTAAACATCTGGTACAAGCATAGAAAGAATTTATGTCCGGTTAACTCTCCATTAGGATTAGTGACTGAAATAGAGAATTTTCCTGCCAATAAGAAAGTTTATGCAGAATTATTTAAAGAAAAAAAAGTGATTAGATTAAAAGACTGGTTGTATAAAATGAGATCGAAAGATCAAATGAAACAAATCCTTCAAAATAAGAATATATCATGGTTGAATTATATGCAATTAGAAAGATGGACTAATGAATGGGTAAAGAAGTATAATAAAGGTAGAGAATATATTAAGTATGAACAATTTCTATTATCATATGAAGATATTCAGATGACCGATTCAGTTAAGGGTGCAGTGAGTAAAATTTATAGAGTCCTGCTTGATCTAGAAGAAGAAGAGACTGAGAAAGAAGGATTGAAGTTAGTGTGGGAACAAGACTTAGGAAAAAGAATAAATGATGAAGAATGGAGGAAGATGTGGAAAATGAGGGTTTTACGATTTATGTCGGTGAGAATAAGAGAGATTTTTTTCAAATTGGGTTTAAGATGGTATTTGACACCGACAAAATTGAATAAAATTAACGCTAGTTATCTGAATGTCTGTTGGAAATGTGAGAAGGAAATTGGTACATACTTTCATATGTGGTGGGAATATGAAAAAGTACAAAGATTTTGGAAACTTATCTTTAAAAAATTAAATGACATATGTGAAAAAATATATAGAATTTAAGCCTGAGATTGCTTTGTTATCAATATTTGAGAAGGTGGAATATGATAAGATGACTAAAGAATTGATCACCAATTTATTAACAGCTGCCAGATTAATAATAGCTAGGAATTGGAAATCAAAGTCTGAATTTCGAATGGAAGAATGGTATAATGAAATATGGAACATTGCTATAAATGATAAGTTAACTTGTAACTTAAAGGTTAAGAAAGGAGAGATGAAAAAGAATAATTTCTATGATATATGGGGCAGATTTCTTGAATATGTGCTAACAAGAGGAAAAGGGAAAGCTCCAAATCAAGAATCAATGCAGTTCTGGAGAAGAGGACAATAAAGGAAGAAGAAGAATAAAGATAGAGGAAGAAGAGGATTACTGCAAGAGGTCCCGACTATGGTGGTGGGGAACACAGTCGATTTGTATTTTGTTTATGTATTTTATGTTTATGTTTATGTTGTAGTTTAAGAAAAAAAAGGAACCAACACTTCCTTATTAAGTGTTATTATCTTGGGGACTGTTGATTATTCTGGCCATTCGGTTTCTGTCTGGAGAAGAAAATGGCCTCCAAGAGTCTGAAGATAGCCATTATTCTATTACATAAGACTGGTCAAGGCCTGCAGGTTTAAGAGTCAGTTTGTCCCCCAAAGGGATGTGCTGTAGAATGTAGATCATTCCCCCTCTAAAAGCATGGGTTTCCCTGGCAGTGGATTATTTCTAAACCTACACAGGCTACCACAGAGGCATCAATAGAAAAAGTACCACAGAACCCCTTCATGTTTACCTAAGTGGGTTTCTATGTTGCCATTAGTCTACGGAGAAACATTTGAACTGGGTGGTGGTGGGGAGATGGAGTCTGTTAGCAGCCATATTTGGAGTGTTTCTTTTTATAAAACAGCCTTGATTATTTTCCTGACACATAATTTTCAAGCTTGAGGGGTGGAGAGACTATAAATTATTTTTAGGGATGAAAGGTATGGATTTATGAATCCTGTTCCAGCATAACCGTTAGCAGCCATTAATTTCACTAGGTGTTCTCAAAACTATGAAAGCGGGTGTTCCATGTATCCGCATTTGATACATTGATCCACAGCTCCCTGGAATCTAAGATGAAATGAGAACTTTGAAGCATATCTTTTTTTCCTCTCCTTCTTTTAAGATGTTATTGTTCAGGTTTTGAAACCATCTGTCTGCTCCAAGGAATAGTTCTGGCATGAAAACATGACACTCATGTGCACATGGAGACACACAGAGAAGAAATATTCCTGGGTTTCCCTCCTGATTTCACCCAGGGTGCTGTTTGACAGGAAAGAAGAAAATGAAAAGCCAGGACTCGCTCGCTCTCAGCTCTGCCCTGGTAAGAGTCACAAGAGAGAGAGAGAAATCGATGGATAGTAGACCAGAATTGCAGAGAGCAAATCCAGGGAGGGAAGAGAACAAAATAAGATAAACATTGTTTTCAAGCCCCTGAGGAGCAATTTGGAAAGTATTTCCAATAATGCCTGGCAGACAGATAACTTTGCATAGATGAATTGATCAGCTCACAGCCTTGATTTAGGACATTTATTAAGTTCCTCAACAAACTCTTTGATAAATGAGCATACCTGCTGCATATCTGATGTTTGGGTCCCAACCTGGGGTGGTGTCTCGCATTTGATCAAGTGAGGCAAGCAGAGAAAATACGTATTTCTCCATAGAATCATTTTTTTAAAAATAAAACAACAACACACACTCCAAATTACATAATTCATCTAAGACTCTCATCTCCCACCCAGTTGTAGGCAACTAAGGGCCAAGTGGGACCTTACAGCAGCAGACTTGTGTCCATGAAGCACTGCAGGCCCTAACGTTGGCCAGGGTGAGGCAGTTGCCTCAGGCAGCAGATGCTGGAGGCAGTACAGGGAGGCCCCCAGGACTTTCTCTTCAGCCTTTTACACCTCTTTCCTTCTCTTAGAGGGCAGAGCTGTGTTGCTGGCCACACAATTTGCCATGTGCTCTTTAAACAGGCCTGGTGTCCTCAGGTGTAATGGAGGACCCTATATGACTGCCAGTGTTGAAATAGGGTTCAGCTGCTAGGACAAACCAACTGATGTACATGGAATGGAGGCAATGCTGCCTTGTCTTTCGCCTCAGGCAGCAAATGTTTTGTGCCAGCCTTGGTTTATGGTGAAAGGTGAGCATGTTAAGGGGACACTAAGCCATTCCCTTTCTCCAGCTTTCCCCTGGAACTATGCTCCTTAAGCTCTCTCTTCTCTCAGCCAGAAAGCTTACTGCAGATGCTGGGGGGAGGGGGGGAGACAAAGCTGGACATACTGTAGGAAAGAGACTAGCATCCTTCTTCACCTCACTCTTTGGCACTTTAAATTAGGCCCTCCTTCCCATCTCACAGGTTACATGTGATGGGGAGTTTGGAAAAGTTACTGTGAAAAGGAACTCCCAGAATTTTGAAACCAGTACAGCTGATTGTCATATTGGCTTGGAGATTCTGGGAATGGTAGTCCAAAAAGTAACTTCTCCAAGCTCTGCTGTACCAGCATATACACCAATGTGTAGAATTGTCATGTCTTCTTTAGATCCTATCTCTCCACTTAACCCCATTTCAATCATTTGCCATCCTCAAAAACACCCTTTATTCTCAACACATTCTTATCTGAATCAGTACCATTTATTATTGTCACTCGCAGTGAGATAAATCGTCTTTAAATTGCATCTTCTCAGCCTCTGTTCTTCAGCTTCACTGTTCCGGAAATTACCAACTAACATAATTGCCTTCCTGCCTATTTTCTTGTTTTGTTTTCTCTGATGAAATCTGCTGTACCAGAAGTGTGCATGTCTTACAGGGCCTTCTAAAAGGTAAATTATTTCTGACTAGCAACTGCTTAGTAAACATAACATCCTGAATCTGGCTGAATGACTAACATTTCCTATCAGTTCATGGCAAAAGTGAACAACAGTGGAAGCACTGATATGATACATGCAAATGGCTTTGGGTAACTGCTGGCATTGTTAACTGTTATACCACCATGCATCTAATTATTAATTTAAAAACTGTATTTATGCAGTTGAAGGCAGAGTCTGCACTTTATGTCCCTATAAACGGTTGTGTAGGTGGCCCTAAATCTGATTTGCTAAATAAAGAGCAAGGACTGTTCATTTGTTAACACATTGCCCTCCTGAACAAATGTGAGACATCTTTCCATTCCACTAGATTTTCAAACTGAGCTGAGGGACTCTTGACTGCAGGGGGTACCCCACCAGTTAGCCCTGGGGGCTCATCGCCCCTTAGAACCCCTAGGGACTGCCCCACCATTGGACGTCCTGTTTTTACAACTGAAATTCAGCAACTGCAGCAGCTCTCAGGAGCCTACTAGAGCATCCCTTTGCACCACAGAGTCCTGTGAAGCCATAGTTGGTATGACACATTTGCTCTATGCCTCAGCATCTTATAGGAAGATGGTGTTGAAGATGAACCCACCAAAAGCTTCTGACCAATGTGGGGACTCTCTTTCGTAGGCATCGCCATTCCTCTGTGACCCAAGAATATGGAATAGTATGTTTGCCCATCAAACTAGAAAATAAGAAATGGAGTGCAGGAAGTGGAGAAATGTGCAAGCTTGACTTGCACAAATGATGCCATAGAGTACCACTAGGAGTCAACAGAAGTAGAGCCAGGTAGTAGTAGTCCCTTGATGTGCATGTTCTTTGCATTGTTTGCTCACTTAGAAACTGAGACATTCAGACTTGAATTTGTTTTCTTCCACACACCTTTCCCTATCTCTTCTAGCCAGGTTGCCAGTGGTAGCAGATTCTACCTTCTCTCCCTCTAAGATATGTAGTTCATAATGACAAAATTTCTCCTCATTGAAGACAGACTTTCAGTGATGGTTCCAAATGCCAGGTAACATGAAGTATGGCTGCTATTGCCATGGGTTTTTGTCTTTTATTATTATTATTGTTATTAAACTGTTGCCTGGGGTGTACACACAAGAGGGCTTTAACTCCTATAGGGCAACTGAGGCTTTGCCCTAGGGCAGCTGTTCTCAGCAGGGGTCATATGCCCCCCTTGGGGGCCTTGTCACATTTCAAGGGGACCACAGACTGGAAACAATTCTTCACACACCACTTTATATATGGCTCGCTATGCGACTTATACAATTCTGATCTGGCCTATATTTCTTTCATATTGTGTGCATGGTTGTGACAAAAAAAAAGTTGAGAATGGCTGTTCTAGGGCACTGAAATTTAGAGGGGACCAACACCTACAGGTGAATCTACTGATGACTGTTGGGAAAATAAACAGTGATACTTCTCACCCTTATTCACACGAAAACAGTTTTTTTACACCAGTAACTTTTTCTTTATTTTGGGGGCACCACATTTTCCTCTTTTTTGTCCTGATGGGAGCTCATACCCATTTCACAGTGTGGGTGGGAGACAGTGCCCTTTGCCCAGGGTGCCAACATTTCTAGTTACAGCTCTGACATACAGGTAAGAAAAGCGGTGAGGCGCCAAAGCCATGACCAAACTGAGGTCTTTTCCAGTGTCCAGCCAAGGGCTAGGAGAATAATATTGGCCTAGAGATAAGACTTAATATTTGAGTGACCTCATCTTTAAGAAGGGTCTTCTTTAAAATGTGCCTCAATTCCTGTAATAAATAATTTTGTGCCATCAAGCTGATTCCCACTTAGGGTGGCACTTTCCTGTTTGTTTTTAGGTATAGAATACTCAGGAGTGGCTTATCATTCGCTTCTTCTTCTGAGGGTGCCCTGGGACTATGTAGCTTACTCAAGGCTACACAGCCTGGCCCTTCTCTCAGGAGACACTGTGAGGAATCAAAATCCTACTTCTGGCTCTGTAGCCAGATACCTAACTCATGGAGCTATCCAATGACAATTCTGGATGGGAAGGAAAATGAAAGACGTAAGGAGCATTTTTCCCCTCAGCCATATTATCCTGGTTGAGGCCAACAGTACGGTTTGTTGTCCTACCTTGGCAGGTGTGGCCATCTTCTGACAAAGCAAGACCTCGCGGACACTCGCACTGGTAATGGTCTTCCACCATGACACAAGTATGGCTGCAGCCTCCATTTTTGTTGTGACACCCTTCAATCTCTAAGATAGAAATAATGTGCAAAGACATTACAAGCTTTATTGAATCCATGGGTGAAAAGGGCAACAAAGAACCAGTGTGGAGCTGTGGTTAAGTATTGGATTAGAAAAAAACTGAGGAGGCCTGGGTTCAAAGGGCCACTTGAACAGGAAACTCCTTAGCTGATTTTGGGTCAACCACCATCGCTCAACCTAATCTACATGACCATGCTTTTGAGGATAAAAATTAGAATGAAAACCATGGGAGAAAAATAAAACAACTAAATAAAACAAAACATAACCTATAACTAAATAATAAATACAGGATTTGCTGGCAACAGTGCAGGAAAGTCACTGTCTCCTCAGACAGAAGTGTTCAGGGAGCCCAACAGGATATTTTTATACCCATGGTGACGTGGGTACAAATCTTCCTGTATGATGCACTCGCTCACTAAAGAGATCCCTGCCAAGCTGATGTGCTGAATATGAACTTATTTAACCATGCATTACAGAGGAAGCAGTGGAAGAGAAATTCAGTCAAGATTTCTCAGACTCCAGTAACTGCTGTTGTACAAAAATGAGGTTTGTGAGCCTCAATCTTGATACCGGTCCCTCTTGTCAAGAGTCATTTAAACTGGGGCTCTGGTCACATGAGGGAAATGTTTTCTAGTTCTTCCGATAGCTTCCATACCTCTGTTGTACTGAATGGTGGTCACGTGGTTTATATCCCGGGACAAATGTCCCAATAACTTTTAGCAGTAGTGATTAATTTCCTCCAGTTTGAATCATTATGGCTGACTACACCATGGTACCAGTTTATTTTCTGTCTTGCTTCAAGGGGCAATTTAGCCCCTTGATTTTTATAAATATATCAGAAACAAGTCTCCCTCTAAGGTGCACAACGGCGCAAGTGAGCTTGACTCTGTCCCCCCTCTGCACAGCTTTCCACCTCCCCCGCTCACCCATAGCTATTGTTTCTAGCCCCTTTCGTTCCAGTTGCAATGGAACACCATGCGGGGGGGGGGGATTGGAAAAGGGGGGGTGGAAATTAGAGGGAACATAGATTGGAAAGGGGTTTCTGTTTAGGAAAGTGTCCTCTGTTGCACTGGCTGCTCTTGCAGAAATGCACTGCACACAATGGACTTGGGATATCTGCGCAGCAGTACTAGCAATCACACACACGCCCCGGTGACATTGGCATACCAACGGTTCAATGTATATTCCCATAGAAATAAATAAAAAATTATTACTCGCCAGTAATGTAATGGTGGCAGCCCCCCCCCCCCCCCGGTGACATACTTTTCCCAATGTATTGATGTATTAGTCACGATTTAAAATAATAATAATAATGTGTCCACTGCAGTAATGGCAGCCACCTTCCTAGCTTCAATTCTGAAAGAAGTGGGACAGGTCGTGCACACAGGTAATCCCAGTAAGGAATGCACCAGTACAAAAAAATTACAAAATAACACAACCCTCCTGACAATGAGAAAATGTTCCGCAGTTTCACTGCTAGCCAGGAAAATGTCTTGGTCTTGACTTGAAAAGAAAATACCGACATAATTGGTGGATAACTATATAACATTCCCCTCGTGTGACCCGGGCCTGGGGGAAGGACAGAACTGAGAGAAATCATTGCACGTATTGAGTATGGTTAATCATCCAAACATTGGAAGCGTACCCACTGACAAATAATATTTGAATTAGTGGCCCTAGTTTGTTTGTCAGGATCTCACCACTCTGAAATTATAAAAATGATTAAACCCCAGGTCTTTCTTCAAGAGTTTGTGGTCATGAAATGGACTGTTGGAGTTGCTTACGAAGTGAATGATCTCTTTCCCAGAATGGCCCATCAGTAAGTATGAAGCAGACAGATGCACCTATATTGCTCAATAAATTCCCCAAAGAGCCTTACGTGGGGTGGGGGTGGGGGGGAATGGCTCCTCTTACCTCAGTTTAAAGACTATCTATAAACTTTCCTATGTTTTCAGATAAAGGAACAATGTTTTTTCCTAATGCAAGCAGGACAAGGAAAATAGATGCTACCAGTCCATTTCCTCAAAAGGCCAGGAACTGGGAAAAAGAAATAGCAAGTCCATGAATGCATATGAAGACTCTTGATGCCTTCCAGGGTTAGACCAGTAGCCTGTTCAACAGCTACTCCCTGTCAGCATCCTAGTGCCAAGACATTAGTTCAAAGAACACACGTCTTTCTAAAAATTGCCAATATGGTTGTGGACTGAAAGAGCTGATAACTACTAGGTCATTAGGCAAGGAGAAGAAATCTAACCTGATCCTGCCCTTCCTGAGAAAAAAACCCACCTTGGATACTGCCGTTCGCATTGGGAAGATATTGCCTACTAGTGAAGCTTTATGGCAAGGATTATCTGCAGGATGCAGCAGGAAAAGAAAGGGTTAAAACTATCCGTGCCTGATCTACCCCAGTAATTAACAGCTCTTCCAGCTGATGCTGTCTGCAGTTTTAAAATCTGCTGTTGGATGCAAAGATGCATTTAATACATCCAGTCCCCCCCCCCCCCCAATTCACTACACACACCATAAAATATAAAATTAATTCATAGTCAGGATACATCCAGCTGGTCCTCTACATCATTTTTCATGCTCATTTTATATAGTTTTTTTTAAAAAAATATTTTTAAAACCATTTTCTATAATAAAATGGTGCTGCTTCCTAAGCAATGATGTTTAGCATCACGGCAGCAGAAATGAACTCCATTTTATTCCTGTGGACACAAATCTATGGTTAAAGTCAAGTCAGGGTGAGGAAACTTTCACCCTCCTGATGTTTTAGTCTTCATCTCCAATCAGCCCTCGCCAACATGACCCATGGCAAGGGGTCGTGGGAACTGCAGTGGAAAAAAAAAAATTCTGGAGGGCCAAAGTTTTCCTGTCTCTGCTGTCTCCAGAGTATTTCTCTTCCTCTCTTTTTTTAATGAGGGACAAGCAGATTCCCCCCCCCCCACCCCCTTTGTATTAAAAAATGTAGAAGAAATTGTAAAACATGGAATGGTGGTGAAGGAGGAAAGACAAGGGGAATTTTAATTTAATAGATGTGTCTGTCTACCTCCACATGCTCCACTGGGTAAAACCAGGAAGTTCAAGGTCAATTGACTTTTGATCCACCGGACATTCATGGTAGCCCCTAATGCGTGACTCACTTCCTGTTGTTGAGGCATAAGCAGCAAGGTGTCAAGATATTTTACCCTGTTTGTCTTGCATAAAAGCAGCCTCAATGAACAGCCACTAAGCTGTTTATGCAGGATGCTCTTCAAACATGCTGGACATTATCTGATGCTCCTGCTGGCGGTGAATCTTAGAAGTCTGTGATGCAATGATCAGAATCAATCAACATCTGTGGTCAGATGTGTCATTTCATGAAGATACATTCGCTCCATTGTCTCCATACTCACCTTCACAGGTCTTTCCATCCTTCCCCAGCACGCGTCCAACTCCACATTCACAACGGTAGGAATTCTTCAGGTTGATGCAGATCTCACTGCAGCCTCCATTGTTTCTTTCACATTCATTTTCATCTGTAGAGAGACAAAAATTCCAACTATTCTTTCAGCTACAGGCAGCTGGTACTGAGGACTTGGTATGTGCAAGCCACTGACTCTCTCTATCCATGTGGCTTGAACCCAGTATATTTTTGGGGGCCTTTGACTGGTCACTGTCCACTTCCTATTATGTTTTATCACAGAATAGCCTGTGATTTTTTAAAGCAACTACAATTCCAAGAATTCCTAGCCAGAATGGGAGTTGTAGTCCAAGAAAGCAACATTTCTAAGCTCTGCCAAAAAGGACATGGCCATGGCCAAACTGCTGTTCTCTTCAAAGGTGCTATTTTCTGCAAGCAAATCATTTGGGGACAAATAGCTGGTGAGGCCTCTATTATGCACTTCATCTGATTGGTCACAGTCTAAAAGCCATGCAGCTCACTTCAGATACAAAGCAATGAGCGGCCTGTCATCGACTGATGCAGCATCTTTGGGCTTGTCCTTTCTAACCAGGACTGAGCAAGATGGTTTGAAATTGGACTGGTAAGTCTTCTCGGACATAAACAACAAAGATTTAAAAAGGGTGCCCAGGTCCTAATCACCACCCACCATCAGTGCACAGTTGAAACTAATTTTCTTCCTACCAGTGGGTGACTTATACTGTCTTCCTTTGGATTAATAGCTTGCTTTGGTAGCAACGTATTGGAGTTCTGCCTGGAGTCATTCTCAATGCTCTTGGTTTTGATGGGTTTTAATGTAGCATTCAGCCGTTGGCTGGGACTACTGCCTAGCCTTATGATGGGAGAGTGAGCAAGCACTGATTAATAACTTCTCATATCATCTGCTTTGTACACTTAGGAGCCTACTTGCTTAGGATTGATTGTGGTTTGGTCATTTCAGTGCGGCATCTGAGTGAGGAGGGGCAAACATTTTATTGGGGCTGTTCCTGGCTCTGTTAAATAAATTAGTCCCTTTAAAATTGTAGCAATTTAACTATTCACAATATTTTTCACAAGTCATTTCACACAGGTTTTATGGGACCTGCAGCTCAATAAGGTTCACACTGTGTTTTCCGAATGATTTCTTTTGTCTTTCACAGTCCTATTTTGTACCTTCGTCTTTCCTTTTTCTCCAGCAATCTCTTTCTAGTGCTTTCTCCCTTCTTTTTCATGCCTCTCCATATTTAGCTTATGTTTCTGCTATCAAGGGGCAAGCACAAACTTAGAAAAATCCATCTGATAATAGCAGGTAGTGGGAAAGTACTGATTGTGAATTCAGCTGAATTATGAAACAGCAGGAAGGGGAGGAAAAAAACCTTCGTCCACAATCTGTTCATTCCTCCCTTTAAATCAGTGGTTCCCAACCTTGAGTCCTCAGATGTTCTTGAATTAAAACTCCCAGAAGCCTTCACCACTACCTGTACTGGTCAGGATTTTTGGGAGTAGTAATCCAAGAACATCTGGGACTCAAGGTTGGGAAGCACTGCTCTAAATCCTACTATGGTACTTTCTTGTTACAGCTTGTATGTCCTTACCAAGACATGTCTGTCCATCTGGTCCCAGTGTTGTCCCCAAAGAGCACAGACAGACTCCAGTGTCCAGACAGGAGCCTCGACAGTCAACCACATCACAGATGTCATAGAAATCTGCAGAACGACAAAAGAAGTAATAGTTCCATGTTCTCTGTTAAGTTAATAGTGTGGAAGGTAAGAGTCAAACTGGATACAACATAATCAGGCCTGAAGATTCAAATCCAATTGCCACAAATTCTTGTAAATAAATCCTTCCTGTCCTCACTTCTATCCCCCAAATAGATTTATATGAATCATATTTATACGTAGGGTCCAGGAAGTAAAGCAGCCACCTTCAGGGGAAAAAAATCCTGGGAAGATTTAGAACGGGGAGAAGGACTGAGCCTCCCTCTCCTTTTTGTCACCCATGTTTCACTTTAAATTAGGCCCACACTCTGCTTTATAGGTATTCAAGATGTTTGTGCTCCTATAACATCTCCTGTGCCCCTAAAGCAGATTACAAGGGGAATATCAGATGACAGGGTTATGGTGTCAGTCATTTTTAGTACTTTATTCTTGTTTATTCATCCTTTCATGAAATTGTCCTCAATTATCATGGTAATACATTCCACATGACATAAGTGTATTATACAAGCTTGAGTCTGTTATAATTTTGAATCTTGGTGCAATATATAACGTTTATAATGAGATGTAACAAATTATGGCAATGATACCTTGAATAAAAGTTAGTGGATAATCAGTGGATAATAATTAGTGATGAGAAACTGGTTAAAATCCTCTTGTGTTGTTAAAATGGAAGAAGGGAGGTGACATAACTCACAAGGACAAATAGTCACTAATTAATGAGTCTCTACTTGGATTCCTAGTCACACATCAAGCCATTTGATTGGTGCACCATGAAGAATCCAAGTGGGGACTTGTTAATTATTGGCAATTTGCTACTGTGAGTTAATGCCAGTTCCCTTCCACCAGCATAAATATGCAAGAAGATCTTGGCCACTGTATTCCAAATCCTTCACTGTGCACGAAAAATGAGTGATTAAGCACTTCAATGGAGAATGTATGGCTCTCTGTGCTTTGTTGGACTGTAGCTGCCACAAATCCTCATAACTGGCTATGCTGGCTGGGGCCTATGAGAGTCATTGCTCCAAACATCTGGAAGATCACACTTTTCCCATAGCTGTGATATACTCTTGTTATGTTATTGTTGTTGTTGTTTGGACTTATATACATCCCTGTCATGCGCAGTGGTCCCCAACCTTGGGCCTCCAGATGTTTTTGGACTACAACTCCCAGAAGCCTTCACCACCACCTCTGCTGGCCAGGATTTCTGGGAGCTGAAGTCCAAGAACATCTGGAGGCCCAAGGTTGGGGACCACTGTGCTAGAGCACTCTCTGGGCAGTTTACAACATAATTATGTAAATAACAACTTGTCCCAAAGCAAACTGGATACTCATTTTACTCACCTGGAAGGCTGAATCAACCTTGAGCCAGCTACCTGAACCCATCAGGATCAAACTCAGGCCATGAACAGAGGCTTAACTGCAGTACTGTAGTTTAACCACTGTGCCACGGAGCTCATCTCCCTCATGTTTTGAACTTACATACCGCCTCACATTGCAATACTCGTATTCAGGTAAAAGTTAGCAATGATTCAGTGTCTCCCCACACACAGGTGAGATAATTCCTCTTATTCAGTTCTTTATTTAAAATTATGTATATCTAAGATTCCTTCCCTAAGGAAATCAGAGCAACATACTCTACAAACAGCAAAATGGGATTTACATCATTTTGCAAACAACATACAGACAACACAGCTCACAATAGTAAGAATACCTCAGTGGATTCAAAAGTCTGACTGAAAAGAAATCGTGTAACTTCCTTTTAAATTATAGTCAGGGAAGAGAGTTCCAGAAGCCGGGGGTGGATGGGGCAAAAAAAGAGGCACCCTCTCACAGACATATTATTGTTATATGAACACTTGGAGGGATACCTCTTTGTTTGAAAAGCAGTGGCAGTCCAAATGGCCATTCCTAGCCTGGTTATTCAAGGTGCTGCTACCCTAATAATGAAGAGCCATCTTGTCCTGAACATGTTTGACTTATTGATTTGCTTTGTTCTAGTCCCAGTTTGATAAGTCTTTGAGTAGAAAGGGAGGTAATCCATACATTTCTCTTGCACAGAAGGAAAAAGCATTTCCAAGGTCAAGCATTTATAGTAAGGTAACAACTGTTTGTACCTTTCTTCTGATGATTTGCTGGAAACTCACCTAACTCCTTCAACTACCTCGATGGCCAGAATCCTACTTGTTTTCATGTGAGGCTTGTGCAATTTGCCATGAATAATTGCAGTTAATTGACAGGGTACCAGGACACATCCTGGCCATGTACTTGATCATGTGCCTACATACTAAGATGTGTCCTGGTACCTTGGCAGTTAGCTGTAATTAGCTGCAGCAGACACTCAAACCTTACGCTGGCACGAATAGGATTCTGGCAAAGATGTATTTATTTACATTTTTAAAATCTGTCAGTGCTTTGGGATAATTCAAGACACTGCAGACTGTATGTCATCATGCAAGTGCCTCCTGTAACGCATAAATCAAACTGTCATTATTACTGTATCAAAGACAGTGCTTGTATATTGCTGTATGTGAGAATCATACTGGAAGGCTGAAATTGTGATCTTGGCAGTAAAAGACATGTCTGCTTCTCTAAGATGGAAAAGATTTTAATTCAAAGTTAAGAAAACAAGCTCCTCTGTTTTTCATGTTAGTTTAAGTTAGTCAGTTGTATAAGAACATTGAAGTTGTATTCAGTAATAATATCAGACAATCCAAATCAATTATCCAGATTGTTTTGTCCATGGAGAGACAGAAGGGTTTCCTAAAGGTGTTAGACAAGGGTGCATTTTATCCCTTTATCTGTTCGGTCTGTACACAGAACATATCATACGGAAAGCTGGACTAGATTCAGATGAAGGAGGAGTGAAAATTTGTGGGAGAAACATCAATAATTTAAGATATGCAGATGACACCAATTTACTGGCAGAAAACAGCAATGACCTGAAATGATTTTTAGTGAAAATTAAAGAAGAAAGTGCCAAAGCAAGACTGCAGTTGAATGCTAAAACACAAATCATGACAAGAGAACTAAACAGCTTTAGCATTGACAACAAATATATTGAAATAGTGAAAGATTTTGTATACCTTGGTCAATCAGTGCAAATCAACAGTGCAGCCAAGAAATCAGAAGAAGACTGGAACTAGGAAGGGTAGCAAGGAAGGGATTTTAAAAAGATCATCAAGTGTAAGGCTGGATCATTGCAGACCAAAACCAAGGCCATCCACACTTTCTGATCACCATGCATAGTTGTGAAAGCTGGACAGTTAAGAAAGCTAACAGGGGAAAAATGATTTGTTTGAAATGTGGTGCTGGAGGAGAGCTTTGCGGATACCCTGGACTGCTAGAAAGACAAACAAGTGGATCCTAGATCAAATCAAGCCTGAACTCTCCCTGGAGGCAAAAATGTTGAAACTGAGGCTGTCCTATTTTGGGCACATCATGACAAGGAAAGATTCTCTGGAAAAGACATTACTGCTGGGAAATGTGGATGGCAGCAGGAAAAGAGGAAGACTAAATACAAGATGTACTGACTCCCTAAAAGAATCACAGGCTTGAATTTAGAAGAACTGAGCTGGGCAATTGAGGACAGAACATTCTAGAGATCACTTATTCATATGGTCGCTATAAGTCAGAGGTGACTTAACCACCACCACAACCGCAACCACAACAACAGAATACATGCCAGGATTCAAAGAACTACTTCAGCTATTCCTATGATAACCTTAACCAGTCTGCTGTCCTGTAGATATGTTAAGGTATGACTCCCATCATCCTCAGTCAGCCATGGAAATGGGACACAACCACAGGACACAGTGTCTGAGGATAATATGATTTGTAGTCTGAAACAATGAGAAGATATCAAGACATACCTAGTAGAACTTAATTTTTATTTTTCTTCCCTTTGAAGATATTTGTTTGTTTATTACAATATTTTATGCCACCCTTCCTCCAAGGAGTTCTGGGTGGTGTACATGACACACCCACCCACTTCCACAACTACAATTTTATCTTAAAATAAATTATGCTTAGAGTTGGTAGGGTATCTAAATCAGTGGCTTTCCATATGCTGCTGGACCTCAGCCGCAGAGTCTCTAGCCATTGGCCATGCTGGCTGTGAATTCTGGAACTGAAGTATGACAACATCTTGGGGACCCAAGGTTGAGAACCACTGGTCTAGATTATTCAGTGAAACTGATGGTTGAGCAGAGATTGGAAGGTATATCGTCTCCAGTCTAATAGTCAAATTTCATGGCAGGTTCTAGATCCACAACAGGAAATCCAATACATGTATTTATCACTTTAAGGAGCAGTTGCACAGGAAGGGTGAATATGGCACGTACAATTTTTTCTTTTTTCTTTTAAATTTAAATTTTATTTTTTATTAATATTTTTTCCTTAAGGGAGCTGTTTGCACTGGGCCAACAGTATGGGTGAAAAGCTTAACCTCCTGCTGGAGCCTCTGTGGCATAGTCACCAGCTAGATCAGCCCTCCTGTTTTCCAGCTTTAGCATAGTAAGCTATAGTAAGAGTAGGCCCATTTGAATCCCTGCAACTTATGGTGGGAGGTAACTCGTCAAATCCCCTTTGATTCAATGGGTCCACCCTTGTGTGATTTTATTATGCTAAGCAACCGGATTTTGCTTAAGCTCTCTCAGCCTCACATGCCTCACAGGATTATGAGAATAAAAGTTGGGAGGAAGAGGGTAATGTATGACACCTTGAGCTTGTTAGAGGTAAGGTGAGGATATAAATATAAAGAATACAATTAAATTTACAAGCAAGCCAATGCCATCATTATTGTGACCACCATCTCCATTAAATCTGCAGAACATGCCATCAATTCAAGAGTTTGTAAGCTGTCCTGAGAAGTATGTTGAGTGGTTTGGTATGTAAGGTGCTAAAGGAAAACAAACACATCAGCCAATCCACCGATAGAAATCCATCTCTCAAAAAGTGAAGTTCCTGCCGCTTCTGAAAAGTCGCAAGATGCCCCTCCTTAGGGGGCAGAATTATCCCAAGAAGAAGATGCCATAAAAGAAATGGAGCAATGCCTGAATGTTCCTAGCTTCACCTTGGCAGAGGAGGAAATCTTGAACAGAGCCTCCTCAAGCTGGTTATAGTATGCATGGGGGAATTGTTTTCCAGAAGAAATAAATTACTGAAAAGATTTCTCAATTATGAACTATAAATACCAATGAGCAACACAACGGGAACCCATTAGCTCGATTGCCTGGAGATGCAAAGCTGAATCAGAAATTCAGTTTTCAGAGTCTCTATGAAAGTGAGGGGAGCTTCAATTTTTATTGGTCTTTGGTCTTTTTATGTGTTGGCAGTTGTGTATGAAAAGTCCCTTCTGTGGATTCAGTGCTTCACTGAAGGTATTTTTCACATATGGCACCAAAAGCACCTTAGAGTACTATTTATATGCATGAGTGCATATGGTTCATTTGGGAGTGAAAGCAGAAGAGAGTCATTTAAAAATGCAATATATATTTGGCTCACTGTAGACTTTCTTACATCTCCATTGCAAATGTGGGAAATGCAAAACACATTGTCCTACATTGGAAAAGAAACACTAAGAGGAAGCTGGGTGCACTTATTCTGGTGCTCTTGACGGTGCTCAAATGTACTTGACTCTCAGCACTGAAACCAGACCCTGGAAGCTTTTTGGACTATACTTGTTAGGGCTCTCCTTGGCTAACTTGCCATGTGGCCATCTCAAAACCATAATCTTTCCAAGCTCTGACAGAATCATAGTCTCATCTTTTCTGCCCCTACTGCTGTGTGGTTCAAGCATCTGCTTGGTCACAGAATCCCAGAGTCCAAGGTCAGGATGTTTCAGGGAACTGTCTGGCAAGAGGGTGCAGAGCAAAAGAATGTGTTCATATTTGTCTAAATGAGCAACATTACAGCTGGTTCTGCTCTCTGCTACACTTCCTGGCCATAAGGGGCCTGATCTGGAACACAGGAGGAGCCTGACTTTTCCCCTTAAAGGTAGGGCTCAGAATTGGTAGGCCTTGTATGGCCAGAATGGCACTGATCCTCTGGACCTGGTCTTCTTGACAGACATATCATCACTTCTCTTCCTGGAATGAATCTCGGTGTATCTGGAGCAAGGTATGTGTCAGTGACCTCTCAGAGTGGCCTGATTGCCACCTAAGCTTTCCATACCCATAAGGGGAATGTCAACATCTGCTGACTTCCTTTGAATCCCATTCTTACTAGAGCCAACAATGGGGTTCCCCTTCTCTTCTTGTTTCTGAGTGGAACCTGCCAGGAACATTGTGGAAAACAATAATAGGGTAGGTCTTGCAGGGTTATGTCTTTTCAAAAGTGGAAGGACAGAACTGGAGGAGCTGGCTGTGGAGCCACAGGTCAGGAGTTCGATGCTCCACTGTATCTCCCGGGAGAGGAACCAGAGTGTATGGCCTTGGACAAGCTGCACAGTCCCAGAGTTTCCCCAGAAGAGGGGAAGGGGAAACAACTTCTGAGTACTTTATACCTAGAAAACCCTGGAAAGATTTACCATAAATTGGAATCGACCAGATGGCATCTATTATTCCAAACTGTAGGGATGACACATGATCAAGATGTGTCACATTTCTCTGATGTGCAGGTAGGTGAAAATCCAGGGAGTCAGGAAGAAGGGCAGATGGCAAAAAGAAGAAAACAGAGATTGGATTTGGAAGGACATGGGGACAGCATGAGAACAGCCAGATTATGCAGCCGGAATGGCCACTGGTAGTTGTAGTCCAAAAGATAACATTTTTAAAATCTGGAAGAAAGCATTCAGGGAAGGACTAGATCCATTGTGTCTGTGTTCTGGGAATTTAAGCACACATACACACATATACACACACACATTTCTCTTTGCAATCTAGAATGGTCAATTCAAGACCAAGTGGTGATGTTTTCTTGATCATGTATCTTACTTTTTAAAAGCATTACAGTCCCCAAAGATATCCTTACATGGCCACATGTTTTGCTGAAAGCAGTGTCAGAACAGCCGGTCTGTTGGGGATACTTACGTCCACAGTAGGCATGGTAGCAGACACTTGGTTTGTTTAAATGATAGACATAATAGCCCCCTGGACAGGCCTTGACCTCCACAGTTGTGTTCCAGAGGCAGCAGTTTCCATTAAAGGTTGCACAAGCCTGCCTTTGGACAATGCCATCTGACTCTTGAGGGTGGCTGCCGTTCAGCCAGACAGGGGCATGGGTCCCACAGTGGTTCTCAGGGATGCAGAAGGTGGGCATGGCATCGCCAGCCATCCCTGTGAAGCGATACCATTCTCCATCAACATGGCTGTCACACTCAGGCTGGTCGACAGAATCATTGAACTGGTATTCAGTATTCCTCCAAGGTTCATTCAGACTAATGTAGGCAGAGCAAGGATCAAGAGCTGGAATACAGAAGAAAAACAAGCCAGTCATCAGAAGAATACATGCATGAATGGATGGAAATTAAGATCAGAAACTAAGCTCATGCAAAGGCCAACCATTAGTTTTGTACTCTTGGGGATCATTTGGTTGTTCACAGAAAGGATAGGCAACCCCCATAATCTGTAACCATGGACTGCAACTCCTATCATCTATCACCATGGTCAGGGTGGCATGGGCTTCTGGGAATTGTAATCTAAACTGTCTGAATGGCACCACGTTGCCTACCCGCGTTCCACATAATGGCTCAATAACTGAAAGTGCATTGTGTATCAGAGTCACAAACTAGTGTCCTCATCCACAATTGCAACATAGGAGGAAATATGGTGTCAGCCTGCTATAAGGGATCCCCAGTGACATGGTGCATGCTCTCAAACATATTGGCCAAACTCTTTATCACTTAGGGTAGTAGGTTGCACTAGAGTAGGCCCATTGAGCTGGTGGGAATTTCGTGAATCAATTCCTCTGTAAATTCTGTTGATTCAAATAGGCTGACTCTAACTGCAGCTTTCTATACCAAAGTAAGTCGCCGTTAAGTAGGCCCATTTGAATTCATGAAACTTACAGCATTGACTCAGCAAATTCCCATTGATTCAGTAAGCCTACTCTAGTGTGATTTTTTACCCTAAGCAATAGGATTTTGGCCAACATGTCAATTTATTTACACCTTAGTATAGAACTGAAGATAGGTGCAATTTTAAAAACTGTGTAGTATTATCTAAGTGATCTCAACCCTCCTCCCTATGGGCCTGGTGCAGGTAATCCCCTGCCTCCACTATATGAGCTTCTTGAAATTGGGAGGAATTTCATTTCAGGAAGCATTCAGCATGTGGAGGAGACAAGGCGTAATGCGCATAAAGCCTTTATGGGATTTACAGCTGTAGTACTTTGTGGCATCGGACTGTAGTTCTTAAATGAGAAACAAATGAGTCCACAGGATTATTTTTGGACTGTGTGTGTCGAAATGGAATATAAGAATAATTTGGGTACATAGATTGCCCCACACAACACAGGATATCTGTCTATGTTAAAATAATAATTTTAGGATTCAAGGGAAGGAAGCGCCCCCCTGGTGACAAAGGCAATACACTTTCTCCTCCAGCTTCCTGGCTAGTAGAGTTCATCTACAGAACTTGGAAACACTGCTTTTTGGACTACAAGTCACAGAATCCCCTAATCAGCACAGCTTGTCACCGTATTGGCAGGAGGACTCTGGAAGTTGTAGTCTAAAAAGGAAACATTTTGGAGCTCTGGTCTCTCAAGTTTTCTAAACAAGGGGAGCTCTTTTATAGAGGAGCAATTTCAGCCAGCGGCAGAAAGAATGTAATAAAGTGCAGTGATGGATCCCAAGAGATAGGGGAGCCTAGAGAATGTCTCTCACCACAGAAGATGACCTGTTGCTCCTTATCTGAGTAGGGGGAGGGGGTCATGGAACGACATTAGTCTCCCTCTAATTTGTAGGTCCAGTAAGGAATATGTGGAAGATGAATCCATAGGCCTGCAGGGCTCAGGTGTTTTAAAAGTCACCATTCTCATTACCTCAAGTCACACCTGAGCTGCCTGTCACCAGCCAAGGCGGATAGGATGAAATTAGTGTGACTTTCCATCCAGCCCTTCCTTGTCCATACGCGGACCAGCTGAATCTTGCAAACTAACTTCAGCGGCCAGTTCTTTCTTTTCTTTCTCTTCCATCTTCCTCCTATGTCCTTTTATAATGAACTTTGCTTAATTGGGTGCTAAGGAGGAGTTGTGGCATTTCAAGCCCTGTCTGTATCTTGAGCACCTGCAAGCAAGTGCCGTCAGCTGCAGTGGGAGCTCAGCATTACCTGCAAAGGACATTGAAGTCATTCTGTTCCGAACAAGCAGGCTTTCATAAAATTTGAAATGATTTAAACTGGAAACTGCCAAAGAGGGAAAAAATGCAATGAAAATATTCATTTCACTTTTCATCGGGGCTGTATTTAATCTTCCCATTGCAGCTTCGGCAGCGAAAGTTTTCAGCTGAAATCTTTGCATACATTTAACACCTGATTAAGCACCAGTTAACCATGACGGGCTGTGGCCACCATTAAAGCAGGATTTATGCTAATATTTTTCCGACTAAGGCAAATTCATTACTTTTCATTACACTTAACACTTAAAAAAAAAACCCAATTGCTTTAGTTAAGCAGTTCAAAACTGAGAGAAAAAAAAAGGCATTTTCTTTTCTTTTGAGATCTGATTTCCCACTGGGCTGCTTGTGTATGATTTAATTTTAATAATTTTAGGATTTGCATGATACTGCTGGCATCATCTGAAAAATAAGGATGGATTGTAACCTAATGAGAAAATACCACGGATGAAAATGAAGTGTGACTGCTGACTGGTTATTATTGCCTCATTAGCCTGGGGCAGAGGTTACTGCAGTGGCAACAATTCATTCTTTCTTTCGTTTGTGTTCAAGCAATGAGTGCCATGTCATAGGAAACCTTGAGGAAACCCCAAGGTTTGCAGAAATACAAAATAAGTCCTGGGGGAAAAACACTAAGGGGTGGGGGTTACCACTAAAGCAGCCCAAGGAAGACTGACTGCCTTTGGTCACAGAATATGATTTGACATGTCAGAGTTGAGGACAGAAAACTGGATGGAAAGGGGAACTGAACAGAATACATGGCTGGCTGGACCCCTGACCAAGAGCACTCCACGCAGCAACACTTTGTTGCAGGTCCCGCTTGACACTCTGAAGGAGAACCATTATTAATTTGGCTTAGGGGGAACCCCTCCTCCCGAAATGGATGTGTGCGAATGGATTCTGATGACAGGGATGAACCCTTTTCTTCTGTGACAGTTTTGCACTCAAAACTCAACATCCCTCTCTCTGCAACTGCTGTCCCCCCCCCTTCAGTGGGGAACCTCAGCTACTAAAACACGTCACTGCAATAAAATGACACGAGTGTGGGGCATTTGCACAACCGAGCACGGAATGGATCCAAACAAAGCTGTTTCTTTGAAGCTTGCACAAGCATTGCTTTCTGCCACTGACATTTCTCAAACCCCATTTGAAAGTGTGGCTTTGAGCCCACAGATATCCCATGCATCACCATGCCTTATGTTTCAACTGCATCTTTATGAGAATGTGGCTTAGTGGTAAACCTTCAAGTGACAACATGAGAATGTATTTCTGCCACCTGTAACTCTCCTTCAGACAAGAAACACTCTTGTGTGACCTTTAGTCAACCTCTGTCTCAACAATTTCCCTGGTTTGTCCCCTGGTATGAGTGAGATCCGAGCCATTCCCTTCGATTTATTTGTTCATTTTGAGAAAGTCATACATTCCATGCTTGCCACAGACCACTATAGTACTTCACAAAGCAGATATGACTAAGGCAACATGGTATTCATGATATTAGGTACAGGAAGATGGAATCCTGATTGCTCACAAGCACACAACTTGTTGTTGCTGTGAAAACACAAGATATCTGCAGTGAAAATGCCAGCATAACTGTAGACTGCATACAACAAAGAGGTGACTCTTGTGCACTTCACTGCATGACATCCCACTTGGGTTCCCTGAAAGGAGGACAAGTTTGCAGCAAGTACATTGCCTGCTCCAGCTTCTAACGAACAGCTTTGCCATCTACTCACCGACTGTGTTCTCCTGTAAGGGCTGTGCTTTAGTACAGAGGCAAAAAGTCCAAAGCAGGAACAGGAACATCCTCACAACATCAAAATAATCCTTTTATAACTGCACGTTATGGATTCACAAACCAGCCGATCACACCAGGTATCCTAGTAAGTTTAGGAGCTCTAGAACCCAGCACACATGGAGAGAGAGAGAGAGAGAAAGCATCTGAAAGATACTGGGGGGGGTTTTATCTGAGGGAGAGGTTGAGAGGGATATGAAACACAGCCATAGCCTTGACCTGTTCCTTAGGCAGCTTTGCCTTCTGAGAGACAAAGAGGGTTATTTTTTCCTCACACATTTTTGTTTCCAAGCCCATCCTTCCATTGTCTTCTTGTCCAACAGAGGCTATCTTATCTGAAAAGGGCCACTAAGGAAGGGACACAGAGACATCCTGTGGAAATGGGGGAAGAAGGAGAGATGGGCCACATTATCGCCACCTTCATTTTTAAATTCTGTTTCCTTTAATGGGGAAAGGGCAAACCAGAGGATGTAGTAGATTGAGGGACACTCTCCAGACTGTCAAAACAGAGCAAAACAGCATTGGGTGAGTGAGATGAAGTATCTGTCTACACACTGTCGTGGACACTTTCAAGTGAAATGGGATTTTGTCTTACAAGTTAAAGGCAATTTCACATATCTCTGAAAGTGTGTCAACATTCTTAGGTTTGGGTCCCCCCCCCCCCATTCTGAGGCAAGCGATTCACACAAAAGCAATCCCTAATAGCATCAAGCTAGACAGGCATGCTTAGAGAGGTTGCCCATTTGTCACAGATTTTTTTTTGGCCATTATGAATGGATTCCTACATATGCTGGGATCAAAACCCAGCAGTTTTGTACATCCCAGCAAATCCCCTCAGGATACCCAGAGTGCTTATGTAGATAGAATGATGGACTAGGACTCAGAACTGGAGTCCTTAACCATTTCATTATCTTGAAACCCCGAGTAGGGTTTCTATGAATTCCTATGACATGATGGCACATAACAACACAAATTGGGAACCCTGTCTCCTGGGTCTGTTAGTGAGAATATGGAATTGCAAACAACTGTGTCTGGAAGGAATGTCTTTAAGATAAGTTTCAGCCTGTATTTCTGCTTAAACAGGAGACACCATTCAAGAAGGGATTCAAAAAGTTGCTCAAAGCTAGGCTGGGGCATGGCAGCAAAGAAGTTGGAGTTATCTCGTGATTTTACCAAATAAAGCTTAGATATGGGTGGAGCTTAATAGGCTCACCAGTCCTGAAGTGTTGGACCTGAGACTCAGATTTTTAGAGTTCATTGTCTGAGCCTCAGACGTCAGACCTGATATCATAAGAGAATGGGATTCTGCCAACCTGACATCCGAGAGGCCTGCCTGATATTTATTCCATCAAATGTTGTTAGCGCTAATCATGATTAGATCTGACCTTCTGGCACATGTCCGCAGTATATTTTGCTTGGCCAGCAAGACTTGTGTTTTTGTAGTATTTCCAGTCACATTATTTTGCCTACATGATCATCTATGTGGGTTCTTTGGAGGGAGTTGCTTAGCATGTCTAGACAAAGGGGACTGTTTAATATGTGGGTACTTGAAACATACTTTCCATGGATAGTTAAATACATCTGTGTGAATGGCAACCACAATTTAAATGCCAGGGGGCAGTACAGAGAAATTCACATCAACCTGGGACAAACCTCTAGACGTGGTCACACCTCATTATTTCTGAGGGTGGATCAGTTCTGCATAGGGAGAGCTGTTTGAGTGTGTGGTGAATCTTGTGAAAGGAGAGCTAACTAAAAGTTACCCCAATTTAAAAGGCTCACTTTTCCCAGTTGCCATGCAAACTTGAGAACCTGAACAATGGTCAGCTGAGGGTCAAGATTAAAGCAAATGCATATTTTCTCCTCTTACAACATTCTCTTAACACAAAAATCTTTCAGTGCTATCTGCCTGAGATGTCAAACATGTGCTGCAAACCCATGGTTGTATTCTAACAATCCAGTTACAAAAGATAGTAATTTGTCAAATGCAGACTGTGTTAGAATAAACAGACAATTTAGACCATTGACCATCCATGATTGTTTAAGTATTTATTTATTTAAAATATTTTTACTCTGCTTTTCTCCTTAAAAGGATCCAGTAAGCAGAATTCTAGCCTTTACTCTGGCACATAATCTAACATTTTTCTATATGCAGCAAAGGGGGAAGCTAAAGTGAAGACTAGTTTACAGCCAGTAAGAATAAAAAACAAACTTCTCACTGTATAGACATTAACGACAATTGTTGATTTTGCGCTCCCAAAAGATAAACTGCCACTGAAGGGGAACAATACGGCAGATCAAGGGAAATTATGTGCTGTCATAGTTACTTGGAGGCTGATGTATTCTTCAATTCAAGATCAAATAAAAAGTGACATATTTCAGCTGAATTTCCACTTGACGTACAAGAACATATAATAATGCTATTTCCTGACCATACTTTCTTTCAGCGCCAACCACGGCTCATAGTTGGAACCCTGTATGATTCATTTTGATACTGGCTGCACCCGCAAAGCTGATCAATGGGAAACCATTAGAACAAGATGATCAGTGGCCTCTTGTTTATGTTTGTCCTGCTCTGAAGATAAAAATGGTGCAAAGGCATTGTCGTCCGTCATGTGCTATTGATATATATGGGATGGAGGAGTTTCTAGCCTCCAGACACTTGCGTGCCAGAAGTAAGGCACATTTGAATCATTTATGAATAAGCAGAAATATGTGGAGTATCACACTGGAAGAGTTATTACTGCTAAGAGATCATTAGTCACCATAACAATGTTTTCCAACTTGTTCCTAATGGTCCTTTGATCCAAATGTATTAATTTAGATTCTAGGAGGGCAACAAAACTGAAGAAAAAAACAAAAGAGCTGTAGTATCTACACTGTGTATCTTTGCTGGTGGTGCCAACTCTACTGCCCTAATCTGCTACATATAAAGAAATCCCACGGAAGAATGCGTAAGTCCCATTTTGATCATCCCATTTGACATGGCTTGGGAAAATTACTGGTTTGGACTATAACTCCCAGAATCCTCAGTGGACTGGCCACTGGTCGTGCTGGCTGAGGAATAATGGGAGTTGTAGTCCAAAAAAGTACACTTCCAAGTGCCGTAATTTGACAGGAAGTCATGTGAAATAATCATTTTTGTTAACTTTTACACCAACACAGTCTGTCAAAATCAAGAAGAGAAAGGAACAAGAAAAAAAAGGATGCTTATTATAGAAGCTGTGAAGCTACCAGGGACCAGTGACATAATGGCACAGTCCTGCTTGTAATTTACTGGAGGTTGCACATTCCAGATAAGCTTGGACATGCTTCTAAGATTGATTGTTGGGGGTCAAGGAACTAAGAAGACCACATTTTGGTAAACAAATTACACTAAGGCTCTGTGAGCTCATATTCTATCCCAGCAAAAATTAAACAACAACAAAACAAAATTACTTGGCTTTAACTGAAACTTTACTGGAAATGAAAACACAGATAAAACAGGTAAAAATAAGCTAAGACTGCGGAAGTGCACAAAAATGGATAAATGCAAAAATCATGAGCAAATAAAATCCAAGTCTCTCTCTAAAAGTGTAACCTTGCTTAGTGTCCCATCCTTGTACTTTATTATGGAAGCTGTGTGCACCATATTTTAAAAATCTCTAGTTACTAATACTTCATTGCGCTTCTTTCAGTTGGTCAGAGAGACAGTTACGGTATGACAGATGACTGTAATGGAAGAAAGAGAAATATGCTGGTCAAAGGAAATTATTTAACCCATCAAAAAAAAGCCCATACAAAGAAAGAACATAAAGTTATTCCATCAGATGTGCAAGATTATTAATAGCTTTCTATCTTTTCCACCAAAATAGGAACTACAGAACCTGTGTGGAAATAGTGTTGGACCAGAACTCAAGAGATCTGGGTTCAAATTGTCCTTTGGCCATGGAAACTCACTGGAGAGTGAGTGGCAATGGTAAACCACTCCTTGATCATTTCAGTCACCTTTAAAACCACATTAGGGACACTGTAATTTGGAAGTGACCTACAACAACACATAGCACATAGCAACAGATAGGAATCAATAAGGATTGTGATCCTAGTATGTTTTGATGGGGTAATTGAGCAGGGATGGAGGAAGAAAAAAGATGTCTCTAACACTACTGAGTATGGAAAAGCCACAGTTTCAGTCTAATTAATTTCAGTGGAAACTGAGCACAACTAGCTTTGTCTAGGTCTGACCCACAGAAATTTCAGCAAGCCTTTTGAATCTTTTGGAATAATTTTTAGTTATTGGAACTAAAAAGTGGATGGCCAACTGACTCCCTGGACCTAAAAGAATTACATCTTCCCATAGTAACCTACACCAATTGATCCACCTGCTTTTGCACATGTATTTTTTTCCAAGGTGTTGCATGTTGAAATGTTCAAGATTTTGACATATGTTTCTAATTTTGTATCCACTATGACATGTTTTTGATTTTGTATGCAACATCAATCCCTCCTTGAACTTCACTGTATCAAATAATTTTGATTATTTCCAATATTACCCTTTTGGGCATGATATCTGAGTGGGTAGTGACCTCTTAAGAGATGGAATGGATGGGCTAGATGCATTTAAATTCAGCTTCAGGTTTTGGGACAAAGACAGCTCTAGTCAACTTGGTGGACGATCTATGCTGGGAACTAGACAGAAGGAGTGTTTCTCTGTTCACTCTGCTGGACTTCTCAACAACTTTCATTGACCATGGTATCCTTTTGAGCTGTTTCTCTGGAACAGGACTTAGAAGCACTATTTTATAGTGGTTCTAGTCCTTCCTGAAGAACTGAAGATTCAGAAGGTAGTGCTGGAAGTCTGTTTGACATCTTGGCCTTTGATGTCTCTCAGGGTTGTTTTGTTCCCCATTTGATTTAACATTTATATTAAACTAATGAGTGTTTTGGAGTTCAATGCCACCAGTGCACTGAAGACACCCAGCTCCATTTCTTTTTTTCCATCTAACTCAAAGAAAGGTGTTCTTGTTATAAAACAGTGTCTGGCAGTAGTAATGAAGGCAAACAGATTGAAACTTAATGCAGACAAGGCAGAAGTGCTTCTGGTCAATTGAAAGTCAAGTAAGGGATTTTCAAACCCCTGTTCAAATTTCTGCTCAGCCATAGAAAATCACTGGGTAGCATTGGTAACCACTCCTTGAACATCTCACACACTCCAAACCCTGTAAATCAGAAGCAATTTGGGGGTACATAAGAATAAAGATTGATAACAGAATGGCATAAAATTTGCAAAATGCCTCTAAAACACCCTCTAATAACAACAGAAGAAAACGGTTACTTTTTAAGCCAATGAAGTAAATTAGCTCCAAGTAGTTACATGATTTTAAAATGCAAGTTTGCTGAACCCTTGTTAGACAAAGAGCAACTCATTAAGGCTAACTGCAGGACCTATAAGTAGTTACTACCAAGTTCTCTACAGAATTACCTTTCCTGTGATATTATTATGTAGAATAATCCAGGAGGCAGTGCTAAGACATCAAGAAAAATCTTTGATGAGGCCCCCTATATATATATATAGGGGCCCCATCAAGGATTTTTCTTTCAAATGGGTAGAGAGTTGGCAGACAGATATAAGCAAACTCCCCAACTTCAGACTTGCTCCAGTTGGGCATAAAACAATTTCATTAAAATGTATATGTTTTTAACTTTTTAAAAAAACAAATGATACAACAAAAAAGCATATCCATCTTTAACCCCAGACTGCCCATTCCTCTTTACTAATTTCTCTCAACCATCCTACCTGGTACATACATACAACTATAACTACTTCTACAACATACAAGTAATCTATACTCAGAATTATACAATAAAAGACTGAACAAAACATATAACAGACAAGCACAGAGGAGGAGGGAAATAAATGGCTGGGGAAGGGACATGGAAGGTGACTTCAGTCTAGCTGCAATCAGTGTCTCTCATCTTAGAGAGCCCATTATCGGGCCTATTTCGTGGCAATACGGCTGGCGAAACGGCAATATTTCTCCAGCCGTATTGCTTCCTCAGAATGTCGTCCAGCAGAGCTGTTTCGGGTGGTCCGGGATCTTCTTCAACCAGGAAATCCGGTGGAGGTACCGGACTGCTCATCAGCTCGCTGTGATGAGTTTGCCATTCATTTTGAAGGGGAAATCGCTCAGATTTGCAGTGGATTGGACTCCACCATTACTGCAGAATCAGAGGATGTGTCCAGTGTGCCGTGCTTAGGTCAAGTATTAATGGATGAGTTTCAATTGTTGAGACCTGAGGATGTGGACAGGGTGCTTGGATTTGTCCGTTCTACCACCACTCCGCTCGACCCTTGCCCATCTTGGCTAATTGGAAAATCTGCCAGGGAGGTTGGCACCTGGGTGCAGGAGGCCGTGAACGCCTCTTTGAGAGAGGGAGTGGTCCCTACCACCTTGAAAGAGGCGGTAATTCGGCCACTCCTAAAAAAGCCTAACCTGGACCCAAGGCTGGTGGTTAACTACCGACCAGTGGCGAACCTCCCTTATTTGGGCAAAGTGTTGTAGCGGGTTGTAGCCGGGCAACTCCAGGCGCTGCTGGATGAAACGGATTTTCTGGATCCATTTCAATCGGGTTTCAGGCTGGGTTTTGGTACAGAGACTGCCTTGGTCGCCCTGTACGATGACCTTTGCCGGGAGAGAGACAGGGGGAGTGTGACCCTGTTGATACTCCTGGACCCCTCAGCGGCTTTCGACACCATCGACCATGGTGTCCTTCTGGATAGGCTGGCTGGGTTGGGAGTTGGGGGCACTGCTTTACTGTGGTTCCGCTCCTTCCTGGCTGACCATGTCCAGAGGGTGGTGCTGGGGGACAGTTGCTCTGTCCCATGGCGTTCCTGTCATGGAGTTCCTCAGGCCTCGATACTGTCCCCCATGCTGTTTAACATCTACATGAAACCGCTGGGAGAGGTCATCAGGAGGTTTGGGCTGAGGAGTCAGCAATATGCTGACAACACTCAGCTCTACCTCTTGTTTTCCACCAATCCAGGTGAGGCGGTTTCTGTGCTGAACTCGTGTCTGGACCTGATAATGGACTGGATGAGGGTTAATAAATAGAAACTCAATCCAGACAAAACGGAAGTGCTGTCAGTGGGTGCTTCGCCGGACAGGCAGGAGGGCCATGTCCCTGCCCTGAATGGGGTTACACTCCCCCTAAGGGACAGGGTCCGCAGCCTGGGGGTGCTCCTGGACCCCAGTCTAACTCTGGAAGCCCAGGTGGACTCGGTGGCCAGGGGCGCCTTCCTTCAGCTGCGGAAATTATACCAACTACGGCCCTACCTGGACGAGCGGAGTCTCATGACAGTTACACACGCACTGGTAACATCTCGTATAGATTACTGCAATGCGCTCTACATGGGGCTGCCTTTGAAGACGGTCCGGCAATTGCAACTGGTCCAGAATTGAGCTGCGTGGCTGGTGAGTGATGAGGCCGCTAGGGGACACATCAAGCCGATTCTGTTTAAATTACATTGGCTACCAGTTGCTGCCCGGGCCCAATTCAAAGTGCTTGTTTTGACATATAAAGCCCTAAACGGCTTGGGCCCTGGATACCTGAAGGACTGCCTCCTTCCATATGAACCTACCCGGCAGTTAAGATCTAGCCAGGGGGCTCTTTTGAAAGAGCCGTCCCTCAAGGAGGTAAGAGGGATGGCTTGTAGACAAAGGGCCTTTTCGGCAGCTGCCCCCAGACTATGGAACGCCATCCCAATTGAGATTCATCTGGCGCCGATGCTGATGACATTTCGGCGCCAGGTCAAAACCTTCCTGTTCCAGAAGGCTTTTAATTGAAATAATATCAACTGTGGGTCTTGATGGCAATTTTTAGAGTATATATTTTATTTATTTATTTTTATTTATTTATTTATTTAACTTATATGCCGCCCACACTACCCAAAGGTCTCTGGGCGGCTTACAACAATTAAAATACAATAAAAAAAAAAATTAAAACAATTAAAATACAATTAAAATATATACTCTAAAAATTGCCATCAGGATCCACAGTTAATATTATTTCAATTAAAAGCCTTCTGGAACAGGAAGGTTTTGACCTGGCACCGAAATGTCATCAGCGTCGGCACCAGACAAATCTCAATTGGGATGGCGTTCCATAGTTTGGGGGCAGCTGCCGAAAAGGCCCTTTGTCTACAAGCCATCCCTCTTACCTCCTTGAGGGACGGCTCTTTCAAAAGGGCCCCCTGGCTAGATCTTAACTGCTGGGTAGGTTCATATGGAAGGAGGCGGTCCTTCAGGTATCCAGGGCCCAAGCCGTTTAGGGCTTTATATGTCAAAACAAGCACTTTGAATTGGGCCCGGGCAGCAACTGGTAGCCAATGTAATTTAAACAGAATCGGCTTGATGTGTCCCCTAATTAAACAAAAATTAATTGCATTTTAATTGTTTTATCTTTTTTCCTGTATTTTAATTGTTGTAAGCCGCCCAGAGACCTTTGGGTAGTGTGGGCGGCATATAAGTTAAATAAATAAAATAAATAATAAATAAAAATCTATTTAGGTCAATCCATATAACTTTCAGTACATGAATCACATATTTTGATATTTTTTGTTCTCTTCCTGTTGTACGTTATTTTATCCTATGGGCAGCCTTAGCAACAAAACACATCATTCTATAGAATTGAAAGTTTGCTATGAAACCACATATTGAATGCTGGACAAAAGACCTCATGGATCTGGTTACAAAGGAAAAAAAAACATTTTAACACACCAGTTCAAAAACTGAATAGTTATTTATTGTTCCAGAAGTACATTGCTCTTTTATACATATTTAATAAATGATACAGGATTTTACACATGTTCAGTATTTAACTTTATTTTAAGGACTTTTCTCCATGCCCCCTCCCTCACCCCAAACACACACAAAGGATTCCGCTACAGGATTGCTCATTTTGTTTCTTTTTTTCAAATGCTGCATACAAAGAGGATAAAACAGATAAGAAATCAAAAAAGGAAAAGAGAATTGAAAACAGAACTGAAAAATGAAAGACAGAGGAGGAAAAGTGGGAAGAGAAAAACAACGGGAAACATGCATCCATTCGGTCCAACATGCCATCGAGTGAGAGGAGGCAGCAACAATCCCGTCTGCATTTCCACATTGGCAAAGGCACCTGGCGTCTGGTTTATATTTATTTTGTACACTTTAAAACATGGTTCTCCAGAAAGTGGGAGCCTCTCGCCTTGACACAGTGAGAAGGAGTGAACTCAAAGGAAACACCTGGCCTTTCTGCAAATTAGGCGTAGAAACCTATTCCAACCTCCATCCTGTCTCCACTGTATTTATCAAACAGGACGATAAGAAGAGGCCGGTTCCATCCCATGCAGGATGCAAGATCCACTCAGGAAAAAAGTCAGCCGTTTTGTCAGAGGTGGAAGATGACGAGGAGTGCCATTTCTGTAATTCTGTTAGTGAGAGAGTGGCTTGCAGTCTGCTACCCCACAGAAATCCTAACCCTCAGGCAATAAGCATTCTTTTAAAGTTACTTAAAGAACAGAGGGCTGGGAATCAGTGTGGAACTGTGTCTTTGCTCCAGGCTTTTGACAAAGCCTCTAAACCAGGCAATTTCATTGACACATCATTTATTTTGCTAGGCAAACATCAAATTTAATCATCACTGTTCTAAAGCTGCTTTTTAAGGAACCATGATTGTGAGACACTATACATTATATATATATACACACTATATATATGTATATGTATATATATATAGCACATGTATACATGTATACACATACACTTCTTTGATTTGATAATTCAGGTGGCTACCGTATTGTGAGTGAGAAAGAATGGGGGTGGCAGCATTTCCTCCGCAAAACTCATCATGAAGAATTCTCTCATGCAACATCACCATTTATATGCATAAGTCAATCCAGAGTAATGGACATGTTGAAGTTAAGATGGGATTCAGGGAAAATTTAAGGTATCAGTTAACCAAATATTCAGAACAAGGAGTATTTGGTTTGTGATCCTGATAAAACTGAAGGTATCACTAATCGTCCAGTAAGGGAGAAAATTTGCTTGATATTTCATGGGCAGAGATGAGGAAGGTCATGATTTTTTAAAGGTAAAAAGTAGTGTCATGTTAATTCTAAAAGAGAGGAAAAAAGACACATTAGGTCCAATTTGGAGTGCATGTGAACAGCGGTAAAACTCTAGTTCAGATCACCAGTCATAGCTGCTTACGATGGCTTGACTTTTCTTCACTTTAGTGCACAATTATTTATTACTACTGGTATTCTGAAACTGGAGATTTTCTTTTCGTTTTTAATGAGCTGAGCAGGCTGCTGTTGTTTCATCTAGAAGCAGACACTGCAAAGCTGGAGAACAGCACCCTCCTAGAGTGTCTCTTCATGAAAAACCCAACTTTTTGATATATATTTTCACCAAGAAATTAAAAACATTGAATGTGACAATATCTGCCAAGCCCTTTGAAAAAGACTTAACATCCCATAATGCCTGATCTTCTGATGGAACATACTGTACCCTTCTCAGTCAAGGTTGTTGTCTGATTAAAAAAAAGCCCTCCACGCAACCAAAAGACCTCCCAGCCGCCACCTACAGTACTTCAATTAAAGAGGCGAGAGCTATTAACAGGTTTGCCAATTCTGCCAGGGTTCAGAGGTCCTCTGCTGGTCAGTCTTTATCACCAATTTGTCGGACAGGCAAATGTACCTGCAAGGGGTCTCGAAGCCTCTTAAGATCCAATTCTGCCTGAAAATTTAAGGAGAAAAAAATAATAATGATAAGAACCGTATTTCTCCCAAAATAGTAAAATGCAACATAATTCAATTTCTTTTCTGCTGAAGCTATAATAATTAGAAATGTTTGAGACAAACACATACATGATATAATCTGAACCCATGATAATAAACAAGCACAGATATCAGCTGCAGGCATTTGGTCAGAAGAAAGAATTAAGTAGAGTAACCTATTTGAAAGTATTAATCCCAAAATGTTCTGAAATTTCAGCTGCAGCAACTTCAAAACAAGTGACTTTCTAAGCTGTGTAAAACTTCTGTATCTTTTCTTAGAGAATGTATATACATTTAACCAGATAATACATATTTCCTCTACACAATGAAACAATATAGCACTCCAAAGAATCCAGGGTAATGCCAATGACAGAATATAATTTTATACATGGAAGCATGGCTGCCAGCTGTCTTTCAAAAGATCTGGCAATTTGGACTGCGAGGAGCTAAGGACCAAGGAGGTATGGACAGTTAAGAGAAATAAATGTTCACTGGAGTTTCAGACCATGATACTGGCTCTATGAGACAAAGTGATTGCATTGGTTGAATCCATAAAACAATGAACAGATGGACTCTAAAAATCCAGCGTCATACAACAGACTACCCAAATTATTTGGAATACTTCTGCAAAGCTGTTTTACAATGCTTTGAGGGGCTCCACCAACAGAATAAATAAAATATTTATTTTATTATATTGTTTTTACTTTTATCTATTATTGTTAGCCGCCCAGAGTAGACTTCGGTCTAGATGGGCGGGGTATAAATAAATAAACAAGCGAACAAACAAATAAATAAACTGTCTGCCACTATTTCTATCTCTTCCCTTCTTCACACCTATGCCTCAGCAAAAACGTGGAGAACCAGCCTCACTCTTTGCATCATCTCTTTAACTGCGATGTAATTTTACACAATTTGTAGGATCACATCCCCACGTTCTATCAAGGGCAAAAACAAAATAAAACATGGGAGGGAATAGACAACTTAGAACATGATGTTCTTGCACATATTAAACCTGGGGCTTCCTGGCCACATGGGGCTTTGTCCAATATGGACCTCTACTGATACAAGAGCAGAGTCCAATCTGAGAAGATGGAGAAAGCAGGCCCTCAAGCATCTCAATATATTGCTTTGCAGGGCTGGAATACTCCCTAGAGCATGCTATGAACAATGTAAAAGCCTGCAGGAGGAAGAGGATGACTGAAAATCCCAATGCTATTGCAAGCATCACACTGGATTTAGTCCAGCTGCTGCTAAAAAACCTGCTTGCAAATAGTGGGCAAAAAGTCTTGAGGTGTGGTTGTCACTGCTCATACTCCATTCCCATGGGAGAACAGATCTGATAACAGGGACTTCAAGTGGCTGCCAAATAACCAGTTGAGATTATTGCACATTCATAACAATGTGCTTCCTTATCTACAACAGAACACCGCGAGAACCGTATCTTCCCATGCTGTATACCTGCAGGTTTAATTTGTCATTTCAGCCTTCTTCTAAATAGGCTGTCTAAATCAAAAATACAACATCTGCCATCATAACAAGTATATCCATCAATTATCAAGTACAACATGAGGATAAATCAGTCTCCCCCTCCTGCCCCACAATGGTGGAATTATTTCATTACCTGAGCAATAGCATCCTTGAGTTGATTGTATTTTTCTAAATCAAAACGTGTCTTTTTGGCTCCTTTATGGAAAAATAATAAAAACTGCCTGTCTCTAGCATCTGGGTATACATACTCCTGTAAAATGTGAGCACAAAAGGAAAAAAAAATTAATACAAGTATGGTCAGAAGAGGAGGAAAGTGTTGACAAATTAATCCAGGCATTGACTAAATGTAGAGTGATGTAATAATTGTCACCATAAATTATTATTAATAATATATTGTTAATTCATTAATTAGGATTTTTGATTAAAGCTGATTTATAGCCAGGATCTTAAACATCAGGCTGATAATCAGCTGAACAATGATAAGCTATGAAGGTTTTCCCCATCTTACTTATTCTAACTAGATTCATGTGGGGGAGCTGAACCATAAATTAGTCCTACCTTCTTTAGGATACAGTGGCAAGCAAATTTGACAGTTTAGTCACTGAACAGGGCAAAACACGCAGAAATCAGGAAACGAAGCTCCTGGTTTATTGGGAAATGTGCTTTGCTCCATTAATCCCAGTGAATCTTTGTGGAGTGGAAATGAATAGCCCAAGGTAGTCAGTCCATATCATCTCCTATCACAATTATCACCTAGCACACCTATACTATGTGCTGGAATTAACATTTAGTGTGGATTGCACCAGACACTGGAGTGGCAGTTGAGTAAATATAATTTAGCTCACTGATAAGGGCCTGGAATACATACTACTTAGGAAATATAGTCCTATATATTTAAAAAAATCACCTATAGCACAACATGCATCACGGGCGATATTAAAAGCCCACGTAGAAATTCTAAACCCTTCTCATCATGGCTTTAATAGAATCCTAGATCCTTGTCATCATGACTTTAAAAGTGAAGTTGCACTCTGCATCCTACTGCAGTTAGAATACTGTAGATACTCCAACCCCTCTCCCCCAAAGAAATGTTCTTATAATGAAAAGTGGGCTTTGGCCTAAAATGTAACGAATGTAAGCTTAAGAAGCCTCCTCTGAATGTAACCGTCTCTGTTCTGTGCTTGTATACGCTGCGCCATCAGGGCTTTGTGCCAGCTTATTTCAGTTCATTATTGTTTGGTTATGTATTTTATTTGATTGGGTTTTTTTTTATCTGTACACTGTCCAGAATAGTGCTGTGCACTAATGGGTGGTATATAAAGGCCAGAAATAATTAAATGAATAGGAAATAACTTAAGAACACAAAGGCAGCCAAGAAGCTGTGGCCATAGATAGAAAAATGTGGAACATATTCTCTCTAGCACAGATTCTGCTTTGATAACTTACTCCCAAGAACTTCTTCAACAGCCTGGACAGTCATCCATACCCACTGTAAGCATGCTGTAAGATTCACATGCCTTGTGTGTCGTATGCACTCTGCACAACTACCACACAAGCAGCCACCTAGTCACTTGTGCCACTGGGTCTTGTGTTTTACCAGAAACAACCAATCCCCCACCATTCCAAGTATTTGAGGTTTCCTCTATTAATTGTGCCTTCCAGTGACTGAGTGTCTAGGAGACAATAAATGGGATGGTTTGTATTTTGTTGTTTCTAAACCTGTTTTTTGTAAATCTTTTACCTAACATTTTTAGAATAATGTTAATTCTTTTTTAATATTTGAGAAATTTACTGTTTTCAGATTTTTAATATTGGTTTGGGGTTTTTTTGAGCCACCCTGAATCCTTTGTTAGGAGAGGAGGAAGGTGGGGTAAAATATTTTAAATGAATGAATGAATGAATGAATAAATAAATAAATAAATGCCACCTTGACCCTGCTAGTTTTCTTTAAAATGCCATAAAATCCCTGACCACTTTATTCAATATTTCATGTAGAATGACAAGAACTTATTTGATCAAACCACTGCGTAAATCTTCAGCATAGTGTGCTAACATGGTGTGTGTGTGTGTGTGTAATTCCTTGATTAACTGCTAAAAAAAACTTATTAAAGCTAATTAGAAAGAATATGACAAGATTTGTTTTTGAACAAAGGAAAAGGGATTTATTTTGAAATAACAAATAGGAGGAGAAGGTAAAGATAACTTTCTGAATATACTAACATTAACAAAAATAAACGTTTATATTTCTTCACCACATACAAACACACTTCATAAACAGACTATTCTATACCACACAAACCCCAACAGCTTCTATACAGATTATTTAACCAGCTGTCTCCCCTCTCACCCCCCATTCATTCCCATAAAACAATCAGCATTCAGCACCATACTTGAGCATTCCAACACTCATCTGTCAATCAACCCAGCCAGCACCTTTTCCTTGTGTACAATCCCAAAAGGCATACATCCATTTCCACAACAACAAACCAATGTCACAAATCACATACAGAAACAAATTGGAATTGCCTTCAAGGTTTGAGAAAAAGAAGATCTGAAGACAATGTAGCAATGGATTTTTCAAGGCTCTTAGAACCATGAGGTACTCAGGTTCTGCTTTGCTGTCACAACAAACATTTCCTAGTACTGTTTAGGTTAGCTTTTTTGTCATGACAAATATTTCATAATGCAAATTAGGAAGAATCACACAAAAGTCTTGGATTTTAAACCACTGCCATTGCCACTAAAATCTGGTAGGAACTGCAGTTGCTCTCTGTGGTATAAGTAGGATTGCTATGCTATCCACTATAGAGGCTTATAAGTGTGCAGGCATCTATTCGTCCTTTCCTGAAGCATCAGGGGGAAAAAGAAAAGAAACAGGCACAATTCTGAAAGCACAGAAAAGAGCAGCTGCTTGTTCTGCAACAGTAGAGATGCCCTGGAAGCTGCAAAACAGGGGCAGGATAGAACCAACAATCCAAAAGAATTGCACTTGAGATATGAATATTGTATCTATAATGGCCCACTCACATGCACATATCACTTGATGGCATGTTGAACCAGGCCAAATATTCAGAAGCAGGCAAAACAGCTACTCTGGTTTGCAAGTAATGAGCAAAGAGATGAGGAAAAATAATTGATTTCCTAAACATTTCTGATAAGGTTGAATAAAACATAATCAATTCTCACCTGACGTGTTACCACAAAGTACGCATACATTGCCATGGCACTGCCATATGTGATGAAGTAGGTTACGGGCTCCATAATGTCCCAAGAGTATTCCCACCAAGTCAGCCGGGCTAGAATTCCAAACTGGGTCGCCATATAAGCCAACCCACCCCATAGCACCCAGGTGGTCCTCTTCTCTGCTTTTCTGCAGACTTCCATCCTAACCTGCAGAACAAAAAAAAAAAGGACCAAAGTATCATAGTTTTGAGCAGTTGATTTTCAAAGAAAGGACAATATATAGTACGCACATCCACTAAATGGACGTTATAAATATTGGTATAAATGTGCTTTTTCTAATATACCGATAGACATATTTGAAATTAAAAATGGCTGCCATCTCATTCCTTCTGTGCAACAATGGCTGAAATCCCACAGTACGTTGCAACTAGCGAAGGTCCGTTGAATCAGTGGGGATTTGATGAGGCCACTCCTTTGTAAGTTCTACTGATTCAAAAGGCATACTCTAGTTGGGACTTGATACTGGATTTTAGCCAAAAAAGAAAAGAAAAGGGGGGGGGGCTAGGTACCTTTTAATAATAATTTAAAAGCCACTCCCTTTTTAAAGACCACCTCTGCAACTAGTTTCCACATAAGTAGAAAGGGAACAGAAAGGGACAGAAAAATCTTAAGAAACAATCCCAAGGATAAGTGCTGCTGATGGTATACAGTCTTCTAGTTCCAAACCCCACCAGTTCACTCAAGCTGGAAAAACAGCACAGGTAATGAGCCAATTATGGGGCCACACAGAGAAGCAAGAAAGGTTTAACTGCTCCAGGTTTAACTCTGGAATGTGACATTTTGGGGGCCTCTTGCTGATGAGAACATCACCAGTGGCACAATGACATCCTATCTTGTTGGCAGACCTCTTTCCCACCATCAGAACAGAACTTCCACTCTGTTCTGAAGCCTTTCAATGGGCATCTTGAAGGGGATTTGGCTTGTTCTATGAACTCATACACAAGGAGCAAGGGTGGGAGGAAATGTGACAGTCACGTGTATATATTTCAAGTTGATTATTATTATTAGCTTGGGATGGGTATACCTCTTTCTGTGCAAAAATTAGCTCTCTTAGTTTCATCTACGTATACTACAGCATTGCTATCCAGTTTCTTTTCGGGAGAAGATGGAAACAACTTCTCACAGATCACTTCTTGAAATATCTTTTGCTGTTCCTTGGTGGTGTGTTCACAAGAACAAAAAGCAACACTGCATTTATTTGTGAGAGAGCACCTAAGGCTGTGTGTCAAGCCCAAGGGCAAAGTGACTGACTGACTGACTGACTGATTGATTGACTGATTTCCCACCTTTCTCTCCATGAAGGGACTGAAGGCAGCATACAAAAGCTAAAAAAGTGTGCATATATTTAAAATCACAATAAATTAAAATATTAATATTAAAATATGATTACACCTATATCAATATTAAAATATAACTAGTTTAAAATAAATAAAAACAAACTTAAAACATATGATCCAATCAAAAGCTAGTTCAAACATTTTCACCTGCCAATAGAAGGACAGTAAGGAGGTGGCAATCTAGTGTCATGTGGGAGGGAATTCCACAGTCAAGGAGCAGCCACCAAAAATGCTCTCTCTTAAGGCCTCACCAAAAATGACTGCCTTGGCCATGGAACCAAGAGAAGGCCCTTCCCTGAGGATCTCAGAGACCTTTCCAGGGTGGGAATTATATGGGGAGATACAATCCTTCAAATAGCCTGAACCCAAACTATGTAGTACTGTATAGATCATTACTAGCACTCTGAATTGGACTGAGAAACGGTTTGGAAGCCAGTGAAACTGCTGTAGCAAGGCAGTTATATGGTTCCTGTAACTGGCTCCAGTCAGCAGTCTGGCTGCTTATGAGTGGTTCTTCTGCTGCAAAAGGTTGCAGCCTTCTGCTTGAAATTAAAGTTTAGATGGAACGGAGCCTCTCTCAAGTTGGAAAACCTAGCTCAAAGAAGGCAGACTGTCCAGGAAGGGCTTCAGCTTGACATTTCAAGAGTCAGAGTGAATGCCACTGAAGTCCTTCATTACTAGTAAATCTGCTTTCAGGAGAGCAGGCAGTGTTCTTCAAATGCTACAGGGAATTGTTTTAACAAGGGACTAGTTTGCCAAAACGAAAACAAGAAATGAAGTATGAAGCAGCAACTTAACTTGAAATATAATGAACCAGTCAATATTAAGGCACTTTCAGACGTAAACATTCCAAGATTGCTGAACCAGCATGCATGACAGGAAAGAATATCAAACCTACATGCTTTCTCTCTCATGTACCAGATCTGATGAACCAATCTTGATTACATTCAAAATGGCAGTCCTGATAATTTACTATATAGGAATTTACACCATGTGTCAGCCATAGCTTAAGATTTTTTAGTAAACAGACTAACCCCCATTTGGGAATAACAGAACTAGAGCCAGTGTAGTATAGTGAATAGTGTGTCAAACTGGGACTCAGGAGATCCAGGTTCAAGTACCCATTGAAATCATGGAAACTCACTGGGGACTGGCAATGGTAAAAGCACTACCTAAACATTTCCCTTATTTTGGAAATCCTACTAGGGTTGCCACAAGTTGGAATTGATTTGATGGTATATAATGCACACAACCAGGATTTGTGTGCCAAAGCTGGGGTACAGACAAGAGGCAAGCAAATAGACTCATTGCTTATTCTTTGCATGCTAAACTATGATTAGGCTTCAGTGATGAGCATTCTGTATGGAATGCTAACATTCTGGCATACATTGTAAATATGAAAACTATGAGTGATGAACTACCGGTAGCAGAACTAGATGGCAGTTGAACTGGCTCTCCACCAGAACTTCCTGCTAGGTTTTTTTTATGAAAGAGCTTGCAAAAACTGACAGAAAACTATAAAGCAGGGGTCCCCAAGCTTTTTCACCCCGTGGACCGGCTGGGGAAGGCGGGGCAAGCCCCGTGCTTGTGCGCACATGTGAACTAGCGTGCTTGCGCTTGTGCACGCGCTTGTGCGCATGCGTGAACGGCAGCGTGGCGCTTGTGCGGGCGTGTGCTTGCTTGTGCGCATGCGCCAACGGCCGCACGGTGCTTGTGCAGGTGCGCGCACTCATGCGCAAACGGTGGCGCGGTGCTTGTGCGGGTGCACGCGCACTCATGCACATGCTCAAATGGCGGCATGGCGCTCGCACAGGCACACTGGAGCGCGCGCACAGGCACAAACAGCCTTTGCGGGGGTGAGTGCATGCGGGGGGGGGGGGGGCGGGAGGCCTGTCTTCGCAGCCCGGTCCGGCTCAGGCCACGGACCAGCACCGGGCCACGGACCGGGGGTTGGGGACCTCTGCTATAAAGGATCTATTTACTAGATGATCCCCAGAGTGTTACCAAGGTAATACAATCAAACAGAAATACTGCTTGCTGGGTAAAAAAGGCAGGAATAGCTCCTCATTCCAGTGATTTCTGTGGTATGGGCAGTGGGTATGGTATGTACAGTGAATTTCCCTTTGAAAGATCTTTTTTTTTTTTGTCAACATCTGACATACATTATATATTGATTTTGAAGCTTAACATTAAGGTAAATTATTCATTTTATGTATTAAAAACAATTCCCTCTGAAGGACCACACAGCTTTTTTCTTTTTTCTCTCTGAATACCTCCTTTGGTATGTATGTATGTATGTATGTATGTATGTATGTATGTATGTATGTATGTATGTATGTACTGTCCCACTGAGTAGAAACCACTGCTCTGGGCAGTTTTACAATATAACATAAACCCTATCCCTATCTCCCTTCATCCCCCCCCCCCCCCGAACAAAAATAATAAATGAAAACAGTGAGATAAATAAACATACTAAAATATTAAATAGTAGTGACAAACCTTAGGTGAGAGACTGCATAGAATAGGTTTCACTTTTGGCTACAAATACTACTACTACTACTACTACTACTACTACTACTACTACTACTACTACTACTACTACTACTACTACTACTACTACTACTACTAGTAGTAGTAGTACTAGTACTAGTACTAGTACTAGTACTAGTACTAATAAAAAAAGCTATTAAGCCCTACTGTTTTCTCCATGAATTTTGGACACAATATAATTTATGCCATGTTTCCTTGTCAGAACAATGCAGACAGCCTCTTTTCAACAAAATGAGGTGCTCACCTTCTCCAGAGGTGCTAATTGCTGCTTAAGTTCTTCTAGCCGCCAAATTAGTTCCTTCTCCTTATTCAGCTGGTGCTCTTCAATACACAGTGTGGTATACAGTTGCTGAACCAATGTCTTTACATCATTCAGCGTGGTTGCATCTTCGTGACTTAAGAGATCTAAAGAAGAAGGAGGGACCTTTCAGTGTCTGTTCTGTTCTTTGTAGCTGTTATTCTTCCCACAGTTGATTAAACTAAAATGAAAAACCTGTTCCATCTGTACCGAAATTTACAGAACCTAGTATAATACAGCAGATCACTACCCTCATTTCAAGCAAAGGCTTGCTGAAGACTAATGTTTCACATTTAGAGAGAAACAATTAATGTGTAGAACCATTTTCTTTGGAGCTCCTAGACTCAAAAATACTAATCCAAATGTAAGGGTTAGTACTTTGCTTGTACTTGCATCTCCTTTGATAAGTATCTATGAATAGTTACAGTTCTAAACATTCTGTTCGGGATGAGTTCAATCACTAGTTACAGAGATAAGGAGGGCCAGAACCTTAGTGTATCTTTTCAGAATCTAAACTTCGCTACTAGGCTAAACCTTCATACTGCATTCTTCTCTGCTGCCCCTTGTCTCAGAGCCAATCCTACAGCTGCATGGATAAAAGCAGAGACTTTCAGTAGCCTGAGAACATCCTGGTTTATGAATAAGAGACCCAGGAAGAACAAAAATGCAATAGGCAAAATGGTGAGGCCTAGAGATGCCAGTGCTTACTACTCAAGCATTTATGTTGGTTTGAGATGTGGCTGCTTAGTCTGAATCAATTTAATGCAGCTACAGCAGCATTGCCAGTAGTGCTTTATGCAAGTGCATATTAGCACAACCAACTGGAAAGAAATATTGCAATATCTGATAGAGGATGCACTTACAAGTCAGAGTTTAAAAAGGAAGCAAAGCTAACTCATGACTGGTAATGTTTCACATTCCATGCAACATATAAATAACCATTTCATTTCAGTATATTACCATGTACAATCTTGTAAGTAGTAAGAAATCACAACAATATTGTTAAAAGTTATTACGACTAAGGTAAACTCTTTGCTAGGTTGCTACCTTAAATCAAGGTATTATAGATAATGTCAAGACAATGCAAACTAAAATATATAGAACCTTGCATGCAGTAAATTTCAGCACACAATCTTCAGGCTTAGCTTGCCTTTGTTAAGTCTCAGTGAAATCTACAAAACAAGCCAAGTTTGACAGAAATCAGTTCAGCAGTTATACAACAATCAGCAATGCTCACAGATGGAGAAAGCACAACATTTGAACCACAGCAATATCTACAAGCTATTCTTCCATACCAAGACAGAAGAGAAAGTTGAGGTTTTTAATGAAGCATCAAGTGTCTTCATATGTTAGAATATCAAAGAACCATCTTATACTATAGATTAAATCATGCACAGATGAAAAGTGATGGAACTGGTAGACCTTTTCTTTCCTGAATCAGGTAGTAGTAGACATCTTAGGAAACATCTGAAGTTGAGATTTCCATGCCAGCAACCTAGCACTACTGTTGTTCTCACAATACTTAGCACCCTGAAGGAAAAAGCCAAAGAACACATATATGGTTCTACAGGGCCTACTTATGGCTTAAAGGCAGCCAGAACAGAAACCAAATTAAACAACTTACTTTCCTTTGTTCTGAGAAAGCTTTCATGCCTGGATTTAAACACATATAAGCTCCAGACTGTGTTTCTTTATTAGATCATGATTCATGTATTTGTAATGTAAGTGCTCTGATTATGTCCACTTATTAGAGGTATTATAAAAAGTGCTTCCATTCACAAGGCAAGAGATGGACGTAAACTTTTAAGAAATAGATAGGAGCTTGAAAGTGCCCTCATAGTGTGTATACTATTACTTTCTCGGTCCTTTTTAAAATTGTGAACTTGCTCTCTGGTCCTACATATAAGTCAGCATTACTTTCAACTGTATATAGATGACTCCATTTCATAGGAGGCAAAGGAATTCATTTTGATTATGCCAATGGTTAAGCTAAGTGAATACCAGTGGAACACTGCCACTTCTGCTTCTCCCTCCAGTGCCTGAATGTGTGGTTTTCCTTTGCTTTTTGAATTTATATGTATTCCCCAGCAATGACATTCTGGGGGCATTCCCACCACAACAGTACAATTGAATCTGACTTTTGTCCTTGTTTCTCAAATTTTCTGATTCCCTTCCAAAATGCATTCTAGCTTCTGCTCCCTCCAACCATGGTATCTAAGAGGAGAACATGAAGAGATCCTTGAATGTAGATCTGAGCACACTACCAGTCTGTGGCTGTCATAGAAAGAGATATGAAATTTACTGTAAGGAAGCTCTGTGGGTAACCTTGGGTGAGCTACAATTTCTTAGTTTGAACTATACCACATGGCTATCGTGAGAATAAAGCATGGAAGAAGAGAGCTGTGTATACTTCTAACTCATTAGAGGAAAGATGAGATAAAATTTAAATAATAAATTAGGCTCTGTCACAAGAGGAAAATGTTCCTTAGTTATCTCAAGTTTGTTGGCGGGGGGGTGGTTTCTGGTCACGACACACTTTCAAGATCGAGACATTTTCCTGGCAAGTGGTGTAACTGCAGAACATTTCCCCATCGCCAGGACAGTTGTTATTTTGTACCTTTGTTATATTGGTGCATTCCTTACCGGGATTGCCTGTGTGCACAACGTGCCCTGCTTCTTTTCAGAATCAAAGCCAGGAAGGTGGCCGCCATTACTGCGGCGTGCATATTAATTTTTTACTTTTTTCATGCCCAATACATCAATATGTTGGTAAAAGCATGTCATTGGGGGGACGCCGCGATTACATTACATATTTTTAATTTATATGGGAAGATACATTGAACTGTTGATATGCCAATGTCACCAGCGGGGTGTGTGTGTGTGTGTGTGTGTGTGTGTGTGTGTGTGTGTGATTGCCAATATTACTGTGAGGATATCCCATGTCCATTGTGTGCAATACATTTCTGCAGGAGCAGCCAGTGCAACAGAGAACACTTTTCTAAACAGAAACCTCTTCCCACTCAATGTTCCCTCTAATTTTAAGCCCTGCTGGGTGGAGCTCCACGATCCCGCATGCGAGTCTGCCCCCCTCACATGGGGTTCCGTTTGTGACCTGAATGAAAGGTCTGTCTGTCTATCTATCTATGGGATAAACTGTCCCTTGAAGCAATATGAAAATAAACTGGTAGCATGGTGTAGCTAGCCATAACGATTCAAATAGGAGGAAATACATCGGTACCACTAAAAGTTCTTGGGACGTTCGTCCTGGGATATAAACCACGTGACAATGATTCAGTACAACAGAGCTATGGAAAGTATCAGAAGAACTAGAGAACATTTCCTCTGTGTGACCAGGGCCTTAAATAAGATCTTTGTTTACATTTGAGTTAAACATTTACCAGGATGTCTTAGATCCTCTTCTAATATATGTGAAGATTCTCAGTCATCCAGGTGAGGTTATATAGAAGTTGAGTCATGGCAACTGGACTTCTTTCTTATTAGGTTAAACCTTTTGCTACTCATTCAAATACTTGGATGAGTAGTGAAATGTTTCAACCTAATAAGAAGTCCAGTTGCCATGATTCAACTTCCAGATCCTCTTCTAATGGGATGCACAGAGAAACGTGATAAATAAGCACCAGCTCTTCTTCAAAACTAACTTCTTCCAAAATGATTTTGGGATGATGGAGTGACAGGAATGTACAGTATTCCTTCCTACAATTCTAAGCTACACTCAAATAAGAGAGGATCTGCTCTTTTGAATTTGAGGCATATATACAAAAAGAAGCCAAATGCCTTTCTCCAAGGTATCAGAGGCACAAAAAGAGTTGTCTAGTGGTTGGAGGCTATTCCCATATGTGGAAATTTCCCTGAACAGGGCCTAAAAGATCATAATCCCTTGAGGAAACAGGTAGTGCTGTCCAGAGGAAGCCCACGTCTCCATACAATGATCTTTGAAATAGTGGCCAACAGGGCACAGTCAAATAAAAAAATAAACAAAGGAAGAAGCAACAAAACAACAGAGAAGAAGTCGAGTAAGAAGGGTAATCAAGAACAACTCAAATTCCTCAGAATACAAAGAACAGTCCAAAGCAATGTATCTGCTGCAGCACTTAATGAAAAACTGAGTGGAAAAGAAGGAATAATATTCTAAGCATGCAGACTGACAATGGGGTGGAGCTTCCTGCCTTGAAGTTCTTCAACTCTAAAATGGTCTGACCGAAGTCTTGTGCAGGAATGGAATCCATATGGGTGAAGCACAGAGACCGTGGAGAAGAATAATGGATTAGAAGTCACAATGTCAATTTCAAGGCAGAAGGAGAGGGTGTCTTTCGAAGCTTTAGGGAACAAAATGAGATTGGCCCAAATTTCCCTTATGTGGCACAACAAAATGTGCTCTATAAAACCGAGAAAAAGCTTTATGAGCATTGCTAGTCACTGACATGAAATTAACAGAATCAGTATACCATCACTGTTTGAAGAATATGTTTGATCAAGGTTTTGGAACTAACCATAGTGGTTTTTAACACCAGTGATACATGGGACAGTCTTTTTCGATCAAACTTGCTCACTTGGCCAATTACTATTGGTGTTGTACTACCTCCAATATCCACTTCTATAAAGGAGCATACAAACATCCAACGTTTGTGTCACTAGTGGCAATACAACTACTGTTCATTACATGGAGAATACACAACATTCATCCACTAAATACTATCACAATCCTCTGTACTCTTTTCTTTCCACTAGAGATGTTTACATATATGAGGTCAATTATGTATGCTTTGTTCTGAAAATTATGTGTATATTTAGCTTAATATGTTAATGTGATTTTTATATTATGTCATTCTGATCTTACTGTATTTTATTAAGTTTTAAACTATACTGTACAAAGTTAAAATTGGAAATGTTCATTTAAGTTATTTTATTATACAATTATACAAATACAATCTCGGCACAGGAGAAGATTCATATATTATTACTGAATACAGGCAATGAGACTTCTTCCATCAACCTTTTTTTTTTTTTTTTCTGGACTGAAGATGCAACATACACATGAGTACAAGGCACATTTGCTGTTTCTTTTACAAGATCTATTTTACAGATTTTTTTTTTGCATGGAAAACTATATCTTTGCAGAGAAACAATGTAAGAAGCAGCCCTAAAAGGCTACTTGACAATTTCCTATGAGACTTTGGAGTACTGGGCATGGCAATCCATCTTTCATTAAGAGCTACATGTTCGCATAAATGATAACTGCCTGAATTCAAGGATACCAATCTGAAATGGCCAACTTTTTCTTTCATCACAAAAACAAAACAAAACAAAACAAAACAGCAAGACAGAGCACATGCAATTGTAATGCTGAAAATAAACAAGCTAGGAGGAGAGGAACTGGTTTCAAGCAATCATTCTGATTATGTTGCATTCCTTCTGCAGCTATTTGAAACCATATTTACAACAGTGGGGATGAAACATGTCCAAAGAACATTAACATTCTAAGATATTCAAGCAGAACCCCTACTTAAACATTATGGTAGTGAGGGAATGACAGATAGGAGAGCAAGCAACTAAGGAAAAAGTGTTTATAAATGTTTGAACCAGTCCTAGACTTAACTGTTCGCTTTTTAAAAACAAACAAATGAACACACTTTATCTATGGTAAAGTTTGTAAATCAGGGTCATTTTTAAAATAGAAACTCTTTCCACTGCAGTCAACAACTGTCTTTGCCTCTTCAGTGTAGTCAGATATAAGGTAATTTGCAACACCTTATTTTCATCACCATCTTCAATGTGATTTTGGTTTTCTTTATTATGACACAGAACTGCTTCTCCCATTATTTGTGGGTGCAAGTATTTTTCATTGTCACTTTGATAACCCAAGACATTTTCAAATCTCATACACTCATTTCAACAGCAAAAGCAAGCTTTCAGAGTTCCCGACAAAGTGAAGAATACTTGATCCGACTACTCCCAGGCAAAATTCAAATCTTGGATTTCAGCAGATAGTAGGCGAAGGTTCATGTTATAACTTTTATCATTATGTTGTATATAAAGTCCCAATCGATATCATGGTGACCATGTTGTGGACAGTAACAAAGTCTTAAGGTTTTTTGCGCTAGTGATCATGTGTTGCAATTGACTTCTAGAAGTTTCTACTTATTACAACCTCCTTGTGCACAGCATCCTGGGCCATATTCCACCCCATTCCTGAGGACTAGAGAACATTGGGTCTTGCTCTATGACAGGAAGCCATGCAGCTCATCAAGTCCAAGCTTATGTGCATTCTAAGCACTGTCTCTTCCTAAATAATTCCTAACAGGATAACTATATGCTTTCTTGTACCTACAATCACCGCAACAGAAAGTTAATGTTTCTGTCATAATAAGTCTAATATTTCTATCACATGTTCAATAATACACACCCTTATTCGTGTGATTCCCATGACAAACATTATTTTATGGTAAAATAATACCTACAGTGGGAGATCCTGTCAATAATAACACAAATTATTGAACATATGACAGAAATGGTGACTTGATTTCATATTCCAGCATATTCTTTCATGGAGACTTGACTTCATATTTTAGCAATACCCTGAATAGATATTATTTGAAACTTTTCATATCTGTAGCTATAGCAGCTAAAGATAGCATGATCTGTGCAAAATTCTGAATGCGTATATTTGTAGGAGATGAACCATCAACTTGTTATTTCCTACCATAGATGAATTTTTTTTTAAACTGGTAGATGGATGGTCTTCCAGATAACGACTTCTGGAAATAGATCCCAGTTACTTGAATTTTTTACCTCTCTTTGGTGGGCGAACATGGTAAGTCAAGTCATTAATTACTAGTTTGAAATCATCAAGGAGTAGAAGATCTATGCCTGTTGAAGAGGCTACACGTGTCCCATCTGTAAGATAAAAGAGAAATAGATGTTATTAAGAGTTAGATATGTCTTACATGAATATTTAAGACAAGAAAAAGCTAGTACAATTCTAGATTGCGTCAACAGAATTATAGTGTTCAGATCAATATATGTATCACTCTGTTTTGCTTTTGTTTAGATCTCATCAGGAGTACTGTGTCTATTTCTGGACATCACAATTTAAGAAGGATACGGAGAAGCTGAAACACTTCCACAGGAGAGTAACCAAATTGGTAATGGAAACCAAGCCCTGCAAGTAATGGTTGAGGGAGCTGGTTAAGATTAGCCTGTAGGAGAGAAGACTGACAGGCAATATGATAACCATCTTCAAATATGTGAAAGGCTACCACATGAAAATGAAGCAAACTTGTTTTCTGCTGCTCCACAGTGTAGAACATGAGCCAGTAGATTCAAATTACAATAAAGGAGGATTCTGCCTAAACACAAAGAGGATTGTAAGAGCTGTTCATCAGTGTTCTCCTCGAAAAATGGTGGATTCTCTTTCACTCAAGAGTTTTTGAACATAGGGTGGATGCCCATGCTGAAGCTGGTGGAAATACATCTTCTTAGACATCTCTTCCAACTACACCATTCTGTAATTCTGTGAATTTGTAACTGCAAAATTGAACTAAAATGTTAACTAAAATGTCTCGGAATCTGAGATGTTTGGTATTTCAGCATGTTATAATATAACTAAACATGTTTTTGGCAAACGTGAGTGTCAGAATGCAGATTTTGCATATGGCAGGGCAAGCAGATAGATTTAAAGTGGACTAGAAGTAACTTGGGATTCTGAACCCAATCCCTGCCTACTTCTTTTCAGTTGTGCACGTAAAGAAACACAGGCATGTTTATTTTTTACTTTCAAAGTTCAAGATTTTGTAAGTTGAAGGCTCTCCCAGTCCTCAATTTTATTATTACCACAGATTCACAAGACTAGTGCAATACTCCCTTATCCTTATCTCAGGTAGTGCCCATATCAGTTTTGCAAGTGGCTTCATGGTAAATTAATTAAATCAAAAATATTTTAAGAACAACATGAGCACAATGTACTGTTTTTTTCCGTGTATACGCCCCCCCCCAATGTATAAGATGACCCCCAATTTTGACTCTTGTCGGAGGCGGAGGAGCAGTCAATGGGCAGCCACGAGGGGCGGCTGAGCGCAGCTGCTCCTTCGACTCCACCTCCTTCCATGTATAAGACGACCCTCAATTTTTCCTCTAATTATTTTAGGAAAAAGTGTTGTTTCATATACGGAAAAATACGGTAACTTTGTACCGAAATTCACCTGATTGCTCTAGTAATACTAAACAACAGTACCTGGTGAGTAAATTGCAACCCGGTCAATTCCCCGGTCTTCTGCCTGTAATTGCCGTAAGAATACTCCAACAGAGTCTGAAATAGGCTTAAGTGTAAACTGGCAACGCTCACGGCGAGATGGAAGATTCACAGAAATTACAGGTAACCCGTTTTGGTAAACCACTGTGACATCTAGAAGGAAACAAGATGGTGAAATGAAATTCTGTTACATTACATATGTTCAGTTGGCTGATCCTTAGTTTGTGCATACACACACACTTCAAGACACTCCAAACAGCCAGGTGTGTTTCTGTGTCTTGAAGCCTAAAACACAAGTCTTTATGGACCTTCAATGTAGTAGGTCCTCTAAGTCTTTTCCATACACTATTAAGTCCTTGGGAAATGTCTTCCTTGCAGATCTGTTTTCCTTGTAACAACAATGTAGAGTAGGTTGGGTAACTTTTCTTTAAAAGAAAAAGTTACACATGTTCCAGTAGGAGAAGACAATGCAAGGATCGTACCCAAGATAAACTACTTCCCACAAAACAAAGGAAAAGATCCTTACCTACTTCTTCTTACTCTAGCATACATACTGTAAAGCAAAGAAGCAGTCTGCAGTTCTGTGAAGGGCAGGACTACCACTAGGCAGAGGAAAGTGAATCCCCCAGGCAGCAGATATTGGGAGGCAGGGAGCTGAAGCAAAGGGATGGACAGCACATGTGTGCATAACACATGGTTTGCCCTGTGCTGTGCAAGTCACCTTGTTGATCACAGATGCACTGGAGGATACTGTCTTATCACCCATGCTGAGAGTAGAATTTAACTGAACATCTCATGGGAGGGGGAAACTTTTCACAAAAATATAATGAGATAGCCTTAGTGCAGATCCTTGCACAGTAAGAACCAGACCTACCTGCGAGCAATGTTTTAACATGCATTATTTAACACAAGGTAGAATGTTTCACAGCATGTACAGGTCAAATGTTATGTCAAACTATGGTTTGAAGTTAGATGCAGAAGACTCTGGCTTACAAATTCCCCTCTCTTGATGCTATGCCTTTCCTTCATCTGGGAAAGGTATAGTTTGTGTAAACCAGATGAACTACGGTTTGCTGAAACAATTGCTTCTCCCCTGACAGCTGTTGTTTCAAAGGGCATATGTCTTTGGGAATGAGGCTGCCTCACGCTGACAGTCTTCTGTGCTGGAGAAGCTCTGAAGGACAGAACTGGGCTGGCTGTCCTGATCTGTAGCTTCAAAGACATGAGGAAGGGGCTGTGGCTCTCAATGAAACTTGGGTTAATGTCCTTGCTGGATTTTTACTCTATGTTCCTCATCCCCACTTTATGCTGCATAAAAGCATACATATGAACAGACCGTTCCTTCTTTACCTTTTGGTGCTTTCTCCCCTCCTCTTACATTAAAAAAAATACCTATATTTACAAACAGCAAAAGTCTGCTGATACCTCCCTTTTTACATGGATGGAACAATGTTTGCAACATAAATAATGGCACTGATATTTGATTGTCAGAAACAGAGGAAACGATATATAGGACTGTACTTGGGAGTCTACCAAAATTTTCAAATCAAATTTTATAGCAAATGCTTGCTCTCACCAAATGGAAGGGTCTATTCCTTTTTTACATGCCTCTGTTGAATGTCCTCTTGCTAACAGGTAGTTACAAACACTTGCTTTCTTTAGAGCAGTGTTTCCCAATATTTTTTGAGTCATGACCCCTTTTTTATAATAGTAACTTGTGACTCCCTGACACATTTGCATAAAAAGGCATTTTTAGTGGGGTAAAGAAATCACATTACAAACAGATATTGCAGAATATAATTCTAACTTAGTATTTAATGTGATGGTTCTACTTGCATATGGTCAACCAGCCTCAACATTTGTGGCTGAATGTATGTTAACGCCATTCACCCTCCTCTCCCGACAGTCCCACAATGGGCTCTGTGAGATGGAGGTAATGAGGGTGGATTAAAGTTGTGTTTCACTGAGGGAGGGTGAGTTTTCCCTCAGGGAGGGAACCATTGCCCCTTTTGTCCTCCTTTTAAGCAGTGGCTCCTCCTCCTCCTCCTTAGTGCGCAGCTGAGGTGAGGAGGGGGTGAAATCACTTCAGTGGCCTTTTCTTTCTCCACCACCATTTCTCCCACTCCACATCCAGCCTGCTGCTGCCTCCTTGTCTTTCAACCCCCATGTGGCCAGCCTGGCTTGCAAGGGCGCCCTGTCCCAGGGCCCTGGCCGAGCCAGCCAGCTAGCCAGCCATCAGAGCCAAGGAGAAGCTGCCACTGGAGAAGGGAGAGCACACAGCCAGGGGGCCCTGGGCACCCAGCAACCCCACAGCGGGTAGTGAAGAGAGTTTGTCTTGGGGGATACAAGTGAGGGAGGGAGCAGGCAGAAAGGAACCTGGGCGGGGGGTGCAAGTTGAGGGCAACGTATCTCTCTCCTCTGAAAACTGCATGATGCCCCCCAGAAAACACAACCTTTAGAGGTTGCGATCCACAGGTTGGGAACCTGTGCTTTAGAGAAAGAATATTATTCTGACCCTGTCCACATTCCTGCATATAATGCTCTCTTACTCACAGGAAATTGCAAGTTCTTAATTAGAGAGAGAAGAGAATATTTTGATCCCATTCCTTGTTTCTAGTCCTCTTTGAGAATCAGAACCTTTTGAATGTTAGTCTGCATAATGTTCTAAATGCATGCATGTTTCTCCTTTTTTCTATATATCAGAATCATTTTTTTTTCAATTGTTCACTGCCCTGTCTGTATGGTTCATAAAGAAGGACTTATAACTAGGTTAAATGTTTTCCTGTCTTTATAAAGAAAATATATTGACAGTCAAGACAAGAACTTTTAGCTGGCCCATATGCCACCACTCTTCTTGTATACATACTTATGTAATGTGCAATGCTACCACAAAAACTCTGACAAATAACATAAGCAGTAGCTAAACAAAACTGCAGGAAGCAGTAGTATCCAGGCTTCCAGTCCAGCAAACAGCTGTTCAACCACACTGCTAGAGGTGCTTCAACTCCCTAGCAGCTGGTTCTAGGACTAACTTGGGAAGTTAAAGTAATAGCAATTGAATTCAGCATATAAAAAGTAAAGCTCATCTCAAGTTCATTATATACTATACACACTGATCTAGAGAGAAAAAACTGGGAAGCAAAAATGCCTGACCTTTCATTATCAACAAACTTTCTTGATTTGAAAAGCCACAATGGGACAATAACTTTATGAGGAACAGCCTGAATGTCAGAAAACATTGCACTAATTAAGCATTACAGAGAATTAGAAAGCTTACTGTTTTCTGACATTTGGTTCGGTCTTAACGAAAGCATTCTCCACTTGTGGATTTTGCAGGTTTCCCCGCATCCTATGGACCAATAAAATTACTTTTCATTTTTATGTGACTTCCCGGATATGCTTCAGTACTATAGCAGGTAATTTCAGCTTTCTCTCTTCAAGTAGGAACATATTTTTTAGCAAACACCAAGGACCAAAAGACAATTGCCACCCTCAATAAGTGATTCATTAGATCAAAGTCCTTCTACCGTTTGGGTAAAGAGATTCTATTTTTTTTTCCAGTTTTAAAACCTGCTCATCATAAAGGAATTCATGGTGTAAGTCTAGGAAGAAGTGACCAAAACGTACTTCATTTTAATTCACCAATTATGTTTGTTTTTTTCCTTGAGGCTTATTTCAACAAAGCACTACTAGAAGTGTATGAATGTCCTCCCAATATTTCAGGAACATGCAAAAAAACTTCTTCCATGGTTTTAAAAGGCTTTATTATTTATTACAATAGGTTCTCAAACCCACTTTAAATTTTTTGAAATAGCACTTTAAAATACCTATCATTTTAATATACTTCAAAAAAAAATAATAGCTAAAATCTTCTTGCATAACTTATGCTGGCCTAAGCGATATAAAAAGGATTTTGTTCAGCGTAATATAACATGAGATGACATGACATAAAGGGCCTGACCATCAGCTTATTTTGGTACATAAAGGCATATGAAGAAAAGTTTCCACCTGTCCCATCAGTGCAGTAACTGCACACCACCTTACGTTATATATCCATATAGAAAAGAATATAGGCTGTAAGTTCAATGTAGATACACATATACAAAACCAGGCAGATGATCCCTATTTATTGTAACAGTTCAAAGAATGTAGCAACATTTTAGACACTAGAATTCATGTATAGTCTTCAGGGATTAGGACATTACATCTAGAGGCCTATGAAGGTAAAATAGTACCAATTCTACAAGCTCTATAAATTAAACCTGCATTTATGAAACAGAAACAAAAAAATGGGAATAAAGGCAAAATTCAGCATCATTATTTCAAGTTAGTTTTTGGTGGAGAATAACAAACAAAGCTACATAGGACTCTCTTGAAAAGGAAATTTGACTAACCTTCAAGGTACAAGCTTGACCTTGAACAGTCCTAAACTGAAATGGTATTTGGGTGGGGAATAACAAGCTCCATGAAGTAATGAAGAACAAATAATCATGAAGAGAAATCTATTGGGCAAAGGTGCGAGAAAAAAAGGCAGCTGACCTAGAAAGTCCATGCATATTTTCTCTCAATTTAGTTCGGCCGGTAGATAGTGGCAGGTATGAACACATTCAAACAAATTCTTCTCATCATAATTCATGTTGCTTCTGTCTAGAATGCAAATTTGCTTGCTATGCTTTCAATCCAACACACCTAGTTTTCAGTCCCTACTTAAAGCAAAAGAAAAAAGAAAAAACAATGAAAAACCCAACGACTGAGCTTTCTAATATCTATTATTAAACAATTTAATTTATTTATTGTACTCACCATCAGAGGGCACTACAGTACTGCAGTAGACCACCCGTGTGGTCTGCCAGGGAGGAAGCCTTTGGTGTGCCTAGAAAAATGAACACAGCAAAGTAAGATTGATTAATAAACTAGGTTACTTCAGATAACCCATGCCAGGATCTAACAACATCTTACTACCTGCTGCAGGGAAGACGTAATCAAGAGAACCTTTCATAAGCAGTTATGTTGCTGCCATCTGTCAGTCAGTATGACAATCCTTTGTGAGCCAATTCTTGTACCTTAAAAATCTTGCTCATCAGATTTGGAAAGGAACATAGAAATAATTTAGGAGTCATGAAATCTTTACGCAGCATTTTAGCCAAGCAGTTGAGTAAATCTGTATTTTACGCCAAAACTGAAAACAATTATGTGTGATAAATCTTTGGGGGGGGAAAATCAGAGAACAGAGCATATAACAGAAAGAATTACAAAAGGGTCAACATTACACAGAATCAAAGTGGGATTCCTTTATGAACCCCAGCCAGCAGTATTAAATGTATTGCTCAATATGAAACATTTTATACAAGCAAACTCTGCAGAAATAGGAGCAAGGAAACGTGGTTCGGAAGAGAATGTGAAAAAACGCAGAAGTATTAAGACAGGCTATTTTAAGTGCAGATCAATGTATATCAGCTGGGCATTTCTGTCTTAAATGGTTCTGTCTGGAAACCCCTCCGAAACAACAGAATTTATGAACTTTTAATATCACTTTCATTCATTTATGATGAACTATGAGTTTTACTCTGTTAAAAACACAATGCTGCAATTATTAAATAAAATTCATCCCCACTTACAAAAGATCTAGACAAGGAATTCATTTGAAATCCCTGTTGTATTCATCATCATCATCTACTTAATCTTATTTCAAGAAACACACATACTCAATACCACCAAACCTGATCAGCAGCATGTGCCATCACAATCCTTTTTGTGAATTTCATCACCACCTGTGTGTTGCAGAAAACATTCACACAGAAAATCCTGTGAAGCCTGACCATCAGCATAACTGTAATAATCTTCTGATTTTAGAAGCTAACCCCTTTCCGAGACTTACAACTGGACCCCTCTCTTAAACTTACCCACTAAAGCAAGAATGAAGAACATTATGAAAAGTGCTTACTTGCCAGTAAAAAAGTTTAGAATGGCGGTATGAAGTAATACACAAAAATCATTGTTTATAGGAAACTTTTAGAAAATAAACATATATGCTGTGCTGAACCCGTAACAATAGCACTTCTCATGTCTTTTTATAGCACAGACATTAATGTAAATGAAAAAGAAAATATGTAATATACATTGGCACCAACATTACATTTTGAAATATTTTCCATCTGTTGTTCTGCTTACAAATTTACATCTGAAATGGTAACTGAAGGGCTTTTATTCTCTAATTCAAGAAGTAGCATCTGCAATCTTCCAGAGGTTTTCACTTGTTCATGAGATTAGGCCACTTGTGTGAGCAGTTTGTTACAGAGGTCTTGTCATCTGCAGCAATATCTTCCTTGAACTGAATCAGCAAGGGATTTTCTAAGAAAAAGCTAGCTATCCATTGCCTGAGCCAAGTAAGACCATCTTGCTGCTCTGCAGTAAGTTATGGATTAATTCACTGTCACTTGGAAAAATGATTTTCTCTTTTCTATTTCTTAAGTACAACCATACATACAGGATATTGCCAAAATACGCCATAATTAGCAAAATTACCACACCAAATTTATATTAGCTCCACTGAACTGTATGAGCTGCCATGTAGTTTAATGCTTCCTGTATGTCAGATGATTTTTCTTCCGCATTTATGCTGCCTTGTGGGCTCAGGAACAGATGCCAATGGATATGATTCAGTATTGTGGTGCATTTACTCTGATTCCCGGAACTGATATTTCAAAAAATGATAAACAATTCTGCCTTTTAGTGGAGCTCTGGAACATCAACGTATCCACTGCAGTATGGGTTGACAAGCACATGAGTATTTTCCTCAAGGAAGTTTGTTATTATGAGTAGGATGTAGTTGGCTGTTTCAGCAGCGCTCCCAATGCCTTAACGCACAACAATATGTTTGCTCTTGGAATGAGTGGTAAGAATAGGTACTCATAGGCAATGGCTGGCTTTGACGCAAATGGGTTCCCATGCAACTCTCTGACTTGCATACATTTTTCTAAAAAAAAAACCCAAAACTTGATGATTAAGACTTTTCAGTCTTTTCTCAAAACTCTTTTTCATCCCATTTCATAGAAACACCATACAGTAGTTGTAGAAAATTCAATGCAGAAGTGTACAGTTTTATATGACTGGTAGTAAAGGGAATGCATAAATTTTAGGACATAATTCTAAACTTTTTAATCAATTAACCTTTTAGTTAATCAATCTATAAATATTTTTAAGACCCGATTTACTAGCATCACACAATAACTGTGGTCCAAATGTTTTTCATATAGTATTCACTTGTAAAGCCTCTGCAGTGGAAGAACATACTATAGAAGGCTATACATATTGTTCCAGTGAACAATCGGACAGTGAATAAATAAAGTTTCCCTATGTTGAAACTGGCCGGGAGGGAGGGAAGACACTGGCCCTCCACCTCCTCCAAGGGGCAGAGAACTCCTATGCTGAGTGGTGGAAACTCTTCTCCTGAGGAGGTCAGCCTATTACCATTCTGATAAAATAAGCTACTCTCAGAACAATAGCTTTATAAATTCAGGATGTAGTGTGATTTCTCTCTATCCTCATGGCTCATACAACAAGGCAAATCAAGGGATAGGGATTCAGCTTGTACTGGATGGAATTAAACTCCTGAAAAATCAGGTCCGCAGCTTGGGTGTGCTTCTGGACTCAATCCTGAGCTTGGATGCACAGGTTTCAGCATTGGCCATAAGTGCATTGGCATAGTTAAAGCTGTTGTACCCGTTGTGCTCATTCCTTAATATGTCCCATCTGGTCATAGTGACATTTGCCTTAGTTACATCCTGTTTGGATTACTGCAATGTGTTCTACATGGGGCTGCCTTTGCAAAATGTTCAGAAACCTCAGCTGGTTCAAAATGTTGCAGCCAGACTGTAACCCCCTTATAACAACAGCTTCAATGGCTGCCAGTCTATTTCTGGGCCCAATTCAAAGTGCTGGTTACTACTTATAAAGCCCTATACAATCTGAAGGACTGTATCACCCCACATGAGCCTTCTTGGCTTTTAAGATCTTCTAGGGAGGTCTGTCTCTCAGTTCCAACACCTTCCCGGGTGAATCCAGGTAGCTGGCTCAAGGCTGATTCAGCCTTCCATCCTTCTGAGGTTGGTAAACTGAGTACCCAGCTCATTGGGGAGGGAAGGCAATATGTAGACTGCATAATTAAAATGTAAATGACCCAGAGCATGCTTTAAGCACTATGGGCAGCACATTTACTTTGTTTTGCTTTTTCCAAGCTTGTTTGGTGAAGACATGAGAGAGGCGATCTCAGTGACTGCTCCCAGGTTTTGGAACTTGCTGCCCCAAGAAGCTACGTTGGCCTCCTCCCTCTTGCCCTTCCATTGTCAGGCAAAGACCTTCCTCTTCAGGCTTTTAAGCAGTAAGTTACCTTAGGAATGCTGGCTTTTAACTTGCAGGTTTTTAAATGTTTTTGAACTGCTTTTAAACTTGATTTTTAAAATCTTAATATATGTTAATTGTTTTTTAAATATGATATTTATATCGTGTTTTTAAATATGTTGCCTTATGTGTTGTGAGCCACCTTGGGTCTCCTATGAGGAGAAAGGCAGGATATAAATAATTTAAATAAATAAAATAACATACACATGACATTAATGAAATAGTGTACAAATGTATTTCAAACAGCAAATTTCTCATCTGACACACATGAGCATTACTCTTATCTCTGTGTGTTCATAAATCCTTAAGTCAGACTGAGGTTGCAATATCTGCTTTCATGAGAGACATTATTAAACAGAAAAAAAGTTTGAAGCACCACACTAGGTGGCCAGGAGATTATTTCCAATGATTTACTACAGAATGGTACAACAGGTCCCATTTTAAAAATGGGTGTACCAGTGAGATATAAACAAAAGGCTTTGAATATCATTGTTATTTGTCATCTAGTCAATTTTTGTTATACATTTTCAAAACTGAAATGCACCTCACTGTTCTTTCCTGGAAAAAAGCTAAGTACCAGCAAGTACTCTATACATGTTAATATTAAAATTAAGCAGATATTGGGCAAAATCCTGTTGTGTAACTTTAAGCAGGTGTAACATGGATTGGGCACTGGAAACATTTAATTTAAACTTGTGAGAAGTTTCCTATCCCTCCCCACCCCTTACAGATTCCAAGGCTTTTGTCCCAGGGAAATCTTTGGGAGCTTCAGAATATAGGTGTGTGTGTGGTGGCTTTAATAGCAACAAATCATTGTCACAGCACCACCAGTGGGATTGGAACCACTGCTGGCAATCCAGCAGTCACTTTTTACTGTTAAAGACTTCCCACTCCCACCCCATCCCAAAGCTCCGAAAGGGAAACCTGGAAGAAAGGGTTGGAAACTTCCAATGATTTTAGATTAAATGTTTCCACGGCTGAATCTGGGTTATGCCACTGTAAAGTTATGCCAACAGGATTTTGCCCACTAAGTAACTGGAAGAAACAGAAACAAAACTTCACCACTCTTGGTGCTCGTTACTCAAGTAGCAAAAGGGACTTGCCTTCTGCTTGCACAAACATCAACTAAAGCAAGGTGATGCAGTCCTATTGCTGTGGCTAAGCACATCAGGCACTCTACTATCAGGGGAGATTCTGACTTGGAATGACACAAAAGTCACTGGAGCAGGAGTATTTTATAAGTACAATACATATAAATGGAAAGGGTGGTGGACCTTTCCCAAAGCTATTTTGTTCCTTGTATGCTGCAGGTATTTAAATTATGCTACAAGGACAAGAAAGCAGTATCCTTCCCATCTCCAAATAGAACATTCTTATATGTAAGGATATGGAATATGTCAAACCCTATGAGTCTAGCTAACTTAGCATTAATGTATCTACGTGCCTACCTCTCTTCCACAATTATCTCAAAAAAAGAAAAAGCCCACAACCAAGTCAAGAGGGAAAGATCCATCCCACTTAGTTCCAGTATCTACTTTTATTTAAACAAGTTTGTACACCACCCTTCTATCAAAAAATGGCTAACAAACCCCATCCATCTCTACATCAAATGTGATTCAATTCTTTAAAAAAATCTCCCCTTTATGAATGTGGGATATTATGCTTTTGTATCCATGATTCAAAAAGGCAGGAAATGACCCAATATTGCTATACAATATCATGCCCGCGTTGCCAGCAGAAAAATGATGCTAAGCTTTACATGGCAAAGGGCAGCCTGAATGCTGACAACATCAATGGCAGCAGTCAAGATGGTCTACAGCAGCGGTTCTTAACCTTTTCTTTACCACAGACCCCCTTTAAATATCTTTTGTTGATGGATCACAAAAAACTTAACTCAAGACTTAAAACCCTGAAGCGCATCAAATATTTATTTAACGTTTCTCATGAACGGTCTCATTGACAGATATTCCTTGCTATAAAGGTAACACTTTTTAAGATGACTGAAAGAAGCTTCATTTCGCTTTGAACAGGATTCACCCTCATCACTGTCATCAGTTCTTTTATGTTTCAAATTCAGACTGCAATCCATTCTGAGGCTCATCCAAAATGTATTGTGATGAAATTCACTGTGATAATATCGAAAAGCCACTTTACCCAACAATAACCAAACGGTTTTATTAGCAGAAATCAAAGAAGAAAACTCCGAATCTCTCTTCCCCTGGCTTTTGGCTGTGCAGTAGCAAGAAATGTCATGTGCTGTCGCTCATGATGCCACTCAGCATCATTCACTTGCATATGTTCTCACCGTGTGCAGAAATATCAAACAGTAATTTGCTATCAAATAATTATTTTCATAACCAATATTTACTTTTATTTGTTTTTAATGGAGGCAGTAGGTTAGAAAAGCCAGGTTTTACACAATCAAGCAAGAGAAATTAAGATTTTGTTCTACGTTTCCTTTTCTTTCTTGCTTCCATTCATTCATTCTATTTTTACTGTAAAAGATCATAACATTTCTTCAAGCCTTCGTAGACTCCCTGTGAGGACACTGCGGCCCCCTGGGGGTCCACAGACCACAGGTTCAGAACCAATGGTCTACAGGATACCCTCTTGTGCTCACTACCAATCACAAAGTGATACCACACAAGGGAAAATCCTAGAAGGTGACTCTGGTTTTCATCAATTAAATACTTCTCATCCAAACACAAAACAATTGTTAAGGCTGTATTTCAACAAGCATGCCTGGCAGTGAGGAGGGTCAAAGTGGCTCTCAGGCTGATACAATGTTTATCTTTACATTTAGAATGTTGGCATTTATTAGAAACCCAGAAACTCAGACTTTTTCTCTCTCTGAAATGACTATTTTTAAAATCAGAACCATGGATGCCTGGATTCCTTCCAAATAATAAAAAGGGGCTATGACAAACCATTCTCTGTCATGATAAGCAAGTTTGATATTTTCAATGTATTTGATCTGTTTTAAATCTGCAGCCACAGAAGGTCTGTCAGTGTCTACATGGGGGGGGGACAGTTTTACTTTTTAAAACTCAAAAACTCTTTGCCCAAATGTCCCCAAATTTGGCAAAGAGCAAGAGCAGACTGTCTGCTACACCAGTGCTAAATTTCGTGCTGATCCAACAGTTTCAAACTTATATTTTTTTGGTTTGGGTTTCCCCTAGTTTTTTTATTTCCTTATGGAATGCTGATTTGGGTTGTTGAACAATATCTATTACAGAGAATGCAACAGTAACAAAGGGTGAAAAGACACATATTAAGATAAATTTCAGAACACCTGCTAGAATAACTGCTTTCAAAAGGGAGCACAAAACCTTTAAATAGGGAGCCAGATGGATCTCAATGAGCAGAGAGTTCCATAATCAGGAGGCAAACACACAGAAATACCATGTTTCCCCAAAAATAAGACAGGGTCTTATATTAATTTTTGCTCCAAAAAAACGCATTAAGGCTTATTTTCATGGGATGTTTTATTTTTTTCATGTACCACAATCTACATTTATTCAAACACAGTCATGTCATCTTCTTCTGGTTGCTGCACAATGGTGGAGGGCGGGGTTTCACTTAACTGGGTCTTATTTTGGGGGTAGGGCTTATATTACCAGCATCCTGAAAAATCACACTAGGGCTTATTTTCAGGTTAGGTCTTATTTTTGGGAAAACGGTAGCATTCCTGTATTCCTACCAAATAAACTTCAGTTATAGTCTGGATATAAACAAGATAATCCTTAGCCGTCTTCGTACAGGAAGGAACAATGCTTTAGATAAGACTATTTGGGATTTAAAGGCAACTACCAGCACCTTGAACCTCAGGAAGAAAACATAACAATAAAGGAGTTGCAGATCCTGAGATCTGAGTACATGTTACAATAGACCAAACTCCCTATACCTGATGCCCAAATGTTCTGGATGACATTTGCCAGAATTCCTAATCCAGGGGCTCACTGAAGTGATCTCCAAAATATCTAGACAACACCACACTGGAAAAGGTTGCAGCAGTCCAAATGAGGGCCAACTGACTACAGGCATGTGTCACCATAGCTGGATGTAGGAGCTGGAATGGTTGGACAAGCCCAGACTATGAAAAGACCATTCGTGACACATAGGAAAGTATCTATTAATTATGTGCCCATCTCTAGTTATGTTAATTAGGTGTCTGCCTGCTAGTTGTCCAGCACTTCCATCCTAAGCCTGTGAAGAGCTGTCCATTTTCTTCATATTTGCCCCAGAGGTTTCCAAACTGAACAAGAGTTTTGGAAGATTGCGGTAACCAAGTTATTGTCCCCATCCATACTATTCATTCCATTTGTCTGTGGTATTCTACGTTTTGCTGAAGTTAGTGAAGGTAAAAGAGCTCTGGACTGCATCCTACCTGAAAAGGGTTTTCTCTTATGTCTTGTTTCATTTCAACTGGTGTAGTAGTACAGGGAATTATTTATGTAATCTAAGCAGACATGCAATATCTATAATTTAACCCCTATCTGTGGAGAAGAAATAGGCTGCACACAGCACCCCTGCCTCCCAAACTTTTTTTGTAAAAAAAAAAAAAAAGACACCTTGTGTGCCCTTTAGGTGATATGAGGAGCAATTCTGTCATATTTTCAATGTCTTCATGCCCACAAATGTTTAAATATTTTAAAAGATTTGGACACTATGTGGCACAACATGGCTTTTTCAATTAGAAGACTAATTTTTTTACGTTAAACCTATTTTTCTTTTAATAAAACCCACTGTAGAAACCTTTAAGGTACATTTTTAAATGTACCTTAAAGTACTGCATTCAATTTTTTTTTTTAAAAAGAAAAATTAAATATGCAAGATTAGCATCTTGCTACATGACCCTCCTCTCCCTTTTAGCTCCATCTTCTTGAGATTGTGGCCTTTGGCTGCTAGCAAATCTGAAAAATAGTCCTCAGTCCTGCTAAATTCATTTATCACTGCTGTAGTGTAACATCTATTAACTGGATGGAAAGCATCAGCCAGCATTTTATAAAGCTTACCAACTACCAATGCAGATGTTACTGACTTAATTGCTACCATTTTTTCCTTTTGATCAATTACTCCATGCAGATACATTTTATCCATGGCTAGCTTTTCCTAATCATGGTTCAGTGTTACATTTGATTAACTACTGCAGGGTCAAGGTCTGGCTGCACACTAGGATGTAAAACCAAGTCCAAAAGGAGGTTGCAAACTATACTTTGCATTAACCACAGCTAAGTGCTTATAACAAACATAGTTTCATTTCCTTGCCTTTTCAACATGCAATGCAGAAGCAGTTTCACATGGCAAATTAAGTTCTGGTCTCTTGGTGCATTTGGACTCTTAAACAGAATTAACGCAACTAGTCATGGGTTATAAATGATGCCTGTACTAAACAATCTATGGCTGTTAAAACTGATACTGTGCATAGAAAGACGCAAAGGCCAACTAACTGCTGCACTTTACTACCCAATTTTATGGTGTGTCTTAAATATTTTAGCAAATAAATGAAGGCATTGGGGTGTATAAGGAACAGGTACAACAATCCTCTCCACTCAGAATGAAGAAATCCAAAATGTAAATCAATTTGTGAACTTTAAGTTCATAAAACATTCCATATGGACACAACTTCATACAACCATATTTTTTTTTGTCTTAGATTAAATCTACTGCTGGGGCATTTACTTAAACATATACTGAAGGCCAAGAGATGATCAGTTCCCACTGACTATGTAAGAAGATGAAAGGGTTTAAGGAGAAACTGAAGTACTTTACATGATGATGATGCAGATCCTGAATCTAGTGAAAAATAAAAAAATCTAGTCATGTCTGAACCTGAAAATGAGACAATTAGCTGCTTATGGCTGAAAAGACAAATCTTTCTTCCAGCTCTTCACTGTGAAATAAAAATCCATTTTTGGTTTTGACATTCAATGCCTCAAAACCTGTTGGCCACAATCCCAGTAACATTATGGGATCACCACAAGCGTTCCTAAAACAATCTCAGTGCCTTTAGCTGTCATGTAAGTATTGGGCTAAAGTACATGCCACCTTAGCCTTTTTTTTTTCATTTTGCACTTTCCAATCTTAAGAAACGATAGATTATATTGTATATTTGAACAAATTATGTAAAGGCTTTCCAAAATGAATAATTACAATTAAATATTTAATCACTATTAAGCTACATTCACTTTAGCAAAGTCTAAGCAGGGATGAGAAGCTTTGACTGTCTGCATTGGAGAGGTGAACCTTTAACACCACAAATTGTTTTGGACTCCAACTCCCAGAATCTCTAGCATTTGTTGCTAATGATAAAGGACTGTGGAAACTGTAGTCCAAAACTTTTGCCATACCTGCTAGTCTAGATGCTTTAGCCTACAACTTTCAATCACAATGCCCCCCCCCCCAACCAATATGAGTCACAGTAAAAACTGGGGAGATGTGGGCCAGACAGATGAAAGACCAAGCATTTCTAACCCCTAGTCTAAGGGCCAGGTTGCTGATACAAGAGCTCCCACCACCTGATATGGGGAGAGAAGCACCACCACTACTGCCCTCCCATTCCCCACCACCACGGTCTGTGCCCCTCCAAGAAATAGATCAGTCTTTTTAATACATCAGCCATAGAAAAATTCTAACTGATGACAGATTAACATTAATCAGAATGGCAACTCAATAGTTTTCAAAAATGAATAACCTTTATGAAGAAGTAGCACTTGAGACAAAGTTGAAGCTATTTATTAATCTTCTTATTTTAAAACAACTCACTCTTTCAAAGCTATCGAATTTTTGTATTACTGTCTGCAGAAAATACACGTATAGTTCTTTACACTGTTTCACTATCCAGAGCCTTAAACCTAATCCTATTCCTGTTTCAATGGAATAGAACATCTGGGAAAAGAAGTAAAATGATCCAGTTCAGTATTTCCCCTTGAGCGAAATTCAGTTTCTTATTAAATCTATATGAAACACAGTAGAGATTTAAATCATGGGATTCAGAAGGATGTGGGATTTTCTGCAGCCCCAAAATGATCTGCCTGCAGGTAGTACAAACATCTAGATGTTTGTTTGGCTTCTGAAGTAGGAGTCACAAGGGTTCAGCTGAGCCCTGCCTTTCAACTTAATGAAAAAAAATTCTCAAGGGCAGAGTTCAGCCTCTGATGCGGGAATGCTTTTTACAGTATAAGACTAGTACAGAATTGAGTTTTCCTATCCTTAAGTGGCTACTGCATTGCCCTTAGCTAAGCACTTTTACAGGAAAGAAGGAAAGAAAGAGAGTCCTGTGTGGAAAACTGAGCTGGATTGCACTGAAGGAAAATTGACTACAGCTATGGAAGCTTCGAGTAAGTAATTCTGGATTCTAAGGAGGAAAGAGACAACAGTTTCAGCCTCATTGATTCAAGCCATGGAACTTGTCTGGATGGGCCCTCAGTCAAGTTAAAGAGAAAAATGAGAGGCTCCAATAGGAATGAATGACAATGGTGTGGTAAAAAAAAAAAGGGGGGGGGAGTTGGAGCAGATCAACCAGCTAATGACCTCTGTACCTCTTCCCTGCTTTAAAGAGAAAATTTCGAATTGTTCTAACAAACTAAAATTAAATCATAAGACCTAGACATGACAGTAAAAGGAACTAATGATGGTGGCAGGGTGAAGTAAAACCAAATTCTATACCTAATGTACAATGGTAGCCAGGTGGTCTGAGGGAGTGTAGGTGTCTGTCCGTACTACTTCCACAGAGCTCTGGAAGTTCCTACGTGGCAATTTAGCCCTTGGGCCAATAAAGGTCCAGCCCCCACCAAGTACAAAGAATTACAACATACAGGATTTATCTATGCTTAAATTTAGTTCCAGGTACAATGTTTAATGACTCAACTGACTGGACAAACACATTCTGATAATGTTTAAAAAATGTTATTCTGCTTCACAATGTATGTGCATGTTCTAGAATGCACCATCTTCATGGCCATCTCTCATACACAACCAAAAAAGCAGCCAATATCTACAATGAAGACACAATACAAACATTTAAGTATGGAAGCTCTGAAATGCATTTAAAACATTAAATACACTTGTTTTCAGCTATTAACCACTAAAATAAAGTTATTTGTAGTTCAAGGGGTACCCTTTGTGAATGTAGAACAAACTTCTAATGTTGGAATGAAGGCATTTGTTTCCTAAGCCATTTGACCAAAATCAGTTCAGTCCTGAACTAAGCCAAGAATCAGGAAACTTCAGCAGATCCAAAATGTGGCAGCCAGATTGCTAATTGGGGGTGGTTACAGGCACCACATAACCTACCTGTTACAGCAGCTCCACTGCCTGTCAATCTATTTCTGGGCACAATTCAAAGTGCTGGTTCTAACCTATAAAGCCCTAAATGGCATAGGTCCAAGCTACCTCAAGGGCCATGTCTCCCATTATGAACCTGGTTGGCTGTTAAGATAATCAGGAGATTATCTCTCAGTCCCACCACCTTCATAGATGCGTTTGGTAGAGACATGGCAGAGGGCCTTCTCTGTTGCTGCTCCCAGGCTTTGGAACTCCCTCTCACAGGAGGCCAGACTGTCCCCATCTTTGCTGTCCATCCACAAGCAGGCAAAGACCTTTCTCTTCAGGCAAGCTTTCCCTCAGTGATCGGCTGCCTGAATGGGATTTTTAAATGGATTGTTGTGCCTTGTTGCTTTTAAATGTGTTTTTAGAACTGATTTTGTTTACTATTTCTTAGAGTGGTATTTGTTTGATCCTCTTTAGTATTTGTACACTTATTGCTTTATATATTGTCTTTTAATGATGTAAGCCGCTTTTGTATACTCATTGTTTTTAGCTTTAAATATTGTCCTTTAATGATGTAAGCTGCCTTGGGTCCTTTTTAAGGAGAAAGGTGGGATAAAAATATTTTAAATAAATGCTAGGAGACGGGGTGTAAAAATTCCAGACCATGCTGCAAAGAGGCTTGAAACTGCAGCCCCAGAGGACTTACATCAACTCTCACAGACATGTACTACAAATTTTTGTACTCTTGTGTACAATTGTTCTATATTGTCCATGAAGGAGTTGTGCTGAGCTTGAAGAAGTGAATTTTCTCCATGAAAGCTTGCAATTTGTTACTGATTTTCAGTGGTCCAATAAAAGGTATCACTCACTCTTACATTTGTGTTTCTTTTTTATTAATCAATAAAAGAAAAATTACAAATAACAAAATTAAAACTAAAATACAAATTCAATAGTGACTACACACAATACACATTGAACTTTCCCCACCCATGCCACCTTCACCCTTGGGACTAGGTGACCAGTAATATAAATTTATATCCCTTTTCACTCCATATATCTCAAAAATACATTGATACTTTTGCTGGCATATAGCCTTTTCCCTTCAAAAAGATATACTCCAAGTATAAATTCCATACGTCCTTGAAATCATTAGATTTTACCATTCCTCTTCTTATTTTCATTTCACATGTTAACTTACCATTAATTGCTAAGTTCCATATTTCTTTATACTAATCTTCAAGATTAATTTGTTTGTCACTTTTCCAATTCTTTGCAAATATTAATCTTGCTACTGTAACCATTATAACAACTAACTCTTTCTCATCTTTTTTCAGATGGTCATTCTTAATTATATTCAGGAGGGCAATAATTGGTGATATCTGAATATCAGTTCCAATAATTGTTCTAATTTCCTTAAAAACCATTGCCCATTCTTTCTTTCTTATTTCACATGCCCACCACATATGCATATAGGTCCCTTTTTCCTTTTTGCATCTCCAGCATTGAGATGGTATATTTTTATTTATTATATTCAGTCTTACTGGAGTTAAATACCATCTCCATACATTTGTGTTTCTAAGCTATACTCACACTAACATGGACCAAGGTAAATCAGGTAACTGAGATACAAGAACAAAGCATACACAAAGTACAACTCCACTGCAAAAGTGAAAGTGAAATCTGATAATAGGTTTGTCAGGTTTCTGGAGAAAAAGGGATATTTTTGCCACGGTTGTACAGTGGTACCTCGACTTACGAACGTCTCCACTTGCGAACTTTTTGAGTTACGAACGGCTCCGTTCACAAAATGTTGCTTCGACTTGCGAACGGAGCCTCGACTTACGAACGAAAAAAAAAAAACGAAAAAAAACCTTTCCTGCCCTTTTTTTGACCTAAGTTCATCTTAGGTCAAAAGAAGAAAAAATAAAAAAAAAATTATCCCCCTAGTGGTAGAGTACGGATTAACCGGCTTTGCATTAGTTCCTATGGGAACTAATGCCTCTACCTACGAACAGCACCTCGACATACGAACGAAAAACAGCAGGTACGGATTAAATGGTTTTCAATGCATTCCTATGGAAAAGTTTGCCTTGACTTACGAACTTTTCGACGTACGAACGCCGTTCCAATACGGATTAAGTTCGTAAGTCGAGGTACCACTGTATTTTAAATTGCTGGGCTAAAAGTTTATTTATATATTATATCTGTGTAAGGATGGGAGGAAGAACCTAGGGGAGGTTTATGATTGTGGGTTTGGTTTGTTGATAAAACAGTGGAAACTTGGGAAAGATATTTGAGGGTTGGTCACTTTGGTGAAGGATATAGTATTATTTATACAGACCCTACTCATTGGAAAGATCAAAATGGCCTCCAAAAAATTAAAATATCAAATGTTGGAGACTTTGTCTGCCCAATCTCAAAATTTGGGAATAGTGGCACAAAAATCAGACAAAGAATGGCAGACTACCATGCAAAAGATAATAACAGCAGGATTTCAGCAAGTAAATGAATGTCTTAGTCAGATAGAAGATCAGATGAAAGAGAGGTCATCAGATGTTAAACAACAGTTAAATGAAGCTGCACTAACTCCAGAACTGCTTTTATTGAGTATGATACCAGGTAACATAGATGGGATAAAGAGTTACCCAGTGATCTATTTAGCTACTACAGTCAGAAAATGTTATGTTAAAAATTGGACTGTTGTCTTGGATTCACCCTTCTCTTCCAAAAATTGGAAGAAAGCAGAGTTACAGAAACAAGAGGAACTTATTGAGAAAATATGGGAATCGGCAGAAATGGATATCCTTTCAGACATGCTGAATGACTGTCCAATTCAAAAGGAAATTGAACGATGGGATTTATTATACAAATGGCTTCGGTTCCCTGATAGTGTTGGAGTAACATAGATTTAAACTAAAACATAACTGTAAGTTGATAGCTGGAGGGTAATCAAATTGTAAAAAAGCAGAAAGTTGATTTGTTATTGTAATATGAATAGATTGGATGATTGCATACTTTGTGTTCTCCTACCACCCCTAACCCTTTTCCTTTCCTCCTACTTCCTTTTACCTTTTGTATTCCCTACCCTATTCTTAAAAAAAGAAGTAAGAACATGAAGCCAAATGTGAAAATCAAGCCTGCTTTTATACTCATGACCCATAGTAAATCAGATGAAATCCAACAACATATGATAAGCAGTGAAGGACAGATCTTGCCAGAATTATTTAGTATATGCTGGTTCTCAGAGGCACTCCAACTGAAGCAGATTTCCTAATTATCAAGGCTTTCTGGACAACCTTGGTAAGTTGACGCAACAGATAAGGCAAGTACATTAGTTGAGCACTGATTTGTACGGTGTCATAGTAAAGATTCTGCAAAGAGCACAAACTAAAGGCTAATGGCAAAAGCATGATTTCTCTATAGCCATACATTTAAAACATTACTTTTGAGATATATTTATTGATAGAAATACAACACTTCAGAGAAGACACATTGGTTTCCACCTTTTATATGAACACTGTACACAGTTTAATCTGTAAACTGTGCATCTTTGTCACTCAGAAAAGAATGCAGCTGACCTACCATAAAATATTTAAGTAGCTGTGTGTAATGGTTTAGGCAAAAAAGACTCAGCATTTTCATTTTATCAATGTGTCCTTTCCCCCCTTAGTTTTCACTAGGTATTTGGTGGAGCTGATTTACATAAAATCCAATCCACGTTGGTAGTGATGAAGGGAAAAGTAGGGTGAATTGGCATTTTAATATGAGTAAATATGCGAAATGTGTTCTTTGTTCTTGGCTGCGTGCCTCTTGCCAGTTTAAAAATGGCAAGCTTATTTCCCACTGAAAAAGATGCTCTGTCCCGATGGAAGCATGTGCTGAAATAACCAGTTAGTCTTTGTGACAGAAGGGAAAGCATTTATACTATTGGCACACCTGAGCTCACATTTATAGGTGCTGTCAGTTATTTTCTTAGTCTGGCACACAACCAGAATGTCAATGAAAAAACTGTACTGTTTTGAATGTTGATGCAGACTGCTCCAGCAATCTCATCAACCCTTAAGATGAGATTGGGCATGGTTTAATTTCTTAGGGGTTCCAGATGTATCTTGTTGCCTTTTACCATTAACAGACATTATCTGTAACTTTCTATGAATATAGTAATAGTAAAATAATTAAGAACAGGAAATATAGGAGTGGCTATCTAAAATAACCATGATTAAAGAAGACTGGCAATAATCAGGGCCTGGAACAATACTGTGAATGGTATAACAACATAGGACCAATGGTGAAGAAGGGATCTAGAAATGAGATACTAAGCACTAACACATTCAAATATATGTTTTTCAAGCATTGTTTTTAAAAAAGATTTGCAGACAAGAGGAAGCATTTCTTCCTACATAGCTCAAACTCACTTAATGGCTGAATTTGCTACTGAAGGGGTAGTGATGGCCACCAGTTTGAAAAGCTTTAAATGAGATTGGTCAAATTCATAGAGGATGGTGCTGTCCATGGCTATCAGTCATGTATATAAGGTGGATATGCAGTCATGTGAAAAAGAAATTACACCCTCTTTGAATGCTATGGTTTTACATATCAGGACATAATAAAAATCATCTGGTCCTTAGCAGGTCTGAAAATTAGGTAAATACAACCTATACAAATACAAAAATAAAGACAAAATGGAGAAGCCATGTGTGAAAAACTAAGTACACCTTATGATTCAATAGCTTGTTGTAGCAGTAACTTGAAAGTAATTGGGTTTTTTCTGTATGACTTTTATCAGTCTCTCACATTGTTGTGGAGGAATTTTGACCCACTCTTTACAACACTGCTTCAGTTCATTGAGGTTTGCAGGGAAAACTCTCTTAAGGTCTCGCCACAGCATTTTAGTTGGTTTGAGATCTGTACTTTGATTGGGCCACTGCAACACCTCAATTTTTTTCTTTTTCAACCATTCTGTTGTAGGTTTGCTGCTGTGCTTGCGATCGCTGTCCTGTTGCATTACTCAATTTTGGCTAAGCTTTAGCTGTTGGACAGATGGCCTCATATATGACCCTAGAGCAGTGGTTCTAAAACTGGAGTCCCCAGATGTTCTTGGACTGCAATTCCCAGAAGCCTTCACCACTTGCTGTGCTGGCCAGGATTTCTTGAAGTTGCAGTCCAAGAACATCTGGGCAACCCAAGTTCGAGAACCACTGCTCTAGAATACTTTGGTACACAGAAGAGTTCATAGTCAACTCAGTGACTGCAAGGTGCCCAGGTCCTGTGGCTTCAAATCATCACCCCTCCACTACCATGCTTGTCAGTTGGTATAAGGTGTTTGTGCTGATATGCTGTGTTTCGTTTTCGTCAAACATGGCATTGTGCATTATGTCCAACCATCTCCATTTTGGTTTCCTTTGTCCAAACGGTATTGTTCCAGAAGTCTTGTGGTTTGTCCAGATGCAACTTTGCAAACATAAGCCATGCTGCCATGTTCTTTTTAGAGAGAAGAGGCATTCCCCTGGCAACCCTTCCAAACAAACCATACTTGTTCAGTCTTTTTCCAATTGTACTGTCATGAATTTTAACATTTAACATGCTAACTGAGGCCTGTAGAGTCTGAGATGTAACTCTTGGATTTTTTGCAATTTCTCTGAGCATTGCATGGTGTGGGAAGACTGGCAACTGTCTTGAATGGTTTCCACTTGTGAATAATCTTCCTCACTATAGAATTATGGAATTTAAATTGTTTGAAATGGTCTTATAACCCTTTCCTGGTTGATGGGTAGCAACAATTGCTTCTCTATGATCATTGCTGACATGTTTCCTCCTTGGTATCATGTTAACACACACCTGAACGCTCCAGACCAGCAAACTGCTAAAACTGTGGCTTTTATAGAGGTGGTCACATTTACTGATGATCAATTACTCAAGGGCATTTGGTTAGCAGCACCTGGCTGCTATTTAGCATCTTAATTCCAATGGAAGCAGCAAGGGTTTACTTAATTTTTCACACATTGCTTCTCCATTTTGGATTTATTTTTGTAAAATAAATCATGTCACAGTATAATAAGTATTGTTGTTCATCTGAAGTTGTATTTACCTAATTTTCAGACCTGCTAAGGACCAGATGCTTTTTATTATGTCCTGATACATAAAACCATAGAATTCAAAGAGGGTGTACTTTCTTTTTCACATGACTATATTCCCACAAGTACCAGAAGCAGAATGCTTCTGCACACCAATTGCTGGGATGCATGCACTGGAGATTGCTGTTGCAACAATCCACCACTAGGACACCCCCCCCCCCGTCCTTTACATTTAAGTTATACAAGCCCTTATAGAAATTATACAAGCCCTTGTTCTTACATGCTGCCAAGTCACCTCTGATTTATGGCCACCCTATAAATGAGTCTCCATCTTTTCCTGCTGCCTTTGACCTTTCCCAGCTGCCTTCAACCTTCCCCACCTTTTCCAGACCTTCTCAGGATATACCCAAAATATGATAGCCTCAGTTTCATTATTTTTTGCCTCAAGAGAAAGTTCAGACTTGATTTGCTCAAGAACCCACTTGTTTGTCTTTCTGGCAGGTCCAGAGTATGTGCTCCAGCAACCAATGTATATTTGAATACAATCTCTAGGAACTCTTCCTTTTCAGAATCCAGCCTGAACATCAGGCATTTCTCACTTTATATAGGGTAAAACCCTTTGCTTGCATGGGAATATGCAAGCAAATTGTCCTATAATGACTGCACTCCTTGGCATCTTCCTTCTTGGGGAGTGGAATGTATATTGAATGTTTCCAGTCTGTGGGCCATCATTGTTCTGTTTTCCATATATGTGGGTTTATTCTCATTAAGAATTTGACAGATCCAGTCTCTGTTGCTTGAAACAGTTTTACAGTACCGGTGTCTCATCTACTCTTGATGATTTACTTTTGCCAAGCACATTGAGAGGAGCGTTTACTTCACTTTCTAAAATTGTAGTTTCCTCATCACAGGCAATTCTTAGACTTCTCTAATACCTTCCAATGCCTATTTTATTCCACCTCTTTGGTGTAAATGTTCCTTTCTTGTTATCTCAATAACCAACTGTAAACAAATGTACAACTGTTTTGAAATGGATCTGTGCTGTCCATTTTCCAATCATGAGTCGACTCCTAATTCCGGATTGTTTGCTCAACAAGACATGGATGTGTAATGCTGATTCATGGGCAAGGCCAGTGGTGCCTCTAATCCAAAATACCTCAATAACATGAGGTTGCCTACACCTATTTTCTCCTAACTATTCACATATATGGTTTGTCCTCTCATTACTTAGAAGTATTTATTTTATTTATTTTATTTATTTATTTGATTTCTATCCCGCCCTTTTAGACAAAGTCTACTCCGTATATAAGTATATATTTATATATTGTGTTTGTTTACTCCCAGTGTCACTAACAGAAAAAACCCTAAAATTTAATGTCTTAAGTAGTTTTCGCACCAGAGAGCAAATCTGCACACTCTTCCATTATTACACATGCATAATCCTAATAAACCCTTTTATGTATGGTCTGCACAAGAGACAAACATTTATATGTTTAAACATTTTTATTGGATCTTCATTAAAGACAATGGAAAGCATTTGATTTTTAAAATTATTTCTAACTCTGAACCATCATCATCCTCACATCATGAATATGAGAAGAACTAACCAGTGAACTGACCTGGACCACTGGAATGCTACACTTAACAGAAGCAGAGCTATGGAAAACGATGACACAGCTACAGCCTTCCACTGAACTGAACTCAAGAAGCATTTATAATAGAAGCAATCTTCATTTTGTTCACAGATATAAAGGAAAAGAAAGAAGCCCCCGGGATCTTCTCAAAGATTTGACCTCTGTGTGAAGTAGAAGAGCAATCTCTTTCAGGAATACAGTCCTTTCTACTGAAGAAGCGCTGCAGAGTGTGAGAATTTTAATGTGTTCACATTAAGTGATGGCTCCTGGCCAGAAGGTAACTCGTAGTAACTTTCCAAAAGGGACGATGGCTTGCCTCCCCATGCTAAAGAACTCAAAAGCAAAACTGTACGATCATCTTATGTGAACTGGTATTTATAGCAACAACCTGAACAGCATATTTTACACATATGTACACTCTCTCACGTGCTTAGCAGGATGAACCCAGCCCTGAAATATCACAGTGAGACATAGCTATGTTATGCTGCTTGTTTTGTGCCACATTTGCAGCTGCTTAGTCAGGTGTTACTAATAAGCTAACATATTTCATGCAGGGAAGGAGAAAAATGTCCTTGCTATATTTGCTACAGCTTCTTATCCCATCTACCGGTCTCTTGAATTATGAAGCTAAGGAGGATACAAGGCCATTTCCAGATGAGGGAATATACACTTTTTCTACTGAACTGGTGACAGTTTCCATCCAATGCTGGCAGCAGAAGGCTCCAGGGTGATGTACTTTAATCATGCAAAATAGCTGGACTGTAGCAATTGAAGAGGAATTGCTTGTTCACTAGCATTTTTAATGCTTTAAACAAACAGAAAAAATAGTATTTAAAGTGATAATAGTATGCACAGCCCTGAATGAAATGTTTTATGTTCATGAATTGTCAGCCTTTTAATAGTATGCTTTAAGATTCATTACACTGAGTATGTGAGTTTTTCAAACGCTGAGCTGGAACAACACTGGGGGAAGGACACATACCTCAGAACACTGAACAATTCAGACAAAGCAGTTCTCTTTAGGAAAAATTATATAAAATAGGACAGGTGGGAATGGGAACAGAGGTGCTCCTTCTCGTGGTTGAATCTGCTGTCCTGAATCCAATTCGTTCTCTCAATCAGAGTAAGCAATGATTCAACTGGGATTTAGCAACAGATTCAATGGATCTATTATAGCTGCAACTAACAACTGGATTTAGGGGTAAATGGGGTTTAACTGGAGCAGACTCATTGAATGAATGGACTTGTTAAGTCAATATTTATGCAAGTCCCATGGTCTTAACGGGCATACTTTAGTTGGAAATAAATTGTGTTTAGACTTGGATGTCCAGTGGTCTTGTGAAAAGACAGTCAACACAGTCATCCCAATTCTGATAGAACAACTAAGTAAGAAAGAAAGAATTTAAAATATGTGCATAAATACATGAAGAAAAAACAAAGGAAGTTAGCATGCGCAAGGTAACAAATCTAAATACCTTGCCACTTGCTACTAACCAGTATTTCCGTTCAGTCTAATCAAAATAAAGGTTATGTCAGAAAACAAAAATAAACAAACAAATAAAACAGAAGAAAAACTCCAGCTCATTCACAATCCTAACAGAGGGCAGCATTGTATTTTATGTTTAACTCCAACTTCAGACACTTCTGTGTTCCCCCAAAAAACTAATATGAAGAACCTGAAACTTCTTATTTAAACTTTTATCTCCACAGAGAATTAATATAATTAGATTCTAGGAAAACAAGTGCACTGCACTTGTAAGAAAAGCTTCTCCACTCACAGTGGTTTCTGCATACATAATTCCTGTATCTCTTCTCAATCCACATATAAAGCAGCTGCTTCATTTCATAATTGAAAGCTGTCAGCCCACAGCTAAACAATAAATACATTATATGCCATCAAGTCAATTCAACCTTATGGTGGCCCTCCCAGGTGTAAAGTATTCTGAAGCAATTAAGCAGTCCCTTCTTTTGGAGGTGTTCTGGGATTGTGCAGCTTGACCAAGGTGACATTAGTGGCAGGGCATGTAACTGCATTAGCTACACATGCTCTGGGTGGTCTCAGGTGGCCCCTCTCCCGGGAGGCCCACTGGGGAACTGAACTTCTGGCTCCAGGTCTGCAGCTAGGCAGGGCAACCCACAAGACTACTGTTGTTACATACCATTAAGTTGTCTCTGACGTATGGACACCCTATGAGTGATTTTGTAAAAGTCCTGTCCTCAATAGCTCTGATAAGCTCTTGTAAACTCAAGCCTATGGCTTCCTTTATGGAGTCAGTCTATCTATCTCATATTCGAGATGGACTGACTTTCCCTACTCCTTCTACCTTCAACTTTTCCCAGCATTATAGTCTTTTCCAGAGAATCTTTCCTTATCATTATGTGCCCAAAGTAGGGCAGTCTCAGTTTCATCATTTTTGCCTCCAGAGAAAGTTCAGGCTTGATTTGATCTAGGACCCACATCTTTCTGGCAGTTCATATATCTGCAAAGTTCTCCTCCAGCACCATATTTCAAATGAATCAACTTTCTTCCTGACAGCTTTCTTCACTGTCCAGCTTTCACATCAGTACAAAGTAATCAGGTGTGAATGATCTTGGCCCTGGTCTCCAATGACAAGCACTTGATGATATATTCTAATTCCTTCATTTCTGCATTTCTGAGTCTCAGTCTCTTTATGATTTCTTGGCTGCAATCTCCATTTGGACTGATGAATGAACCAAGGTATGCAAAATCTTTAACAGTTTCAATTTCTTCATTGTTAACATTAAAGTTGAGTAATTCTTCAGGTCATGATTTTTGTCATCTTAATGTTCAACTGCACTCTTACTTTGGGCACTTTCTTCTTTCATTTTCATCAGAAATTGTTTCAAGTCATTGCTAGTTTCTGCCAGAAAGATGGTGTTATCAACATATCTTAGATTACTGATGTTTTTTCCATCAATTTTCACTCCTTCTTCTGAATCTAGTCTGGCTTTCTGTATGATCTGTCTGTATACAAATTGAACAGATACAAAAATAAAATACACCCTTGTCTGACACCTTTGCCTGTTAGGAAACCGTCCTGTCTCTCCATATTCTGTCCTAATACAGGTTATGTATCAGGACAATCAAGTGCTGAGGCACACCTGCCTCTTTCAGAACAATCCATAGCTTCTCATCATCAAGACAATCAAAAGCTTTGCTGTAGTCTACAAAGGACAGACAGATCTTCTGAAATTCTTTGGTATGCTCCAGTAGCCAGTGGATATTTGCAATATAATCTCAAATCTTTTCGGAATACAGCTTGAAAATTTGGCATTTCTTGCTCTATATGCTGTAAGGTAAAAGCCTTTGTTGCAACACCTTAAGCACTGCTTAGCTTGCATGTGAGATCAGAGCAATGGTTTTATAGTTACTACAATCCTTGGCATCCCATATCTTGGGGACTGGAATGTATAGTGAACGTTTCCAGCCCATGGGCCACTTGTAAATTTCCGTATTTGTTGACATATTCTTGTTAGAATTTTGACAGGCTCCATCTCTTGGCTTGGAATTATTTTATTAGTATTGCCCCTCTACCCTGATTATTTATTTCTTCCCAGTGCTTTCAAAGCAGCTTTCACTTAACCTTCTAGAATTACTGGTTTTTCATCATAGGATTCCTCCTGAAAGGAACCTGTCATACATCACTTTATTCCTCTACAGAGCTGAGAGAACTGCTGAAGAGAACAGATGCACTGAAGAATATATAAAAGAACTTCTATCCTAGCCCACCTGTTACTTGTTGTTTCTCCCTAACTCATTCCAGGTAATTCTTTTGGCAAATGTTAGTTTGTAAAGTGCTACATTTAAAGAGAAAAGCAAAACCATTAGTTTCTATTTAAAGCCATATGCTGCTGATCATACCTGTAATGATAACTTTATCTCATTGCTTCTTCCTTCTTCCATTACAGAACACTGTGGAGGAAAAAGGAAGGTGCAACAGTTGAGGGGGGGGGCAGTCAAAGTGATGTTGATTCACACTGAAAGAACAACCTTGAATATTAACAGTGTTGGTCAGGAAGAATCTCTAGTGTGTCAAAAATAAAAAAAATCTTCCTAGAAACCAAAACTGTACAATATTAGATATACTGAACCTAGAGAGCCTCTAGAATGATCATGTTTGACTAAAGAATGGTAAGAAGAGTATGTACATGGCACTATCACATATTATTCCAATTCTATCCACTTCCAGTACACACACAGTTGAACTAAGGGTGTAGCTAAACAGCACGGGAAAATGTGAATGGAACCACTGCAAAGTTGCATCCCAGACATTGGACTTACCGGGGTTAATTTGCTTCAGTTGACCACACAGGAATAAGCAGAGAAAGAGGAAATTGCCAATCAACAGTTAACACCTTCTTAAGGAAGCTCTACTGTAGCTGTCCAGATTTGCAGGCAGAATGGCTACACTAGAGCTACCTTAACAAGCTGCAAACAAGGGCTGGCCACCAATTTTCTCCTCTTTGCTGATTCCCCCCGTCTTGTCTCAATGTCACATGAAAAAAAAGTATGGATGGGGGAGAATTATGGGCTTATTTGTCTTGATTTTTAAATCATCAATGGAAAATAATCTGAATCTGACCATCTCAATCCCAGAATATTTCCTGCATTATTTGTCAATATAGTTGCCCCCTCAGTCTCTGAAGACGACAGCCTTTGGTTCATCACTGAAGTGTTGAAATGCACTATATTTTATGCATAAATGAAAATGTTTTGTCAAATATATGAAATATATACGCTTTAAGCAAAGTGATTTAAAAATCAATCGTGGCCAAATTTGGACATACTACACAAGTGTAAAATAAGTAACTTTATGTGGGATTATAAAAACATAGACACTTGACATGTTTCTTCAGATTGCCACATAAATAGACAGTATGACAATAAATTACTGTTTAGATTCTGATAGTTTCCTTTTCAATCAAAAGCAAAATATATCATTTCACCTTTCAGATCTTAGAGATGAAAACAATGGATCAAGTTTAATGCATGGCAGTGATAATGACAAGTATACAGTACATATACTTATCACTTTACACACAATGTGACGTGAATTGAGCAAACATGAAATATTGTCTATACATAACCTTTAATCACTTTTCAGAGGGTGGAAATGTGAGTTGGGTGTATCATGCATATGTGTTCAGTTCAGAAGTTACAGTATATACAGTTCTGGACATGCAGCCTGCAACTGTGATATAAACTATTTCTGGATTAGACTCTTGCATGAATAGCAATTATCCTCCATGCAAGCTGCAAATGTGTCTGCAGCTTACTTCCATTCAAAAACCTGTTCTGTGTTTGGAGACAAGGTGAGGGGGATTTGCAAATGCCACATCTCTTGCTACTTGTGCATAATTTATCAAATCACTTACGCCTGCTAGCCTACTTGCAGCAGTTTTCTAATGTACTAGCTCCCAGAAGAATAGCTGCAGAACTGCACATTAAGTTTTCTACATCTAGTAATACATGCATAGCATGGCAACTTTAAAACGAAGGCCATTGTTAAGTAAAACTCCAAACTGAATTAAGAATTACATTTTTTAATTTTTGTGTGTGTACAGAGCAGCTTTAGAAGCTGACAAAAGCTATGAGAACATTCTATGTAAATATCCATTTTCCATCTTCTTCTCTCCCTTCCCTCTCCTCCCCTCCTGCAACTCTCATCATATATTCCATTGTCCCTATTTAAAACTGCAGAGTTGAAATTCAATGTATGAGTTCAAATGCATTTTCCTTCTTTGCCACAGAGTTGGACGCAATGACTTCTGCCTCTAGAATTCTATGATCCTATGAAATCCCTGCAGCAACAAGATCTCCTAGACTGGAGTTGGACAACAGACCACCCAAGGCCCAGATTCTGCAGCTCCCATTGGCCCCCAGTTCTCACAGCTGGAAATGTCGGGGGGGGGGGGAAATCATGTCTAAAATTCAGCAGCACAGCAAAATCTCCTTGGCTCTCCCTTCCAGCTAGGAAGGATATTCTCTAACCTGCTAATCTACAGGGGTTTCTGATTGAGGACAGTGTTCTTGCTAGCAACTGAAGCAATGACATGAAACTTGCCAGCAATGCTGAATTACCCATCACCTTCTTCATCATCATCTCCAAATCCCTGAAATAACACCATCAGAGCTGCAAAAATGGCAATATTAAGAAACAGCATTTATATTATCCTGATATTTAACTGATACTTGGGTTTTTGGTTAAAACTTGTATCTATTACATAACACCAGTCAAATACTTTGTCTTGTATTTTATAATCATCATCATTATCATCATCAATATCTGAGAAATATTGATGGAAAACATGATAATAACTTAGCTTAGGCATAGCTAAAACTGGAGACCATCAAGAAAGAAACAGAAGCCTTGATCTTTGCTGCATAAGAACAAACACTCCAATGTCATGAACGCTAAAAACAACTGGGGACAACACCATGATGTAGATAAGTCCTTACTTTCACTGATGGTGCTCTATGTAAATCTGGCACTTTTTCACATAGAGCACAGTACAATAGAATTAAATCCTTGAGTGCTGATGGCTTTAACGAAGTAACCAAACAAGGCTACAGAAAGCCCTCATCATATTATCTTTTAGTATAACCAAACTAGCCTGCTGGATACCTCAGTGGTTTAAGTATCTGGGAGCTCAATTCCCCATTGTGCCTCCTGGGAGAAGAACCAACCTGTGTACTCATGGGCAAGCTGCACAGTCCCAGGGAGCCCCCAGAAGAAGGGAAGGGTAAACCATTTCTGTGTATTCTCTACCTATGGACACCGTGGAAACAATCTCCACAAACTAGAATACTCAAGGAAGCCATCTAATTGAGGTGTCTACACACGAATGCTGTAACATGATATATGTTTAACTAGTCATCAACTGATGCTAACAATTACACAGAAATTTCTAAATTTTCATCAAGCTTGTTGTTGTTATGTGCTGTCAAGTTGCCTTCAACTTATTTATTTATTTATTTATTTATTTATTTATTTATTTATTTAACTTATATGCCACCCACACTACCCAAAGGTCTCTGGGCGGTTTACAACAATTAAAATACAATAAAAAGACAAAACAATTAAAATGCAATTAAAATATATACTCTAAAAATTGCCATCAGGACTCACAGTTGATATTATTTCAATTAAAAGCCTTCTGGAACAGGAAGGTTTTGACCTGGCGCCGAAATGTCATCAGCGTCGGCACCAGACGAATCTCAGTCAGGAGGGCATTCCATAGTCTGGGGGCAGCTGCCGAAAAGGCCCTTTGTCTACAAGCCATCCCTCTTACCTCCTTGAGGGACGGCTCTTTCAAAAGGGCCCCCTGGCTAGATCTTAACTGCCGGGTAGGTTCATATGGAAGGAGACGGTCCTTCAGGTATCCAGGGCCCAAGCCGTTTAGGGCTTTATATGTCAAAACAAGCACTTTGAATTGGGCCCGGGCAGCAACTGGTAGCCAATGTAATTTAAACAGAATCGGCTTGATGTGTTCCCTAGCGGCCCCACCACTCACCAGCCGCGCAGCTCGATTCTGGACCAGTTGCAGTCGCCGGACCGTCTTCAAAGGCAGCCCCACGTAGAGCGCATTGCAGTAATCTATGCGAGATGTTACCAGTGCATGTGTAACTGTCATGAGACTCCGCTCGTCCAGGTAGGGCCGTAGTTGGTATAATTTCCGCAGCTAAAGGAAGGCGCCCCTGGCCACCGAGTCCACCTGGGCTTCCAGTGTTAGACTGGGGTCCAGGAGCACCCCCAAGCTGCGGACCCTGTCCCTTAGGGGGAGTGTAACCCCATTCAGGGCAGGGAAATGGCCCTCCAGCCTGTCCAGCGAACCACCCACTAACAGCACTTCCGCCTTGTCTGGATTGAGTTTCAATTTATTAACCCTCATCCAGTCCATTATCAGGTCCAGACACGAGTTCAGCACAGAAACCGCCTCACCTGGATTGGTGGAAAACGAGAGGTAGAGCTGAGTATCGTCAGCATATTGCTGACTCCTCAGCCCAAACCTCCTGATGACCTCTCCCAGCGGTTTCATGTAGATGTTAAACAGCATGGGGGACAGTATCGAGCCCTTATAGCAACCCTATGAATGAGCAATCTCCAAAATGTCATGTCATCAACTGCCATGCTGAGCTCCTCTAAACTCAAACCTGTGGCTTTTTTTAGGGAGTCAGTACATTTTGTATATGGTCTTCCTCTTTTCCTGCTGCCTTCCACCTTTCCCAACATCATTGCCTTTTCCACAGAATTCTGCCTTCTCATGATGTGCTCAAAGCAGGACAGCCTCTATTTCAACATTTTTGCCTCCAAGACAGTTCGTTCACGACTTGATCTAGGACCCAACTGTTCATCTTTCTGTCAGCTAGGGTTCTTAAAGCAATCCTTCTATGTCGCTGATCTAGGCCAATATTTAATTGTTTCTTGCCACTTTGGGTGCTTTCAGTTCTTTCCTGTATAAATAATATCAGCTGCAGTCTTTTCTACTGCTGGGATATGACTGCATTATGCACTCCACAATACCCTTTCTTGCAACAGGACTTGGAAGGCGTATTATAAATAAATAACCAGGAGGGAATCCCATTAATGTTTAGAACCACATGATTTTATCTTAAATGGGGGGTTGTATTTCAGTCTGATGCCTACACCACTCTACTACAGAAATAAGAAATGTAATGCAGTGGTAAAACACTGGATGTGTATCAGAGCCAAACAACATATATGCTAGATGAGAATGAGTAACTGAAAACATGAATTTCTCTGTGATTTAAGGAGGTTAAAAGTGGGAAAAGATGAGAACATCTAAATCACCATACAAATCAATGGAAAGTATAAAAGCTAAAGCCATGGTAAGCAAAAGTGTAATTCCACTTCCAGTTCCTTTTACATAAGAAATAAAGAAATGTGAAAATGGCATAGGAATTCAGGCTATGCTGAAATAAAAAAATATTTGTGCAGACTCATTTAAAACCTCCTGTCAGAAAGTCTTCAACACTTAAAGCTTGATTTAAAAAAAAAATTCAGTGTTTGTATTTCAGTGGATCCTTACTACTTTCTCAATCCCACTATGCTGTCTGAAATAGCAGTAAATTTATTTCTAGGTAAACAGCAAATGAATTGATTGTTTTAAATCTAGTTCTATCATGTAGGTTTCTAGGCTTTGTTTATTGACACAGACTCATGCTGCTTTTGTCCTCCCCAACAATCCAGGATGAAATAACAGAATTTCACCACTTCTTCAACTCACCTGCACATGCAGAGAACTCTGGGAAGAGATTAAATTCAAACCACCACTTTATATGGGCTTTGTAGAAACATTCACCCATGCCAGGAAAGACTCTTGAGGAGTTTTAGCAGCTGGTATAACCCACAGATAACAGCACAAAATAAACTCACTTTATAGCATCTCCTCCTCCACCACCTTATCTAGACCTCCGGTTTGAGACACTGGATGTGTGAAACTGCACCACAATAAGTGGGACCACCTATGCTCTCTCAAGACAACTCAACTGCAGCACACACTGGAGATATTGCTAATTTACTTTAATGCAGATTAAAGCACAACCATTTTATGTATTTGATCTACTAATACTTTGGTTGGATGTGAAACATAACCAAACCTATCACAGTGAATTATCCACCCAAATAGAAGTCTATGGCTTTAATATTTCATCTCCTTTACTAGGGTATCAATTTAAATGTAAGACCATTTGGTAGTACACTATCATTACTCTTACACTGCTGGTTCTTATGGTGGTATGCCAAAATAGTTCCTACATAGAGTATAATTTATCATCCATGACACCATTTCAGTGACAAATTATCCACTGAAATGCTGAGTACTGCCTTCTCTGGGAGGTATTCAAGGAAATGCAAGGAAGGATTGCCATGAGTAAATTCTGCCAAATGCTGGGGTCACCATTCTAAATCTATGACCTAGGGTCTAATGCCTTCCTTCGACAAAGAAAACATTTATTTATTTTCCATTTACATGAATACTGGTTTCACTTGGACATATTAACTTAACTATTCTACCTGCCAATGATGAATTGGCAGCAGAAGTACATAATCATATCCCAGAGCATGCACTTGATAAAACTGAGTTCAAAATACCAATTTATACTGTAACCTTGGGAAAAGGAACCCACAGCTTGCTATGTATGAAACAGGAATATTAAAATAGTAAAAATGATCACAAGTTGTCAAAAGGATGAAACATACCTGCAATTAAGACTGTGGGATTTTGTAAGTTAAAAGAGAAACTAAGAAGACTGATTAAAAAGGTCCCATTGATGAACTGGGGAACACATGCTGCAGCTCCAATCCTATCTGATGGGCAGATCCCAGAAACTGGTGCTGGATGTCTCCTGTATGACCTCCTTAGCTATAGGCACATGGGATCCCTCAGCATTCCAGACATATGAAGCTACTGGGAAAAACATCAACAGATGGTCAAGACCTATTGAAGGTAGCAGTTCTCTCTCTCTCTCTGCCTCCCCTTTTCTTATGCAAGGAAGCTTTGGAAACTTTGAACCAGTGTCTGTACACCATAATGGACTGAACATAGGTAAATATTCTTAGATTTAATTTAAACATGTTGTCAGCAGCAGTGAGCTGAGCAAGGTATAAAGATGTCTTATTCAGGGGTAGGTTTGCCCTTTCTTTGAGAGATCAGATCCACAGCTTTGCATATTTTAGGACTTAGTCTTGCTCCAAAAAGCTTAGGTAGCAGCTGCGAGCTACAATGTAAATCTTGTACAAAACAGAGAAACGAAGCTGCTACAAAAATTACACACTTTTAACACCTCAGAAGGTGATGAGAGACTTTATGTGATGCATTACAAATGCCAAGTTAAAAGTCTGAGTATTTTTTTTAGATAGTAACTCAATTCTGTATGCATAACCATGGGCTCTCTTACCTCCTCTCACAATAGAAAATATGTATTTGTGTTTTTAACTTGTATGAATGCTTTTACCTGCACATGAACATCTTCTTCCATGGGAGTGGCCAGTGACTGGGAAAATATCTGAAACCTGAAGGGGACTGAATTGAATTTTCACTCATCTTGGGGGCACGGATTTAATACCTTGCATAGTCACCTTCCACAACCTAGTGCTCACTGGATGTACTTAACTAGAAGTCCTATCATCCTCAACCAACTGGCTCAAAGCCAGGATGAGTAATGTCAGCAAATGCAGTTGAGCCAATTCTCCTAGCTGCACGCATACATACACACCCACCCAAATGTGTGCATCTCTCTAAAGTTTTAAATAATGGAAGTTTACTTCCATTAAAAAAACAACAACCCAAAAATACATGCACATCAATCCAAGCAAGGATGTATCCTTGGCTTGGCAAAGAAAATCTGCTTCCTGGAGGTTTCCAGGAGGGTAATTCTTCTTTTGGAACTGTATTTTTACCTACATCAGTGGGAAAATCATAAAAATAGGGAGGGATTCTATCAAGATTCTATCTAAAGGCAGGGTAAACATGTCAGAATTAACTTAATTTTGGGGAAAGCAACTGCAGCTTTTACTCAGCAAAAGCACTGACCTATTTCATTCCCTCATACTTTGCTATTCAAGTGTTGTAATGTTATGACTTCAGTGTAAAGCACCATTGTTTATTCTAGACCAAACCTAGTCTTACCAGAAAACAGGCTGCTTTCAAGCTTCAAATACTTCTGTGTTTACTTTCAACAGTCCTTTCAGTGCTTGAGAAAAAGGGTGATGGAAATGATTTCCAAATGCCACATTTCTTGCTAGTTGTGTATAATTTACTGAATCACTTACGCCTACTAACTTTACTTGCAGCAGCATTTTAATGTACCAGTTTCCAGAGGATTAACTGTGGAAATGCAACAGCCTGTCCACACTGGATGTCCTTTCAACTGTCCTTGCACTCCAGTGTCCAAATGATGCAGGGCTGAAACTAGTGTCAACAGAATAACAGTGGGACAAAACATGCTTTCCAGGTCTTTTACACCACGAAAAAGTGCTGTATTTTTGTTCAGATTGCTCCAGTGCACAAGCTATTCATGTGGATCCTAACCCCATATTGTTTCATCCTGATCTATGCATTTCGTGAGTGGTGTTGTTTGATGGTGTTCACTTTGGGGCACCTTTCTGCTGGTCAGTCTCTATTCTTCCACCCTTTACAGCTGCTCCTGTTTAGTTTTCTTGGGATATCAGTTATTCCTTCCTTCAAGAAACCACTCCTGAACTCACAGAGTGAAATACACTGATAAATAAAAACACAAAATTCTGAGAATGGCAGCTGAGTAAAATAAGGGTAGAAGGGAGGAGAGTGGAAGGAGGTAGAGTAAGGACAGAGAAGATAGACAAAAGGGGAGGGCAATCAGCGTTGGGACAGAGATGTCAGGAACCAATTCCAGATGTGTGTGGACAGGTAGTACCAGGACAACCCTGTACATCCAGCAACCAACACATACCTTCCCTATTTGTGGATGCAAATACTACAATGATCTATTCAAATCTGCAACAAGAATGGTTTGGTGATTTTAAAATTAGCACTCATACTGCTTTATTGTGTTAGCTGGATTCTTTAACTGTGGCAACTGCTATCTTTCAAGCTGTAATAGCACAGAGAAGCAAGGAAATTAACCTGACAGCATCAGAAGAAAAAGACAAAACTCCTTGCCCACTAGAGCTAGCCCACTGTGCACATTTACTCAGCTTACAACAAAAGCAAACCCACTTTCATGAGGGTATTTAATAGCACCAATCACTGCTGCTGGCTTTACTTTTAGTTGTTGTTGAAAACCTATTTCAGCAAAGCAAGATACACATATTGCTTTCCAAAAAGCTTTGTTTTTAAAAGACATTTAGTTAAGGAAAGAGGGACCAAGGAGAGACACAGCACTGATTTTAAAGCCATGCCAAGCCTTCTAATCTTGTAGTTATAATCCATTTGCACACAACTCTCTCCAGCTCTTGACACTGCAGCAAACCCACCAGTGCCAGCAGAGCATGACTGATTAACACAGAACCTCTTGCTATAGCTTTAAAAGTTGGTAAACTTTGTTTTTATGAAATAGGAACATTACAAGGACAGAATTACAGATAAAAGCAGCTCAAACCTTTATGTTTCAGCAAACTGCCACCCTACAGAAGCACACGTCTCCTTCAACTGTTACTGGTATTGAAAAAGACTCAGCTGCTTCTGCCCTAAGCAATAAGCCTAACAGCTTGCCTGCAAAAAGTCTTCATTTTATGGTTTAAGATGACAGAATGGTATGCTTATAACCCATGAAACTTCTACTTATAGACAGTGGTATGAAATTTTTCAGATGTGAAGTCCAACCAGCAAGGCGTTTAAAAACAAACACCTTTTTTATTATTGCTAAAATAGCTTGTGATGATTAATTTGTTTCACAGAGCACTTCTGAAAATTAATATTGTGAGACACAGGGCCTCTTTCAAGAACTGATCAAACAAAACACAAGGTATGTGTGTATGCATGCATGTATTTATGGCATTTATATACTGCCCTATTAGTACACAGCACTATTCTGGGTGGCATACATATAAAACAACAAAATAACATAAAGTATAAAATCAGACAACAGCCCACTGAATAAACTGGTGTTAAACCCTGATGGTGCAGTATTTCAGAACAGTAATACAGGGCAGAGTAAATTCAAGAGATGCTGCCATCAAAAACTCCTCAAATGAGGAGCATCTCAGTTTCTTAACTGTTTTTTGTTTCTAGCAAACAGAAAATAACAGGGCTACCATAATAGAAACACAGAATCATAGCATAGGTTCTTAACCTGTGGTCCACGGACCCCTGGGGAGCCACAATGTACTCACAACGGGTCTGCGAAGGCTTGAAGAAATATTATGTTTTTTTGCAGTTAAAATAGAATGAATGAATGAAATGAAATGAAATGAATGAATGAATGAATGAAAAGTAAATCTAGAATAAAAATCTTAATTTCCCTTCCTTGATTGTGTAAAACTTGGCTTTTCTAACCTACCGCTTCCATTAAAAATAAACAAAAGTAAATATCGGTGATGAAAATAACTGTTTGATATCAAATAACTGATATTTTCTGCACACAGTGAGAACACGCAAGTGAATAACACTGAATGGCTGAGAGACAGCACATGACATTTCTTGCTACTGCACCGTTAGTCAGAAGCCGCGGGAAGAGAGAGTCGGAAGTCAGTATCAGTGTTTGGAGGGACTTTGTGATTGTGTTTCTTCTCTGATTTCTGCTATTAAAACCGTTCGGTTATTGTCGGGTAAAGTGACTTTTCGATATCACAGTGAATTTTGTAACAATACATTTTGAATGGATTGCTGGTTGAATTTGAAATATAAAAGAACTGATGATGTTGATGAGGGTGCATCCTTTCAAAGCAAAATGAAGCTTCTTCCAGTCATCTTAAAAAGTCACCATTATAGCAAGGAATTTCTGTCAATGAGATCTTCCATGAGAAACTTTAAATAAATACTTGATGCACTTTAGGGGTTTAAGTCTTGACTTAAGTCGTGGTGGCACGCGGCAACAAAAGATATTTAAAGATGGTCCATGGTAAAGAAAAAGTTAAGAACCGCTGAATCACAGAATAATGGAGTTGGAAGGGGCCTATAAAGCCACTGAGTCCAACACCCTGCTCAATACAGTAATCCAAATAAAAGGATATCTGACAGATGGTTGTCTAATTTTCCCTTAAATGTCTCCAGCACTGGAGCACTCACCACCTCCTGAGGTAATTGGTTCCATTGTCATGTGGCTCTAACAATTAGGCAGTTTTTCCTGATACTTGAGCTCATTATTACATGTCTTGTACTCTGGGATGGTCGAGATCAGATCCTGCCCCTTCTCTGTATGATTATCTTTCAAGTATTTGAAAAGGGCTATCATATCTCCCCTCAGTCTTTTTTTTTTTTTTTTTTTTCAAGGCTAAACATGCCCAGTTCTTTCAGTCACTCCTTATAGGTCTTGGTTTCCAGTCCCCAATCATCCCTGTTGCCCTCCTCTGAGCTTGTTTAAGTTTCTCAGCATCCTTCTTAAACTGCGATACCCAAAACTGGACAGAGTACTTACTCTAGATGAGGCCTACCTACTGCCAAAAGAAGTAACCAGTACTTCATAGGATTTGGATATTATACTTCTGTTAATCACACCTAAAATAACATTTGCCTTTTTTTGAGGCACATCACACTGTTGGTTCATATTCAGCTTGTGATCTACAACAGTTCCAAGATCCTTCTCACTGACAGTCTTGCTGAGCCAAGTATCCCCCATTTTGGAACTGAACATTTTAGTTTTTTTTCCCCCTAGGTGTAGAACTTTGCGCTTAACCCTCTTAAATTTAATTCTGTTATCAAAACATATGAAAGACAATTTTTTTAAAAAAATATATAAGAAGTAAGTGTGAATCAATATTTCCAAACAACTTCTTCAATAATAAGAAGAGATACCTCACATCCGTTAGATTTGACTTTTGGGCATGACAAATCATGGATCATAATAATATTAATCACATATTGAGGAAACCTAAACTCATTTCACAGATAGTTTCCAAATATTCAGATGATGGCAGGAAGGAAATGTACAGGTTGAAAGCAAGGATTTCCAGCAAAGAACATCAGGAAACAACTGAGATCTAACTGTGCAGAGAGAGAAGGCTGACTAATAATATCTAATTATTAATAACTAATCATAGCTCTATGTTGTTTGATATTGTGGTTTTAATTTTTGTTTTATACCCGGACTGTAAACTGCCCAGAGTAGATTCGTTGAATCTACATGGGAAGGGAAAAACCAGGAAATAAATAAATAAATAAATAAATAAATAAATAAATAAATAAATAAATAATCTCTAAAGTTAGCCCCAACAAAATAAAAACAAATAACCAATTATTTGTTTCACATAAACTGTTTCGAGAGGTTTATCTCTCCTGTCTCCTCTACTACAGGGGTCTCCAAACTTTTCACCGTGAGGCCCACATATTTTCCACATTTTTCAGGGCCGAAGGAACATGCGCACACACCTGCATGCCCGCATTCCTGCACACCTGCCCGCACTCCTGCCCACCTGCATGCCTGCGCGCGCGCGCGCCCGCAAGCACGGGCCGGATAAAAAGGCAAGGAGGCTGGATGTGGCCTGCGGGCCGTACTGTCGAGACCCCTGCTCTAGTACATTCATTCAAGAACTAGGGCAAATGAAGCAAGGTCCCTATTGGACAGCTCAGCTGATAAACAGGAAGAAAGATTACAGTGTTGCAGGAACACACATTTGTAAAAGGATTTCTGAAGCTTGCAACTCATTTATATACCTCTTACCTAAAATATCAAATCAATCTTGCACGCATATGATCATACCACCAAAGCTGATTTGATATATCTCCTCTGTTTAAACAAAATTTATTATTGAAGTATTTGTACTAGAGAGGACCAATTTTCTAAGGTTCATTGAGGACTATAGCATTGTTGACTTCATATAAATATGACAGTCATATAGTCTCATTCTTATGTTTGAGAAAGTGGGCTTGATCCATGAAGGCAGAGTTGTCATTTACTATCCCATGGTGGGATAATATTACTTTGCAAAATGGCATCATATGCGGGGATGGAGCAGCTTTTTCAGATACACAGTCTACAAAGTACTACTAACCCTAGAATGAATTCAAGATGACTTTTGATGGTAGTCAATATGAGCAACGCTCAGGCAAAGGCAGTATTATTTGATAAAGAATGAAAGCTAGTTTTTAAAAAAAGAATAAGGGACTGGGCACAGACTACAACTTTGATATAGTATGCCCCCAAAGAAAGCCAATTTATGCAAGCCAACAAGCCTAGAGAAGGGCAGTCTGGAAGATATGCAAGCAGACGTATTCTGAGACTAAAATAAACATGCAAGGTCAGCAGACAAATACTTTAGTATAAAATGCCACATGCATTCTCATAAAATTGATTAAACATCTTCCATTTCTTTAACTGTAAAAATGGTGCCAAGAGCAAAACAAATCTTAGAATGAACTAACCATATATTGTGAAGTCCACTCAAATAATCAAAGGTTGACTATTTCGACTTTTAACACATTTCTTCTTATGACACACTGGAAGCATAAGCAGACTTTCAATAATATCTTCTTTCTATTTTGTTAAAAGGAAAGGAACCAAGAGGTGCAAAATTTTACCTATATACCAATTGTTTATTAATACTGTAAATCTTTAAAATAAGATTATGTCCTATTTAGCAAGGATGGCAAGCTTCAAGCTGAGAAGAAGCAGCACCCAGAGACAATCTGATAATGGTAATAAAGTTGTAGCTTTCAGCTAGTACATCTAGTAACCTTGCAGCAGCACCAAGGTTATTAACAAAGCACTTGCATTTGTACTACCAGGGTTTTCCGCATCCACTGCTCCTTGCTTTGCTGAGTGTGTGATGTACGACAGGCAGGGATATACTCATGTTGGATGATGAAACTTCCTCTGCATACTAAGCAGGCAAAGCGGAGGAGGAGAACTATAATGCTCGGAATCCCCACTCCCCCAAACTTGAAAAAAAAAAATCCTCCTCAGTGCAGATTACAGTCAGCTTCTTGATCAGCAGAACATGACCTAAACACATTTTAAAAACATTATCCTTCCTTCCCCTCTTTAGAATATCTGGAAATTACCCTCTGGCGCAGGGAACTCCCACGCTATGCCTTAGAAACCCTGCAGTGTCTTTTAGTATAAGAGATTTGGGGCATTTCCAGTATAGATGTGCGCGATTCCCAAGATGGTTATGATATTACAAAATCTGTTCCAGCCTGAATGTTTGGCAACTCTATTAACATTCAGAGCAGATAAATCTGGGTAACAAAGGGTTTTCCCTGATACACAGAGACATCTCAGAGATCTAACCTTCACATTCAAACATGACTCATTACAACCAATTACTACAATATTTTTAGTGCACTTAGACTGACACACTTTAAAGCAGGCAGAATCTATTGATAGGTCTATGGGATTTACATTAGAGCAGCAAGGGGCTTCTGCCACAAAGACACAAAGAGGACATGCAGTTCTAGAAAGTGCCAAAGTAAGGCTGCAGTTGAACATTTTTGTTGTTTAGTCGTTAAGTCGTGTCCGACTCTTTGTGACCCCATGGACCAGAGCACGCCAGGCCCTCCTGTCTTCCACTGCCTCCCAGAGTTGGGTCAAATTCATGTTGGTAGCTTCAGTGACACTGTCCAACCATCTCGTCCTCTGTCGTCCCCTTCTCCTCTTGCCTTCACACTTTCCCAACATCAGGGTCTTTTCCAGGGAGTCTTCTCTTCTCATGAGATGGCCAAAGTATTGGAGCCTCAGCTTCAGGATCTGTCCTTCCTGTGAGCACTCAGGGTTGATTTCCTGCAAAATGGATAGGTTTGTTCTCCTTGCGGTCCAGGGGACTCTCAAGAGTCTCCTCCAGCACCACAATTCAAAAGCATCAATTCTTCGGCGGTCAGCATTCTTTGTGGTCCAGCTCTCACTTCCATACATCACTACAGGAAAAAACATAGCTTTGACTATGCGGACCTTTGTCGGCAGGGTGACGTCTCTGCTTTTTGAGATGCTGTCTAGGTTTGTCATCGCTTTCCTCCCAAGAAGCAGGCGTCTTTTAATTTCGTGGCTGCTGTCACCATCTGCAGTGATCATGGAGCCCAAGAAGGTAAAATCTGTCACTGCCTCCATATCTTCCCCTTCTATTTGCCAGGAGGTGATGGGACCAGTGGCCATGATCTTAGTTTTTTTGATGTTGAGCTTCAGACCATTTTTGGCGCTCTCCTCTTTCACCCTCATTAAGAGGTTCTTTAATTCCTCCTCACTTTCTGCCATCAGAGTGGTATCATCTGCATATCTGAGGTTGTTGATATTTCTTCCGGAAATCTTAATTCCGGTTTGGGATTCCTCCAGTCCTGCCTTTCGCATGATGTATTCTGCATATAAGTTAAATAAGCAGGGAGACAATATACAGCCTTGTCGTACTCCTTTCCCAATTTTGAACCAATCAGTTGTTCCATATCCAGTTCTAACTGTTGCTTCCTGTCCCACATATAGATTTCTCAGGAGGTAGATAAGGTGGTCAGGCACTCCCATTTCTTTAAGAACTTGCCATAGTTTGTTGTGGTCCACACAGTCAAAGGCTTTTGCGTAGTCAACGAAGCAGAAGTAGATGTTTTTCTGGAACTCTCTGGCTTTCTCCATAATCCAGCGCATGTTAGCAATTTGGTCTCGAGTTCCTCTGCCCCTTCGAAATCCAGCTTGTACTTCTGGGAGTTCTTGGTCCACATACTGCTAAAGCCTACCTTGTAGGATTTTGAGCATAACCTTGCTAGCGTGTGAAATGAGTGCAATTGTACGGTAGTTGGAGCATTCTTTGGCACTGCCCTTCTTTAGGATTGGGATGTAGACTGATCTTTTCCAATCCTCTGGCCACTGCTGAGTTTTCCAAACTTGCTGGCATATGGAGTGTAGCACCTTAACAGCGTCATCTTTTAAAATTTTTAATAGTTCAACTGGAATGCCATCACCTCCACTGGCCTTGTTGTTAGCCATGCTTTCTAAGGCCCACTTGACTTCGCTCTCCAGAATGTCTGGCTCAAGGTCAGCAACCACACTATCTGGGTTGTCCAGGACATCCAGATCTTTCTGGTATAATTCTTCTGTGTATTCTTGCCACCTCTTCTTGATGTCTTCTGCTTCTGTAAGGTCCCTACCATTTTTGTCCTTTATCATGTCCATCTTTGCACAAAATGTTCCTTTAATATCTCCAATTTTCTTGAACAGATATCTGGTTTTTCCCTTTCTATTATTTTCCTCTATATCTTTGCACTGTTCATTTAAGAAGGCCCTCTTGTCTCTCCTTGCTATTCTTTGGAAGTCAGCATTCAATTTTGTGTTGTTGGAAAAGAGTGTTTGTGATGACCAGCTTGTTCTCTTGACAAAACTCTATTAGCCTTTGCCCTGCTTCGTTTTGAACTCCAAGGCCAAACTTACCTGTTGTTCCTTTTATCTCTTGACTCCCTACTTTGGCATTCCAGTCCCCTATAATGAGAAGAACATCTTTCTTTGGTGTCAGTTCTACAAGGTGTTGTAAGTCTTCATAGAATTGGTCAATTTCAGCCTCTTCAGCATGGGTGGTTGGTGCATAAACATGGATTACTGTGATGTTGAAAGGTCTGCCTTGGATTCGTATTGAAATCACTCTATCATTTTTGAGATTGTATCCCAGTACAGCTTTCCCCCCTCTTTTCTTGACTATGAGGGCTACTCCATTTCTTCCACGGGATTCTTGCCCAAACTAGTAGATATGGTAATCGTCTGAATTGAATTCACCCATTCCCGTCCATTTTAGTTCACTGACGCCCAGGATGTCAATGTTTATTCTTGCCATCTCCTGTTTGACCGCATCCAGCTTACCAAGGTTCATAGATCTTACATTTCAGGTTCCTATGCAGTATTTTTCTTTGCAGCATTGGACTTTCCTTTCAGTTCCAGGCGTGTCCGCAGCTGAGCGTCCTTTCGGCTTTGGCCCAACCACTTCATTAGCTCTGGAGCTACTTGTACTTGTCCTCCGCTCTTCCTCAGTAGCATGTTGGACACCTTCTGACCTGAGGGGCTCATCTTCCAGCGTCATATCTTTTAGCCTTTTGTTTCTGTCCATGGAGTTTTCTTGGCAAAGATATTGGAGTGGCTTGCCAGTTCCTGCTCCAGGTGGATCGCGCTTAGTCAGAACTCTCCACTAGTTGAACATTAAGAAGACCAAAATTATGACTACAGGAAACTACACAACTTAACCATTGATAATGAAGAAATTGAAAGAATTAGGAGATTTTGTATACCTTGGTTCAATCGTCAAGCTCAAAGTTCTAAAGGTATTTTAAAAACTCCTGTGACAAAAATAGTACAGAGGGACAAAAATCACAGAACAATCCAATAAAAAGCTGAATGGCACAGTAGGTTAATGGTGGTGGTGGTGGTAGAATGGAATGTTTGAAGAAGCAGGCTGGAGAAAGTCACATACCAATATTTAAAAGGAAATGAGAGCACCATCTACATGTCTGGGCAGCCACTAGTTGGATTTTTAAATGCTATTTTAAATGTTCCCAGGATCAAATGTGAGAGGTTCCTCCCAGAAATCTAAAAGGCCTGTGAAGTCCTGTACTGTTTACAAAACACAGTGATTACATGAAAAAGAGCTTGACATGTTCTCAAAAGCAAGACAATTTAAAGATAATCAGTCTAAGGCATATTTAACAACAGCCACCGAGACCAATCTAGCAGCAACGTGTTCACCCCACCACAAACCCCCAACACCACAGTTCTTTAACTGAATCTTATAAAGAATTCTATCCTACTCTCAAACAGTTACGGTTTATGAGGATCTTTAAAGACAGCTATGAAAAAGCTAATTTGTATTGTAAAGGTGCCCCAGACTGCTATCAGCAGACACATTTGTCATGACAAAGCAATGTTCATTGTGATAATGCACTGTGACATTCTGTTTATGGAAGATATGCAGATATCCTTTTAATCTGTTCGTAACAACAGACCAGACAGAATGTAAGCAATGTACAGGAAATATTATTGCCGTTCCATGTTCTTATACTGCACATTTTAGACAAGTACTCAAGGCAGCTTATACTGGAGGCTGTTACACAACATATAATAAACTAACACTATCACAATAATACACTAAGGGTGCAATCACATGGGAAAACAACTTGCATTCTGGACAGCTTGTGGCATGGTCCAGTGTGATCTACTTTCACGGCAATCACACAACATATGAGGAATAGTGCTCCCCAAATCTGATCCCTATCCAAGCTGCACTTAGGGCTACTAATTTTGGGGCCAAGGTTGCAGTGATTCCATGATGGACAGAAGAGCTGTTTTAAGAGAGATGGCTCTCCTTAAAAGCAAGCCTTTTCAGTGTGATCAGATGTGCACCTTTTCCACCATCTGATCACACCATAATATAGCAACAACCATATTGTTTCAACATTGATCTTGCAACCACAACACCAGAAGACTGACGGAATGCACCTGCTTTTTCCACAGTACTATCAAATCTTTAAAAAAGGTGAGACATGCAGGGGAGGGAAGTAATCAGAACAGTAATTTTCTCCAGTTTAGTACACTGGTGCACCCCCCTTATTTTTTTTTTGTGAAATTTTGGGGACAGACACCTAAATAAATGAAAATAGAGGCCAGAACAATTTTTACCATTGCAAGCTTCTGCTCTGGACTGCTTCAAGAATTCTGTTAGCTTAATTACAAAGACATTCTGATCAAGAAGTAAAATAGTTGTGCCTGAGGCTGTGTTTCCGCTGAGGCCACCCACCAGAAACAATTTTAAACTGTTAAAAACTAGGAGAAAAGAAATTGTAACTGCCATGGTGAGCATGTCCCCTATTTCCAGTTTTGGTTCATGGGTTCAGTACCACAATTCCACATCACATTTATCTTGTATATATTGGTTTACAATAGTAAGTCACTGGGTTTTGATTGGCAGTGATTAGTTGGATGTATGCAAAGACAGTCTGGTAAAGCCAGATGGGAGAAAGACAGAATGTGTGTGGATGGACCAAGAACTTAACAGCTTGTAATATTCAGTCCTTTTAATCTTTTGACTTTACCAGTTCTTTCTATTATTTTGAAAATCGTCAGTCACAAGATATTATACTGTGCATTCCAGTGACCAGCACTGGGACACACAGCTAAGCTTATGTCATAAAAAGAACACAGACTGTATGTATTTCACCAGAAGTATTCTTACTCTTTTAAAAGGGCAATGCAAATTCAATCCTTAGCTGTGACAGTTGTTAATCAGCAGTTGGAAAGGAGCATGCATTGTTTGCCTGTTTTCGTAGATGGAATAATCTAGGTGAACAAATTCCTATCACAGGTTAAACAAAGTCAGTTAAAGGATTTGGGGTGGTTATCATTCGGTGGTGACAAACACCAGGTGGGGTGAGTGCCAGAATCACCACCATCATTTTATACCTGTGAATGAAGTGGTGAATCAAGCAGCTCTTTCAGTCCTGCCCTAACTTATATCCTAGCTTAGTCATCAGAGTGTTAGCTGTCTATTTCCTTACCTCACCTGCAAATACAGACTAGGCAACTGAAAACATTCTTTAGCTTCACCATGGAGTGGATCCAGAGTCGGCTGTATGTAATTGGGTTGGCAGAAGCATTCCTTCACTTTTGTTCCCATAGTAGCCCCTCCAAACACATGAAAATGCTTCACGGAGGACCACAGAATCTTTAGTGTTGGACAGAGGTGGATCCCTCAAAACAGAGTCTTCCATGAGGAGAGCCCTTTCATTCACAGGAGACAGATCCTAAATCCAACCCGGAATATTGTATACAATCATTTACATTCAGACGCACCATGGAACACAAATCCATCAGCAGGTATTTCACAAAAGTCAGAATGTTCAAAGTATTAACAACTGACAAACAGCTTTAGGGTGTAGTATATATTTTGCATTAGACAGAAAATAAACCGTAAGCTGCAATTTCAGCATTACCACATATCCTCCTATCACATAGGAACCACTGAAATGGTGTCAGCCACTAAACAGCACTGAGGATTAGCACCACCATGTATCTCACCATAATGAGCTCCAGGCAGTGGTTAATAAACACAAACCACGGAGGAGGGAATGGTTTCAGGTGGAAAAAGACAGAGGCCTATGGAGCCTTGACTCATCTCTAAATCCCATTTGACCTTAGACAGCTGTAGTGTCAGCATCAATGAAAGGCCAAAGCAAAGCATTTCAGTCAGTCTTCACTATAGAACACGGCGCGTATTGTTAGCCACAAGAGACACCACAATCAGCTATAGCACTGACATGTGGAAGACAATGGAAAACAATCATACTTAATCTTCCAAGTAGATGGGACATGGCTAGGCAGGAATATTAAAAAGCCATCAGTCTTGAGCAGGCTTTAGATCACCAGAGAATGCTAACAAACTCTGGTCTGAAAGTCATAGGAATTTGAAACATACAATGGATATGAAGCAGGAAAAACGTACAATACAAAAAAGGAAATGAGACAAACATTCAGATCCATCAAAGTACAGATAGATACTGGGCATACTATGTTTTATTCAGGCAGTAATGAGAGAAATTTCTAAGATGATAATGATGGTGATTTATAAAAACCATCATCATGGAGTTGGAATTGCAGTAACAAAAAATGCTGCTAGTGCAATCATTACGGGTATTTTTCAAACTCAGATCAACAATACTCATCCAACTAAAGGAAAATCTCATATCAACAGCATAGAATCACACAGTATGCCTCAACTGCTGATAAAGATGAAGAAAATGTAGAAAATCATATGAACAATTCAACACAGTTGTAAAACATACAAAACAGGAACACCTACATTCCATAATAGGGACTGTAAGACTAAGACATGGAAACAAGCCTATGAAGATTTTGTTGGAAAACAGGATCTGAGAACACAAAATGAACACGGAAGATGAATTATATGATTTTGTGAAGATAAACTTGTATTCACAAAGACCACATTCAGAAAACCACCAAAAAAACTGTATTCATAGAAATCCCTGTAAGATAAGAATAACAGCATGCCAGGAAACAAACATACTATATCCTAGTTAATCAGAGATATGAAAACAATGTTAAATGAGTGAAAATTTACCCCAGAGCTGAAGCAGATTCAGATAATAATTCTATCATCTTTGTGTGTGTGTTCAGTGCCGCAAAGTCACAAACGACTTTCTGCGACCCTAATAGGAATTTCCAGATAGGTGAGATATTTAAGGAGTAGTTTTACCAGTTCCACTCCCCAAGTTAGTTCCCTAGAATCCTAGTCCATCACTCCATCCATCATACCACCTTGGAAGCCCTACTTCACCTCAAATTGAAACAAGCACAAATTTATTCCAAAGCTGATGAAAATTCAGATCATAATTCTGTCATCTTTGTAGTTCACCTCAAATTGAAGCAAATACAAAATCATACAAACAGAAAAAACACTGAAATTAAATAACTAAGGTACACAGTTGTATATAACTGGGATGTGCTCCTTCATATTTTTGTACTTTTGTACCAGAATTTTCCAGGCAGAATTCTCCAGTAATTTCTCAGGCTGCCTCAACATTACTCGGGAATTGTAGATCTTCCTGGGAACCATAGTCTTGCTGGCTCATTAGGCTCTATAGAGAGAGCCGCCCAAGGGTTCATGAGTCACAGATAGTACTGGGTTAGCTTCCTTGTTTTTGAAAATGTGGTGTGACCTGATTCTCCTAAACCGCTCCATAACTTCTGATACTATTGGCCATGCTATCTCACTGCACTGCTTGGCTACGAAGGTATTACAGCAGAACTGTATTGCAGTGATTCCAATAACTCCTGTAATGGCAGACTCCAAAGGTGGTGCTAGAGGAACACTAACACTATAACCTTTGGCGTGTGTCATCCCTCTGCGATGTTGCTGTAAGCAGAAAGCCAAACTTAGATATTAGGATTCGACCTGTTCTGGAAGCAACTGTGCTCCTCTGGACTTATCAAGTTTGTAGTCTGGGAAAATTCCTTGGCTTTGTGCTGCCTCCAGATTCCTAGGTGGCAGTCGTAACAAGTGCCTTTGCACAGTTCCATTTAGTGCACCAGATATGATCTTTCCTGAGTCAACTTGCCCTGGTAGCAGGACTCATTTAAATAATTTAATTTTTAAAAAATCAGATATTTTGATGATTTAAATTAAAAAAAAAGATTTTTAAAATTTAAATCATGATTTTAAAAAATTTGATTTAATTTGATATTTAATTATTTATTGGGGAAAAAATCCACATAACCAGCTCTGACATGTTCTGGGAAACTTGTTGCATATTTTGTTCTTGTGAAGAGAGTGCTACAAATCAATCTAATTTTAAAAATCATTGATTTTTATCTACTTTGCCTGGCAGCAGTCATCCATGCCTCAGTTACATTGTGCCTTCACAGCTAAAATATAGATGGGGCTGCCCCCTGAAGACAGTCAAACAGCTAGGCTGTTAACTGGTGCACGGTATTGAGATCACATACCCCAACATTCAAAGACTTACATTATTTGGCATTAGCTTACTGGTCCCCATTCTAGGAGCTGGTTTTAAACTCCAGAGCTCCAAGCAGCTTGGGTCCTTATTAACAAAAGAACTACCTATCTTGTTGTGAACCAGTCTAGTTATTAAGAACTTCAGAAACGGCCCTCTTCAAAGTACTAACAGAAATGGAGGTCCACAGGAGAATACTTTCCATAGAATGGCTTCTAGATTATGGAATGTACTCTTCTCCAAGCTGCAAACATTTTCTACTCTTGATGCTTTCAGGAAAGGTGTGAATACGTATCTTTCTACACTAGTTTATGAAAGACTTTAATGTACTAGAATGATTTTAACTTTCTACAGACTTATTTATTTGTACAGCTTTTATAGTTTTGCTTGGTTTTATTTCATTTTACTGATTTTTTTTCCTGAATCTGTTTTTACATTAATTTTGATAACAATGATGACACTGACAACGACAATAATGACAACAACAGCATGTCCTCTCACCTGCAAATTTTAGGACTTGACTCCTACTTTTTAGGCTTGACCCTTTGGTCCACCACCATGCACCAGCAATGCTGAGAAATAAGAAGTACAATATAATAATAATAATAATAATAATAATAATAATAATAATAATAATAATAATAATAATAATAATAATAATAATAATAATAATAATATGCTACTATGAATGGAGAATCCTATTTCCACATGGAATTAACTTTACATGACAGAACGGAACAAAAGATCAGACTATTCTAAATGAGAAAGAAGTGCTTAAAACAGCTTCAACAGTTTTATAGCCATTAACATGTTTCACTATAGAAGCTAAAACCAATGACATGGTCTATAAAAAAAGGATGTTTCAAGATATAAAACAGTCACCTGTCGCAGTCTGACCAAGTCCTCTTTCAAGTGTAATACATTGCAGCTGATAAGAAATATTATTTATGGTTTGTAAGACAGTTCTGTGTACATTTCTCCCTTCAACAACGCTGGGGTAGGGGCGCTAGACCCCTGTATAATTCAAAATCATGCATAACTCTTATGTCCCCAAAAGATGTAACTATGAAGCACAAACAGTTGATTCACACACACACAAATACACAGAACAGTTCTCTCTATTGGCTTCAGTGTTGAACTCATTGGATTCTGGGGAGGGGGGGTGGGGGTGGCCAGGGGCACAGTTTTTATTGAATATTTATTAATTTATTGGAAGACACATACGCACACACACACACATTTATAACCAAAACCGTGCTATTCAGACCCATGCAATTTAAGAAGTGTATTAACTTTCACTGAATGTTAATTTGTCAATCAGTTTCTCTTTTCTTTCAGCACAGCAAAACACCCACAGTGACGGGGGAAAAAGAGGAGGAAGAGGACATTAACATCAACAACAGCCATCTTGCACCAGATGAGCTGACCTAAAGCTGTACTGACATTTAAAAGCTTAGTTTTGAACAGGGATCTGAAGGAAATTTAAAAACTTGGAAACAGTTCTAGGATACTAAAACAGGAAACCCTAAGTTTTCTTCAGGAACGAGAAAATCTAGTTACCAGAGAGCGGTTCTGCATTCAGTAACACATCCCCACTGCTTCAGGGTCTCCTAATAGATCACCTGCAGCTATAGGACACATTTTGTTCCCACGGCAGGCATCCACAAATGCAGCACCTGACTCTGATCACATAGTAGTGTCTATCAGTCGCTTACAGAAAAGTAAAAGTTAATAGCAGCAACAAATAACAAAACTGCTATAGTAGGAGCTATGCCTGACTATGATGACCCATTTTTAAAGGAAGCTATTTTATGTCCCACCCGCCCATCCAGTTGTTTACTTTGTTGTATATCAGAGCAACTGAGACTCATGCCAACTCTTTCTAACCTTACCTCACCCTGGTTAAACAGCTTGTTCAGACCACAGTTTCATGTTATGATGTTGCAAATATTGGACACACACTAGCTTGTAATGGTACAATATTTCTTCCATCTAGCTGCACCAAAAGAACACACCAAGGCTCTTCCTTTGGCTCACCTCTATTAGATTGTATATATTTTTTAAACTCTAATCTATCTTGAACACACTGCAGAAGAGCAACATATAAAGTAAGGCCACCTTCAGTGTTATAAAAAGTTCAACCCTCATTAATATTTAGGCAGCTATATATTAGCTTTATTTCTTTACACAGTACAGTGGTGCCTCAACTTACGAACGTCCCGACTTACGAACAATTTGAGTTACGACTAACTCCGGCCGCAAAATTTTGCTTCAACTTGCGACCGGAGCTTCCACTTACGAACAGAAAAAGGGCAGGGGAAAAGGCGGGGAATTCAAACTGCTAACCGTTGGTGGCGAAGAGGCTGCTTCTTTGTAGCTCTTTCGCCCCAGCGGTTAGAGAGTGTGCGTTCGGAGGAGGCTTCGGACTGCCTGGTAAGGTGCTGCTTTCTGCTTTTTAAAAACTGCCTGTTCTGGGTGGGTTTTGCAGCGTGGTTTTGGGCTGGGGGGGTTATGTTTCTGTGCTGTGATGGGTCTTGCAGTCTTTGTTTTTTTGGGGGGGGGTTTCGCGTTTCCGATGGGTCTTGCAGGGTTTGTTTGCTTTTTGGGTTTTTTCCCTCCCATTTCCGATGGGTCTTGCAGGGTTTGTTTGCTTTTTGGTTTTCTTTTTTTTTCTTTTTCTTTTTTTTTGCATTTCCGATGGGTCTTGCAGGGTTTGCTTGCTTTTGGGGTTTTTTTTCCCCATTTCCGATGGGTCTTGCAGGGTTTGTTTGCTTTTGGGGTTCCCCCCCCATTTCCGATGGGTCTTGCAGGGTTTGTTTGCTTTTGGGTTTTTTTTTGTTTGCTTATTTTTTGTTGTTTGTTTTGTTTTTTGTTTGTTTTTTGTATTTCCGATGGGTCTTGCAGGGTTTGTTTGCTTTTTTGGGGGGGTTGCATTTCCGATGGGTCTTGCAGGGTTTGTTTGCTTTTTGGGTTTTTTTGTTTTGTTTTGTTTTGTTTTTTTTTTGCATTTCCGATGGGTCTTGCAGGGTTTGTTTGCTTTTGGGGTTTTTTTTCCCCCTTCGGCTGGAACAGATTAATCGCGTTTCCGATGGGTCTTGCAGGGGTTTTTTGTTTGTTTGTTTGTTTGTGTGTGTTTTTTGGTGATTTTTCCCCCCGGCCGGAACGGATTAATGGGGTTTCAATGCATTCCTATGGGAAATGGTGCTTCGACTTACGACCATTTCGAGTTATGACCATCTTCTGGAACGGATTAAGTTCGTAAGTTGAGGCACCACTGTATTTAACCACCTTCCAATGAACTATAAATGAGAAAGCAGAAATGGATTGAAAAATGAATTAAGCATTTAAGTTAGCATTGAAATACATTTACTATTGTGATTTCAAAGGAGAGAATAACTATAAGAAAAACTAACTCTCCCTAAACAAGAACAGTGGAGAAACTGTAAAAATAGTGGCTGACATCCACTACTGCCACTAGAGCAGGCCACTAGAGTAAGCCAACAGAACCTACGGAGCCTTGTGGTGCAGTGGTTAAAGTGCAATACTGCAGCCAAAACTCTGCGTAGCTGGCTCAAGGTTCACAGCCTTCCAATCTTCCGAGATCAGTAAACTAAATATCCAGCTTGTGGGGGAAAGGCAATGTGTAACTCGCATAATTAAATTATAAACTGCCCAGACAGTGCTTGAAGCGATATGGAGCGATATATAAGCAGCACACTTCGCTTACATTTATTTATTTATTTTTGCTCCTGGATTTCAGTCAATAAATCCTTAGACATTATAGGAAGAATCAAAATATATTCAGATGATTAAAGTATGAGAGAGAATAAGACAATTGCTTTAAGGGGTAGATGAGTCAGCTGTTCCTTCATGGCCATTTTCTTATGTTTGAGGGAAATGAAGTGTATGTCCCACAATTTGTCATGGGTTTCCTAAATTAAGCTAACCTGCTCTCTTAGACCTCCTGGAGGACACTATCCAGTCAACAACAGTGAAAGCAGATGAATCCATGTTTCTAGCTGGTTTCTGTATGTGGAATGAGGAGAGGGTATCAGCATCCTGGTCTTTGCCTCAGGCAACAAAGGGCTGGTCCTGATGTAAGGCATTTCACGCACATGTCATTCAGTGTAAAAACATCCAAAATGCTACATCTTCACTTACACACATGCACACACACAACTAGCACTATCAATATATTGCAGGTTCTCCGAAGAAGCATAACATAATCTGCATACAAAAGCACAGCTGCTTTGACCAATGGCAATCTAGACACAATTCAATGAACAGTTCAGGAAACAGACACAACGTTAAAAACCTAGAAACAACATGAAATATACTTATTTCAGAAAAGAAATGCCCTTAACCAACATTATAGTTTATATAAGTGATACCCAAGTTTGCTTAGGTAATGCTGATTTTACTGCAGCAATATCTGACTTTTCATGCAATCACTTTGCAGGTGGTTCTTATGTCATTTCCTTAACAACCCTGCTTAGTTCTTGTAAACTTAACCCTGTTGCTTCCTTTATGGTGTCTGCCCATTTCACAATTGCTCTTCCTATTTTCCTGCTGCCTTTAACTTTTCCTAGTATTATTGTCTTTTCCAGAGAGTCTTGTCTTCTCATGATGCAGTCAAAGCACAACAGCATCAGTTTTGTCACTTTTGTTCCCAAAGAAAGTTTAGGCTTAATATGCTATAGGACCCACTTGTTCATCTTTCTGGAAGTCTAGGGTATCTGCAAAGCTTTCCTCTAGCACCATATTTCAAACTAACCAATTTTTTCCCCTCTCAGTTTTCCTCACTGTCCTGCTTTCACATCCATACAAAGTAACTGAGAACAAAACAGTGCAGATGGCCATGGTCTCCAGTGGCACACCCTTACACTTAATGATCTTTTAAAACTCCCTCATTGCTATCCTTCCGAGTATCAGTCTTTTTCGGATTTTGTGGCTGTAGCTTGATGACAGAACTGAGATACACAAAATCTTTAAATTACAATTACTTCATTGTCAACATTAAAGTTATATAGTTATTATGCAGTCATTATTTTTGTCTTCTTAAGGTTCAACTGCAGTCCTGCTTTTGCACTCTCTTCTTTCACTTGCATCACAAGTCATCTGAAGACACGGCTGCTTTCTTCCAGTAGCAGGGTGTTATCTGCATATTTTAAATTACTGATGTTTCTTTCACCAATTTTCCTTCCTCTGTTTCTTGTCTTTCACAGAAGAGCTCTCGTTCCTCTTTTCATCCTCTTCTAATTCTTTATACAGATTGTTACAAATCTCATTGTCTCGACATGATATATTCATAATTTTGATCCTATTTCTGTCACCTTCTACTTCTGCTTCTCCTCTGTCATTATCATTTTCAAGTGTTTTCTCAGTCATCTATCTAGGCTTTTCTTTCCTTTTGATTACAGGAATTGTCTCTTTGCATTCTTCTCCAAAAGTATCTCTGTTCTGAATTCATAGTTCTGGTTTATAGTGATAGTACAAATATATTCTTTCTATGGACTTTACATTAATTGGAAACTTTAAATTATATTTTGGTACTATGATTGTTTTAGTAGGGTTTTTTTCAGCTTTACTCAATTTTTGATATTAGAAATTCATGATCAATATCACAATTGTGTTCCTGATCATGTTCTGGCAAAAAGAATACATCTTTCTTATTTGCTACTTCCAACTTGATTTCTGCACTGGCCATCTGGTGATGTTGATGGATACTGCTGTTGATTTGGTTCCTGAAGCACGTATCTGCATTAAGCAGACAGTTAGCTTCACAACATTCCAAGAGTCTTGGCTGCATACTATTAATATCTTTTCTGAAATTGCACATTTTAGATCTTGCTCCCATGTAAATCTCAACCCTATATCTGTATATTTACCCGTATGTAGTAGCAATTCATAAATGACCAAGATTATGCATTTCAAGGCTGAAGTGTAGAAACTGCTGGATTATTTGTGCGGTGCTAAATGTTCTACATTCTATGTTGCTATCTGACTGCTGCGACATCTAGAAAGTATATTATTTGATGACTATTATACTAACCTCAGAGGTGAACAGCAATTTGTCTTTAATTATTTGGCCAGTAATTCATTTGCCTTGTGGAAAAATGTTGAAATGCTTTGATAAAAATACAGTCTATACTTGTTTTCAAATAAATAAATAACAGAAACCAGAAACATTAATTCAGATTACAATCAACCTACACTTTTTACAGCTGTGAAATCTCAGGGTGATTTTTCTAAGTGTCTATCTGCACCTAAACACTGGAAAAAGGGCAAAAAGGGCAATATGCAACCTAGTGAAGATACAATCATAGCAAAACATTTCTTCTGATCTGCTGGCAAGATTTTAGAAAACTAGAGTAGCTCAACTCTTTCCAGACTCTTGAGAAAATTATAAACCTGTACTTTGGAAAATAAACCAAATGAGAGCCTTGCACGGATGGGTGAAGTGTAACTTATAAATTACAGCGATTCATAAACTACATTCCTCCAAAGGCACCCAGGTCAAAGACATGGTGAAGATGGGAAGGCAGATGTTTAGGGATAATTTTCATGAGGTTTCTGTGACTGATTTCTCCATTTTGGGTGAAAATGACCACACTCTCTTGGGATTTGTTATCTGGTGAAATGGGAAAGCTGACACTAGGACAACATGCGCTCTGGATTTCAATCAAGCTAATTCAGTAAGTTTAAGAAAATACTAGCTGAGAGAGTCTACAGTGGATGGGAGTTTCTTAAACGTGAGATACAACAGTAGACATAATAAACAAATCCTACAAGGAATAAAAGTAGGAATCTAATGAAATCGGAGTAACTAAATAATAGATAACTAAGTAATCAAATAAGCAAAGATTTTAAAGTGGGATGTATATGAAATTAAAGCTTCTCTTTTAGTGGGAATGGAGAACGAGAGGCGTAACTATCAGGCTTTGGCGGTTCTCAGTCTCTTCCCTCAGGTCCTAGAAATACATCTCAAGGTTCCCCTTCTTTCTCTTGGGCATGACAAACATGTAGGTCCACTTTGCCTCCTCTTCCAGCTCCTGAATCTGATTTAGTGGAGTGTCTGCCGTGGCAGGTCAGCCAGCCACCCCTTGGGGCCTGAGTTGTCCCTCACCCCTCTCTCTAATCAGAGCATCTCCCATCTCCAAGAGAAGGATTAGATCAGTGGGAGCTGAAAGGGTTCATAGGTGTGATGATCTCTGCCAATTAGACTCTGCAAAGTAAACTTCTAAAAAAACTACCAGAGCTTAGCCCCGCCCATGCACTTCTCCTGTGTTTTCCACAGAATGAAAATGGCTACTGGAGTCTGAATTCATTAACTGTAAAAACATGAAAACACCTGTTAGGATTTTAATTGCTTGTTTAAAGCCCCCAGAAGTCTGACGGGGGGGGGGGGGGTTGCTCGTGCAGGCTTTGGGGCGGGGCTATAGATCAGGAAATCCAAAATACCAATGAAATCAATGAAAAAGAACATCAGCTGAAAGCCATCTCTGGCCAAGCACTGATTTTGTTGTTGTTGTTGTTGCAATTCTTGGTAAAAAACACACAAGCACACTAGAGCACAACATTTCAACATCAGTTCCCTTGCTTAGAATCCCAGGCAGAAAGTTACAATTCTGCAATTCATTTGTACAATTATGCCATCGTTCTGCACTTGAGTGGACATTACTGACAGACACATTGGTCCACAATGCATTTTTTTAAAAAGCAATCTAGGTACAAATCTACTAGCATAAAATTCTCACTTTCCTGGAGGGCAAAAGCTATGACTAAATATGCAGTTACTTGATGCACAAGACCTGCAGAAACAAGTCTAGGTGTCTTCCTTACCCAGCTGAATCTGGTTACGGTTTTGCAAGTACCGTGTTTCCCCGAAAATAAGACAGGGTCTTATATTAATTTTTGCTCCAAAAAACACATTAGGGCTTATTTTCAGGGGATGTTTTTTCTCTCTCTCCGTGTACTACAATCTACATTTATTCAAATACAGTCATGTCATCTTCTTTTGGTTGCTGCGCAATGGTGGAGGGTGGGGTTTCACTTTACTGGGGGTTATTTTTGGGGTAGGGCTTATATTACGAGCATCCTGAAAAATCATACTAGGGCTTATTTTCAGGTTAGGTCTCATTTTCTGGGAAACAGGGTAGGTGGTACCATTTTGGCCATGTATGAACTGGCATTCACTTTTGAAAGTAAGAAACAGGGGAAATGGTTTTATGTGCTTCACACAAGTTTTTAATGACCGTAAAAGAGAACAAATTCAAATGAAGAGTTATGCAAGAAACATGATAATGAGGTTGCAGTTGCATCCCATCTACTCTTAAGTTCTGTTCATCCTATTAATGACAACAGGATCATTTCAGAGCACCCAGTTTCTGTATTCCATATTAATTGTAAAGCAATGCTTTAACAACCCAATGCAGATTTCTGGCAGACAATGGTATACAGAATTTGACCCAATAAAATTATTCTATGCTGTTTCTAGTTAACTTTTTCCTCAGGAGTACTCTGCAATTTCATAGAAACTGTTTGTCCATTATATAGGGATGAACTTGAGACCAGCAAGCCATCTTGAGGAAGCATGAGCAATTACTGCCACTGCAACAGTTCCCTTTTGATGCATAATTGCATATAGTATAAGCTTCAGTGTTCATGGTCATACAGAAAAAAAATACAGAGCACAGTGAAATGACAGTATAATTACTTCTCACATCAAAACCAATTACCTGAATACTGAAAAACAGCGTAAATTGTTTTAGAAACAAATTTATTGTAGTTTCATATTGCATATATTTTAGTTAACTGTTGAACCCCCAGATAAATTTCAGAATTTGCTAAAAAGTATTTTTCTACTATAGCAACATTTATCATCTCTCTCTCTCTCTCACACACACACACACACATCACTGAAATGTGCAAAAAGTGTTCAAACCACATATTGCATGCTGTTACATTCAGAACTAGTGTTTACAGGAAGTCCCCATGCTTGTTGGAAGTCACTGCAATGCTCCACAGAAAGGGCAGTCATGCTACTCTTCAGGGTCTATAAAGGGAGTCTCTCACATAACTATCCTTCCCATTGAGCACTGTAGCAATTCCCAGCAAGCACCAGAGTGTCTCCTTCTTCTTCAAAGCACAAAGCCATGAAAATAAATAAATATATATGCCAGTAGAGATGCCTCCCTTTTGCCTTTTCTTTTTGCTCTCAGACTCCCAGAGGTTCTGCCTCAGGGATTCTGGGCAAATTCTGAAAGTTCTAGAAATCCAGAAGTCCCATCCCTAAGAAGCAACATGAAGAGGAATTTAAAACACTGTTACATATGAATGCTGCTCTTCAATCTAAATCCCAACTGAATAACTCCAAATTCAATGCATCTGCTGTTGTTTTTCTGTTGCTATGTTCCTCTCACATTCTTAATTAACATACTAAAAGACAAATATAGCTGCATTCTTCAGATATCTGTGGTTTGGCTGTCTGCTCACATCCTGCCAAACCTAATAAAAACCACAAAAGGGATCTCCTGTGTTTATTTAAGGAGGGCCACATTGATGGCAACTCCCTTTCAACCTGACCTATTCTATCCCAATAATCTGATCAGAAGAGCCTTTCCTTCCATGGGACTTTGCCATTATGATGGGATTCATGTAGGCATGTGACACAAGAAAAGACTGGCAACTGCCCAAGAAATACAGTGACCAAAATACTTTGAACAGAAGAAGTCTGAAGACACACTACCAGATCAACTTTCCCTAAACTGGTCCCTCCAAATGTTTCAGGCCACAATTCTCACCAGCTCCAGCCAACGTGATCAGAGATGAAAGGAGCCACAGCCCAAACATATCGAGTTGGGGAAGGCTATTGGTTCCTCACAGAATTAGTGATGCATCAGTGAGCAAACTGCTTTCATATACAGTACCTAAGCCACTGGATGCTGGAACTAGCTGCCATGTTGTCAATATGATCATAAATTATGCTGATAAAGTACAACTTTCTCATTGACAGTTTTTAAACTAAAATCAGGAGATCAACCAGGGAGGGGCTGCTTCTCCCTCAAAAGCAGAATATATCTCTAATGCCTGATAAAGAAATGTACAATTAATGGAGTGCATCTCCAGCAAAAATGTGCACTTCTCTGTAGCAGCCATCTGCTCTTTTGAGTTACTGCCCAATAGAGTTATGTGTAACTCTTCACACATGATTTCTTATTTAATAATTCACATCTTTATTTTGTATTTGGGTAGCAAAGTAAGGTTGACTTTGTTGCCTGGCCACATTTTGAACACAGGACCCAGGAAACCCAAGCATTATTTTCAACCAGACAACCAGGTACAGCCTAGGGCAAATTACATAGCTTAATTTATTAATGGGATGAAGAATATTTTATTATTTTTCAGGAATGTATCTTTCCCTCTACAATTAATGTGCAGCATAGGAATGAAAATGGAATTCTAAGTGGGCAACTGAAATGGATACAGTACCATTCAAATCCAACATGAGGCAAATTTATATCAATGAGTTATCATGTTAAAATACCTACAAGTAAATAATTTCTAAAGCTTCAGTTTTGTTTGACTAAAATATTTAAACCAAATTAGGTGCATTTTACCAATTTTTCTGATGACCAAAATAATGACCTATTTGGCTACTGGTAAAGAATATAGTTTCAGATATTTATATTGCATGTAATGAAATACTTTATAACTTGTTTACTAAATATATAATAATCATGTGTCATCAAGTCAATTTGACTTATGGCAATCCTTTTTCTGGGTTTTCCAGATAGCAAGTACTCAAAAGTGGTTTACCATTCCTTTTCTTCTGGGGACACCCTGGCACTGTACCACTTGCCCAAGGCCACCACAGGCTGGCTCTACTCACAGGAGGCAAAGTGAGGAACTGAATTCCCAACCTCTGGCTCCACAGCCAAATACCTAAACTACGGAGTTATCCAGCCAGCTTTATTAAATATAAATAAATGTATGTGCAAAATTAGATTTAGACAAGTGGCATTTTCCCAAGGAACTCTCTGGAAAACTTCCCCCCAAAAAGCCATGCTGCTGTATCCAAGATAAACAAGAATTAGGTTCCTGAAGTGGCACCTAGTAGACAAATGAGCCAGAGGCAAATGGCAAGACTCCTAAGGCAGCAGCTCCTGTAACCAAGGTGATCAGAAGCTCCAACTCTTTAGTATAGTAAATCACAGTTAGAACAGGCCTATTTCAATGTATGAGGAACTGACCCACCAAGTCCTCATTGATTCAAAGGGTTTACTTTAGTGCAATTTACTATGCTAAGCAACAGGCTTTTGGCTCATATTTCAACCTCTTAGGATGCAATTTTTGGAGTACGAATGGTTCCCCATAGAATATATATATATATATATTCTCTCTCTCTCTCTATATATATATATTTATTTATTTATTTATTTATTTATTTTATTAGACTTTTTATCCCGCCCCCCTAGACACAGTCTACTCGGGGCGGGTTCCATAAAATTAAATACAATTAAATATAGATAGATAGATAGATAGATAGATAGATAGATAGATAGATAGATAGATAGATAGATAGATAGATAGATAGATAGATAGATAGATAGATAGATAGATAGATAGATAGATAGATAGATAGATAGATAGATAGATAGATAGATAGATAGATAGATAGATAGATAGATAGATAGATAGATAGATCTGAACATGCAAGGATGTTTCTATGGGGCAACATTCAAACAACCAGGATCTCCCATCACTTCCATCCTGAAGTGATACATCCTAGGAAATTTTAGCACTTTATTTTAATGACTGAATACATTTGCCCTATGTTAACTTATTAACTAACATGAGAAAGGAACAAAATATGTATGAAAATATGAGAAAAGCAGTATTCTAACAACTGGTTAATTCCTTGGCAAAGAAAGAAATGGGATCTTAATGAAGAAAAAGATCGAAAAATGGGATATCAACATTTGCTATTATTGGACTCTAGACTATTCTTCAGTTCTTATGAAACCATTATGGAGATCTCTTTTATCACTTTAAGTATAGATAAATAGATTTTATATTCAGTAATTCGGCAAAGGGTCTCAATGGAAAAAATGCATCTTCATTAAATGTTAAATAGATCCCTATTCCACACCCACAGACCCAGGAAATCTGAAAGGTACAGTCTTAATTTGATTTATTCCATATAACTCTTTCAGCTACACACATGAAAAATAGCTTGGCTGATATTTTCAATCTACTTTGCTATTTCTAATCTCATTCTTTTCAAACCACAAAAAAACTGGTTTGCATTAATGTTATAGTTAATGGATGACGCTATTTACATTTTTTGTGCCTGAAGCAAACTATATGAGAAGTGTTATATGAGAAAACTTTGCCCTCCCTTGTTGGAAAAATATGCACCAGTACATAACAGTCATCCATGCTACAAAATCTTGCCTATTTAAGGAGTGGATTTACCAGTCACCACACCACCCCCATATTTTTCCATGGCCAAGTGGGGATTGAAACCCAAGTCTCCTGAGTCCTAGTCCATCCACTAACCATACTGGCTTTCCCAAAGAGCCTACTACCAAGTTTTCATACTCAATTCTGCTGCAATTGTCCCACAAATCAAGACTTCATTTTAAATCCAGCAGTCATCAGGACTAGAGATTGGGGTATTCGTATTTCTATATGAATATGAATACCCCCGCATAGCTGGACGTAACGAGGGTCCGGCCCCCTGGGGCCAGACCGTCCATTCATGCATCTGCTGCCACCACCAGCTCCTCTCTCCCTTCCAATTGCTCCAGAGCTCGCGTTTGGCTAGCCACTCCTGGCAGCAGGAGGGAAGATGAATCTCCCTGCCAGGCTGATGAGTGGATAGCCGACCGCGAGCTCTGGAGCTATTGGAAGGGAGAGAGGAGCTGGCGGCAGCAGCGGATGGGTGAGTGGATGGTCCGGCCCCAGGGGGCCGGCCCCTCGTTACGTCCAGCTGTGCAGGGTATTCGTACACGAATACCCCCATCTCTAATCAGGACACATTTCATTAACCAAATCAGTGCCCTGATAAGAACTGGATTCTTAAAGTGAGTTGGGAGCATACTAAATACATGTTTTGTACCAGTCAGCAACAGACATGCATGCTACAAACAAATTATTTATATGAACTACTCAAAGGCAGAATGATATTTTTGGTGTCATTAGCAATTGAAGTTACTTCTTTAATTTTATGTCAATGTTACTTTCCAAACCAATACTATTGTCTCACATCTTGTTTCTACTTCTTCAGGTTCTAGACTCTGGAATATAGATTCCTGTTTAGAAAATTCAAGTTCTAGACTTTGGAATATGGAGAATCATATTCTGAAAATTCACATGTGAAAATTAATTGAGACTAATCATTTAACTTTTACCATATAGAGAGTAAGAAATGCCTAATGTTCAAGCTGAATTTGAAAAAAGAAATCATTATTGCAAATATACATTGGTTGCTGGAGAGTACCAAAGAATTTCAGGAAAAAAATGGTCTCTGCTTTACAGATTATAACAAAGTCTTTGACTGGATCAATCACAAACAGCTATGGATTGTGCCAAAAGAGATAAATATGGCACAACCTTTGATTGACCTGATGACAAGCTGTACTATCGACAAGAGCCTACTGTTAGAATATGGAAAAAGAGAATGATTGTAATCCCAGCTGGGAAATATTTTAGACAACAGTGTGCTTTATCTCCCTGTTTATTCAATCATAGGGAAGCAGATGAAAGACAAATGCAAATTTGTGGGAAAATATCAGTAATTTAAGTGATGTAGATCAGAGGTCCCCAACCCCTGGTCTGCGGCCTGAGCCGGACTGGGCCGCCGAGACAGACCTCCCGCCCCCCAGCACGCACTCACCCCCGCACAGCCCGTTTGCGCCTGCGCACGTGCTCCAGCACGCCCATGCGAGCGCCGCACCGCCATTTGCGCATGCGCACGAGCGCAAGCGCGCCCAGACAAGCGCCACACCGCCATTTGTGCATGTGCACGGTCGCGCTCGCGCCCGTGCGAGAGAGAGCGTGTGCTTGTTCGCGCATGCGGACGAGCGCGGGGGGTGCCCCGCCTTCCCCAGCCGGTCCGCGGACCGAAAAAGGTTGGGGACCGCTGATGTAGATGACACCACATAAATGACAAAAAATAGTTATGGTCTGATGAAGGTGAAAGGAGAAAGTGCAAAAGCAGAGTTATAGCAAAACATTAAAAAGGCAACAATAGTATTTAATTCTTCCATAATTTATTTTTTTATGTTTACAATGAAGAAATTAATACTGCTGAAACATTTTGTATACCTCAGTTTTATTATCAATCAAACAGAGGCTGGAATTAAGAAATCAGAAAAAGGTTCATATTATGAAGGAAAACTATGAAGAAACAAGAAAAGATCTTTCAGTGTAACGTTTAAGACAAAGGCCAAGATTATCTACACTACCGCACTCTTGATTCGTATGTATGGCAGGGATGGGGATTCTTAAGTTGCTGTCAAGTCAAACTTAAGTTGCATCTGCTACTTGACTCGGACTCAACTTGGGAGTTTCTGGGGCAACTCACAACTTGACTTGTGACTTGGACCCATTTGTATTTCGTACTTTTCTTTTGACTCGGACCTAAGTCGAGTCTGAGTCAATAGAAAAGTCCATTAATTTGAAACATGATACTGAGGCAAAGCTTTGCAGATTATCAGAGAAACAAATAAATGGGTTCAACCCAAGATGTTTGAACAGTTTAGTGGGCTGGACACTTGCTTGCACAGCGAGACGTCAGGAGTTTGTTGGAAAAGACAATAACGCTACTAAGCATGGAAGGCAATAGAAAAGAAGAAAGACCTAATATGGGTCGACTGACTCAATAAAGGTAGCCACAGTCTGTAGTGTGAAAGACCTCAGCAGGACTGTTAAGGATAGGACCTTCTGGAGATTATTAATTCACAGGTTGTCATGAACTAGAAAATACTTGACAGTACATAACAAAAAATCATTTGAGAGCAACATGTGTAAATAAATGTGTATGTTATATTTTTATATTTATCTTTCGTAGTGAACTCAGTGGGTCATTACAATTCTCCTCCAAAAAAGTTGCATGCCATTTCCAAGGCAACTGAATGTTATAATGCTCCTGTATGATTTGCACACATTAATTTAGTCACTTCTTCAAGGCCTTTGTTAAATGTTTAATAATCACAATATTGGAAACTTAAGGTGACATGACTATCTCCATTTAAAATACAACTTTGGATATGTTTAATTTCTCCAAAACAATTAAAATTAAGTTGTTTTTGAAATCTAAAATATTAACAGGAACAGCCATAATATTCTGAACTAAATCCAATTGTTCATCCCAACAAGGGTAGACCCATTGAATATATACAGTACATCACACTGATTCAGTGGGTCCATTACAATTGAGACTGACACTAGATTTAGCCTTTTGCAAATGCAAAAAGGTTAAAGATTACAGCTGGATGGTAAGTTAAACAAGCTACCTATAAACAGAATATAAATATAGGTGACACTAACATCCCAGTTTTAACAGTTTTGTAAAGACTTTGGATATTCCCACTACCTTTATTCATTTTTATTTTTAAACCGTGGCAGTTTGTATGCTTTGTATACAAGGCAGACACGAGGCAGCTTTCAACAAACCAAAAATAAATGCATAACAGAAACAGTAAAAGAGCAAATAATTATAACACTAAAGAGCAGATACAAGCAATAAAAAGCAGAAAATCACTACAATGCCTTTACTAAAAATGTCCAGGGGTAGCCGTCTTAGTTTCCACTAAAAAAAATAGCTATACTGCCTTAAGTGTCAGATTCAAAGGCACACAAAGAATGGGTAAAATGCATCACTCAAGGGAAGTCACTTCATAACCTGAGGGTCATAAATGAATATGACTTCTTTCTTATTCCCACCATTTGAACACCTACCAGTAGAGGGCGATAACTAACACAGCCAGCCCAGAGCTGGCACAATAGGCTCTTTCCTTCTAGTTGCAGACAACTCTCTGGCTACTATATTACCACACACTAAAGAGCTGCAGTTATCAAAAAGACTGGATGTACAGGAAATAGAAGAACAGCTATCAACACTGGAAATACATCAGTGACAATGCTGCCTCCAAAGTCAGTTTCTGTTGAGTAGTTCAAACGGTTACAGTGGTGCCTCGACTTATGAACTTAATTGGTTCCGGAAGATGGTCGTAACTCGAAATGGTCATAAGTCGAAGCACCATTTCCCATAGGAATGCATTGAAATGCAATTAATCCGTTCCAGCCGAAGAAAAAAAATCACCAAACCCCCCCCCCAAAAAAAAAAACACTGCAAGACCCATCAGAAACGCGATTAATCCGTTCCGGCCGAAGGGGAAAAAAAATGGGAGGGAAAAAACCCAAAAAGCAAACAAACCCTGCAAGACCCATCGGAAACGTGAAACCCCCCCAAAAAAAGACTGCAAGACCCATCACAGCATAGAAACATAACGCCCCCCCAGCCCAAAACCACGCTGCAAAACCCACCCAGAACAGGCAGTTTTAAAAAAGTAGAAAGCAGCACCTTACCAGGCAGTCCGAAGCTAGTTAAAGCTTACTACATTTCCAGCTGCAAAGAAGATTAAGGGAAAGCAAGATAAAGGAAATGAAAATTATATCTATCTATCTATCTAAAGGAGATGGCTCAGGTGAAAGCTGAAGAAGATTGAGCTAAGTGGGGAGGAAGATAAAATAATGAAGTTTTTGGAACTTCTTTTAGGAACTGGTATAACTTCAAGGGAAATTTCCAGGATCACAAGCCACTAGGAGTAACAAATGTGTATGGACTTACTTATTGTATAAAGTAAAGGTAAAGGTTCCCCATGACAATTGTCCAGTCATGTCCGACTCTAGGGTGGTGGTGCTCATCCCCGTTTCCAAGCCGTAGAGCCAGCGTTTGTCCATAGACAGGTCACGTGGCCAGCGCGACTAGACATGGAACACTGTTACCTTCCCACCGTGGTGGTACCTATTTATCTACTTGTGCATATATATATATTTAACCTTAATCTGGCTACTTGCCTGATCACCAATATGACACCTCTCTCTCTCTCTCTCTCTCTCTCTCTCTCTCTCTCTCTCTCTCTATATATATATATATATCTGTCAAAATTATAGTAGATACTAAGCAGCACTGAAGACAGCCAAAAAAGAAAGAAAAGAAAAAAGAAAAGAAAAAGAAAAAGCATTTTCAAGGTACTATGCCTCAAAACCAAATCCACTATGAGCCATTAAATGCAATCGTGCCATTTATTCCTTAATATACTGCTCAATACACCAAAATAAATATGAGTAAAAATCCTATTAGTTATGCCCTTCAGCATAACTTCATCAGCATAAATCTCAACTGTGAGTTGACACAAGTTACGAAGCCAGTGCAGGCATCTGATGCTGTACATCAGTCACATGACTTAGAATACAAGAACAAATGCCTACACAGATTTTTTTTGTAACTTGCGGAGTTATGTCAGTGCAATCTCTTAGCTGGATTGTGAGCATTGTGGTGCATACCTCTATTATGTCCTAATCCACATAAGTAAAATTCTAATTCCTTCCCCCACTCAGATATTTAGTATAATGATCACATTGTTTTTCTACTATCATATTTAACTTTTCAAATATAGAAGGTCATGGGTCTACAAGGTGATGAAGAAAAACAAGAATTTTCTCTCTATATATTAATCTACAATCCTGAAGTCAAATTAAATAATCATCTCTTGAAGTACACAGAAGGAAAGGCAAAGCAGGATATGTCAATATTTAAATGGCAACCAACAGGAATTAGTGGGTTATAGCATGAGGATTTGGAGATAATACAAGCAATGCTCACATTTACATTCACAACCACATATTCTTATTCTTCCTTTTGAGTGCATGCAGAATAGAACCTTAAATATGATTTTCACCAGGTTTATAGAATTTTCTAAAACACAACACTGCAGCTCTATTTTCTCAAGGAGATTAGAACATTGTTCTTCTTGAAAGTATTAATTGATACAGCCTCTCTGGTTATCTAGGACAAATCACAAAGGCAAAACTTTACATTGCTTTACTGTCTGATTCTCTGCTATGCCTCTTGTGAGTAGAGCCAGCCTATGTTGCCTTGGGGAAGCTATACAATCCCAGGCCACCCCCAGAAGAAGAGAATGATAAACCACTTTTGAGTACTCGCTAACTAGAAAACCCTGGAATGGGTTGCCGTAAGTCAGAATTGACTTGATGGTACACAATTATTATTATTAACACTGGGAGTAGACTAAGCCAACAATATCTGGGTTCTCTACCATGCATTGTTCCAACCAAGCTATGTACGGGCATATGGATTTTTCTCTTCCAGTGCAGTGCCTATGGAATAAGTCCCACAGCTGTTGCTGAACTATGTACACAAAGCTGGGATCACACAAGAAATCTCTGCCACACTCCTATGATTACACATCAAGATTGTCATCAGTATGATAGATTTTGGAAGAGACTCTATGAACTTCTACACAAAATTGTTCCAAGAAGAGGCACAACATCTAAAACATATGCACAAAATAGACATTTATTTTAAACAAATTGTATTAAAAAAACAAATGTTCAGCGAGCCAGAGCTAATACATTCATTTTCTACTTCTTTAAGTTTGGCTATAGAAACACAGAAGTCTAGACCAAAGGCAGGCAGAAGATATACCAAGGTTTTAATTGTATCTACCTTACCTTAGGTTGTTAATTTAAGTGATACCCATCTAGCCCTGTCAAGATGTATACCTGACAACAGGACAGACAGGCCCATCCTAATCATCTGAGTGGTGTCTCAAAGAAACAATACAAAAAATTACTAGACATCAACAAAACTGCCAATAGGCAAACAATGTAGCACAGGTAATAGCCAAACAGGCATAACCTTAGATTTTGACCAGTCAACTGTATGGCCAGAGAGGACAAAACTGTGATTATATCAGCTGTCAGTCTTCACAGAAGATTCAGTTTGGTAATAAACAACAGAAAATCATAGGTGTATAAAACAGTCTTGTGTTTGTCTTTTATATATACAAATCACAAATTTGTCAAACTTCACTTAACAGCTTCTAATAAAAATTCAGTATCAGAGGAGACAGTATCACAGCAGGACCTCCCTGCTTTGCACCCAGCTACATGAAAAACACTAAAGAATACCCCATTTGGAATTAACTCTTAATGTAGGAGAGAGATTAAATGTTTGAGTTCTTTTCTAGGACAGATTTCTGAAGAATCAAATTCCTTCAGAGCTGCTAAGATAAACTGTCAATTAATTTTATCACATTTTTGGTACTAAAAAAATCCCAAAACTCCTTATGTTGTCCAATTTTGGCAAGGATAAGGCGGGGGGGGGGGGAATTGGCTTAAACTCTGTGAGGGTCTTCACTCTTGCAGATAAACAAACAAAAAGTTCATTACTTCCAGCTAACAAATTAGCATATCCCATGAGATTTCACATTCTCTCTCTCCCACCTCCCCAATTACCCTGCTAAATCAATAGGAGGGAAAAGAAAGAATTACTTTATTAAGAAGGTTTTGCAAGTCTGGTTAAATCTATAAATTTAACCAATGTTATATAATTGGTTAACCAAAGGCATATTATGATTTCCACAAACACAACTCTGCAGGCATATCTAAGCATTTAACCTAAAGACATTATCATTTCTAAAAACAGAATTATTTCCAAACAAATTTAAATTACAGATGGGAATAAAAAATAAAGTAGTACATGAATCAATGAGCAACCTACAGAAGGATAAATATTCCCACAATTAAAGTCATTATTTATTCTAGTTTATAAACCAGCTTGTATCTAAAAGGGAACTCCAGCTTAACAAAAGTCAGGACTTGACGAAAGCCAGCACTGAGTGGGATGAGAGAAAGGGCAAAGTATGAATTTACTGGTGCAGTACTGACAGACCACAGTTTATAAAGTTACAAATACAAATATGGGCAACACTTTGAAAGAAACCCATTTCTGTACTGGTTGACTCCCAAGTTTTAGAATTGCAACAGATTAGTTATGTTATAATAAATATTTTTTTTGCTTGCTTTACATAAACAAAGCAATTCTGTTTAACAGTTGGAAATAATATTATACAGAGAGGACTTTTATTTTTTTCAGCAGCCTCCTGTGAGTACAGCCAGCCTTTGTGGCCTTGGGCAAGCTGCACAGTCCTAGGAAGCCCCCAGAAGAAGGGAATGGTAAACCACTTCTGAGTATTCTCTACCTCAAAAACCCTGAAAAGGGTCACCATAAGTCAGAACTGACTTGATGGCACATGATTATTCTTACTATTATCAATTTAATTTGTTCACTGTCATATTGACACCCAACAATTTTTCCTGCTTTCTAATTTACAGATATGCTTTTTGGCTGGACTCTCCCAGGCTGTAGTGAAATGTAGATTTAATAGTACCTTTCTCCTCCATGTTTCCTAAAATTTACCTTTTCACTAACAGTAGTCAATTCATTAGCTATTTAAAACTCTCCAATCTGTGGAGGTGTTCATCCAGGTCAAGGACTGGACCTATCACCAAGGAGGAAATGAGACTGAAGAATAAATAGCACAGTACAGATTCAACTCTACACTTAATAAAATTCCATGAAATAAAAGAAACAAGGAACTACACTGGGAATGCTATTACCTTACTGGGCAATCTACTGTGCAATCCAATAACATGTCCAAGAGTTTCAACCTGGGTAAGACATCTAGAGTATTACAATGCTTGCCCCAAAGAGACAACAATCCTCAACAGTAAAGGTAAAGGTTCCCCTTGACAATTTGTCTAGTTGTGTCCGACTCTAGGGGGCAGTGCTCATCCCCGTTTCCAAGCCGTAGAGCCAGCGTTTGTCCGTAGACAGTTTCTGTGGTCACGTGGCCAGTGCGACTAGACACGGAACACCGTTACCTTCCCACCGTGGTGGTACCTATTTATCTACTCACATTTTACATGCTTTCGAACTGCTAGGTTGGCAGGAGCTGGGACAAGCAACGGGAGCTCACTCAACAGCGCCCCCCTAATTCTCTTCCACAGATTTTTAAAGGTGAAAACCATCCCTAATTTATCACCCCCACCATTCCCAAACAATCATAATGAGACAGGGTTGCATAACCAGGAAATGTCTGGCTTTTTCAGTGGCCTTCTGTAAGTAGAGCCAGCCTTTCTGACCTTGACTTGAGCAAGCTGCATAGTGCCAGGGCACCCCCAGAAGAAGAGAATAGTAATCCACTTTGGAGTATTCTCTACCTAGAAAACCCTGGAAAAGGTCACCATAAGGAATCACTTTTAGCCAGGGACCATCTGCATAAATGTGCTGTGATGTCATTAGAAAATAACACTTGTTGGTTTCAGACGAAGCTAGGAAGAGGCAAGTTCTTTTGCTCAGAGGTGTTACACAATTACCAATGATTGCTTGTTATCTGAAGCACTTGTCTCGGGGCATCCTTGGCAAAGTTTGCCAGCACCTTCAAAATAAAAAACTGAACATTACCAGCTTCTTCCCAATTAATCGTTTACTAAATTCTACCAGTGTGTGGAGAGGTAAGTGTCAGCAGCAGGTTCTTCTTTTGGTCAAGGATCCCAGCAAGCCATTTCACCCCTACTCAGACATTTCCAGAAAACTTTGGTGAATGCTCCCACATGTTACATGCATTTTCTTCATTTATTTTAACGGGCCATATTTCAATCATTATGGCTCCAAATTATTCATGCTAAATTTAATTTAACTGTTGAAAGGACAGTTAAACAGAAAATGTTCATTCCCTTCTGAAAAAGGAAAGGAAGATTGTGCCTGCCAGATCTCTTTGGAAAGATAACTAAAAACAAAATGAAAACAGGAACCATGACAGAAAAATCTCCTTGTTTGGTACAATCCTGCATTCAGACAATACCTTACTGAACGCAAACCTTAAGTTACTCAGAACTTGAAAGATCAAGACAGAGATAGTCCTATAGACAGTAAAAATCTTTCAGAACAGATGCTGTATTCTCATAGCATCCAGATTCATATCATAGCTATGTTACAATTGTATTAGTAAATCGCTTTATGATTCTGCCTTTAAATTTTATTTTCTGACATAGTTCACAAATGATAGACATCAAAGATGCTAGATGATGGAATAAACTCTTGAGCTCCAATTATACAAACAATCTTACTCCAGTGTTCTGTTTGTCTGCTGCTGACTTGGAAACATGTTTTGCCAGAGGCAAGAAGTTCTTTTGGATCCAAAGTAAAAGCAGTGAAGAAAAAAGTATATAAGACTTTGTTAAAAGGAAAGGAAAAGGGGAAAGTGAAATAGACATACCGTAAATGTCACAGTACAAAAAGAATAAGATGAAATATAAAACCTAGCCCAAATACAGCAAAGAAAGCAAAGCAGCAATATGACTGGAAAATCTGCCACTGGGAGCTCCCTGCACAGTGGTGGGTCTGTTTCATCTGTCCATGTCCGAGGAGGGTATCCACAGCCAAGCAGAATGTGCAGGGCCTTATGAAATTACCTACATTGAAGCTCAACAACAGTCCCAAATCCTGTGCCTTTTATACCTTTAAGGCAGTTAGTACCTCCCCCTGGCTAAGATCACAATACACTCCTTCTTAATTGACAAAGTGATTGAAGAGTAATTGTCTAATTGGATACAGAGATCCCTCACTCATTCATAAACTGTATCTTCAAAGAACTTTGACTAACAAGCAAATTGATAACACGTTATGCTCCCAGGTCCAGATGTTCAGAATTAATAAGCCTTTGGTCAGCACAGCCATAATAAGCAAATGCCTTTACCAATAAACACAGACCTTTCCTAGGCAACTGCTAGTCAGATCAAGCAAAGGACACGGGAAGAGAAATTAAAATATTAAACATAACTGTGAAACAGGGAAACAGCTTTTCATTCAGGCTAAGAATGGCCTGTAAAAGCCCATACAAAGATAGAAATCTATGCATATAAGCCTAGCTTGGGCATAGAGGAAATATTGGAACACAGCACCCTGAACCTCCTCAAAATATAAAGGTGTTCCAGATATGGCACTACAAAAGGGCAGTTAACATGCTCAGAGCTGAATACTTTATTAAGCAGAAGAAACACACTGCTTCCATTAAACTGGAAATACTAACACTTTAGGAGCAGCAGTTTTACTCAGAACTGACACATGATTTCTTAGGTTGCTAGTTACCTACCCCCTTGCCTGAAGGCAAGCACCACTGAACTGAATAAAACTTATTTCTGAATTGGCATACATAGCACTTCACTCTTACTGGTTAAGGGCAAAAACTACTTCCTAGAAACACAAATTCTCAGAGCAATCGTGCAAAACTGGAAGTCTGCCTAACATTTAGACCAATCAGACCAATGTTTTCGAAGAAACACTTTTCTACTGTTAATATTACTCATTAAACATTTTACACATGATAAACTGTGTCTACATATTTTTCACATCACAGAGACTTTACTAAATTAATTTTTTTATTTATTTGTGGATGGGGAGGGAGTGTTTACTGTTATCACTGGCTAGCTCAATACTTCTGTTCCATTTCGCAAAGAGTTGGTACAGTATCCACAAACACATACAAGGCTGATATGTTCTTTAGATTTCATGTCTCTAATTCTACATACAGTACTCTATTTTAAAGTACCAGGAAGATAACCCAAAATCAGCCAAAACATTTATTCCATCAACACAATGAGTTCTCTAACATTTTAATCTGCTAAAGTCTGTTTCTTCCTTGTCTCACCAAATAGAAAGCTGGTCCATATAACCCTAATCAACAGTAAAATCACTGCACTAGACAGTTGTACATCAGTGACAAAGGTATCTTGTGTGAATATGATAAGACACAAACTAATTACTGCTATAATAACATTAGCATCTCCATTGCAAACAGCATCTGGTGGACTGAACTGTTCAGACATTATCATCTGCTGTTGGACAATTTAGCATGTGATAGAAATAACACAAGTCATTTAAGTTCAGCCTCAAAAGATCCATGCTTTTAAGCCCCATAACCCCAGGACTGGCCTACTTACCCAACTGAGATGCCTTGGAAATTGTCATTAAAATGCTCAATCATCCAGATCAGAATACATTTAGAGCACCTTTTCTTCTATTCTAAGATTTCAGTTTGGTTTCACACCACTGAATTTACTCAACTTCCTCCACAGAGTGTCTCAACTGCAGCATGCCCACAGTGATGAGTTACATGGATTATTGCTGAATTTATGAGATGCAAAGAAACTTTGCAAAACAATTGGTTTTAAATGTGTTGCTTGTGTATTGAATGCTGATGTTAAAAGCAATAAAGGACACTTAAGAACATAAGAAGAGCCCTGTTGGATCAGGCCAAGGGCCCATTTAGTCCAGCTTCCTGTATCACACAGTGGCCCCACCAGATGCCTCTGGGAGCACACGAGACAACTAGATATCTGTCTCCTGATACCCCTCCTCTGCATCTGGCATTTTGAGGTACCTTCCTTCTAAGCCTGGAGATTATGCATCCCCATCATGGTTTGTAACCTGCTATGGACTTTTCCTCCAGGAATCTGTCCAATCCCCTTTTAAAGGCATCTACGCCAGATGCCATCACCACATCCTGTGGCAAGGAGTTCCACAGACTAACACCACGCTGGGTAAATAAATATTTTCTTTTGTCTGTTCTCATTCTCCCAACACGCAATTGGAGTGGATGTCCCCTTATGTTTCTACTTGCAATATATTTTCCAAAACCTTTAATAGTCATCCTAGAACAACAGAAATCAAACAAAAGATTTCAAGATGACAACTGAATAAAATTAGAGTGAACACAGACTTAGTTTTTTGTAGGGCTGGAGGGGCATGGCAGCTAACAGTACATTAAGGTAAGGAACGATATACCCACAAAGCAGGGTAGATTTGATTTAACTCAAGTCAATTTAAATGACTGCTGAGTAAGCATTTTATTTTTAAAAATGTAATTTAAATTAAAAAAATTAAATCAATTTAAATTTCAAAAATCCAATTTGAATAAAATCTGATTGTTTTATTGGAATTAGATTTTTTAAAAAATAAAATGCTTACTGACTAAACTTGATTTGAATCAAATCCACCCTGCCACAAAGTGAGATCTGCAAAATAATTCTCTCTCTTTTTCTTACGCAAGACATAAATACTTATACATGCATGCATAACAAATTCCTTTAATCAATCAGGGAACCTGAGAGTTCCTGAATATGTGAACATTTCTTCAGCAACACAGTAATGTACAAACACACACACACACAAAATGCAGCAGGAAAATGTGTTTGCTTCACATTTCTCCAACACTTCTTTGCCCTTTCCCCTTTAAGTATAAATTTAGGTTTAGATTTAAAGCAAGAGAAAAGCACTTTAGAAGCTTGCTTAGATCTGCAATAGCAAAAGATGATTCATTGAAGGATCCCAATAAATGTTCAGAAAGTAAAGGGAAAGAAAAGAACAGGAAAACCAAGTCCTCGAACCATTGCCGTACTCTTCTGTTCTTTTTGGCACATGAAATTTGTGAAACACGTTCAAATACAGTCCGACCAAAAGAAAGTGAGTTTTTTCTTCAAAGAGCTTATTGGTGCTGTTACTGCTGCTGCTGTAGCTGTTTTAGGAAAAAGGCCAAGGAGATTCTTCAGAGGTCGCCTTTCCCAATTTTAGCTCTGCTCAGTCTAGTTTAAAGGAATATGCAAGTGTAAGTAAAAAAAATTGGAATGCAAATACTATTTCTCTACCTTCTAACTTGATTTGAAGAGAAAGAGCATACTTGGTAGCTCTCACTTTCTCTCCCACTGAAGGAAAATGATGGATTTGCTACTTGCTGCCCTTCTCCTCTTTGAAGATTCCTGCCAACGGGGACAAGAGAGTCCTGTTAAGAATCTATTATCCATCCATTCTTTTGTATTGAGAAAAAGACACACACAGATTCCAAACTCCCAGACAGTTCTTTTCCCCTTTTCTTCCAGAGATATAATTATATAGCTCAGTCAAGAATTTGTATCAAGCTATTCTGTTAAATCAAGTTAGAGTTCTTTACAACTCATAGAGTATATAAGTTACCATACATTCTTGACCGACACTGCACTTCCTGGGGAAGCTTCACATAATTAAGGTAAACCCAATTATCAGTATCAGATCACGAAGTTTCCACACAGAGTTTACATAGACTGTCAACCCTATCTGATGGGAAACTGGTTGACATATTTGCTGGCACAAGATGCCCCTATCCATTCTCTTCTACATGTAGCTTGATTAAGGGAGAAGGTGCACTCAAGATACATGTTTCACACACCCTTTAAAAACCATTTCTTCCCATCTCATGGAGGTGTGTCTCTGCCCAGTCAGCTGTTGCTTTTCTGAGAAAGAAACAGGAAAGCTACCTGAATCCTAGGAACCTGAGAGTTTTGTTTTCAAGGGAAACAGATGATTTCAAAGTTCAGCATACAAAAACAAATGTATAACTAAACAGATAAGTAAGGTCTAATCCAAGGCTTCAGAACAGTTGTCAAGGGAAGAGATTTGGGGAATCTGGAGATAAAACATGTATGAATGAAGCTTTCCAAATGTAAAACCCACTGAGTTCAATAGCATTTAGTCCCAATTAAATGTGTGTTGGGGATTGCAGCTACAGAAACAAACTGACGCTCCCACTTTTTATTTTAATGTTTTAATCTGGTTAGCTAGCTAGGTCACACCAAAAAGGCTTTCCTTGCCCATCAGTTGCATTTCTTGAGAACACCAGGCCCAACGGGTGATCCCTGTTTCCAGGCTTAGCTTTTCAATATGAGCCAGAAAGATATATATTAAAACATTCTGGACAAAATAAAAGAACATTGTCAATGTGCTTTCCCTACACAATGCCACTGTATTCTATTGCTTTTCCACTACTGGTCTGCCCAACCCTCCCTTGCTACTTCCCCAAACCTTCCATGATACCATCCTCAGTTCTGCACTACCCTCCTCATTCTCACTTAGCAGCTAGCATCAACGGAGCTGACTGTTCTACACACACACACACACACACACACACACACACACACACACACACACATCCTTATAATACTAAAAAATAACCTTTGAACTGCAGAGCTGGAGAGGACCCTATGGATCATTGAGTTCAGCTCCTGTCAAGGAGGCACAGTGGGAAATTGATCCTTGTTTGAAGCCCACGCTTGGCAACTAGGTATTCAGTTCCCCTTGTGTAAATGGAAGCTCTATTGCTTCAATGGGCCAATATCAGCTCAGGGAACTATATGCTTGAGACTGCACAGAATGCTCTGCCTATGCAGTGATGGCGAACCTATGGCACGCGTGCCCCAGGTGGCACGTGAAGCCCTTTCTTATGGCACGCGAAGTAGTGGCCCACCCACCCTCCCTTGTGGAGGCAAACCTTATGAGCCGGCTGCAGCTGGGATTCCCCCTTCCGCTGCCACTCCCTGGTCCTCTGGTCCGTCGCTATGATTCCCCCTTCCGCTGCCACTTCCTGGTCCTCTGGGTCCGTCACTATGATTCCCCCTCAAACTTTCTGTTCCTGGTCCTCTGGGTCCGTCCCTATGATTCCCCCTGAAACCGCCACTTCCGGTTCCGGACTTCCGGGCGGCACGACAGCCACTGGTTTCTCTCCCCCCCCCCCCCTAATTTTGGGCACGCGAGCCCAAAAAGGTTCGCCTCCACTGGCCTATAGGATCTTATGCTCTGTGATTTCCAACAGATTCTTTCCACATACTTTTACTACTCATCGTCATTGTGCTACTACTCTTTGCTTCACCTCTGGGCCTGAATGGAGAGTTCTCCTTAATTAACACAGGATGGCTATCCATTTACTATTCCTTAACATCTGCAGGAAAAAGGTTTTACAAAACACTCATGCACTGACTGGCTAATGGCACATTCCTTTATGTTCGTATTTGCTCCTCTCCTCTAGCAGACCCGACATTCATAAAGTACCATTAAGACTCTATATTGCAACCAGTAAGAGTAGTAGACTGAACCAACCTTTCCTTGAGCCAATGAAAACAAGGATGACCAGTGATAAAACAGAGGATATGAATAAGACAAATGCTGGCAGTGTCAAAGGTGACTTGACAGCACACAACAATAGCAACAGTTACAACAACAATGAATTTGAGAAAGACGACAGACTTGCACAACTGCATATTCAGTACCCACTGTGCAAGTGGAAGGTCTATTGCTTCAAATGGCCCAATTTCAGGTTAGGTAACTATGTATTAGAAAGTGCGAAAAGTTTCTCCTTCTCTTTAGAAAAGATACACTATTTCCCAAGCCAAAAAAAATCATTCTACCCTATTTCCCCTTAGCTGGGCATTTCCCCCCCAACAATACCTTCATTACCTCAGTCACGTAATGAGAAATGAAAAATAAATATTATTACCTGATCATTTAAGGTAAAATAAATGCAAAAGAAATATAGGAATGAGAAAAACTTATTGACTGAAGAACCTGGGAGATTGATTTACTGTGTGCAAAGTTGAAATGTCCATGATGACATTTGAAATGTCCCCCCTCTGGTAGGAGAGATCAAGAAAAGAAAGAAATGCCAGGGGTCTCCTACCAACTCTCCTCAGACTGAGTAGTGAAAAGTTTCAACCTAACAAGAAGTCCAGTTGCCATGACTTAACTTCCAGATAACCACACCTGGATGACTGAGAATCTTCACAGATATAATGCCATTGTGCACTTTTCTTTATACATTTTTCTCTCAATGAGCACACCTTTTTAAGTAAACTGTAATGGAAAAATTGGAAAGATATAAAAACCAAACAAAAATTGCATTCTGCCTTGTACTCTAATTTGAGAAGGGCAAGTTATACTCTGATATTAAAAAGTGAACAAAACAAATTTCATCCTCAGGCCTGAATCAGACCTCCAGTTCCATGTGATAAGCATCAGTATTCATTATTCCGGGCACTTAGCAGCACAGCTAGAAGATTCAAACATTACTAATTAAGAACCTCAAGTAAGTAGCCTTCTACTTTTATTAAGTATCTTTTGGACTAGCACAAGAAACCCCAGGTGTCTTACTATTATTAATTTACTTTTTTATATATTCTGCCTCTCTCCAAGGGAAGGGACAAAAGACAACATACAACAGTTTTTAAAAATACATGTTTAAAAGCACAATAAGCTAAAATACTGTTAAAATGTACATAAACCTAAACAGGTTAAAAACTTCAATTAATTAAAATGAAAACAAAATTTAAATACCTGATTAAAAAATATGATGCATTCCCTAAAAACACAGTCCTGAACATGCATCCAAAGATCAAAAGCTAGCTTAAAAAGGCAGGATTTTACCTGCAAGCAGAAGGGTTGTAAGGAGGGGACCAACACAGCCTAGTGAGGCAAATAATTCCTTAGACTGAGAGCAGCCACTGAAAATGCCCTCTCTCAAGTCTTCACGAAACATGCCTATGATGGGACCAAGAGAAAACCCTTCCCTGAAGATCTCAGAGACAAGGTGGATTATATGGGGAGATGCAGTCATTCAAATAGCTTGGACTTGATGCCACATAAGCCTTTAAATATCATAACCAGCACTTTGAATTGGGTCCAGAAACAGCGTGTGAGGTTGCTGTAACAAGGGAGTTGTATGATCCCTGTATTGAGTTTCCAGTCAGCAGCAGTCTGACTGCAGAATTATGAACCAGCTGAAACTATCTTCAAAAGCAGTCTCATGTAAAGTGCATTACAAAAATCCAAACAGGATACAAAGGCATGTGTCACGGTAGCAAAGTCTGACACATCAAGGAATGGGTGCAGCTGCTGCACCAGTTTTAACTGTGGGAGTCTAACTCCTAGCTACTGCTGAAACCTGGACATCAAGGCTAAGGGATGAATCCAGGGGGTACACCCCAAGCTGTGAAGTTGACTTTTCAGGGGGAGTGCAAACTCATCTAATATCTATTACCAAGGTGACATAGACTCTTAGAGATGGCTGGAAAGCTCACATACAGAATGCATGTATTGCTTCTATGCTACATTCTGAAATCCTACTCATTTTTACAATTTATATTCTGTTCTTCAGCATAAACCCTTGCAGTTGGTTTCTACATGCAAAAATAGAAACCCAAGTCACATTGTTGCTTGCCATAGTAGCAAAACACAACTCGTTTCTGAGTGTGGCTTTTAGGTCTTAGAACTGGCAACTGAGTTCAAGGCTCAAATTACAAATTGGTGAATAAAACTGATTTGGCTAATGAATTCAGAACGTCAGGTTCCAAATATTCCTGCCACTGACGCATATTCACTGCTATATCTCAAGCAAACATTCTATTCTATACAAGAAGGCATTAGATTAAAAATACAGCAAAGCAAGACAACTGGAATTAGGTAGGAGATATCATGTGAAATTTAAAAGAATCTATGATCACTTCCACCTCTTTGAAACAGTAACTACAGAAGCTGAGTAGCTTCCACACATTTTTCTAATCTTTTCCTTCCAAGCCCAGGAAAATGCTTCTTTGTTTATAGGTAAAAACTTCAGGTCCTCTCATGCTCTAGGTATACGTGCAACACTGTTGCTCTGCTGACATAATTGCCAATTCCTGACAATTTCATTATCCATCTCTGTAACCAGCAGGGAGAAGGAAAAAGGATGAGAATTTTTTAATATCAATTTGCCAAATACCACAAGAAATCAAATGAAACAGCAGGGCTACACACAAGGTTCTCTACACACTTTATCAGAAGCAGATGGTTCTTACAGAAAAAGAAGGGGCACAGAAAGTACAGTAAGTTCAAGCAAGAAAGCCAAGTTCAAGGCTGTGTTAAACTTTCCCTACCAAATAGGGAAGGTCTAATAGAATGAATAAGCAACTAGAAAGAGATACACCTGTCAACATAAATGCATGGTTCCTGATGCATATAAGGCACAGAATAGAAATACTGTATCCTCATCACAGGTTATTTTTAATTCTCAATGCATGCACGCACACACACTCTTAAACTTTCCTCAATTTCCTTCCTATTTGCATTTCACTTCCTTCTAACCTTGCAGATTACATTCCTCTTCCCAATAAAGTATGCCTGAACTCTGAGGTTAACATTTCATGCATCTGAAGAAACCACTTCAAACCAGGGGTGAGCAACTGACTGGTCTGTCTGGATATCAATTTTCTGCTCCTGGAATCTTGTAGGAACTGCCAAAAAAGAAAAAGAAAAAAAAAGGAAGGGAGGGAGGAAGGAAGGGACTAGAAGAACACTTCCAATTTTGTACAAGGAGACTTTGGAAGGATAGTTGAAGCTATACTCAAAAAGTAAGGAAATTCAGACCACAAATCAAACTACCCCCTACTCAAGTCATGGGCACACTAATGCATGGAAACTGGATATAAATCATAACTATATGCTGATTACTGCTACTGCACAATACAGATAACTGCTCAGTAGCTCTAGTCAACAAAACTTTGAGCCATACGCATCCCAAACCCTTACGTTCCTGCTAAGAACCCGAAGTGCACAAAACTTAACATTTGGTGATTATACACTTTTCCATCAGTATTGTTATTTGTCTTCAAGTCAGAATATTCACATGCTGCAAAAATTCATATAATCATCCTGTTCCAATTACATGTTACCTGATGAATTTTTTAAAATAACAGTGAGTAGACATATGCTCACTTACAAGTGTTATCTGAAGAGGAAAATGTGCACATACAGAGAAAAAAACGATCAGTTCATTTGAAGTGCAGTAGTTTCAGGCAAATCATCAGCCCCTGAGAGGAGCTCATTCAGAAATTCACACAGTACAATCCATCTCAAGACATTGGCCTCATTTTTCCTGAATTCAAAATGATATTCTGTATATCATAGTACTTCTAAAAGTATTGTTTTTAAAAATAAAACTCCTACATCAGTATTTTCCTTAGTATAGAAATTATACATGGACAAATACTGCATTACATACCAATCTGCATTTTCAATCAGTTCTTTAACTAATCCAAGCTAAACACTTTGTTCAAAGTTTTATTCTGAATATGTTCCTTAGTGGTCTGAAGGCCCACAGCAGACTTTCTGGACCAAATAATTTACAAGTCTATTTAATGCCTGAATGAGAGCCAGAAAATATGCTCCCCTTGATTCATAACTGTATATTTATAACTGAGTTATGTAAAAATGGTAACATATTTGACAAAAGTATCCAGATGTCAGAGTAGATATCTTTATATGGGTTAAGTAGCATTTCATGAAGTAATACAGGAGCTTATTTATTATTCCGTGGCATTTTAGTTGGTACTAAAAGTTATTAGCAAATGTGGTTTTTAGATTATTTCTAAACAATTAACACAGTGACCTGTAACTTCCTAATGTAAGTAACTGATAACCTCTTTACCTTATCCACTAGGAGGCAACATTTGCTCAATAAATGCAAGCTCTTGATAAACATCTGTTGGGAGTTAGAAAAGTGTCAAGGTTTGCAGGCCAAAATGGCACCTTTACCACAGTCTCAATTTTGTACTAACCCAGAAAAATTACCAATCCCAGACCAAGTCCAGACCCACACAAAAAGCAAGAATGAGGCAATGCGGGAATTTTTTTATTATCAACACCACTCTTGAGCTGGCTTTGCCTATACAGTACTAAAACAACAAGTAGTATAGTGCCAGTTTAACACTACCAAATTTTAATTGGTTTAAAGTTTAATGCACTGCAACCCTCTTCTTCAAAAGCATGATCGTGGGCAACAGTTCATGAAAGCACACATCAAATAAAACTTTTTAGTCTTTAAGGCACCCCAAGATGCTTTTTGTTCTTTTGTTGCAGTAGAATAACAGATACCAGAAAGGAAAAGCTCACATGGGCATTTGCACAAATTGTGTAACATTTGTTACAACTACCTTTCTTTAAGAAAAAGGTTTCTTTTTAAAAGGATACCTTTTATAGAAGAAACAACATGCAGGAATGAAAGGCAGGATCCACAGATAGATTATGCACACACAACAGAGAACTTAATATCCAGAGTTTTGTTTGTTGTTCTTTTTAAAGCAGGATTAAAAAAGTGAAGCCCATTGGCATAACTGCTCTTCCCTCAATAAGTTAATGAGAATAATCAAAAAATAGTTTGCATCCTAGCTCATTCACAGTGCAAAAGCCTTATACCAATATAAACACATGCTGATTCAAGCACGCAGGTTTCTATCAACAATAGTAAAACATGACCAGGCCAACTAACTTTGACTTCCCCAAACTGATTGGAGCCTGTAAACTTCTAAGCCAACTAAAAGTGATTGTTCTGTATGACAAGATGAAATAGTGATTCATAAATTGCTTGCCAAATACTAGTTAACCAAATTCAGCATGACCCTCTACCATACATCAAAACATCCAAAACTATCCTAGTCTCTCGCAAATAATCAGAACCATGCAAAGTGCCATGTACTGCACACACTGCATGGTGTCCAATAAAACCTAATATAACCTTGAATCAAAGCGAACACAAAAACTGCAACTGAACTCTTAAAGATAATAAAGAGGGTATAAAAATTTGACAAGATGTACATGGAAAATATGCTGTGCTTTTTTCCACATGTATTTCTCTTTTTGCCATTACAAGTTAACAATACATCCATGCAACCATGTCTGACAAAATTATTTTATTTCCCAACAATATGTCTATTAACAAAGCAGATCCAGTGGTTATGGTGATTTACATATTAATAGAGCAATAAGTCCTTCCCTTCAGTTCCATTAAGACAGAGTAATATTATGTCTTCTTTCCCAAACAATTTTATACCATTATCATCACTCATTTTTATTTTGAACTATTTTTCAGCTAGAGTAGAAAAACTCAGCAAATGCATATCTCATTCAAATCTTACATCAGATGACACATAGTGATCTGTTTAACAATAAAGACATTTTCCTTGTCCCTTTGTGCTTCTGTCAAAGTTGCTTCCTTTGGGTCCACTGAGTAAAAACTGTTGGTTACAAAGAGTAAAACTTATGAGGAAAAAAGCTTAGATGCCAAGTATATGTTAAAACGAAGGATCTATTTATTTCATATCTTGGAAAAAAATGTGAAACAACTTTCTAAACTTTTACATCTTTGAAAGATGAACTGAAACATTTAGATCATCCAATAGGAACAAGTTTTTGTTACATGCCAATTTACTATTTAATGCTCATTTGAATGAATGTTCTACTATGTTCTGCATGGTATTATCACAAACTATTTCATCTGAAGAGCTTTTCAGACAAGGAAAAAAAATAGTATTGAAGTAGAATATATTCAACCAATTCTGGCATATAAAGTCCCAGCAGTTGAAGTTAAAACTAACACAAGTGTTGTCAAAACTGGCAGAGTAAAAAAAACACTAAAGATTTAGTAGAAATTTCAACAGACCACAGGCCTTGTCTTCTTCTTTACTTCTGTCTAAATTATTGCTACAGTCTATGTTTAATCAGCTTTATTTACACAACTTAAACCAGTGGCTGGCCTTGTAGACCACAGGAAGAGAGGAAGGAATTTGGAAGATGGTAGAAAATTTTCTAACGACAGAGGAGTGGGCACAGGGCTGCTGTCATTAACATTCTGTTATTAACATTCAATAAAACACTATGTTGACTGGATATCATTCGTGCTTTACTGTACATACAAAGTTCAGTAAGCGCAAACATACTGGAATGGAGTGTGACAGGACAAGTGTTATTGCTTATCTATGAAGGCACTTGAAGGTAGTATACAAAGTTCAGCAACAGGCATTTCACACACTTCCATTGTGTTAGAAGTTTCGGTTGTGAACTCCATGTTTCCATGTCCAGCTTCCTTACCATCCGGGATAACTAAACTTTTGGATACCTGGAGTGCACCATTATTTTTATTCTTTCACAGTGATACCCTTCTGGAGGTCAAACACCCCAGGAGAGAAGTACTGGACGCTGATCTGCATTCCATCCAGGTGCATCACGTACACTGCTTCAGTCTATAAAATATAATTTTGCCTACAGGCAGGCTGGGAGAAATTCTCACAATTGTAAGAAATGACTGGCAGGCATCAAGTATGGATCTAGGAAGCTTTTTAAAAAAAAAAAAAAAAAAAGGAACCCAGCCCCTCTGCACAACTTCTCCCGTTTCCTCTCGGTGTCCACAGAAAACGGTTACAAGAGAGTGGTTCACACTGCTCTCTGAGAATGAATGAGAGAAGTGGGATGATGCTGGAACCCTTCCAACCTCCCCCCCCCCTCCACAGCACCCTTTTTCACAGCCAACCCCTCCCTTCCGCCTCCCCAGTCAATCCAGCCTTGACAGGCCCACACGAGGACGACCGGCTGCTCTGCCAAGATAATAAAAAAAAGAAAAAAAGGGAGGGGATGCAGCATCCCGGAGAGAGAGAGAGAGAGAGAGAGAGAGAGAGAGAGAGAAGACTCCAGGATCTCCAAGTCACTGCAGCAGCAAAAGCAGCGGCGGCTTCCTCCTCCGCCTCTTTTCCCTGCACACCGCATCACAGCAGCCAGCCCTAGCTCGCTCCCTCCGGCTCGCTCCCTGCCAAGGCAGCCGCGCTACGTATTGATTTGCCCGAGGCGCCGGTCCTGAGCGAGGAGGAGGAGGAGAAAAGCGGGAGAGGAAAGGGAGACCCAACGGGAGAGGGAAGCCGGGTCGCCCTTGTCCCGGGCGGGCGGGCGGGCGGTCCCTCCAACTGGCGGGGCGGACCCTGGGCGAGGACTGGGGTTGGGCTCCCTGCCTAAGGGAGGAGAGAACAAGGGAGGCTCCAACGGGACGCAGCGAGCACGACCCGCGTCGGGTGGGTGCGGTGGGGGTAGATTAAAGGACAATAAATAAATAAATTAAAAAATCCCCGGCGCTTCACAGACGGGGAAGGGCAGCGGCGTCCCTCTGCCTGGCCAGCGTCCTCCCAGTCCCTTAGCACCTGCCCCCCGGCCTCCCCACCGCCGCCCAGGGACTCACCGTCCTGTGCCGCTGCCGGTGCCTCGCCAGCCCTGGGAAACAGCCAGCGGCTGTCAGCGCCGCCGCCGCCGCCGCTCCTCCTCCTCCTCCTCCGCCGCCGCCGCCGCCGCCGGGAGTCCGGGAGAGGAGGAGCAGCACCCGCGATCTACCCGCGGCGGCCGCCATCTCTCAACTGGAAGTCGCCCCGCTCTCCGGCAGGCAGCGCTGCAGGGTTGCTGGAAAGGGGGCGGGGAAACCTCCCCTCCCGCGCGCCCGCGCGCGCCCGCCCCGACCAATTGCGCGGCCCTCCTCGCGAGGGGCGCGGGCATCGCCGTGTCAATCGCGGGCCAAGCCTGCCGCCGCTAGACTCGCCAATCGCCGGCGTGCAGCTATTAAGGGAGGCGGGACGAGACGGCTTAGGGAGTTGTCAGGCGTAGCAAAACGGAGGTGCGTGTAGAGTCATCGAGATTGCTTAGTTGATGAAGCGCAGGTAAAGAACGACCCGTCCGGAGAGGAGCCAGAAGGGGCTCGTTGCGACTCGGAATGGGACTCGTTTGCAAGAATGACTGGAAACCCCACGTGGAATTGGGTTAGGAAATCTTCTGAAGCGGCAATCCTGTATCCAGTTTATCTAGGAGTTAGTCCTTTTGAACTTCACCGGGACTTAACTGCTGACAAGGCATGCAAAGGATTATACTGGTAGCTGCTTAATATTATATCTGCGTTTTCTGAGGCTGAGCAAAAATTAGAAGGGCAATTCTGCGTTTCCTCAGCAATAAGCCACAAGTTCCGGTTCCTGTCAGGCCAGTAAGTACTGGATTTCAGCCCTAGTCCATAAAGAGAAATAAACAGTTTAAGGATGCAAGCCGCCTTGGGTCCTTTTTTAAGAAAAAGGCGGGTTGAAAATATTTTAAATTAATAAATAGAATACATAGGGCTGTGGTCTTGTATTATTTCTTGCCAAACCAAAGTATGTCAGCTATCCAAAATGCTGTTGTGACTGCCAATAGCCTTGGACAAAGTAGTTGATTCAATAAAAGGCACCCTACCCTTTGCATCGCTCTGTCTGTAAGACTAAAAAGGCTACTGCCTCCCTCTTTTTTAAAAAGAAATGAGTTGGCATCGGCAATGGTGGGCAGAATCCAACTTTGGAAAAGTGATGGTCATTTTATCTCGACCTGCTGGTGGGTAATAAATGGAGTATGTGGTACTCTATCTGCTCTATTCCTTTCTCCCCATAGTGACCCTCCCATTAAATCCATGATCAAACACAGCATCGAACTGCCTATAATGGCTTATATATAAGGTGCAGTGTTAAGAAAAGAGAGGTATCGACCAAAGATCATTTCACCTGGTTCGGAACTTGACTTCTGACTTGACTGTGGAGTAAAGCCTGTGAACTGTAGGGCTGAATCATAAAGGAAAGAAGTAAAACTTTGTACTGGTCTACTCAAAAGTAAATCACATTGAATTCAGGTGAGTGGGTAGAAGACGGCAGTCAGGGTTTGTGGTAGCGGCTGAACTTTCCACTGCTACATTGGGATTTCGATTCTAAACAGTTGAGAAGCTGCTGCTGCAAGATTGGACCTGGACTTCCCTCCATTCATGGGTTAGCTCAACACCCACTGAAAGCCACTATGTTTCAGCCACTGCTGAATCAGTCATAATGCTATCATGACTTAGCAAAGGTTATTATTGTAAACATTAATGGCATAAAGAGATGTTGCTATCTGCCCAGTGTCTACAGATGTTTGTCCTCCACATACTCTAACCTAATGCATAATACATCAGAGCGCGATACATCCAACAGTACTCCACTAAGACTAGGAAAGTTCCCTGGATAGTTCCATTTCTTTTTCAACTCTTTCCTTCTTGTACTTTATTTCAATTTCTATTCTGCCACATATTTTTTTCAAAGTAGCCCCAGAGAGGTCAACAACATTTGGGCTAAAATTCTATGCCTTCTTACCCAAGAGTAAGTTCCCTTGAATGCAGTGGGACTTCCTTCTGTATTAAGAAACATCAAATCCAATTAAAATACTATAGTAACATCAATTAAACATTTTAAAACAGCATAAAAGATAATTACCATTCATTATATTTATGACTTGCTTCTCACTGCCAAAGAAGCCTCACAACTGCTTACAAAATAAAACTTACAGAATAATCAATATAAAAAGGAAATATGAATCAATATAATTCATAATCAAGATAACAAGGCAATACAGTTATAAATACACAATCAATAAAGCATCATTTAAAACCACACAAAACTAAAAGTGTTCTTCCACAGTAGCAATACTTAAATCCCCCGTCCCAGAACAAATACCACAACACTACTATCTCACAGCAGGCTTTTAATGTCTGGGAAAATAAATCCATCTTTTTCTGGTGCCAAGAGATTGACAATGTCAATGCCTGGCAAACTTCCTTGAGGAAAGTGTTCTATAGATGCAAGGTGAAGGTGGTGGGAGGAAGGGATTTCATTTCAGGTAAGTTTTTATAAGAATTTTCCAAAATCTGCAAACTTCCTCATCTTTGGAATGGAAAGAACCTTAGATTTGTTTGTTAAGGGTGTTGAGCTCTTACCTCTTAAAAGTGAAGCTTTGAATGAAATCATATTGGTGCTGAAATAGGGGTTTTCCCTCTTTTTTTAAATTAAGGGCTCGTCCTATTTAACACAAATATGAGAGGCAGGTCCAGCATCTCTTCTCCATGTTGGCAACAGCTCTGTTTATGTTTCAGAGTTTTGAATTTTGGTTAAATTCCTCTAACTGTGCAGTAGAAGTGCAGGGATTCACAGAGCAGAATTAGCTTCAAGTTCCCTAGAGTAGTCCACTGCTGTTTCTCATCAACTGGCACTTACAGTCTCATTAACTCACTCCGAGACATTTGTAAGAAGGAAGAATAAAATTGAACAGCTGAAATAGCAAACTGACAAGAAACATGGCTGTTTGAAGCAACAGACTCACTGTTTCAAAAGACAAGGAGGGGGGGCAGAGCAGAAAGGTAGGCTTTCTTTAAATCAGAGGCAGGGAAAGAACAATTGGTTAGTGCCTGATAGATTTTCAGTCATCCCAGCCCAGAAAAGTCCCTCCCAGCCACATACTAGAGGATATAAAAATTTCAACTGTTCAGTCTGGCCTGTGCAGATGGGTAAAGTTCTTATTTCAGTTCTTTTCCTGAGAATTTGCCAAAATTTGTGAATCATGTTTTTGGAGTGGAAAGAATTTGATGTTAAAAAAAACTGAATGCAAGGGAAAGCAAACCAAACAGATTTCCCAGTCTCCAGTGCAGGGCAACTACTGAAAAAAGCTCCATTCTCCCTAATGCCAATCTCATGGTGTGACCACCTGTACCCAGCGAATCACTTTTAAACTGCCCTTACTTTTACTAAGCTTGCCTTAAGCCCAAATCACAGGAGCCCATGTGGTTTTCAAGTTTGAGCCTTGTGGTACCCAGCTTGTTACCTCTTCCCAGTTTGAGAAGGAGCCGTTGATAATTACTCTCTCAGTATGACTCTGTAACCAACTATGTATCTACCCAACAGTTCTTCTATCCAGTCCACACCTAGTTAGCTTGCTAATCAGGTTATCATGGGGCACTTTGTCAAATGCTTTGCTGAAGTCAAAATGCATTATGTCTACAGCATTTCCACCATCTACCAGGGAGGTTACCCATTTAAAAATCAGATAAAATTAGTCTGGAAGGATTTGTTCTTGACAAATCCATGTTGACTTCTTGTTATTACTTTATTGTTTTCAAGATGCTTGTAGAATGATTGCTTTATAATCTATTCTAGAATTTTCCCTGCAATTGTTGTCACGGTGTTGGCTACATTAGCGGCAGGGACTGAACTAATGTGGGCTGTTTTGGAATGGTTGGGCTTGATTAGAGCGATCTAAGTCCCGAATCCAGCAAAATCAGGGAGCTGGACAGGGGACAGACTGTATTTGTCTTCACTGTGGAAGGGACTGTCACTCTCGAATTGGCCTTCTCAGCCACACTAGACGCTGTTCCAAGACCTCTATTCAGAGCACGTTACCATAGTCTCTTGAGACTGAAGGATGCCTACACCTGTTATTATTTTTCCATCCCCACTGATTAACTGAGCCATTGTTTATTTTCTTTGTCTTTTGCTATACACAAACCTGAAGAATGCTTTTTGTTACTTTTACCATCTCTTGCTAAGCAAATCTCATTCTCAGTTTTTGCCTTCCTAACAGCATCTCTGCAACCCTTTGCTACTTGTCTGTACTCTTGCTTGGTGGCCTGGCCATCTTTCCACTTCCTATATGTGTCCTCTTTTGTTTCTTGGTCCTCTTGGATCTTTTTGTGAAGCCACGTTTTTTGTTGTCTTACTCTCCTGCTTGCTCTGGTCACTTGCTCCCTGGGATTTGTCTCAATTTTATTCCTCTTCTGTGAATTAAAACTGGCAGTAGGGATTTAGCTCAGGCAGCAGACAGTGGGAGGTGATGTCAACAGGGCCAGCCTTAGGTAGCATGGCCACCAAATTTTGCACTAGCTACAGTTTCTGTACCATCTCCAAAGACAGTACAATGTACAATATTCTAGTGATGTAATCTAGAGGTTACCGGAGCATGGACAACTGATACAAGGCTATTTTTGTCCAAATAAGGTTCCCAATCCATAAAAGCTATACAGGGGTAAGGTGGAGATCAAGACTCACTTTGATATATGTTCATATGGATCAATATTGTACTCATTTAATTCCCCCCCCCCCAAAAAAAAAACCTGAGTAGGTCTTCTAAACCTTTTCCAGGAGAATGTTGCCATGGAAGTTATCCTGCCCCTTGAGTCAGTCCAATGTAACATCAGAGCAAGCCCACTGAACTAACTCACTAGTAAGGCTTGCGCAGACAGTTCTGGATGTTACCACTCTCCAGCTGAAAACATCTCAGGTTGTAAGGCCTGAGGCCTTAAGAGAGCTACTGTCTGTCAGAATAGACCACTGAGCTAGTTGGACCAATGTCCTGTCTCACACAAGTTGACTTCATATATGAAGAAGAATTCTCTTGAGATGGTAAGCCTTTTAGGACTGTAGTTTTTCAAGTCATCAGTCTGAAATGTGTTTGGAAGTTATTTGGATTTCCATGCAAAATTTTCAATGAAGGTGTTGTGTATTTTCAGTAGCAGGTGAGATAAACTGATTAGCAGAGAGGTAGACCCCCATTTTCTCAACCAAATGTATTTTTCCAGCAGCCTTCAAAGGCAACCTAGTCTAATGTGTGATGCAGTTTTTAGCCTGCAAGTCACAATAACAATGACAAGCTCATGGCCTTATAGTAGCTACCATCCCCTACATTACTTGTAGGATGTAATACTCAACACACTTATGTAGCAGTAAATCTCATGGACCTCATTAGGACCTGTTTCTCTGCAAAACATGGTTTAACATCATCCTGCACCATAGGCAATTTAAAATCTGTCTGAAACTCATTTCTCCTCACAGTCAGAATGGAGAGATGACACCATTGTGGTTCTTTCTCTTGACACATCCTGATACAGACACTTTGCAGAAGACAAGCAAGACTAAGAAACACATGAGAAGCAATATATCTGGCCTTGAGTTCCCTGATAATAGGAAGGTAGAATAGTGGCCTAATGTGCCACCAAATGTAATCTCTGGCTTTTCCCATAAAGAGATTTGAATGTTTCTGGAAACTTCTACTCCCAGCTAAAATTAGAATCATATCCTTCAATATAAGGCAATGATGGATTCACAGAATGACTGCCGTCCCTTTGCCTATAGACCTTGAGGAAGACAGTTGACTCCATGTCCCCTGAGATGATGACATCTGATACTACCAACATTACTCAATTGATTCTTGGTTTGCTGTCTCCATCTTCAAACCTGAAGCTTCAACATCCAGCCAGAATAATTTTCAACTTGCATCTTTTCTCCCTCCCCATCCCAGCGCCAGCTGTGCAATATTCAGCTTCATGAAGAATGTGCTAGAACTGGAAGAATACACTTGCTTGTGTATGATTTATTTTCCTAGTGGTCTAATAAAGCAATAATAAGTCAGTCCTGTTTCCTTCAAAGCTATCATCCCTTATACAGAGACAGGGAAGGCAGAGCTGAGCTGTTTCTTATTAGCACATGCTAATAATTTAATTATATGCCCATTGTCTAGCACTGCAGGACAATTTTAAAGAAATCAACTTGGATGACAAGAAAATAGATCAGACTACTGTAAAATTAGGTGGCAACACACTATTCTTTTCCAGATGAAGTGTTTCAATGAAGGTTTTTTTAAAAAATTATTTCATATAAATATAGAAATGTGCTAGGAACAATTCTGCTAAAGGAGGATATAGCTATGCATAGACACCTGTGAGGTAGCTGCCTGTTGCATGTGATCAGGTGGATGAAATTGCTATGTTGTAGTCTTTGGGAATATAAGAATCAGGAAAAGACTTGGTCTTTCAGTTTCTATATGGAGCTCAATGGGTGAAAGAGAGTTTTCTTTCTCCAATGGAAGAATAGCTATTGTCTCAGAATCTAAGTGTTTCCTAAATATAAAACAGAGGCTTTGTGGGACTTGGGAGGTTCATGCCTTTCTAGCCTTCTTTTCCTGGAGACTGAGAAACTTGAGGTCTGTATCCATTCATTCCTCTCTTTATTTATTTTTATCCCCTTCTTCCGCTAATAGTGCCCACAGCAGCTCACAGCATAATGGAAAATAAGTATAACAAAAAACAATAGGAAATATTACAAATAGCTGCTACATCAGTTGATAAATACTTAATAAAACAACCCAATACTGACTAAAATCTAGGCAAACTAACTTAACCCAACAATTTGCATTTTTAATACCTATATATAGTTTAACAGCTGCATAACTTTACCAAATAACTTCTCCCAATCAACAGGGAGTTGGAATCAGATTTCCTACCCCAAACAGTGATTTTTACACCAAGAATTCCAGTAGCTCCTGCCCCAGCTATAGAATATAGTCTGCTACCAATTGGAAGGAGGTCAGGGCTGTATTTTGCAACATTTTAAAACACTTTTAAATAATATAATATAATATAATATAATGCTTTGATTGTTTTCCTGCATTGAACAGGGGATTGGACTTGATGGCCTTGTAGGCCCCTTCGAACTTCACTTTTCTATGATTCTATGATAATATAATATAATATAATAAAAACCAGAGTTGTTGGAAAGTCAAAAAGGTGCAGGGACCCAGTGGGAGAGAAAGGTAAGTGGTACAAAGCAGATAAGTGGAATGTCATCTGGATGTCATCAGAATTTTTTTTTTTAATTTTCTGAGGGCAAGATTAGTGCTTAAAAGGGTTCACATGCTCTAGCTGGACGCATACTGAAAGACACTCCATTCTTTCTTTACTGACAGGTGGGCAGGACCTAAGGACAGTATAAAAAGATCAGCCATTCAGCTGCCCCCAATTAAAAACAAAGCTGGGAGGAGAGAAAAGTGGGAAAGGTGTCTAACCAAACACGCACCGAGGTGGAACTTGCAAGAAACAGCACTTTGCCAGGTGCTCGGGATGAAATAGTCTGGCTCCCCAATGCTGCTGGATGGGGAGGAGGGCCTCTGAAGCAGCTGAGCTATACAGTAGTCTGGACATGATTCCCAGTAAATCCTGCTCTCTTTCAGAATTGAGAAAGATAAGGGCAGGGCACAAGAAAGTGGCACAAATGCTCCATCTGGAAGACAGGGCCGTGTTCTCATAGGAATGATTAAATGACCTGCATGGGGGTGGGGGGAAGCATCCCTGCTCCATGATCCTCTTTTACTGTGGAATTCCCATGCCTTCACGGGGAGCTTAGTGCACAGTGAAAACCACAGCATCAGAGAATGTACACTGTACACCAGTGAAAGCAAACAGGGCCAGTGTTCACCTAGGTTGCATGTTTCTTGCCCCTTCACGTCTTCCTTATTGACTTGCTGATGGTTTCGATGTGATTCCAGCACTTTTTTTCTCTCCCCCTGGAACACTGGCAGTAACATGGGTTTGCTTGTGCTTTACTTTCTGGGAAGAAAGTTCTGCAAGAGCCACGTTACAGATGCATCTGAGCAAGAAATGGCTCTGGCAGAGAAGCACTATCCTGCTTCCAGTTGTTTTTCTGCAGTGCTGGATGTGCTCACTGGGAGTGCTCATTTGAGCGCTTCGGGAAGGCAGCTGCAAAGTGCTGAGGAAAGAGATAAAAACACTGCACAGCATGGATTGAGGTCATTAGGGGTACACATTATGGGAGCATTAGGGGTATAAGCAGAACAGGAAGAGTCACAAAGAAACGGCTGTGCTAGCCAGGACGTTTGGTGACTTTGAAGACAGAATATGCCAAAGAGAACCTGAGGCTTCCAAAGAGGAAGTGTAGTAAAGCAACGAGCAAGCAGAGGAAATTTCTCAACAGTACCTGTATCCAAAGGTCACAAGAAAAAGCATTGTATGCAAACACTGTTTGGGGCTGCCAAATAAGTGCAGAGTGAGCAGTGGGATATTTTCCATGATTCCAGTAGAATTGCTGTGGTGTTATCACAGGACAGGGCACACCTGTCACTGGCAACTTGCCTTGGTGAGGAACAACAGAGGGAAGGGTTGTAGTGGAGTGGTAACACACATTGCTTTGCATGCAGAAGGTTCTAAGATCAATCCAGGCAGAGCTAGGGAGGAATCCTGCCCAAAACCCCGGAGAGCTGCTATCAGTGGACATTCACAACAGTGGGCTCTAGAGGACCAGCCATCTCACAGAGTACAAAGTGGCTTCCTGTGTTCCTAACCAGAAACTATTGGAATCAAGCAGTGTCTGTATATTGTAGTAAAAGAGGATACAAGATAGAGATATTCAACCTATCCCAGCAGCATAACTTAAAACAAGGACAGAGAACAGGTAGCCTTTGAGATGTTTCTAGCTAACAACAAACTATGTCGGCTGGGGCTGATGGGAGGGGCAACCCAGTAACATCCCTGACTTTAAACAAACTTAAAACAAAACAGTGCTTCTTTAAGCATCCCAAAAAAGATAGACCTGGTCATACCACTTGGTGTTTTGGCCCATAAAAACATGGATCCTTTTGTCAAAACAAGCAGGTTCATGGGGCAGCAAGCAAAGTATGAAATCTTTGGCTGGGCATTGGGTTGTAATATAGCATAATATCCAAGGCTGCAGACCTTTCAGAATAAATATTTTGGTAAATGCATTGATGGGATCTCTGTTGCTCCCCCGACATGTATCAGTCCTGTCTCTCCATAGGCCTCAGATTGGGGGAGGGGATCAACAATAATCTTGCTCCTCTGGTCCTGTTCTAATTGACAAAGGTAAAGCCAGCAATCTGTTCACTGGAAGGACAGATCCTGAAGCTGAGGCTCCAATACTTTGGCCATCTCATGAGAAGAGAAGACTCCCTGGAAAAGACCCTGATGCTGGGAAAGTGTGAAGGCAAGAGGAGAAGGGGATGACAGAGGATGAGATGGTTGGACAGTGTCATCGAAGCTACCAACATGAATTTGACCAAACTCCGGGAGGCAGTGGAAGACAGGAGGGCCTGGCATGCTCTGGTCCATGGGGTCACGAAGAGTCAGACACGACTAAACGACTAAACAACAAAAGCCAGCAAAAGCATGTTAGAGACTGACTACATGGCATTTAGCGCCCGCTCTTTGGTCTGCTGCAGGAACAGGCTGTTTCACTCTTAAAGATGGCAATCAGATGACTTCCTTGTGAACCAGACCACCCCCAAGGAGGTCCTATCCATACCTTTCTGAGTTCCTGTCAGGAACTCCTGTTTTTGGTGCTAGTAGGATTGCTCTGGTTTGGATTGGTGCGAGCACATGTGATCACTGGAATCAATCCAAATCAAGCCTTCCAGTCTGCACGTTCCAGCATTGTGTGAACTGACTTGATAAATGAGTCATTTCACGATATTGGCAAATTAATAATCTTAACTGCAGGCACTTTCTCAACTGGCCCTTTAAGATAAGGGATCTAGGTTCAACGAGAGTAGGTCCACTGAATCCATTTCTGAATGGTAAGTCAATAAATATCTAGATGCCATTGATTCAGTGGGTCTTCCCTAGCTGTGATTACGTATTGGGTTTATTTAGGTTTGTAACACAACAATAGCTGGGATACAACAATGCGAGGCATCAAGTGTACTCATGAGCTTTTAAAGGTTCTTCACTTGGCTCAATTTTGTTTAGAAGGGATGTTCTTTGTCACTTTTGTGTAATCTTTTTCATTTTTAAAGGTACAATTTGGAAACAAGAGCATCAATTTTATTCTTGGAATTTACCCCAGAACTGGTGCATTAAGGTAATTAATTTTTTTAAAGTGTTTTTCAAAATGTCCAAGCATGGAACGTTTGTTTTAATCCCACCACCACTGTCTGACATTTGATGCTGAAAAAGTATGGGATTTGAGCAGGATTTCTGTCAAAACGTCTCTTTCAAAACTGACTTCCTCTTCTCTTTTAGGTAATATGCCTTCTCCTTGAGAAATATCTAAGAAATATTTAAGAAAGCCACATCTCTACTGGAGCTTCTTTTGGAGGTTAATGACAAGGTTCTGAAGGTACTCTGTCACCAAAAACATCAACAGCAAATGGGAAGCACTAAACTCAGCCCCAAGTACAATGTGATACTAAACATAAACTACGTTTTTAAGAGGAACAAAAAAGGAGCAGAAAGTCATAGAAAAAGTACTGTCTGAAGCAAGATGATAGGAACACCATGCAGGCGGTAATGTCACTGCAGAACCCCTTATCTTAAAGAAAACCAAGGTTCTGTTTAGAAGAACCATAAGTTACATTGTTTTCTCCTTTTGGGCACATTGCACAGTTAGGGCATGATAGTCTCTTCCTGAGCCCATTTTAGGCCCTGGTCACACAAGGGAAATGTTTTCTAGTTCTTCCAATACTTTCCATACCTCTGTTAACATTTATATTTATCGATACATCAACATGTCAGGAACCAGGTTCTCTCTAAGGTGTACGACTGTGCATGACTCTGCCCCGCTCAGCAGAGAGTTCCTCCTCCCCTGTGCACACCCACAGTGATCGTTTCTGGCCCCTTTCATTCCGGTCACTGTGGAACCTTGCATGGGGTGGCAGACTCGTGCATGGGGAAGGGTTGAACCCCATCCAGGAGGGCTGAAAATTAGAAGGAACATTGACTGGGGAAAAAAACTCTCTATCACCCATTGAGCTCCATATAGAAACCGATTAGACCCAATAATCAAGTTTTCATAGGGACACTGACAGAGAGGGAAATATGGAAAAGTCACCTTTTCAGACTATCACACAAAGTCCAAAGAAACAAAACAAAACAAAAAAGACAAAAACGTGGCACCTTAAAGACTATTATATTTTAATGTGAGCTTTTGTGGACAAGTCACCCTTTTCAGACACATGGAAGCATAATTAAATAATGGATAAAATATCCATTTCACAAGTTGAATATTCTAAATATTCATTGGCTGTAAGAGTCTTGGGTGTATGGTTACATTTCACATGCAGTAATTTATGGGCTATGTTTGGTGTTGGATTCTATTGTAAACATTCCTACAGGAGACAGAAAACAGATACAAGACATGATCAAGGAGGAGGGGTAGAAGTGGTACGGGAGGTGAAGACTGAAAATTCAGTTAAAAACTCAAGAGGGAGGAAATAATATATTAAAAAGATAGAGAAGTAAAAGAAGATAGTACTGTGTTAAAAGAAGATACACAGTGTTAATGTAGGGAATACTGACAGTTTTTACCTTTGAGCTTTGTGATGAGAGATGGGCTCTCATCACAACTAGACTAGAACTTCATTTTGCTAGCTGGAGGATTTTGGAGAAATCTTAAGCAGTAAGTTATCTCAGAAATGCTGGTTTTTAACTTAACAGATTTTAAAATGTTTTTGAATTGTTTTTATGCTTGATTTTTAAAATCTTAATGTATGTTTCTTTAAATGCAATATTTATATAGTGTTTTTAAAGTTCTTATTTAAACTATTGTGGTTCCCTATGGGGAGAAAAGGAGCATATAATTTTTTAAAATAAATAAATAAAATCTGGAGAAGGACTGTATATGTCCAGGTTCTAGTAAAGAGTGTTCTTTGCCTGGGCACTCTACAGTTTCCTACTACATGGTTAGAGTTGGATTGTGATCTCTCCACCACATGCTGTTCCTCAGGAGAGCACTTCAAAACTCACTGCAGGCTTGATCTTTTTCTGATATGGAGGTTGTCATAGCATTAGGAAAACGTTTGATCGATGGGCAGAAATTAGGGAGGAAAGTTTTGTGATCCTTCAAAACTAACACATTTTCTTATGAAATAAACTTTCACAGACTAGTGCACTGCATTAAATGTTGCCTCATTTTAAGGATTATTAGACATATGACTGAGTAAAATGGGAGAATGTAATTACTGTATCCAGGAAGTACTGTACAAACACTGGTAATTAACCTTAGCCATCCACGAACAACAACGCTTAAGTGGTGACACAGACAACCTTGCATTGATGAGCTGTGTGACACAGGTACTATGATAAAAAGCTTTTTGTCCCTGTCCAAGCCACAGGAGTTAGATTTGAACCACTTCATGGATTTTTGCTCAACTATTGAAGTTCAGAATCTGTTTCAAACTACTCTGAAGGGAACATTTTGGTCTCTTCCTCCCTCCCTCCCTCCCTCCCAGGGCTGTTTCTGCAGTCTACTTCATAGCCTTCCACCTGGAGTTCTATTTAAAAGGGGGGGGAGCTGAAAGAACCTTGTGTTGTCTGAGCCTGTGTGTTGTCAAAACAGTGCTTTGAAATGCAGCAATATGGGTGAGGGATGGGCCAAACAGCGAGTGAAGAAAAGGTTCAGACTGGCCTAACTGACAGATTGAGAGGGCATGTCTACTGCTAAGAGTTTGAAATGTTACTTTTCAAAAATAACTGTTACTCAATTCCTCAGGAAGGAAAGAGTAACTTGGTCTGTTGCTCATTAATAATGATTTACTTTTTAGTTATTTCTTATTTATCTTTCAGAAAGTACACAAATAAAAATATTTTTAGGATACCTTTTTTCTCTTCCGTGTGGGAGTTGTGACATTCTCAGGTTTGTGGATTTCCTTCTATTCTGTCGGCTTCCAAAGATCACAGTATGTGTGTCTAGATAACAAGGCATTTGAGCTGCTTTGTCACATGGTGTGTGTTTGCATAAATGGAAATCCCACCCATAACACAGAACTAAACTTTCCTTAATAAAAATCTTTGACATCTGTTTCTTTGACTGACTTTGCATACTTGTGTGAATGTGGTGTGTGCCTTCAGTGTGTGTTCAGCATTACGGGACCGATGTACAGGCTTCTATTCCAGGGCCCCTCATAGGTGCAACATCCCAGCCCACACAGAAGCTCTGTAATAGCACACAGAGACCTGAAGGAGCAAAAACCTGCAAACAAACATCTGTGTAGAGGGCCACCAGTAAACATAGGGAACAGCAGGAAGAACAAAGGTCAGGAAAAGGGGAAGCAATCCAATTACATACTTGCCCAGAGTACAGTAGTGCTGTGATGCTATTGGGAGTGGGATACTGACTGACTGACTGACTGACTGAATCAATCAATCAATCAATCAATCTCACTGTGTGGTACAAGGAGAAGTAGAGTTGATTGGAACTAAAATGAAAGGCAAGTGGCTTATTAAATGAGAAGGGAATTAAATAAAAGGATGTTAATATCTGTATGAAGCAACGTGGTAGGAAAAACCAGCTGGAAAGCACATTAGATGTTTGAGCAATGGGGTCCCCATCTTACCAAGAATTGGAGCATGGAAAATACTGTTGTTGCTGAGTTTTGAATTTCTGGTAAAATTCCCTTTTGGTATGCAGTAGAAGCACAGAGATTCACAAAGGAGAATAGCTACATGCTCCCCTGAGCCCACCCCATTCTCATTAACTGGCACTTAAAGTCTCAATAACTCAGTCTGAGATATTTATAGGAGAAAAGAGTGAAAACATTTCTTTACTTACAGTTGTTTGAAATTACAGACTTGGGTATACTTTTTTTTTACTGCACACATAGTTAGCAACCAACTGAACAGATCAACAGCAAACAAATAACTGCCACTAATGCAGGAAAGAGAAGGGAAAAGAACACTCAGCAGAGAGGCAGGGCTCTCTTTGAATTCAAACGCTTAAAGGAACTATTGGTTAGTGCTGGATAGCTAGACAATCATCACAACCCAGAAAAATCCTTCCCAGTCACTGAAACTGCAGACAGCATGCATGGTTGCAAACAAAACTCCAACAGTTGTTGCTGTTTTTGACTACAGGTTCCAGAATCTGCCCAGCTGGACTGTCCAGTGGCCATATTCAGTATTCTAAACTCTTGTTGAGAAAGGCTTTTTTTTCCGGTCTAGCTATCAGATTAAGTCTGCTTTATCTGACATGTTGCAGTTGTTATGTTTAGATATTCTGTTTTTTGTTTCTGTGGAAAGAGGGGGTGGGGGTGGAGCAGAGGCTGAAATACCAGTGAAAGCCAAGTTGGGAAATGACTTGTTAACATTCATATTAAACAAATAAATTGAATCAATAATAGAATATAGCACTATCATACAAACATTTGTTGTCTTGAATATATGATGATAAAGAGAATGCAACTATTCTGTGAATACAAGAAAAATATAAACCATTATTCTTAATTTACTCTATATTAAGCTCTTATTAACGAGTGTCTGCTGAACGTTGTTTGGCTTCCAAAGTGTTGATTATCTTTTGACTTACTGCATGAGTTCATATATATCTTTATCTTCATTTTCTATATATTAGTCTGCAATATCTGGGTAAACTATTCCTAAAATAGCATCAGCACTCCTTCTCATGCTGTGCTTTAAAGCTAAGGGAGTGCCTCTCTTAAGTTATTCCTGAGCAGAAAAATGTAGTTTTGCACGTTCAAAAAACTGCCCTTACAATAATTTGCTAGCAGACAGTGTTTTTATTTTCAGACATAGAGACAAGTGCCCAAACCATTTCTTAAATGTAGCATTGGATTTGAGAATGGCTTGCAAGATGCTGTGAGTCTCTTACCAAGCAGGAGAAAAAAGGGAGGCAAATGAAGATGCTTCCTCTGGCCTTTGCTACAGGACCTCTGATGACCAGTTGACCCTTGAAAGAGGAAGGCAGGCATGCAGGCAAAGGCATTACCAAGTGCCTGTTCCGTCCCCATGTGATGTCCAGTTGGCAAGCTTAGAGGATGTTGCCTGGAACTGAGCTGTGCTTTAAAACCCAGGAAGCTCCTGCCTAGAATTGGGTTTTGCAACCAAGGAAGCTCATGCACTCTGCCTTACACTTGAGTAGACACACATGGATGTGAGTTGTGCTTGGTAGGGAAATGTCCCAATTGGTAAGAATTATATTTGCCTCTCACTTTGACTTTGCTCAATGCCCTTCGACCTCACAAATGTGGCCTCTGAGATCCTTCTCAAACAAAAATGCAGTCTTTGGGCTAAAAAAGGATTCCCATCCCTGATCTAGACTGCGCTTGGTTTTGTTTGTTTGTTTGTTTTGGTCTATTAAAGTTATTCCTGATGCTTCTTTATTTGTGTATGTTATGAGAAACTTTGAAGACTTCAGTTAAAAAGCAGCTGTTCAGCGTCGGCCTGACCATTTGGCAAAACAAGGTGTTTGCCTCCAGTGGTGTTTTTATGGGGATGGCAATGTCACCCAATCATCAGGTGTTAGTCCCCTCTCTCTCTCTCACACACACACACACACACACACACCCCAGTCATTCTGCTCTGTACAAGGGCAGACCTGTATGTGGAATGGGCAAGGCTTCATCTGGTCCGTCACCTGAGGCTAGTCTGAGTGGCTGAGTTGAGCAAACAGAAAACAGGCATCCTTGGACTGCACTTAGATGCCTAGGAGTGCATGTATCACTTATCATCTAGAAAGGTGCCATGTTAGCCTGTTGTAGCAAAATAAGGAAGTCTTGACAGCTTGAAACATGGACAGGAGAGAGAGGATTTATTCAGGTTTCCTAGACTGCCCGACCCTGCTCTGACCTCTGCTGACCAACCTTAGGGCCTGTCCACATGGGGACAGTTAGAGCGATCTGGTTCACGCTTAAAAGATTCTTAACTTCAGTCCAATCTATTTTATCCCTCACTTGAGCAATCCTTCTGTTCACATTGGAGACATTTATTCTCCTGTGAGAGGGGTCCACAGAAGCATTTCAATCACTGGTTTACTAATGAGTAAGATTTACCTGGTTTACTAATGAGTAAGTTTACCAAATTTACTTGCACGTAAGGAGGCAGGGCAAGTTCATCTTGGCAGTACTGGTGTGAGAGGAAAATGTTGGAGTGAAGGTTGGGTAGATGGAAGGTAGGTAACCCCCCCTCTTCTTGCCTTTATCCTCTGCCGGGACTCTGAGGCTGCACTGCCTTGCGGGGGCGAAGCCCATGGATTCAAATTAGCCTTCTTCCCCACCATTTCTTGCAGCCATCGTTCGGCCTGCCGCAGTGATTTTCCTTTTTTGTTGTTGTTAAATAAAGTAAATAAAAGATATCTATCTATCTATCTATCTATCTATCTATCTATCTATCTATCTATCTATCTATCTATCTATCTATCTATCTATCTATCTATCTATCTATCTATCTATCTATCTATCTAAAAGGGAGGACGGGGTTTCTCCATCTTTCATTTTAATGCCACAATGCACCTAATATGTCACAGGCCTATCACCTCAGATAATGCCACCAACTGCTCCAATTGGGTGTGAACTAGCCATCCACACAGGCCACACAATGGGATAACTGGGAGCATGTCAACTCATGGCAAGAAGTAAAAGCCCCTAGCCTTGTACCAGAAAGGAGTCGGGCAGGATGGGTTGATCTAAGTGGAAACACATGTGGATGTCATCCTTTGGTTTGAACCAAATCGTACCAAGAGCAATCCAGATACCAATCTATTGAATTTTCCCTTCTGGACAGGCTCTTAGACTGCTATTCTTATGGTTGCTGATGTCACTTCCTTCCTTGTCCACCCTGTCTCTCATCCGTACAAGGAAGAAACATCTTTCTTTTGTTCTCCAGAGATGAAAGAAGCAGCTATTGTTCATGACATCTCTAATTTAGATAGAACTAGGACTTTGATCACCTTACCTATCTCACATATATTTCTCTTATAAACACAAACTGTGATTCTTTTACAAAGGGAGAAATGTGCTGAGGTAATAATGCCTGAGTTTCAAAGGGATGAATCCACAAGTTTGTGCAGCTCCTGTGCCACTGATTTGGCTTACTTTCCAACATTTACTACAGCTGGAACAGTCAGGGCCCTGCCTGTGTTTCTCCTCCTGCTGTCATATATGAATGTTTGCTTTCCTTCCCGAATGCCCACTTTTGCCCCAAATGCACCCACTGTCCCTATCTCTGCAGGCCTGTGTTGTGTTTTCTGCTCCATCAAACACAACGGGCATCAACTACCACATGGGCAGGACGAGTGCATTCCTTTCATCAGTGTTAAAGAATATCTCTTTAACAAACAACACACCAGTTCTATGCCCTGACTGAATACCTTCGATAAAGAATTAGGCAGGTTGAGATACATGTACAAACTCTTGTTTAGAAAACAAACAGATGTAGCACACTGAAAGCATTTCAGTAGTTATTATGAAGTATAAAAGGGGTATAAAAATAAACATATTCTTGCTGCTTTTTTAACAACCTGAAATGTATTTAACAGCTTATACTTTTTTAGAAGTATAAACCCTCTCTTCCTTGCTGAATCCTGACCCTTGCACACAGAAGAGTAGGTGGTTCCCAGTACTGGGTGTTCCCACCACCAATTACAGACTTGTTTACACAGGCATTTTCCTGATTATATTACTGATGCTTAACACTACCAGTCACCCATGGATTTCAAAAAAATGTTTCTAATGGATTTCACTTGTATTGCTCTATTGTTCTATTTCATTATTATTATTTTACTTGCTGGTTTTACTGCATTGTTTTATTATAAACTACATAATTAGTAAAACATGAAAAATGCCCTAAAATAAAATAAAAAGTGTCACTAGATATTTTGCTGAAATCTGCTTCCCTGCAGTTTCCACCCATTGCATCCAGTCCTGCCCTCTGGAGAAGTGAGAAGTATGAGCCATCTGCTGCTTGACAGCTCTTCTGTTATCTGGAGACTGCTATCATGTCTCCTCTCCTCTTCTTCAGGAGGAAACAATTCCTAATGGAAGATATCAAGCCCCTTCGCTGTTCCTAATTCTCTTGGAGGCACTTGGTTGGCTACTGCACGAAACAAAATGCTGAACTAGTGGGAGCTTTGATCTGATCAAGCAGAGTACTTTTTACATTCATACAGAAACAGCTTGTGTTTATTTCAGAAGATTTCATGTACTACCTTCCTCCTAATCATAGCTTGGAGGAAAACTATGAATAAGAAATTGCTTATAATTAATTTCCCCCCAATAAGTAACACATCACTAAGTCAGTCAGGGGGATGGATGCCCTAGCTATCCCTGGCAGGCCATCTGCCCTGACCCAATGCCCTTCTGGTGTACTTAATGAAGACTCTGGTAACAGGGCAGCTTGAGGATGCCCAAAGCAATTGTGAGACCCCAGGTGGCAGGAAGGAGATGGAAGTTGATGAGGCACACCTGCAAAATAGGGTGGAGGCTACAGACTTGTGTATGCTGCTTTCTTTACTGCACAAATATTTAGCAACCAACCAGACAGATCAACAGCAAACAAACAATTGCCACCAACATACTTAAGTGGGGGGGGGGGGAACCACTCAGCAGAGGGGCAAGGTTCTCTTTGAATTCAAAGGCTGAAAGAAATGATTAGTTGTTGCTGGATAAATAATCACCCCAGCCCAGAAAAGTCCCTCCAAGTCACACAAATTACAGATAGCATGTGAGGTTGCAAATAAAACTCCAATGGTTCATCCGTCCTTTGGTAAGGCAAACTGTTTCTGCAGATGCAGGAGGGAGCAAATGGAATCAAGCTCTAAGAAGCCTTTATTCTTCCTTCAGAAAAATAAAAGAGACAGCTTAATGAAATAGTCTACAATCTTCTGAACAGACTTTGCCTGAAAAAGAAGAGACCTCCAATGGGGTCAAATCCATAAACCTTCTTGATAAGAGCGCATGATAGCTCCTGAGTCACTATTGGAAGTAGGGAGCCAACTGTGAAAATATTTAGTCTAGGAGAAAAAAAATATTACTTCAAAGTTCATTGTATTTGATACCTTTGCCAAGTTTATGTCTTACTGCAATAAAACAATATAAAATTATTGTGGATATAAGTGTACATAGCACACATATTTAATTTCTGCCAAAAAAAAAGCTAGAACATTTATTTAAATTTCCTGAGCAAACCAATGGATAGAACTGATAAGAAAAATGCTTTGTGAACCAAAATGTTTGTGTCTTGAACTAGACACCCTGGGGAAAGACATTTCTCTCAGCCTCTACAAATCAATCTACAGAATGGGAAATGTATAGGTCAGTTAGCACCCTATGTGCACAAATTGTCAACTACTCTGTGTAATCTACTCTCTGCCACACTTTGATTTCACTATCATTATGAAACTTTGTTCTATGGAATCAGTAAACCAGTAGGATAAAGTTTTTATATTAGAACCTGTCTTGATTCAGAATCAATCACTCCACTTCCACCTGCTTCCCAGGAAGGACATAACAGCAAGGAGACCAACCTGTCACACCATCTTTTAGAGAAAAAAGCTTCCCTTCTCTCCCTATGGTAGGAAAATCCCTCCATCCTAGCCTACTGAATGCTGTGGGGCTAAAGAACTGAAGCCCAGTCAGAGAGTCTCCAATAGACTGAAGACTGTTGGATAGTGCATGCATATTTGAACAGGCTGTATATATTGTATTCTTGAATTTGGCGGTGAACTATCTTTAGGATCATTCAGCTGATGATCAAGGCATATGTCTAAAATAGTTGGGGTTGGCCTTACCATCAGCCTCAGTGAGGTGGTTCCTCTAAGTAGGAAGTCTTAAAGGTACTGTTCTTTGGCTTGCAGGCTGGCACTACGTCACCTCTCCAGCTTCTTCTGCCAGCATCTGGCTGGTATTGGCATATCAGCTCCTGGATCATGGAATACCGGGAATTGAGCAGCCTGTCCTGATGCTAGAGTCAGTGTATGACAGCTGCACTAGATATGGAGGCCTTTGGTTCAGAAATGGGAGATTGGGATGATTTAGGGGCCTCTAGACTGGCTTTCTGGAGGCCTCCAGTACAGGCTACTTTATGGTCCCATCCACTGGCTCCTTAAAGTCTGTGCCCAGCCAACTATAGGGTGCCTAAGACATCACATGACATTGAATCAGTGAGTACTCACCAAATCCCCAGTGGTTCAATAAGCCTACTCTAGTTTTGACTTACTACTGTATTTCAGCCACTGTGAACTTGCAAGCTGGTCAAAGGGAGAAGTGCTGTGCTGTACAGAGGCAATGGGGAGAATCAGGCCTTCATAGCCCCTCCTTTGGGCTTCCCCAGGTGGCCAAATCCCTTCCCCGTGACACCAATCTTTGGTGGTTTCCTAGCTCCCCTCCCCCAAATGCTGCCTGCTCCTCCTCTGAGCTCAAACATGTTTGTATTTTGCCCTCTCCCTAATGGAATGCAGCCCCTGAACATTTCCCTGAAGTTCAGTTGGGTCTTTGGGCTGAAAGCAGTTAGCTATTCTTGATCTACAGGTTGCCAGCATCACAAAGGTGCTGTATTCGGCAGGAGAACCCATGCGCAGAAGCCTGTTTCCACATAAATGCTGGCCTTGCTGGAGGTGCACAAATAAGTACCAAGTCGTCATTTTTAATAAGAATAAATTTGATGGGTGAACTCATTTGCCATTTTGGAGTCATGTTAGTTTCTTCAAATCTTGTCTAGAGCAAATAAGACCCTGAGGTCACATTTTCTGTACTGTACTATGATGCTGATTAGTAGTCCAATATATAATTCTCACAATGACATATGTCTAAATTTACAAGAATGGGATTATTAAAACATTATTCACAGTGGGCATCCCAATCGATTGAAAAGTGATAATTGAAGAAGAGAACTAAAATTATTTGCAGTATTATTTTAAATTAAGACTTAAATTGCTGATTCCCTGCAACAGCCATCTTAGTGGAAAAAGCCAAAAGTTAAACAGAGATTCAACTCTTTTCTTTCTTTTTCTTCTTTTCTTTTCTTTTCTTTTCTTCTTCTTCTTCCTCTTTCGGTAAATACTAGGCTTCCTGTAAAATCAGTTGTGCTTTCGGAATAGTATTAGTATCTTCCAACTAGAGTATTTTCTTTAAAAAAAGGTTTCTTTTTCTCATTTTGAAGTGCTAGTATCATAAGTGCTTCTTTTCAACAATCAATTCTCATGTCAAATTAGATATCTAGCAGATGTGCCCACTCTGTCCAAAGGAAGGTTAGCAGTGGGATAGCAATGGATCATTCTTAGCAGTGGCACTATCATTTTTGTAATACAGGTGGTTTTCTACTAGATTGTATTATGATTTTTTTTCTTTATCTAGGGACATTATTTCTACCACCCTCTTTAAAAGCAGATTCTTTTTTAAAAACTAGGTTCTAATTTATATTGCAGATAATATGCCATTAGACGCTGAAATCATGTGATCTTCAGAGGCATAACTCCTGCAGACTTTTGTCACTGAAAAATCATACTTAGAAACAAAACTCTTGTTTACCTCCCAATTACCAACCATAGACCAAAGCAAGCTAATTTGCAGACTGTAGGTGAAATCTCATGCTGTACTTATTAGGTATCTGCTCTTAAGGAATTCGTATTCTAATGATGTGACATCTGTAATACACAATTTGACTTCTACTTCAGGGAGCTTGATGGACAGGCTTTTCACATTTGGAGACTTTATCCGGTAACAGAGTCTCAAACCAGAGCTTGTCAATGTCACTTTTTTTTTTTGACTACTACGCCTGAAATCTTGCCAGCACGGTCAGGCTGGGTGGTGGTGGTGGTTTCTAGGTATTGTAGGTCCAACAAAACAACTTTTCCAAGATCTGGTTGTCCTAATAATCTGTGGCTTACTTAACATGGCTGTTCACACAGTGCTTGGCTCAACAGTAATTCGTCAGTGGCTGAGTCTTGTTAGCAATTGCTCCAGTTACATAAGCCATCGTGTGCACAGAAAAATCAAGCAGGATTTTGGACATTGTCATTGTTGTCTCATCAGATAATGTCTCTACATGTGAAATTGCAATACATGCCTTTGCAGAAAACACAACATTAGATCCACTTCCTAGCAACTTATTACAGTCCCAAGATCAGGTGGCTCAATAACTTAAGTAGATGTTGTGCCTGCATCCACTTCTGGAAATCCTACAGTATTTACTCTTGCACACCAAAAAGCACAACGATGTGACACTTAAAACAATACCCAATTTGTTAGCAGTGTAGTAAGCTCAGTTTCCAACTGATAGGACATTCTGTTCTTTTGGGGAGAGCCCTGAATAAACACCAGAATACATTTCATAGCAGAAAAGGAAATGGGATAAGGGCGTGAGTTATACAGCATGCCAGTGTGAAAGGAAATACAATGTGAATAAAGGAACTAACCATTTTTAATAACTATGTACAACATGCTAAGATGTTGAGATACTAAGGTGACTGTGGGTATATATAGTTGGAAACTGAACTGCCAGATGTGGCACTACTAACATGTTCTAACATTCAAGTGGGGTAGAAGAATTATTAGGATGGTGGTAGGGTGGTGAATGGGCTTGAACCCAGTTAATAAAATGCAGGACTTTGAACCACTACCGTGTTTCCCCGGAAATAAGACAGGGTCTTATATTAATTTTTGCTCCAAAAAATGCATTAGGGCTTATTTTCAGGGGATGTTTTATTTTACAGTCATGTCATCTTCTGCTTGCTGCATAATGCTGCACAATGGTGGAGGACGGGGTTTCACTTAACTAGGGCTTATTTTTGGGGTAGGGCTTATATTACGAGCATCCTGAAAAATCATACTAGGGCTTTGTGACGTTCACCCTCATGGCCCCTGTTTGTCTCACTAAACACAGAGCTCACAAAGGCAAACCAAAACACCTCTTGACACGCTGCCACCAGTTGATCTCCTTATCAACGTACTTTACTTAGAAAAGATGAAGGTCCATTCAGTACTAACTTTTTAATAGAACAGGTTTATTGATTACAGTGGGTTTCTGGAACAATTCATAAGCACAATCTTCAAGTTTCATCAAGCTTCAATATTAACCTTCTATAGTTATTATCACAATTTACACTCAGACTAATCACTCCTCAGACCCCAAACTATCCTTCTCTCCCTGATTCCTCACACAGACTCTGACTTAACTTAGACTCCCCCTCCTCTCTCCGGCTCTGCCTTTTAACTTCTCTTTCTGCCCCACCTCTTAACCATATTAGCATATAACTCATGAATAATACATAACTTATTGCATAACAAGGGTGATGAATATACACCAGAATACATTTCATAGCAGAAAAGGAAATGGGATAAGGGCGTGAGTTATACAGCATGCCAGTGTGAAAGGAAATACAATGTGAATAAAGGAACTAACCATTTTTAATAACTATGTACAACATGCTAAGATGTTGAGATGCTAAGGTGACTGTGGGTATATATAGTTGGAAACTGAACTGCCAGATGTGGCACTACTAACATGTTCTAACATTCAAGTGGGGTAGAAGAATTATTAGGATGGTGGTAGGGTGGTGAATGGGCTTGAACCCAGTTAATAAAATGCAGGACTTTGAACCACTACTGTGTTTCCCCGAAAATAAGACAGGGTCTTATATTAATTTTTGCTCCAAAAATCCATTAGGGCTTATTTTCAGGGGATGTTTTATTTTACAGTCATGTCATCTTCTGGTTGCTGCATAATGCTGCACAATTTCACTTAACTAGGGCTTATTTTTGGGGTAGGGCTTATATTATGAGCATCCTGAAAAATCATACTAGGGCTTATTTTCAGGTTAGGTCTTATTTTCGGGGAAACAGGGTAGGTTCGAAGTAGTTTGAATCTGTCTTTTGCAATGATTTTTAAAAATATTTATTTATTTATTTATTTATTTATTTATTTATCTGTGCCCTAGGAAAGGTTAAACCCAATCACATAGTTTATGATTTTGTGCTATCCCAGAATCTATAGCTTAAAACAATTAATACATCCATGAATGTATATGCTGAGTAGAACAGACACTTCTCTTTGCATGAGGTAATAGTGGGTTCTTTCAAATATGTGCATAACAGTAGCATTTTTGAACATATACTCTACAAATACTACTATTATTCATCACTATTATAAACACTTTCATGTGATGCACTACACCTGTGCATTTCTCCACTCTCTGGAGAAATTTTTACTTTGGTTAAAAATAGTTCTTTGGCCAAAGAGCATTGGAAACTGGTTTGACTGTGGCACAACAGAATTTTTATAGGGCTGTGGCAGTTTTGTACTGCATACGTATATGTTTTGTGTACAGGATTGTATATATTTGCATGGTAAGTGACTAAGGTTGATTGACAGATGTACATGGGGTATGCACTATGAGTGACTGTTATGACAATTGAGAAATGTACAAAAATGTTTATTAGTGGAGTTGAGAGCTCATTAGACTGTGTGATTCTTGGCTGAACAGATTCTATTTCTAAATAGTTTGGTGGGTAAGAGTGGGTTAGTTATTATTTGAGAGAGTTAAAGTGAGGAAGAATGAGCTGTTAGGGAGTGAGAAAGAGTGTGGTCTGTTTTGAGAAAAGGTTGTAAGTAAAAGTGTGCTCTTGTTAGTACTTTTATCAAAGCAAATATATATAACAGGAAGTGTTTAAATTATAAAGAAAAAAAGTAAAGGCTTATGATTGTAAGTTGAAAAACCTGACAACTTAAAACATTATTATTGTATTTTATTTTGACTTATTCACTGACACCTTTTTGTTCCTTAGTGGTTTTTTAAAAATGAAACTCTCCTTGGTTTATAAATTCTACTAATTATTATATAGATAGTATTCATACAATATATCACCCATTTATGCTACTGGTTAGTGTTATGACATATGATTTACGTAGTGTCACCAAGGTAAGCAAAACAGTGTTTTATCAAAAACATTCTTACTTTGAAAACAGCAGTGTGAAGTAAGCCCTTAGCTTTGGCAGAGTTCTAGCAGCAGTATAAAAGGGAACATTGACTGCTTGTCTGGGTTGGTGACAGAGATAATCTGAGAGAAGAAGTACCCGTTCACAAGTTTAATTGGGAATCTCAAACTTAGTACGTATAGTGGTTTGGGAGTGGTTGGCTGTTGCTGACAGCACACATTGGTGGTATAGGTGTGTGAGCACCACAGTAGCCACATCCCAAGTCAGTGTAGCCATGATGATGCCCAATCTCTGGAAGAAAAGGAATAAGAATTCAAGAATAACCAATGGATGATACATCCAAAGTTTTTCCTAAGTAGACACTGGTTCTCAGGGTCAAGATGGGGAAACTGAATAGCCATTTTTAGGGATCTCACAGCCCCAAGAAATTAGATTGTCAAAAATAGAATTTAAAATAGAAAGGCCTAGTGTATTACTTGGATAGTAATATATCCAAGTAATATATTGGATATTATATTATATCCAATATAATATCTATCAAGATCTTATAAAGAAGCATCCTCTTATTCTCCTTACAAGAGCAGCACTGTTATTAACATTGTCAGTTTTATCTCTCTCAAGCTCCATTCAAGTATGATTTAAGTGCATTGATCTACATGTAAAGACAGGGAGCACCATCCTCCATGCCATCATCCTCTACCTGTAGAGGGTGATGGTCTGAAGAGGAGAGCTTAATCTATCCATGCAGGGTTTTTTAATGTGATTTATAACCATGGAAAATCAGGGGGATTATGGAAGGTCTTATTGTTGCCTACTTGGGACTTGAGTCCCAAGGACTCAAATCAATTGTACAGAACTGGAATTCAATGATATTGCTGGGCCTTCATATGTTAACAATGGGAAGTATGATCCAACAGCTGGAACTTCTGTACTAGCCAAGTCCCTTCTTGGGGGAAAAATAGGACAAATCACAGTCATGCATGCTGTACTTTGTACCCATATTGGAATGCAGTGTTACCATGAGGTTGCACATGGACAGCACCTGGAACTTTCAGCTGGTGCAGAATACATCAGCCAAACTTATTTTCAGATGTTAAACTTTCTCATAATCTTGCTCCTGTGACCTTTCAGCAGAAACACTGCCTTTTGGACTACAACTCCAGGAATCCCCTAGGCAACATAGCTTTAATGGAAAGGTAGGATAGAAGGATAAATAGAAAGAGGCCTATTGGAATGGCCAAATCATTGTTAGACTTTGCTTGAAACCATAATGCAGCTTTCACTCCAATTCACATGTCCCTTTTGCAGTCATGTCTTACTCCATCTATGCTAGCATAGTATTTTGAAAGAGAAATTAATAACACACTCTTACTTGAATCAAAATAATAGGAGCAAGCTGCTGATATTAATCATTATGGACTGCTCCTAATGAGGCAGTTTAGATGAGTCGGAAGTCGTCATCACATATTTAACTACTGCAAATATCCAAAGCATTTATTCCATTTTTTAAAAAAAGGTTATTCGCTATCCGCCTATATTCATCTCCTCTGCCTTCGCCATCTGTTCTATGGCTCCCTGCTGGAAAAAAGGATAAGAACCAGGCCAAGATGATGATTCATCATGTTTGTACACTACTACAAAAATCTCTACATCTTCAACAATTCATAGATCAAAACTTCTGGATTACGTACATATTTCAATTTTGAAAAGTCATATATATGGTATTCTTGGAAAAAATATTGTAGGATCAAAAAAGGTAGCACATGCTTGATACTGGGATCCTTTCCTAGCCTCTCTTCAGCTGTCTGAGGCAGCTGCCTTATTGCTATGTGTGGCTACTATACATATTGTTGTTGTTTAGTTGTTAAGTCGTGTCCGACTCTTCGTGATCCCATGGACCAGAGCACGCCAGGCCCTCCTGTCTTCCACTGCCTCCCAGAGTTTGGTATACATATACACAGACCCAAACAGAAGTTTAATATTTATTTAAATTACATCTAAATCCCGTCATCCCGGAAGCTCAAGACGTCTTCCTCCTCAGTGTATCTTCACAACAGACCTATGAGGTAGATCTGACTGAGTGTGACCCATGGGCGAAGTGGAGATTTGAGCCAGGGTCTCCCAAGTTCTTGTCCAACACTCTTATCGCTATATCACAGTGGTTGTCACTTTCAGATAATCCAGTCAAAAAAGCAATATGGTTAGATTATGATGGAGGTGTCAAATAGCCTAGCAATGAAACAAAATTACACAATCATAAAACTCCTCTAGAAGAGGCACCATGCTTACCATGGTCAGTTCCAACAACTCTAGCTCTAGCTTATGTGGTCTGAGTGTATAGGTGTGAAATAAACTGATTAGTGTTGCATGTTAGAAATGTAGAGATTAATTTATTGCTGTTAATGGCTAAATCTGAAAAATTCAGTTTGATGAATTAGTGTTATTAATTCTTTAATGAAATCAGTTTTAAAATAGACAGTGTATGTAATTAAAGTTGCCCTCACTGGTGTGCCATCATGCATTTGCTATTGGCTTCTTCGAAAGTGCTGTTTCCCAAACATTTTTTTTCTGATGGATTAAAAATCCCATAATGCAATTGTTAACTAAGGGTAGTGGTTGCAATATATGTTATGTTAGGGAAGGATGTGTGTCCTAACACAAGATCTTCTTTCTCTACCTACAAAGAGAGACACACTCATGTATAGAGACACTCTACAACAGTGCCAATACTTTATCCGACCACTTTCAAAAGCACTTCTTTATAAAAAGCTTTGCCAGCAAATATGGTCTTAAGAACAGGCTGCTCAACTTCCTTGATGTATTGCCATCAGATCTGGCTCCAGGCGATACAGGCCCAGAAACACTACCTATTGGCTCTGCTGGCTGGGGCTTCTAGCAGCTGCACTCAAGAAACATCTGAAGGGTCAAGGTTAGGAATCACTCCTAGAGAACCATTACTCACAAGGACAGGAATTAGTGCTTTCCACTGGGGAAGGAGGAGGGTGGGCACACAAACATAGCATAAGTAACAGTTTTATCACATAGTAAATAAAAGAGCTATATCTTTAAGGCATTGTTTCTAAAGCATGAGAAAAATGAGTGCTTTTTTCTCCTACCTGATGGGGAAAGTGATGTAGGTAACATTAAAGCTTTAATTTTAATACATTATTTAGCAGCTCAGAGATACAGAATGTGTCTGAAGCTAAGCAGGTCTAGCTCTGATTCATCCTCAGATGGGAGACTGAATTCCTCATTTAAAAAACAAAGGTGGGGGTAGAAATATATTAGTGAATTAAACTTTGGTATTAAAAAAAATTAGCAAAACTGCAGATAATCGGTATAGTTTCAGAGCACCCGGCAGAACAGATGTACCCGCTTCATGCTGCCTTCTATTTTTAAAGTTTTATTGGCAAACCTAACTTCCGTAACTTTGTAGGTATGCCATTTAATACACTTATCCTGCTGTTTGTTAATGCCATATGAAAATAATGTTCTTCTGCATTATGTTTTCTAGAACCAATGCCTGCACTAAAAAAAAACTTTTTAAAAGAATAAATTGATAAATCAAGGTATTTCTTACATGTCAGTGCTCTTGTTCTATTCTTTTTAATCTTTTTATGCACTTTGCACCAAAATATATCAGCCCTCTAAAGCCATTAGTTACCGTGCCAGAACAATGCAAAAAAATTATGAAGTAATGCCATTAAATTTGGCTCAGTGCTTTTGGGAGCCCATTATATTAACAAGCTAACATTCCTTGCCATCCCCACTCCACAAGGGTTTCATGGGCCAACATTAATAGATTCTAACAACATTTTTGGCCAACTCTTAGGGTATAAATCAAAGGAAACTAAAGATGCCTCTATTTGCTTTTCCTATCAAGCTCTCTCAAAATGTGACTGTATGTACAGCTCTACAGGAACAGATGGCAGGATCCCTTTTTGATTTTATTATTCTGCAAATACCCCTGTGCCAACTTATAGAATTGTTTGTTTGTAGCTCTGCAATGATTGCTCTGGAAGAAGAATAGTGATGAAGCAGCAGATGCATGACATAAATTATATGAATGCATTTGAAATCTACCTCTCATTATGCTGAAGCCTGGATTAAAATATAAAAGCATCCTTAAGAACTACACTTAAATAAGTTGCAGGGACTGATAACAAAACATACATTAAAAATAAAAGTCATTGTTAATGAGTCTTAACTCATGCAGTAACAGTTAGACCTGATGAAATCTTAGGAGCAAAGAAATAGGGAGATCATAATTCAACCAATTAAATCTCTAGTGAATCTTTGGAAAACCATAATCCTAATCAGATTTCTCCCATCACCTACCCTCACAATCCCAATCATAAATTTTGACTTTTACATTGTATAGAACAAGTAGTTGAATCCCATATTCAGCACCATATATTATATATACATAACACATTTCAGTATGTTCTCTTTGTCCTCTAAATATAGATACTGTACAGAATGTATCTATGGTTGCCAAGCAGACCCTTTAAGACTCTTCCATACCCTAAGATACTCCACACCTGTATTCACACACCAGCAGAGTTGTAGAACCATGAGGTAGTAAAACTGAATGTAAGGTAGTTGGGAGACCCAAAGGCTCCTTTTCCCAAAAGTGTCAAGTGTATCGGTGGAGACAGTGATTCCAATATCATGGAGGAGGTAAGACTGCTCTATCTAGGCTCCACCACTTTGGATAGCTCCTTTAAAGTACAGACTAAAACACAGCCCTGGCAACACACAACTGGCTCTGTGTGTCTGCCTATGTAGAGAAGCATGAAACCATTTGAATGTACTAACCACACTCCTTTTTTATGTATAAATATACTTGAAAGAGTGTCAGACTAGGATTTAGGAGGCCTGGTTTGGATTCTTACTTAGCCAGATGCAACCTGATGGTACATAATAACACACATGAAGCCCAGACACAGATTTGCTCCCTCAGTGAAAACCAGGACTTGGCATGTTTTAAGTGTACAATCCAGGCAAATGCATCAGAGGCACGAGGTTGTTGGTGTCAGTTCCTTCTCTTAATTTCACATTAGACTGTCAAATACATTTATGGGTAGAATACATTTGTGTGCCTTCCCCCTTCTTAACTTCTTTACAGGCAGGCTTTAACTCTGGCAGGGTAGTTAAGGTGGGTTACAACCAGAATGTGGACAAGTAACTTTTTTCAACTACACCTTCCTAGTTCCCCCAGCCTGTAGTCCACAAAAGACCCAGTTCTGACCATCTACAGAACAAGGTAATTATTTCCAAGTTCGGAGCACAACTGTGGTGCTTTTGAGGAATGCTCTCCTGCCAATTCGCTGTATAATTCCTGTTTCTCCATTACAACACAAGCATGGGTTCAGCCTGCAGTGTTTCCCAGTGTTTTGTTCACAAGAGTGAACAAAAAGCATTTTCTTCACATCTCCACTGGAGTTTACCCAATTCTATCTTGGTATCACCATTTTGGAAATCCAAGACATTTCAGGTCTAGTGGTCTAACCAAATTCATGCTTACACTACAACTAAGAACACTATAAAAATACACTATAAAAGAACTAAACCCCAAGGGAAAAGAGGCTGGGATTCAGTCACTGCTCTGGAGAGGAAACACCAGCAGATGTAATAAACCCAAGATAATTGCATGTTTCTCACTGTGGGCTGTTTTTAAGATTGAACTTTGTCAGTTCTTCAAGAGACAAAGATATTTTGCTATAACTTTACATTTCTTCATTTCTCCTCTATTCAAATAGCAGCCACTTTATATTTTGTACATGTACCTTCAATGAATACAGAATGCACAGATCTCTCAGATGGAGGATGTGGGCATCTAAATCTGGTGTTCGGCTTTTCATAACAAATTGAAGGAAAATAGTGTGACCCAGTTTTCCATGTTTTTTTGTGGCCCAGCCATTTAATTTGACAAACGCACATACCTCAGAGATGATGACAATTACGCATATTTTATACTGATGTATCCAGACCTGAATACAGAATGCAAAGCCATCTTACTTCAGAATGCTACACTTGCCAGGAATTTATATCTTACCCAAACTCACAACTGTGCTATAAGACAGTAACACTGGAAATGAGAAAGAGAGAAAGAAATGGAGAGAGGGACCGTCCCTCCACCTACAGCGTTCACCGCTAAATGTGAATTTGAATATGGGATTCCTGCTACCACACGCATCACCCAACAATTCCTTGTCTTTTCACTTAGGATTCCTTTGCAGCACGATAATTCCAGCATTTGCTCCAGTGGCTTCAAGGGCCCAGATACAGCATCCCTTATAGGGTACTGTTGTCGCTGAGTGGATCATTTGAGCATAATATTGCTTTTAGTCAGCATTATCACCTCCAAACATGCCTTAGCATACTGCTAAGAGAATGGAAGGTAAGCATTTTTCTTTTCTTTTTTCCTACGTGTGTGTGTTTTTGATCCAAACATAGCAATTGGAGAAAAGACAAGGACTTTCCTTTAAAAAAAAAGCACACAACCATACCATTTGACAGATGTCTGTACACCAATCAAATACAAGTGGTATTTATATTTATGTACATAGGAAGGTATTCATATATTACTACAAATATGATTATAAATATGAATTATATCCACAACTGTTGAGTGCGTTTTTAACTGTAAAAAAAAAGGACATCTATAAGTAAGCTTCAATGTCTGAGTCCAGATTAAGAGGATGCACCATTGGAGACTTAGACAAGGCTGGAGAGCTTCACAAGTCACTATGGCTATGATCTATCATTTATTTATTGAATTAATATTCTGCTTTCCCACTACAGGTGGTACTTAATACAGCTAACAATAAAGTACAAAACAAAATGGAAAACAATAATCCAAACATGAAAACTCAGTGATTACTGAGTTGTGTGCTTCCTCCCGTCCACTGAGGGAGCCATTGTGGGCAGAGCCAATCTGTATGTCAATATATAAATTGTTCGTCAATATATAAATCTGCATAATTGTAGCCTTGATTCAGGCGCCACCCCCCAGCATCAGACCTTAATTGATCCAGCAGCACTAGGGTCAGGGTGACCATCCTTCTGGAGTGAATTCCTGAAGTTTAAGTTCGCAAAAGCTCCTCTGTTGGGATAAACCTAATGTTCTGGGGACACTTTTCCCCAAGACTGTCACTAAAAATGTTAGCTTTGTCCCCTCATGTTTGATCATTACTACTATTGCTGATCCCCTGTCTTTTGCTGTTGTCTGGTGCCATGTTCCTCCCTGGGAAATAGTTTTCCCCCTCCCACCTTTTCAGAGAATGAGAGAAGCTTCAACAGTGCCATCATGATGGTACCTCGACAGATGTGCTAACATCACTGAGGACAAATCAAGCTGATGATGAGTGAGGGGTCTTCCAGTACTTGTCAGATGGGTGATGCTGGCCACCCAGGAATATGGTGAATGTCATCAATAATCTTTCTACACTTGCTTCCTAAATAAATTTTGAAAAATGTTTCAGGGTTTTTGGGGGTGGAGGTAGGGTGCTTTTAATGTTGATGTAAATGTCCATGAAAATCAACTTATTGTTCACTAATATCCTTATCTACAAGGTGCCCATATGGATCTTTATTACCATGAATCATTCAAGTCCATCATAGTGGATTATTTCCATTGTCTCCTTTATGAAAATTTTTTATTTTAAAAATTAAATTTAAAAGCACTTTTTCATATTAATTTCCAGCTTAAAATTCAATTTTAAAAATGCAGCCATCTCCCAAACCATAAAATCATATAACATAGGTAAGCCAAAAAGCAATAATAACTAAACCAGAAATTAGTAGAGCAGCAACATCTATGAAATTTGCATTCAAATTAGATATCTCATTCAACATATGTTAGTATCAAACACATAAGTCTAAGCAGCACCTTCCAGAAAAAAATTCTGTATTTCAATAAAAAATTAAAATTAAAAAATCAAATAATTTAGTATTCTATTTGCAGCAATTAGTGGCTCAATAAGACTCCACATTATGCTTTCCAACAACAGTGTGTCTTCTCTAGAAGAGATCATACCTATTATTAAGTAAATAGTGGTTTGGAGAATAGAATGCAGAATTAGCAAAAGCCGAGCACTTACAAGATTGTTTCTGGAACAACTGAATGATTAATTTGCACAGAAACTAGTAGTATCTATAAAACAATTTTTACATGGTAACTATTTTTTAAAAAATAATATGTAGAGCTTTGCCCTTGCTCTTCAACACAACAGACAATTGCATTTTATTGATGTTGTTTTTTTGTAATTATTTTAATGTTTTTATTGTTTAATTTATTTTTAATGGTGTTTGTTAGCTGCCTTCAGCCCTATTTTCAATGGAAGACTGTCAAAGCAGTTTTTGCCTCTTCAGACAACCAGATGTCATGTTCCTTTACACCCACTCACTTTCTTCTTCTTTCTTTCGTCCTTTATTCATATCAGAGCATTGCACAGTTTAAAATTATGGATGTATATGAAATATAGGTAAAGTTCAAACAAATTTAACATCTTAAAATGATTATTTTTGACCAGAAGCAGGTTACTTCAATAGCTTTATCTCAGCTATTTACTAGATCTTCTTTAGTACACATAGTAGTGTATAAATTGCATGAACATAAATGCTGCAAAAGCACTGCATTGTAAACCCACTCACTGAATAACTTATTGTGCACCTGTTCATGTGCCCAGCTACATGGTGGGAAGAAAGCCAGAGAGGAAAACCACTGGTGCACTTTTATGTACAACCATGCCCTTATGCATGTGGTTTTTCCCTTAATGGATTTTGGCACATGATAAACCCACTACTATTCATTGCTGTTTTTCAAAGAGCTTAGTTGTTGATGAAGTCATGGTATGACAGGAATGTAAAACAATACTGAGCAACCATTGATCCTCCGCATATTTTAGCCTTCCTTCTACCACATCCAGTCAATAAGTGACTGAGTAGACTACAACATCTGGAGGGCCAAAAGATGTAAAATGTTCTCTCCATGATCCTCATTCACAGCATTTCAAAGAATTTCTCATTTTCCCTTATTTATAGGAGGTCCACATGAGATCACCCTCTATTTGCACATTTGAGTTCACTGTGGGATTTATACTGTTTGAAATGGATGACCTAGAGTTGCAAAATTTCAAGTTCTCAGTGACTCTATGCGTTACTCCCAAATGAATTTTAGCACCATGTATTTATAGCACCAGCATTATGAGACCCATTTCTTTGTCTGCAGCATCCTGAAATAACAGTCATACATGGACAGAGGATCAGCCTTCCCCTCACCTTTCCTCCCAACCTCAGCTGTTGAAGAGAGATGTTTTGTGGCACCTCTACACACTTTTTTGCATCTTTCTGTTTCTTCTATAAAGGTATCACCTCAATATGATACTTGGGATCTCTGATTGGGGAAGCACACAGAGCAAGTAATGATTATCTACGTAAACGTTTAACTGGCCCTGGGATTCTAGTTCAAATTATACAGTACCTCAGGCATCAAATACAAGAGCTGAATGGAAGCACTGGTGGTGCTATAAAGGGGCAAGCATTCCATTTGGTTCTCAAACCCACATTTATCAAATAAGACAAAACTGTACATTACAGTTAACCCATCATTAAAAGAGGGAATTCCTTGGGCTGATTGCTTGTGAGTGTCACAGCAGGAGCTTCAGTCACCTCCTGGCATTTGCAAATCAATTAGCCTTGTTTTGTAATAGTTCTTCAGGAACCAAACATCCTGTTTATTTGCAACGATTCCTCATACAGGGAAGCCTGCCTGAATCATGTTTCTGGAAAACGAATGTGATTTCAGTTCCAGAAAAAGAGAACTTGTCCTTATTAAAAACACATTGCTATTTCCTTTTACCTTTCTGCCCAACTATATATAGAAGGCTACGTAAATGTAATTGTTAGTCCTAATGAGAGTAAAGTCTCTGAATTAAAAGTAACTAGATAACTGTTGTCTTAACAGCTCATAAAAACCAGTGTGGTATAGTTGATAAAGCACTGGACTTAGACTCAGGATGTTGTTGGATGGGAGCTGGAGTGTGTCAGCATTTATTTGTTTGTTTGTTTGTTTATTTATTTATTTATTTTTACCCTGCCTTTCTCATAATGAAGAACCCAAGGCAGCTTACATTATTAAAGGTCTTTGCCTGCTTGTGGAAGGACAGCAAAGATGGGGCCAGCCTGGCCTCCTGTGGGAGCGAGTTCCAGAGTCTGGGAGCACCAACAGAGAAGGCCCTCTCCTGTGTCAGATGCACCTGTGAAGGTGGTGAGATCAAGAGGATCAAGAGGAAGGCCTCCCCTGATTATTTTAACGGCTAGGCAGGCTCATAGTGGGAGACACAATCTTTCAGATAGCTTGGACCTAGGCTGTTTAGGGCTTTATGGGTTAGAACCAGCACTTTGAATTGTGCCAGGAAATGGATTGGCAGCCAGTGGAGCTGCTGTAATTTTGGGATTATGTGATCCCTGTGATCAGCCCCAGTTAGCAATCTGGCTGCCACATTTTGGTTGATGTTTCCTGACACTTTCCAGAGGCAGTCCTACGTGAGCGTGTTACAGTAATCCAGCCAAGATGGAATGAAAACGTTTTACTGTGGCCAGATCAGACCTCTTCCAGAACGGGCGCCCTCCATAAATATTACACTACAGTTCTCATCATCACCCAACAAGCTCAGCTACTGAGATAATGGAAGTTGTAGCTCAGAGTATCTGGATGAAGATGAGCTAGAATGACAGGAAGATGGGCATTTCTGCACAAAACCAGTATTAATACCCATGAAGAATACACAGGCATGTCCCCAAACAAGTATACCTGTATATCTGGTTGCTATAAGCACAGTACATAATTAAGATATATTTTTTTTCAAGACCTAGCATTCTAGAAAGTGAGCCATGTACTTAAAAATATTTCAGGACAATTTTACCAAAAGAATGTGACAGCAGCTCCTTTTATAAAGAAGCAATTGTATCAAAGTTTGGTTTACACTGGTTAAATTGTCAGCAGCACATAATTTAATCATGTCTTGTCAGGGAGACATCTTTAAAATGGGAGCTAAGTTAAGGTTCTCTAGCTTAAGGAAAAAATATCATGAAGCAAGACTGTTAAGGCAAGTGGGGCTAAAATTAGACTTATCAGGCATGAGTTATCTGTTTGGATGGCAGATATAGATTTCCTCATGATTCTAGCATGTAATGTCATTCTCTCTCTCTCTCTCTCTCTCTCTCTCTCTCTGTGTGTGTGTGTGTGTGTGTGTGTGTGTCTGTCTGTCTGTCTGTCTGTCTCATTATATAATGCCTCTACTGTTATCACGCAAGCCTTACCAGGCAGAAAAATGCAGTTCTCTTCAGTATGTTTTCAGTGGCAATCTACTCCTTCGCCTGAGGTGACTATTTACTTTCTGGAACATAACTCCCTAGCAGCTGGAGATTCTAGGATCTATGTTCCAAACAAGTAACATTTTTCAAGTTCTGCAGAGGAATGGTGGACAGGGTGGCTCTGTTATTAATTATTCACTTATAGATATTTATCAATGGCTTATACATGATATTTCAGCAGCAAACAGCAGTCATCAAGCATGCAATATGAAACACTTCATAAAATAAAGTTACAATCTTTACATTATGCATAACATAAAAGAGAGAACCGAAGCAGGAAGGCTTGCAAAAATATGCAAGTCAGCTTCAATGTGTACCTAAAAATAAGAATTGTTGGCACATAGCTTGTACGTATCAGACGGCTGAATATTCCACATCGTGGGTACAACCATGCTAAACAAAATGCCCCAATTCAAATGAATGTAAAGTGGACTTCAAGAGCATGTGGCACTAAGAGCTTAGAAAAGGCTTTTCTTTCTTTCTTTAACTACATTGTGCAGCTAGGAAACCCTGGCTGTTGTAGTTACAAAAAGTCAGCTTTCTAGGCTCTGTTTGGCACCACCAGAAGACCCTCTCCAGATGAATACAAAGACTGAGTAGCCATATAGTTCTGCTGAAGGACAAAATTGTGAACGCCACATATGACCTTTCCTGTACTTAGCCAGCGTTTGTGCTCCTATTGTTTGGTGCTATGAAAAGCGCTGTCCTATTACCAATGTTGTAATAAAATTCATTTGCCCAACCAGTTCACAATTGTATATGGGGTTCGGAGCATCTTTATCTTGTGCATCAAACTGCCCTGATGACAACCAAGGAGACGAAGGTTATTAACCTTTTCCTTGCCTGCAGCTTTCCCCCATTCCCCCTCTGCAAGGAGCATCATTTGCTGCTTTATCTCAAGATGCAGAATGACTTGAGGCAAATCTGATTCATGCAATAAATATCAGGCCCCCTTGGGCCCTCATTTCTACAGAACTCAGTGTTCCACGCTTACTGGTCTTGGAAGGAATGGGAGAGTGCTATGGGATGGTAGACTATGCTGTGCCTCATATTTGGCCCATTGGACCCTCTACTGCCCCTGGGCCCAAAATAACATAGGCCTGTTGTGATCCATGCTGACACCACACATGTTGCCACCCTTAAATGTTATCTTGGTTACCTCCTTAGCAAAGCTTTTTCACATGCAGCTGTGCGTTACATGTTTATTGGCAGTGATCAGTTTCAAATTACCTTTTAAGCCTGGCATGGAAACAGCCCTTCCCTTCGCTTGCGGACAGAATATGGGCCTTCCCTATTTGACCTTCTCCCTGCAAAATAGCAGCTGCAGAGTCGAAGGAATAGAAGCCTCACTCTTGATAACTGAGGCACAAAGCAGCTTCTAACCATTTCCCTTCCCCCTTGCACAGGGACTGGGTAAACAGAGAGCTGGGTGTATTCCCACAAAGTTGAATGCACACCCTTCTGTTCTGTTGCAGGGGCGTTGCAAAGGAAAACATGATTGTAAAACCCCAAGCAAACATTTGCCAAGGAGCTGTTTGTATCTGGATAGGCTGGAGTGTAGCCAAGAGCTATTGCAATGAAAAAGAGTCCTTTTTTTAATGCTTCGATATAAAAATAAAATAAAAATACACACAGAACATGAACTACCATGATGGCTGGGGAAAATTGACTGTAAAACGTTTTATTTGGTGTCCTATATTTCTACACTGGATTAAACCGGCCCTGCTAAGATGCGTATTTGACCTTTTCTTGCAATATACTTGACAAGGCAAGGGGCTTTTCCACCTCGGAGGACTACTTTTGATTTCGAACAGACAAAACCAGATAGTGGAGCTTCAGTTGGAGTAGACCTATGAGTAGAGATGATCAAATCCAACAGTTCTGGCCTCTTTCAGTTTCCTACTTGTAAATTCTTAGATTTGGTTCATCCCAAACATTGAGAATTTCTCTCGATTTAAAACAAGTTAATCCCAAATGTCGAAAATTCTCCCCCCCCCCCCCCAACACACAAAAAGGTTGTATGGAAATTCATAAACATTTCAGTACACATTTTCTCCCAATACCTGCATTTTTCTATGTAATTTTCTGCAGTGTCTGCAAGCAATTTCTCAAATGCAAACCATTTTAAATGTCATTTTCATAAATATATCCATTTTTGTGTGCCTGTTTCCCTGCTGTACAGTTTTTTTGTATGATTTTTTTGACCAGAGAACTTCTCTGCAACATGGGGAGATGTGTGAAGTTCAAAGGCTAATGGAGTTTCAATTCCCATATTGTTTGGGAATTGAGATATAAAGAATTTCTGTTTCATCCCTAAGAGCTTTCTGTTTGCTCCTGTGACTTGTGCTGGAAGATCTAGAGGACAACATTTTTGCATGTGTTCCAATGTGGAGCAAAGGAGCTCTTCAGGGAAGTGAGTGGAAGAGTAAATCCCACTGTTATTATTGCCAAGATGTGTCATTCCTCTTCCACCTTCCAGTCAGCTGCTTCCACCCAACACAGAGTCTGGGACAGAGGTAGAGAGCTGGAAAACATACGGTTTTTGTTTCTGGTGTGGGTTTTTTGGGGGGGACTCCAACAGAACTCAAGTAGCCAACACCACTGCTGGCCATCCACCCAGAGAAGCCTAAGAGCAATTTTAAAAAGGCCTTTGGGCAAGGAAGCAGCTCTCCAAAAGTCTGGGTAGAGGGTGTCTCCAGAGGAAACACACAAATGTGTTCTGGAATCTCTCCCATGCAGCCAGCCGCCTGTGAATTGAAATGCAGAGTGAAGTGGAGGTCAGCATTGCAGCATCTCAGCGTACATGTTCAGGTCATTCACAACAGGAGGCACACTTGCTCAGTGACAAGGATGCATTGCCTTTTATGAAAAAACAAAAGAAAACACAACCCCCTCAAAGAGAAAGAGGAGAGAGAGAATGAGGTACAGATGCAGGTAGACGTTTTCTGGTTCCTCACTCTCAATGGTAGTTTCTCATAAAAATCTGTAGAATTGCTATACAAAGCGTGCTGCTTATAGTGGCCAAAGTTCTACTGGAATTTTACACCAGCATAAAACACATGGCGTAACATTTGGAGGTGAGTTGCCTCATGTTAAGAAAGCATTACAACACTGTAAGCGTTACGTGTTGCATGCCAAGTTCCATGACTCCACAACGCAATGGATTAAGGTCTACAGTGGTTACTTAAGTTAAGGCAATTTGCCTCCCAAAATTATACCATTTGTGTTACACTTGCAGGCATAACTGACAGTATTTTACTCACTACACAAATAAAAAACAAATGGTGGGGAAGGCCTGTCCAGACCAATTCCCCGCCTCGTTTTCAACTGGCCATTATAATTTGAAGCAGAATTGCTCTTAGACAATAAGATCATGGCTCTGTTTTTCCCTGCTCCCACAGCTCATGGGGCTTGCTGGAAGCAAACATATTCATGCTCACTCCCTGCTGTGGGAGTTTTGATGTCCAAGGTTATGGATTCACTCTTTGCTTGGTAGCCATGATATATTATTTTTTACAGAGGGTGAAAGCCACTGCAGTAAATATAGTTGTTAGATGAGGGTGCTCGGTTTTTAAGGCTTCACAGCCACTGTGACTCCTTTCAGCACAAACAGAATTCTTCAAAGTTGTGAAGGAGAAAAACGGATACAAAACACATACTGGAGAAAAGGAAGCATCTTCTCCTGGAAGCACCACTTATTTATTTTAAATAATGAAACCATGCCATCTGGTGCCAAAGAATCTTGGGCAGGCCTACACCAAATAACAAGAAGAGCACTGAGAGCATTTCTAGACAGGACAAAGATACCTGTAAGAGTAGTGGGTTGTGCCTTGTTGGTTTCAGTATATTTCCTGTCACCCAGACAAGGCAAGACTTGATCCAATATTTTCAGTGACTTTCAATGACTATCCTCCATCTTTCGATTTGATTTTATCTGATTTGGTTGTTGCTGTTGCTGAAGGCATGGTTTATTTTCTTAGGATCTTCCTGAGATCCGGTGTAGTGTAGTGGGCTGAGTGTCAGACTTAAGACTCAGGAGGCCTCAGTTCAAATCCCTGCTTAGCCATGGAAATTCACTGGGAGGCGGCAATGGCAAACCATTTCTTCAATACATCATATACGGTGGAAACAATAGTAGTGTTGCCAGAAGTCAAAATCAACTTGGTGACACCTAACAGAGAGATTTTTTCTTGTGCTGGAGTTTAGTTCTAATGGCACTTTCAATGTAAAGTTCATCCCACGTTAGAGGCTCCCAGTGGGAAGCTTTTAATTAAGTTACTTGATAAAAATGACTCCAGGAAACAAAGCAACAGCTGGGAAGTGGATTTTAAAGTATTTTTTCCCCAAAGGATTCCCAAGATTTCCAAGAGAGAAGTATTTGCAAATGATGTGACTTTTCACAGTAAAGTCTGGCCATGAATCCTGCTAAACTGCTCTCCTCCATCATGAACCAGGAGTCCAGGACCAATCATGAACAATTCAGGCACTGCTTTTGTGGGAATTATAGCAACTTTTATATGCTGCCTTTCAGAGGCTTTGGCTGGAAGGTATCTTTCTGTACTGAGGTGATTGTCAATTAATCCAGCAGCAAACAATTGTTCCCTCTCTGACTCAGATTTTGAAGAGAGCCATGCATTTTTACTTGAGAATTCTTTCCTGCTCTTTTTCAGTCGGGGATCAGTATGAAGTTATGTATTTTAGTTAGAGTAATGTAGCCAGTCAGTTAAAGCCAGTCAAGTACTTAGTAAGTTAGCTATGTTGTCAGTAAGCAGACAATGAATCAGTTAAGCTCTGTTCATGTAACCAGTCATTATTTTTCTACAATATGCTGTTTTTCTTCTATTCCGAACTGTGAGTAAATTGAACTTTTTTTCTCTCTTCCCAGTCTCTGAGTGAATTATTGAGACAGTAAGTGCCAGTTGATAAGAACTAAGCAAAAAAAGGTGGACTACTTTAGGGAGACTTGACACTAATTCTGCTTTGTAGGTCACTGAACCTTTTTCTGCTGCATAGTTAGAGGCTTTTGGCTACAAAATTTCACACTCTGCCAAGAACTTTTGCCCCATCTAGAAGAGTCCTAAAGATAAGCTACATCTTGCAAATGATAAAATAGAAGCACCTGTAATTTCCTCACATCCAGTGGAGAACATAAACCTCCAAACAGCTGTTCCAAGGACCACATTGCCTCTAAAATGTAATTATATTTACTTGCTGAGAGAAGACTAGCAGTGAAGGAACACACACAGTTGCCTCTGGGGAAGGGATTCCATGGTACTGTTGTGGGTAATGAAACTAGCACCAAACCCTCTTTCACACTGATACGAAAAAGAACTTTTCCAGGTTGCAACCTGTCATGCCTAGCCTTGAGGGAAAACCTAGCTGCCTCCTTAGAAACGTTTATTCCAGCCATTTCAACTTTCAGCCAGACCAAATAGTTGAACACTGAATACAGCCTCCTAGTTACACCGGCTGATCATCTTTGCCTTGGGAAGCCTCTAGAAAGCAGACAGGGAGTTTGTGTACTGTCTTCCTTACCCTTCCTCACTCACACCTTGTCAACAGATACTGAAAGCCTGCTGCAGAAGGCAGCACTCCTGTTGATTCACTGGCAAGGAGTGGCGCTTAACTCCACCTGGTTAACGAGTGTAGGTGTGGCCATTTTAAGTGACAGAAAGAAATTCGTTTACACACAGGTATCCTGGGAACAGCCAAGCCCAAGGTGCATGCCCAGGGAAATGTTTATTAGCAACTCAGATAGCAACAGAAGCTGCCATCTAAGAAATGGAAGGGGCTGTATTAAATGCAATGAGTGAAAATACTATTCAAGGGGAGGGGAGGCAAGCCAGGTAGTCACAGGATCCTTATATTTTCACAGGAATTCTGTGCAAAGAAAAAATGACAAGCAACAATAATGTAGAGGCATGAGCCATGAACTCAGCTTCTTAAGGGCTGTACTTGTTTGCAATCCTGTCTTGCATATAAGAGGAACCGGAAGAAACCGCAGGAGGCTAAGAACCTCTAATTCAAGTCTCTCATTCGTGGCGATAATAAAACACATGGGCTGTGAGGAGAAGAGTGCAACTTCCCACCCAGCTCCATAGAGTGAAACAGCTGCTGGTTTATTCTTCTGACTTCCAGAGCTCCAGTGGTTGTCTGGTTTTGAGGAAGTGTTAAAATAACTTCAATGCGGGTTTGGATATTAACAGGGTTTAAGCATGAGAGACACGAGAGGTTTGAAATTCTGGGCACCAGGAAAAGTTGAAAATCCTTCCCCTTCCCCTTCCCCACCCCCCACGGTCCACTGCAAAGAGCTGGTGGATGACAATGGCCACAGTATCACAATGGTCCTGTTTTAGACAGGGGATACAGGGACACAGAGAACCAAATTTTGGATGCTGAACAACCTGTGTCTGCTTTCTTCCCTATTGCTTTCCTGGTGGCTTGCAGAAGGTCTAAATACCAAAGGCTTGCAAGAATTTAACTGGGATGATATATACTTCTCTGCCATTAGAAGAAGGTTCTGCTCAGTCTGTGAAGGATTCCTCTACTGATATGTGTGTGTGTGTGTTTTGTGGACTATGATTGAGGTCTATGGATTACTGGGTAGGCACTGGGGACTGGGAACTAGCATACTATGACTGGAGAGACCAGACTTAAACATCTGCTCAGACAGAAGACTCTTTGGGCCAGTCAAGCTATACTCAATTTCTGAGTTATTGTGATAATAAATTTGGCCAGAACGTGTGCACTGCCCTGACCTTCATGGAGGAAGGGGAGGATAAGAACTTGGATGCTAGGTAGAAGAGCAGATGTTTGGCATAAACGCTGTGAGGAAGTAATGTATAGCACCATATTTGTGGCTATCATGACAAAACAAGTATATTTTATTTTCCTATCAAAAAAAAATCCTTCTTTCCCTCCTGCCTAGACATTCTCCATAATAGTATCAATATAATTTCATTTCATCAATATTGTAGGAGCAATATCTCACAGTGCTGATTGCAGAAATCACCATTACATTTCCACTCACACAAATACTTACAATTTTACAGAGATTGTTAATAAATAAAAAGAAAGTAAAGTCTCAATGATAAAAGAACTTCTTGACTGCTGTGAAAAGAAAGATGACTGCAATTGTATGAAAGACACCAACAGCTCAGCAATTATAATCCTAATTAATAATGACTGAGCGCAGTGGTTCCTTACATATTATGCCATCCATTCAATCTTCCTCCAAATTCTGCAAGTTCAATGAAAGGCTAAATTGATTTTGGGGAAAGAATTTGTCTTTTTGTCAGCAAAAGCCATGGTTTTTACAGTGCTGCTAAGAGACGTGGTGGCGCTGTGGGTTAAACCGCAGAAGCCTCTGTGCTGCAGGGTCAGAAGACCAGCAGTCGTAAGATCGAATCCACGCGACGGAGTGAGCTCCCGTCGCTTGTCCCAGCTCCTGCCAACCTAGCAGTTCGAAAGCATGTAAGTGCAAGTAGATAAATAGGTACCACCCCGGTGGGAAGGTAACGGAGTTCCGTGTCTAGTCGCGCTGGCCACGTGACCACGGAAACTGTCTACGGACAAACGCTGGCTCTACGGCTTGGAAATGGGGATGAGCACCGCGCCCTAGAGTCGGACACGACTGGACTAAATGTCAAGGGGAACCTTTACCTTTACCTTACCTTACAGTGCTGCTAGAATATGACAGGGATGGGGACTCGAGTCGTGGTACTTGCTGTCAAGTTGGACTTAAGTCACACTGATGACTCTACTTGTTTTTTTTTTCTTTCAATGACAGACTTGACTTGCAACTCAGAATCTGCCCACCCCTCCCTTTTTTCTGGTGAAAAACGCTTGTTTTTAATAGGAACTCAAACTTGGGGCTTGGGACTCAGGACTTGGTACCAAAGAGTTGGACTCGGACCCAAAGACTTGTCAACATCCCTGGAACATTACCTGCTTGTTCTTCAATTTTACCATCACCACTTAGTACCACCACTAAACATTTCTTTTGGTAGGTCTCTATGTAGGGTACCAGTAGCACTGGGACCTCTAAAGTCAAGAGAACTGGCCCCAGTTGAACAAAAACGTGGTCATGTTTGCCAATCTTAATTCATCCTCTCTGTTGGTCTCCTTAGCCACTGTGAGAACAGTGAGATTTATGGATGAGGGATCACACTAGAACAGAAATATCACAAGGTGTGCTGCTTTGTTGGGGAAGGAACCTGCTGCCTGATATAACAGATAGTTGTACTAAGGCAGCAGCTTTTTACCTCACTTAAGGTGTCTCATTTCCAGTTTCTGTGCAAATGCAGCTCTATAATCTGTAATTTATCCTTCTGTTATCATTCTGCATTTTTGCCTTCTGTAAGAGCAACAGAGAAGAAACAACAATGGATTAATCAACATCCAGTATTTGGTTCACTGGGCTCTCCCAGTATCTTCAGTCCACCTGGCTGAGTGCTGGCCAGAGCCTGGAAGAATCACTTTTGGGGCCAGAAACCCCTTCCTCCAACCAGCATCACTAATGTCCATCTTGGATGGAGGATACCGTGGAACTGTAGGCCAAAAAAGTAACTTTTCCAGTCTGTGGTGATGAACCAACCAATATGTATCTGAATAGTCCCAAAAACAATTGAAAGTAGATAATTTACAGAAGAGGAAGGAAGGAAGGAAGGAAGGAAGGAAGGAAGGAAGGAAGGAAGGAAGGAAGGAAGGAAGGAAGGAAGGAAGACAATATCCTAGTCTTAAAAACTGCAGAAACATTCCTCTATCATCTCTAGTCAGGCCACATTATGATCCATATAGAGGGAAAAAAGGATTACCTTGTGACCATTGCAATACATAAGCCACTAACATCTGGTCTGATGGTAAACAAGAGGTTTGCTACTAGCCTGGATTATGTGCTGAGAGAAACCAAATTCACCACCTTTTGTTTTTAGCACTAAAGCACAGACTTAGATTTATTTAGCATTCTGCATGTTTAGACTCAGATATTAAACTTAACTTCCAGTTTGATAGACATCATCGGTTCTCCCAGCAGTTTTAAACTAAAGACCCTGATGTTTATACAATCCCCACTGTACTAAAAATACCCTTGGTACTGCAACTCAAATAGATATTTCCCACCTAGGATTTTGCAGCAGAGGGCAGTGCAATGAACCTAAATCTTCTCCCAACATATCTTCTCATTATCACCAGAGATGCTTTTCCAAGGACACACTGTTCTGTTCTATTTTGATTTTTACACCAAAGCTGTCACCATGGTATCTCCACTTTGTGGTGACTCTTCTACTGTTCCTGGTAATACACTCTTTTTCTTCATCTCCAAGGAACAATCCAATGGGACTACTGTGCATGGCCAAAAGACAGAAGTCAAAGTCATTCTCCATCTACATGACTTAGTGAGTAGGAACCTATCCTTGATCTAGGCTGTCTTGCACAAACCAGGAATCTGCAGGCAACCTCTTGTCAGCTTTCTGGTTTGTCTCAGGTATGCTCCATCAAGCCACTGGTCTTCTAGTATATAGCTTTTATCTTCTTCCTCATTGTCCATCCATACTCACTTTCCCTGTTCTCTTTTTTAATTTCTAAAAAAAGGTGCAAGGTCATTTTCAACTAGAGTTTTGAAAATTCTGAGTGAATGTCTACTTTACATACCATTCCCAAACACATATAATGTAAAGCACGATGTAAAAAGAAGCATTTAATGCTCGTTTATCTCAGGGTTAAAGGTAATCTCTATGCAGAAAAGGGAAGAATTATTATTATTTTATTACAAGTCTCAGAATCCCCTAGCTAGCTGGCTGGGAAATCCTGGGATTTACAGATCAAAAATCTATTTTACCTAAACTCTGGCTCCATGGTAGAGAAAGAAAGCTGTGGAGACGTATTATGACTTCAAGGCCTTTACAAAGAGAATCTATCACTTTGAAAGCTTAGAGCAATGGCTCCCAACCTTGGGTTCCAGATGTTCTTGGACAAATCCAGACAAGACAGTCAAAAGGCAGATCAATAAGGATGCAGCTGATACTGAATGGGATTACACTCCAGTTTGGGGGTGTTCCTAGATTCATCTCTGAGCCTGGATGCCCAGGTCTTGGCAGTGGCCAGGAGTGCATTTGCACAATTAAAACTAGTACACCAGCTGCATTCGTTTCTTGAGAGATCTGATCTGGCCATTGTGACACATGACGCAGTTACTTCCTGGCTGGATTACTGTAACACACTCTATGCGGGGCTGCTGATGGAAAGTGTCAGAAACTTCAGCGGGTCCAAAATGCAGCAGCCAGATTGCTGACTAGGGCTGGTTACAGGGATCACATAATCCCCCTGTTAGAGCAGCTCCATTGGCTGCCGTTCAGTTTCTGGGCACAATTCAAAGTGCTGGTTTTAACCTATAAAGCCCTAAACGGCCTGGCTCCAAGCCATCTCAAAGACTGTGTCTCCCATTATGACCCGTCTCGAGAATTAAGATAATCAGGCGAGGCCTTTCTCTCAGTCCCACCACCTTCACAGGTGCATCTGATGGGGACACAAGAAAGAGCCTTCTCTGTTACTGCTCCCAAACTTTGGAACTCCCTCCCACAGGAGGCCAGACTGGCCCCATCTTTACTGTCCTTCCACAAGCAGGCAAAGACCTTTCTCTTCAGGTAAGCCTTCTCTCAGTAACCAACTACCTGTATATAATTTTTAGATAGATTGTTATGCACTGGCTTGACTGGGTTTTTAGTACTACTTACGTTTTCCATTTTTGTGTTTTCCATTTCTCAGAGTGGTGTTTTTTTAAAAAAATATTTGTATACTTTTGTTCTTAGCTTTAATATTGCCTTTTAACAATGTAATCTGCCTCTTTATACTCCTTGTTTTTAGCTTTAAATATTGTCTTTTAATGATGTTAATCACCATTGTATGCTCATTGTTTTCAACTTTAAATATTGTATTTCAATGTTGTAAGCCACCTTGGGTCCTTTTCAAGGAGAAAGGTGGGGTAAAAATATTTTAAATAAATAAATAAATAAATATCTCCCAGAAGCTGAGCTGTGCTGGGCAGAATTTCTGGGAGTTGCAGTCTAAGAACATCTCAGGATCCAAGGTTGGGAAACACTGGCTTAGAGGCAGTGGCTGAATTCTGATGTTATGAAAATCCCTGGTTTATTGTACAGGAATGACATTAGCACACTATGGAGGCCACCTTTCCTTCTCTCTTTCTGGTACACAAGGAAGAGTTCAGAAGTTTTCACATTTACTGATTAAAACACATCTTTTTGTTTTGTCTGAACTGGGCAAACATTGCTTCATCTTTAGTTGATTCGAAAGAGACCTATATAGTTCATGGGCTATAAAGCTCATTTATTTCAAATAGGAAATAGTCTGTACAGCTACCTTTATTCTTAATCTTAATTTATAAAAAGCAAAATTAAATTCAGGGGTGCACGTCAATGATAAAAGAAACAGGATGTTTTAAAATATTTGTTATACTCATACTCTCAGGCACACACTTATGTGGGAGTAAATCCCATGGAAGTCAGTGGGGCTTACTTTTAAGTAGACATCAGATTGCACTGACAGAAGAGGACAGTGTGTTTAGGGATGATTCTAATGGGATTTGCGGTCCTCCTCTAGATCATTACTATTCTGCAGTGTCATTTTGAAGACGTTTATTTGAGAATTAAAGAATAATCTGCTGACAGAATATACTTGCTACTTTGCCTCTTGATACCTACCCAAGAAGTGTTTTATTATTTGATGTTAATGGTAGGTTCACTTCTGAGGTGAACAGGAGCTTCAAGGAGATTTTGTCAGAACAATGATGGGGGGCGGGGCGGAGGAGAAGGATTACATCTCACCATCGTATCTGTCATTGGCCAAATCCTGCCCTCTCCATGGTTATAGATATTAATTCATTTAAAAAAATATATACACATGTGAGATGCATTCTTGTTAATCTGTAATCTAAATTTAATAGGAGTAGGATGAAAAGTACTTTACAGTGCAGGCCTATACTTATCTATTCGGAAGTAAGTCCCAAAGAGCTCAGTGGGGTTTACTGTCTAACAGAAGAGCAGGTGAACACCTGAGCTCTGGGACACAAATACTAGAATGTAAAGGGTTGCACATTGCAACTGCCCTCAAAAATGTCTATTATGAATCAATTTTGTATTGATTTTTTAAAAATAAAAAAGGCATCCTCCCTCTCTCTATTTGTAAGTCCTCTTTAAACCAGGTTAGTCTTATTCTGAATGAATATTATGGGGACAAACTCATGATTGATGCTTATGGGGGGAAAAAACAAACAAAAAACCCAAAGCTGTAGTAAAAACTGGACAATAAATAGAAGAGTTTTGGCAGTCTTACTTCATGTTGGTAATAACTTATTGAGAAATATAGAACAAAATTCACCAGGGTGAGAGGAAAAAATCTATAGAGGAAAAATTAATGAAAAATTAATATAAATATACTTCTAATAGTTTTTATAATATTTAGACATGTTGATATTTGCTTTGCATTTATCTGTTTAAAATTAATTTCCCAAGGGACAGGTTCATGTGCAAACTCTTCCAGAGTATTCCTATTTTATTTCCTCTAACACAGTGCATGCCCTTTCCTTGTACGAAGCCCACACAAAAGTCAATTGAGCGAGAGGCAAATAAATACTCTTAGCTCTGGAAACAGGGACACATGGTTCACTTTGTAATAGGCTCTCAGATTTCATTAGTTCAACAATATTTTACCAACCTTATGTCCGGATTCCAAAGTGTATAAAACTGAATGGTGGGTCACTTTGCATTATGCCAGAAACTGTTTAGTATTGGGAATGCAGATTCCCCAGATGACAGGGCCAGTAATAAAAGGAGTAAAATTGCCAAGCTCCACATTGTGCTGCCACCTTGCCATCAAATATTCTCTGCCATTTCATTTTAGACAGATTGATGAACCATTTTCCTCTTATCCCAAACCCATTAAGGATTGTAGAGCTTTAAAAATAGATCTTTAGCTGTAATCAGTTTGAAGATCTCATACATTATTACTTATTGTTCTGCTCCTTCTATATGGGCCCAAAGAGAACAGTTCTATCACATATTCTTCTGTGGTACTCAGACCAAAGGTGATACTAAGCATCATTTATAGAGTAGCAGCATTTGCTGCATTCAGCACAAAATTAGATATTTATTTTCTTCTTGATGATTTATTTTATTATTTTAATTATTACTTTTATTCTTTCAAAGGTTCTTCATGGTTTATTTTTAAAGGATTATCAGCATGACTGCTGTATTCCAAAATGCTTCACAAATAAATTGACCTTTATTTATCTTACTATGGATTATTTTTATAATGCAATCTACCAAATTTTAATAGTTTTTGGTTAAATGCAGTGCCAACTGTATTTGTAAAATAGGTTATTATTATTGGCTAGCTACCAATAAGGTTTTGGGATACATGTTTATGCAACACACTCAACAATTTGGGAACACTGCAAAAGGTACATATGGAAGATAATTCAACATGTATTACTTATATTTTACTCTACATAAATCATTCTCCATATTCAAAAGCAAGGAGGCTAATGAAGAAGTATCAATTTTAATACACATATAGATGAAAGTAGAATATTTTTAGGGTGATCATCTGGCTGAAATTAACTATTTCAATAAGGTTTGCATTTACCTGGTTGATCTGAAATATTGTCATCTCCAGCTGGTAATGCCTGGATGCATTATAACTTGACTTGAGCATTCATCTACACCTAATTTCACTCTAGGTCAAATGTTAAACAAAGGTTCTTAACGGTAGTAGTGATGAATATCACAAGATGTCTTTTTATGAGCTCTTAATTTTTCCCTCCCTTCTACATGTCCCATGGTTCCTTGTCCCTATCATGCAACTCTGGGTGCTAATCTTTAAAAAGAGCTTGGGAAATGTAGCCTTTAAGGGTGGCTGACTCCTAAACTAAGACTTCATCAATAATCCAAAACATATGTCCCAAGACTTGTTGTAGCTGGGATTCCAGTGGGAGATGCTCAGCTGTCTCCCGGGCTCAGGAATCCTGGGATGTATAATTTCTAGGATGCCTGACATTTATGTTAAACATTCAGTATATTCTAAAAAATTCTGTTTCTGAAGGTCCATGATGCTTGTTGTGACACTGCTGTTCAAACATTCAGGGCTCCAGGAAGAAGGAATGGAGAGAAAATCTGAGTCACATAGTGAGAATTCCTCATAGTTCTTGTCATGTATGAAGAGAAGGGTAAGATGAGATGTTGCTCAGGGTCTTACAGTGTCTTGGAAAAGACACTCAGATACATTTGCCCTTGCATTATGTCACTGGGAGCTTGATGAGGACTGATAGTTTAAATTTAGTTCAGGGGGGAAATTAGCTGTTTCCAAACTTTGACATTTTTTGCTTTTAAAACAGCAGAGACCAATCCTGAGTTCAGTTTTCAGAGTTCATATTGCTATTTATTGCACTGCAGTTTTTTTTTGAAATGGAAAGAGTAATGCTGGAAATTACTTCACTTCTGGAACTGTTACCACAGCGGTGTTGTGGTTTCAAGGGCAGTCTTTGCAATGGGAGCACTAAAACATTTCATGCATCTTGGTGAAATGTTTGTCTGTCAGCAGCAAGAAAGGGTCCAGAGCATGCTGAGGCAGACTGTGTGCTTGGGGGTGAGTGTGTGCGTGTGCGTGTGCGTGTGCGTGCGTGTGCACAGAGAGAGAGAGAGAGAGAAAGAAAAGAAAGACAGAAAGAAAACTGTTGCTCTTTATATTTCATGCTATTGGTAGTTTTTAGGTTCTGCTACTGTAAATTAATGAACAAATTTCAGAAAAAAAAATAAGGCTGTAGCTAATTAGTAGCCAATAATTTTGCCAACTTTATACTTTCATTTTTACCTAATACAGTCAACCCTCGACTTACGAACTTGATCCGTTCTGGAAGGACGTTCTTAAGTCAAAAAGTTCATAAGTCGAATAAGCATTTCCCATAGGAATGCATTGAAAACCAATTAATCCTTTCCGGCTGTTTTTGGTTCTTAGGTCGAGGGGCGGTTTGTAAGTCGAACCATTAGTTCCCATAGGAACTAATGCAAAGCCGGTTAATCCGTTTCTACCACTAGGGGCAGAATTTTTTTTCCCTTTTAACTTAAGATGACTTAGGGGGTTTTTTTGGTTCGTAACTCGAAATAAAGTTCGCAAGTCGAGGCTATATTTTTTCTATCAGAGCGGTTCGTAAGTCGAAAAGTTCGCAACTAGGGCCGTTCGTAAGTCGAGGGTTGACTGTACTGGACAAGTGCATTTTGGATTCACAAACAGGGAATTATCAGACCTGGGTGAGACCAGTAATCCAGAGCACAAAAATCACCTCATAACATATTCAGCTTAGAAACAAAGGAAAAGGTTACAATTAAACAAAAAGAAAACCAAACCAAGTCATTTCTTTTCGTTATCATTTGATCACAACCTTCCCAACATATATGCATCCCTGTCCACCAAACCTAATTACAGTGGTGCCTCGCTAGACGATGCTAATCCGTTCCGCGAAGATCGCTGTCTTGCGAAAACATCGTCTAGCGAAGCACGTTTTCCCATTGGAATGCATTGAAATCTCTTCAATGCGTTCCAAGGGAAAACTCAGTCGTCTTGCGAAAATCTCCCATAGGGAAACATCGTCTAGCGAGTGCGGGTCCCCGTCGGAATGCACTGACAGCTGCACTGACAGCTTTTGACCACTAGTCGGCGCATTCCTATGGGGAAACCTCATCGTCTAGCGAAAATTCCCCATAGGAGACCATCGTTTTGCGAAGCGCAGTAGCGATTGCAAAAAGGCATCGTCTAGCGATTTCCTCGTCCTGCGAGGCAATCGTCTAGCAAGGCACCACTGTATATGGAAATATCTTGTTTGTTTTTCATAAGGAGACCAAAACATATCCCATTGTTGTTGTTGTTTAGTCGTTAAGTCGTGTCCGACTCTTCGTGACCCCATGGACCAGAGCACGCCAGGCCCTCCTGTCTTCCACTGCCTCCCGGAGTTTGGTCAAAGTCATGTTGGTAGCTTCAGTGACACTGTCCAACCATCTCATCCTCTGTCGTCCCCTTCTCCTCTTGCCTTCACATTTTCCCAACATCAGGGTCTTTTCCAGGGAGTCTTCTCTTCTCCTGAGATGGCCAAAGTATTGGAGCCTCAGCTTCAGGATCTGTCCTTCCAGTGAGCACTCAGGGTTGATTTCTTTCAAAATGGATAGGTTTGTTCTCTTTGCAGTCCAGAGAACATATCCCATAACAACAACATAATAAACAAGGCCATGCCAATCTGTGTCACAATAGAAACAAGTCCCCCAATATCTTAAAGGCTAACAAATTTGTCAGAGCATATTTGTTCAAGGATTGGTAGCTATTTCATCAAACTCACTTATGTCCCAATAACAATAACAATAATCTTAGAACTGCGGAGCTGGAAGGGATCCCATGGATCATCAAGTCCAGCCCCTGTCAATGAGGCACAGTGGGGAACTGAACTCCCAGCATCTAGCTTCAGAGACCCAAACCACTGAGCTATCCAGCAGTTAAAATATGTCATAAGAAATTAGTTATTTTAAGGCTGAGATAAACCTAGTCACCCTATCCTAAAAAACAGCCAACCAACCATTTAATATTTAAATAATGAGGGAGCCCCTGTGGTTACATCAAAAACCTATGCAGGCCTCAGCCTCATGCCAGCCAGTCTGTTACCAAAATTCAGCAGCAGGTCCTACTACTAGCTTTGGGTGGTTACTAGGAAAAGTTAATTTATATCGCACACTCCACACGTTAGCTTCACACATGTTTTGCCACTGATAATAACTGCTACAAGTCACTCAATATTCAACATTTCCCTAGTTGCCACTGAACTTTGGCAGTGTAGTCTTCAGAGGTGTCTAGGGCCCACCGAAACGTGTTTGAGGGACCTGCTTTTTTCCCAACCCCGTCTCAGTGCTTCTAAACTTCAGAAATTGAACATTACAGGCTCTTAACTGTCTTCTAGGTAGCATTCTACCTCACTTAGTGCTGCTGATACAATGGGACACAAACATGGTGACAATAAAGTTTGTGAACTTTGTTATACTACAAACAGAGCACAGTTGCATTCTGTCTGTGTTACTGTGGCGTGCCAGCACAGACTGCTAGGTTACAGGCTTTTTGTTAAACCTTTACTGGAAAATTAAGTGCATATCATAATCTAATAACTGCGGAGGCACACAGATACATCTAACAATCTATTTACTTACCCACAAAGTTTAAAATTTCATGTAAGGTCTAATTGTCTCAACATAGAGATAGATGTGTGCTATCAAGTAAATTTTGAATTACGGCTGCACTTCCCAGAGTTTACTAGGTATAACATCCTCAGAAGTGGTTTACCAGACCCTCCTTTGAGTGGTGCTCTGGGACTATGGAGTTTGCCTAAGGTGACATAGGTAGCAGGGACACCTTATCCCATCAGACGCACACACGTTGGATTATCACAGCTGGCCCCCTCTACCTGGAAGCACAGTGGGGGTTCAAATTCCGTCCTGGCTCTGTAAATAGGTGCTCCAATCTACTGAGATATCCAGCAAGCTCTATTGTTTCAAACTAACCCCAAATTAAGTATTTTCCCATTGGCTAATGTACTACAATGAGACTGGAAACATTTTATGAGCTATACCAATAATTTGTACCTGTGGGTCCCCTCAACAGTGTTCTTCAACCATCTTTGTACTTTGATGGCACTTTCATTTATTAGACAACTGTACTGTTTATGATTTTGACTTTTGCCTTCATGTTTCAGGAACAGGTTTCAGTGTGATAGAAGCTAATATGAAATGAGAAAACAAGGAAGGATAACCTGGAAAACTCCTAAGACCCAGCTGGGAACTTTCAGCATTCTGTGTTTGTAGGCCAGAAACAAGACCTTAAAGATAGCCCTTGACTGGGGCCCGGGGATCCTTAATTAACATAAACATCTGAGTGCCACAACAGGAGTTTCTCTCACCTCTGGTATTATGCAAAGTAGTTTGCTTTATATGTTGATTAATCTCCATTACTTTAGGGCAGGATTCCTTTTCAGTCCAATTCCACCAACTCACAAATACTGCCTCTACCTCTCTGCAAGATCAAGATGTTTTCATCCCCACTAATGGGCTCTCTCTAACACTTGTTTCTGGCCATAGAAACTGCACAGAGAATGTCACTAGGGATCAGACTGTGCTTTGGTTTGGGTGACAAGTCTTCGTAGTGTGCCTTGTCTGCCCTTCCTCCCACACTCTACTTAATTACTTCCTGGTTTGCCATTACATCAAAACTACCAAAATATAGGTTGCACTTGCCATACACAACAGGAGATCAAACCCCTGGTTTGTAATGTTTAAAGAGAAGCTATCTTGTTTTTAAGGTTCTAGTTTGAAGATCAATAATGGCTTGTTTCAAATCAGGAAGAAATTAATCAAGTGGGGCATGAGAGAGGAGGAAGAAGCAACACATGAGCATAGAGCCTGCCAAACCCAGTTTTGGTATTTCATGTCAGCCATCCTAACAGTGGAAAGTGTTATCTACCCACAGTTACAGAGTGCAACAAATTTTCAGCGGGTAGCTTTCGAGCAGTGCCATGGTGTTGGTCAAGAAAACATCTACTCTGTATTGTATAGCATGTGTAATTAATTCTTGAAAACGCCCATATTATGACTAAAGCAATCTTTGGGTTTTCAATATTATCTGGACTTTTAAGCTATGCTGGAAATTTTGTTTGCCTGTCACTGAAATCTCAAATCCCTTGCCCCTCACATGCCCAGAGATCTACCTGTTACACTTCAGTACTATGTATTTGGACAGTTTCTAGTGGTGTCATTCTGCTAGAGCAAATTGTGTTACCTACTTCTAGACTACATATGAGGTCAGAATCCATGTACTTTTCAGTGCTTCAACTGAATGTGTGACCATTTGCACAAATAATAGCAAGCTTAGGAGCCAAAATACATGACTATTTATACATTATGGAGAAACAACAATAGTGCATCACTGATACACCCTTTTTTCCTCTAGAAGATAAAGCACATCAGAAAACAATAAAATGTCACAGTCCATTCTACCACTCCTTTGCATCCTAGCAATCTTTGAGCACCCAGTTTGACAGTAAAACCAGTGAGATTCTCATAGTGAGTCTACTGAGATTTTCATGCAAGAGAGACTCCAAGTATATAGATCAAGATTCCTCAGTTGCATGCGAGAGCCCTTGAAATCAACTGATTTTCCCACTTCTGCCTGGCATCTACATTATGTTTAAATGGTGCCTGTTCAGAGAGTTTAAGAGGAGGGGGAAACATGAAGAGAGGACCTATGCTTCCCGTAATGAGAGATGGGCTGTCAAAACAGCGCTGGAGCATAAAATGTGTGAGCTGCCTTCTTTAATAAGAGCTCTTTCTACTTCAGCTGCTGCGTGATTTCAATACCCAAGCCTTGTACTTGACTTATGATTAGAGCAGATGCCTGTCATCTAAAAAGACCTACATTTCACTCCCATTTCCATCTCTGGCTTCTTATTTTACTGCAGTCGAGACATCCACGTTTCTGTACTTTACCTTTCCTGTGTTTAGTAAAATAATGCTGTTGTTGCAGGCTTTAATTAATTGCTTAGTGATCAGAGAATTGGAGCTATTAATTGGCACCATCATTTGGAGGAAGTCACCGATGGCCATAATCTAGGACATGATTATACCTGCTCGACTGGGTGGATAGCCAAAGGTCATGGTTCATTAGGAAAAGCAACTCTAGAAAGGGGATCATGGAACAAGGAAGTGGCAGAGGAAAGAGGAAGGAGCTGCTTGCCCCCTCTCTGACTGCCACTTCTCTGCTCCAAACTTCCTTCAGTGGCTTCCTATTTTTAAGACAATTTCAATGATTATAGTCGTGTGCGAAACACCTAATAGGCAATGCACTATACAGATTTTTTTAAAAAAAATCCCTGCCATATATGGACATTTTAAAATCAATTAAAAAAAGCAAAACCGGAGAAAGGAGTATGAGTAGAAGTGCAGAGAGAGTGAAGATAAAATCAAATGCTGCAGATTTTAAAATGCCATATATATTTTCTCCTACTTATCAGATTTTCTTAAAAGCTACTCAGTTCCACAGGGTATCTTTTTTCTAGAGCAGTAAAACACACACGGCATTTCACTTTGAAATAAATTCTTTTTGAACAGTTATCTGGGAAATATATGTCTTTCAACCCCAACATAACTATAGGTAACCAAAGAAATAAAATAAAATGCACATGGAGTGCCTCCTCATGGGCTTAATACTACCGTTGCTAACAGTTGATTGCCTAGTCCTCTTTAAGGCTTCTTATGCTTTTGATGCCAAATCTATGTGCCTGATGATCAACACACCCTGAGTAATAAAGCTCATCACAATACTGGAGCTCTCAAACAAATCTAACAACTTGATGATGATAGAGCATAACACAGTGTACTACCTTAGAGTTTGAATCCTGGCTTAGAGAGACTTAGGTTCAAATTCCCACTCATAAGTGGAGCTGATCAGGAGACCTTGGGCCAGTCAATTTCTGTCAGCTTCATCTACTTCATAGAGCTGAGATAAAATAGGGAGACGTGTGTGATTCATTGAGCTCTGCGGCAAGAAATGTGTTATCATAAACCTTTCAAATATGGCTGTGATGTAGGCTGCTCAAGAGAACTGCCTTGATGTAGGCCAGCCTTTCTCAATCTCATACTCTCCAGAGAAATCCCATTACCTCAAGCAGCACGGAGAGTGTTCAGGGATGATGGGAGTTTTAGTCCAGCAGATTGGAGCATGTCAGGTTAGAGACAGCTGTCATAGACAATAGTCCTGCTTTAACACAAAGGGTGAGGAGAGAGTGTTGTTCTTCAGACATTGTTAATCTGCAACTCCACTGAGTACTAGCTAGCATAGCCAATGTGGCGAGGGATTCTGGGAGCCACAGTCCAACAACAACTGGAGAGCAAGTTTCTTATCCACGGTCCAGAAGCTCTAAGATGCACAGAGGGCATCGGGGTACACGGGGAACTCCACATTCATGAATCTTTCCCCTCATTTGCTCTGAGAGTGGATGCTGCTTGTCATAGAGTGCTCTGGACCATGAGATCACAAAGCTTCATTGTTTTGCTCTCCTCCGAAGCTCCCTACTTTGAAGCAGTCAGTCTTGATCTCAGTTTCAGACTCAGTCATTTTCTTGGCTGCCTGCCTGCTTGCCTGCCTGCCTGTCATACCATAGAAAGTGGTGGTGAACCTACTTCATAATGCTGTCATACACTGTGCCTACTGTCCCGAGCTTCTTGAAGAAAAGCGAGAATACAAATGTGGAAATAAATAAAATGTCCAAGGCTACATTTGCACTTATCTTTTTATAGTGGGATTACAGCCACAGGAAACAGTTTAGAATAGTGACCTATGTAATGAAAGAACTCCTGTCCCCAACCCTTTTAGCACTACCTTACTAATCAGAATAAGCCTTGTGTGTTCCAGTAACTTCCTGTTTCTAAAAAGCAGCAATGACAACGACGATAATCATCATCATCATCCATCCTAAGCCTGAAACAGTGCCAGGGCTCTGGAAATTGTATCTCTCTCTCCAATGTTTCTGGACCCTATTTGCCTTTTTTAAAAAAATATATGTCTGTATATATTTTTAAAAAATCCCTAGTGTCTGTGTGGTGTGCGAACCTCCAAAGTGGTGAAAAATGGCTCCTCTAAGAAATAGCCCAAGCGTGTAATAAGGGAACTTGGAATTGTCAGAACTTCTTTCTCCTCATAAGAACAGAGCAAGAGTTGTATGAATAATACTGAAATATTTTCAATGCTTAATTAGTGACAGGGCTCAGTTTTGGCATCTGCTTTCATTATGCTTTTCCTCTTCTGCTGTCAGCTCTTTTTGGTAGCCCTATGTAAAAACAGCATTCTACTACAATTCTACTCTTCCTCCTCCTTCATCATCATTACCATTGCTCAACCTTTGAAGTTCATGGATGAAAGTGCACCTGAAGAGTCCTCTCATCACTGCAGAGAATGCCTAGCCAAGAGTAGTTGAAAAGGACTTCCAGATCAGAATATACTATTTCTGGAGACAAAAATCCTGACACCTGTTCTGGAAACACAGCACAGGCTGTTTTACAGCTGAAGTTAGTCTGGGAGATTACAGCTGTTTTCAGAAACTGCAAGTGAAATCTGAACCTCTATAAAGCACTGCCATGGACGTGGAGTGAAGGTCAGCAGAGACTTAACAGCTGTCTCTGATAAAATATTACCCTATTTTATTGCCATCTGCACTAGTTACTAGTATACTCGTATAAAACATTTACCAACTATTTTTTCCATGTGTAGTTTTTCTCTTTCCTTTCTTATTAATCTGCAATGACAGCTGCCAATAAATTGGTGTGACAGCTACTAGAATATTCCTAAAGCATTGAAAATTATATCAGTTTGTCGGTGAAGCCCATGTGCATTGTCCAGGTTTCAGTATGCCATCCTACAAAACTGTGAATGATTTCTCTTACTGCCAAACACTTCTGGTGAGAAGTGACAGCACTGTTCCATACTATGCTATGCCTGATGCATGCTGGATAGCTGAGTGATTTAGGTCTCTGGCTGCAGAGCCAGAGGTTGAGAGTTCGATTCCCTACTGGAGAAGCTGGACTTGATGATCCATAGGGTCCCTTCCAGCTCTGTAATTCTAAGATGGTGATGATGATGATGATGCATTGAGAAGTAAACTTGCTTGCTGCGTGGGGCAAATAAGACAGAGAGGCAATGTTAAATATTGTTCACACAGCAGCATTAGCACACAAAGCATTCCCAATATAGGATACTATTTGGTTTTATTATTTTTGCATTGTTAGCATTACTTTTATCTCAGCTATTCATGTCACCACATTCTTTATTCTGAGATTATGTTGGTTTAGGGATTGGTGAAGAGTTGTGTACTAGAATCTCAGAAAAAAAAGGTGATGTGATACAGCAGACTAGTGAATGGGACCTCTCCTCAGTGTCTTGCTATAGGTTGCAGGTTACACAGCCTGAAGTCAAAACTAGAAAATAAGTCTGTTTATGAGTGTGATCCAGAGGCAGGATCAAGGTCATACATTTTCCAGTGAACAATAAACAGGACCAAATTAAGGAACAGGGGGTCTGGAAGCTAGAGGCAAACATGTTTCACCAAGTAGCTGGATTCCGCAGAAGCAGTTGTTCCAGCACTGGAAAGCCATGAACTGAAGGTTGAGTAGGAATGCTTCTGAGGAATGCTCTTACTTCTGAGGAACCCAGCTACTTCCAAGAGGCCCGTGTCTTCTTGGCTCTTAGGTGTATGCTTTGCTGATGAGATGTTACCTGTATCTCCACCTTCTGATGCTGACATTCTGTGGTCTGGATGGTTAGTTGCTCTCCTCCTCTGAGTAGCTTCCTCAGGGCATCCTCTGAGGCTCCTTCTAGGCCTGCTGTTTCTGAGATCATGCCGGCATCAGGTCTGCTATTGCTTTCTGTGCTTGGTTGGGATAGTATTGGGACTATGAAATGGTGGCCATGGTAGCAAAGGGGGTAGGGTCTGGGAGTTGTAGTCCAAAAGAAGTAATTTCTCCAAACTCTGCTCATATTACAGCTTTTACCCCATTAGTGCAAATAGCAATTTCACAAAGGATTTAAATTGGTAACATGATCCCAATCCACCGTCCTCTCCCGAAAAGTGGCTGCTATTAACACTTTTTTCAAAGAATGTGATAACCTTTTTTCTGGAACTATCTATATAATGTCTAATTATGATGGCACAGAGTTTTCTGAAAGATGTGTCTTTCAAATTTTTGGTATATTGCACAATGTACTGAGATAAGCTCACAACGCTGTCTTTCATTTAAACCTATTTGGTGACACTGGAGTTAAAGGAATTAAATTGGTTTTAGTACAAGTATTTTATCATAACTGGGTTGTAGGCTTGACTACAAAGCATTGCTTCTAAGGTTTTGAAGATTATTATTTTTAAAGCCTTATTCAGCACTATCAAAAGCACTTCCAATTAGATTTTAATACAGAAAAGGAACTCAAATTAAATATCCTTTGTAATCTCGTGTTTCCTTCCTAAATTTAGATCAAGAAAATGAAATGAAACAGGATTGAGTGAAAGAACAAAATAGGCAAGAGGAAACAGAAAATAGAAAAACACAGTGGCAGCCTGATCTTACATGTATTTGCTCAGAAGTAAGTTCTGCTGAACCTGATAGCATTTCTGTCAATGATGTGTAACATTGCAGCCTGACATAGCAACATGAACCCACTTATGAGGGAACAACTTCCATTGAATTTAGTGGCGCTCACTTCTGAATAAACATTGAACACAGCATAGCTGGAACCAAAGACAGTCATGAAACCAGAGCAATGACTGGAATGCTAAATTCAGAAGTATCCCCCAAACAAGCAACCTTGTCCTTCAGGCAGAATGCGTTCCCCATGACCACCGTTGTGTTTAAACATTTCACTCTCATCCAGACACTAATTCAGAGATCACACCACTTAAGAACATAAGGAAGAGCCCTGCTGGATCAGAACAAAGGCCTATCTAGTCCTGCACATTGCTCTCACAGAGGCCAATGAAGTGCCCATAAATAGGTGAGGGCAATAACACTTTCCCACTCGGGTGCTCCAGCAACTACTATTCAAAGACATACTGTCTCTGATGATAGATAGATTATACAGCCATCATGACTGGTAGCCTTTGATAGCCTTGTTTTCCACAACAGAGCTGGCCCATGACATTTTCCTGCTTAAGGAAGACAGGACAGTATCCTTTCCCTATTGCATGTAGAGGAGCCCACTGGACCGGCAGCTATATCTTACTAACACTGATGAACGGGTAGCATATTCAGCATACATCAAACTACAGGTTAGTTTGGAAAGCCTGGGACAGGTTGTATGGCATGTACAGCTCTGCCCTCCAACAGAAGGACCTAGGTATGGGTTGCAGCTCCTATCATCTGTGACCTGAAGTAGCTGCTTCACTCCACCAAATGGCAAGGTTGGCCTTACTTTATGACTTTGTCCAGTCCCTTTTAAAGCCTGTCCAAGTTTTAAATCAAATCAATTTAGAATGGAGTGTATTGCAAGGCAAATATAAATATAGATAAGCCCTAATACACATTACTGTTTAAAGAAAACTTTTCCCTATCTACTCTTTTCATACCATGCATAATTTTCTACACCTGCCATGTTCTCCCCTTACTCACCTTTTTTCCAAGCTAAAACACTCATATGTTACAATTTTTCAACACAGGTAAATTGCTGTGACCCACAGCTCATTACACTTGTAATTTTCTGTATCTTTTCCTTAATTACAACCAGAATATTGTTTTTGAAATGATGCTGACAGATCTGTTACGATATTCACAGCTTTACTTTTTTGATTTCTCATAGATCTGAAGCAAATGAGAAATTAGGCTCTATATTACTAGCATTACTCATGATAGTACATTGCATATCCCTGTATAAAACCATCTACTGGTTTCATAAGGACCAGGAGATGGGAATGTGTGGTTTTCTGGATGCTGGAGCTACTGTTCTTCACATCCCTATATGGCTGGGAGGTGAACTTCTCTCTCAAAAGGGAATTTGTTATTTTAAAGTATGCATGTATTTTCTCCCCCTATTATTTCAGTTTTGCTTTTCTATACAATATTGATGGTGCTGTTAAAATGCAAAGGCTGATGGTTTAATCCTTTGCTTATCTATTTAGAAATAACCCCCATTGAGAACAACATGAAAGTAAAGCCCCATTACTCTGAAGTATAATTAAACTTTATTTTTTAAAATGTGTTGAGGAGGAGAGAAAGTAGTTATTCTCTGTAATCTACATGAAAACATTTAAAATACACAAAATTCAGCAGAAGAAATAAAAAATTGGGAGGTAGAAATAAAATGATACAGAACATCAAATATTAAACTAAGGGGGAAGACAGGAGGTTTATCGAGAATGAACAATCAAATCCAACAGATACGACATTGTTCACATTATAACCAGTATGCTAGTTTTTAAGAGCTGATCTGGACTTTGTAGAAAACATTTATTCTGAAAATCAAATAAGACAAGTGAATTGATTTCTCACTAAATAGGAACTCTCTCTTCAGTGCTCCTGAGATCCATGCAAATTGCCATGAATTGTTTCAATGTAAGAATTCAACATAAATAGGTCTAAGCATATCTGCTGCAGCCAAATGAGTTCTAACATTTACAGCATGGTTGTATATTGAATTTTTTTAGCAGACCTATTAGTTGAAAGAAAAGAATCAAAAGAAAGGAAACAAAATACATTTAAAAGCTATCTATAATGCAGTACTTCTTAAAAGTTATTAATTTAAAGTTGCTACATTTGTATTTGAAACAAATGAGGGGGGGAGGAGATCTTATTGAGAAGGAAAATAATGCTGAAATGTGAAATCATATATATCATGCATAAAATAAAAATCATGAACAGTTGTTTGGCATATAAACTGATGAGCTGAAAAATATCCATACAGACAAATAAAAAGTATTCTGATAATGTTTCCTGCTCCTTATCTCTGGAGACACGTTTTAAATTGCTAGGTTTGGTTATACACAGTTGTCCTGGTATCACTGCAGCTGAGGACAACAGAGCCTAAGTAGGCTGTTTCCCATAAGGTGGGTTGACATGGAGCTTCTGAGATGTCATTAGATAAATAGTCAAAGTCAAATAATATTGCCTGATGTCCCTGCTGGAATCGCTTGGTCAAGAGTTGGGTAAGACTTCAAAATATGATCCAGATAATTTACACTCATGATTTTTGACACTTTCCCCTAGACTCAGTTGAGTTTATATTGTAATGCTCAAAGGATGTGTAATAGTAACGGTTAAACATGAGGCAATCTTTGATTGCACTGCCCTAAAGCCATAAGGTGACATGGCTAGAGCAAACCCGAAACACTGTGAGAGCTGAGGCAGAACAGCAAAAGCCAAGAGAGTAATTTGCTATATAAGGCCAAACAAAACAAAACAAACAAAAAACCCTGCAAGCATCTTTCCACCCGCTCCAGTAAAATTACACTATTAAAAATATAAAATAACAACTGATGCTGAAAAGATTGGGAGCCACTGCCCTAGGAGTGGATCTCTGAGCATTACCCGCATGTTCCTATGACAACAACAGGCCCAGGGAAGCAAAGAGGAGCAGGAAATGAGGGTCTGAGAAGGATCCAAACATTATATGATCCACGGGGAAGGAGGAGAAGATGAGAGGGTCACTGGGAAGTGCCTGTTAGGGAAGGCAAGTAAACTGGGAAACAGACTGAGTGCTGCTGAGTGGCAGAGTGAATAAGGCTGCCTTTCACATACGGACTTGAAATAACTAAGCAAATTTTTGCCTCTACAGAATTCTATATCATATTGCAACACATTATTTTCACCTTTATGTTAGAATGTAATTTGTATCAAAATGGATATGTGGTGAAAAGGCAAAATAGAGGTGGGGGGAAATCATGTAAGTGCAACAATTTGTTAGTTATAGCTTATCTAGAATCATCAAAAAGTTCTGAATTCTTATTTAAAACAGTTTGGTAAAACACTTGGCTAGGTATGCTCTTTCAGGCTCTTTTTGGTTTCCTTCTTGTATCATTCCCTCCCCCCCCCCCCCCACTGGGCAACATTCAAATGTAGAAGAATGGACAGTGGTGTGTTGCTTTCCCCCTATTTTGTGTAAGCAGCTTTGGAAATAAAACCTTGAAAATTACTCAGTTACAAACCATACTTGCTAGCCTTCTGTAAGCTAGAGAGAGAGAGAAAGCAGAACATCTAGATTGGATGTGGAGTTGGAGATTCCCTCTTTGGACTCTTCACTTTATACAAAGGAGAGACAGAGGACTTCATCCATCTTCTGACATCTCACTCACTTACTCACCTCTGGAGGATTCCATAAACGTGCCTGCCTGCAATTCCTGCTCACTTGTGACTGCTAGCTCAGTGCTTTAATACAAGTCAGGTTTAGAATTGCCTGCATGAATTCATGTGCCCCTTTCTCCATCTCTCTCCTCCAGGACAGTTGCAAGATGTTCGGATATTCTTCTGATTGCTTTTCAGCTCACCTTGTTATGCTGCTGCTGAGTCTTAACTATCGACACAATCAAATGTCGAACTTGTTAATTAGCCTAATTGTTTCAATAAATCCTAATGTACACTATGCATGTGCACTCTCTTTGGACAAATTTACAAAAACAAACCACATTGGGACATTTGTGTGATTCCAGAGTGACTATGGAGCAGAACAAGAACCTGCTGTACACCTCCATTTCAGAGTAACACCACAACAGATCTTTTGTATCCCATTGTGCATTCATAGCATTAAAACTATGGTTCACCATTTAGACTGAGAAAAGGGGAAATTGAAATTAACCTTTTTGGATGTTAATTCCAATTTTCCCTTTTCTCAATCTAAACTGTGAACCATTTCCATAACACACACCACCACCACCATTAGCATTGCCACTCTCTGAGTGGTTTACAAGTATAATGTTAGCCATGTGAGCTATGGACTACGCATTTTGGAAAATAAAGAGATAATGCAAAACGTTTGCGCACTGGCAACAGCAGACAAACTTAGAATTCTAGAAAATAGGTTTAAAAATGTGAACAAAAGAAAAAGTTAAATAAAACAAGGTAACAGCAAAGAATGTTATGTTTACACATGGAAACCTGCAACTGAGAGGTAGCAAGGAAAGAAAAGTAATTTTCCTACCATTCTTTTCCATCCTAAAACACATACATGCACATGTCCACACACATCTTGCTGCCTTTCCTCTCTGGTCCCCTATATTCAGTCGCTCCCCTATACATTTTACACTTCCTCCTCTCCCTTTATTATACTGTAATAATAATAGCAATTACTATTATTTAATAGTATTCATTTATCTATCACCTCCCATCTGCACATTTTCCCCCTCAGTCTGTCTCTTCTCTTTCTGCCCCAATCTCTCGATTTTTCTTCCTCATTTATTTTCCTTCCACTTCCCAGTCTCTGCTCACCAACACATTTGCCCTCTCCCATTTCCTTCCATTCCAATTCTCACCTGACCAATTTTCAACTCCATTTCCATCCTCTGACACAAACACACTCATTCTTCTCCCACCTCCTCTCTCATGGGACTGGGTGATGGCAATTCTGGTCTGCTGAAGGATACCACTCAAGAACTCAGCAGAAGCCTCCTGAAGTCATCCTGGTCACTTCCACAACTTGGCAGGAAAAACCCAAGCAGGGGCAGGGCTGGTAAATAAGTATGATGCTCTGTTTCTGAAGATCTTCTGTAATCAATTCCCTTTTTCCTGCTCAAAATGCTTCTAGAGTGATTTCTTATTACATAAAGTTCTAGTCACTGTGAAAGGGGGTGTAGTGCTGAGACTTGAGCTATTCTATCATGTTTCTCTGCTACTGTTTTTTTTAACCTCATACTCTGCTAACTGTATACAGAATAATCATCATTCCCCAACAGAAAGGAAGAAAGAAAGACCCAAAGCATTTTCGTAGTTCCCAAAGAGTTTGCTTTGATAATGTTAATCTACTCCAGCTTTCTGGGTCATGGTATAAGATACAGGTTCAAAAAGATGGAACAGTTGCTGGAAAGAGCACAGACTGAGGAAAGTGAGAAAAGAAATTTGATTCACAGGGAGATGAATCTGCTTAGTAACAGAGGGCAAATGAAAATGCTATTATCTTTTAAGGCTACAGGGCTTGTACTATCATTAGGTTAGCAGTAGATTTCATGGTACCCATTAAAGCAGAGGTCCCCAACCCCCGGTCCGCGGCCCGGTACCGGTCCGTGGCCTGAGCCGGACCGGGCTGCCGAGACAGACCTCCCACCCCACCCCCTGCACACACTCACCCCCACACAGCCTGTTTGCGCCTGTGCGCACGCTCCAACATGCCTGTGCGAGCGCCGCGCTGCCGTTTGTGCATGCGCATGAGCGCAAGCGCGCCCAGACAAGCGCTACACCGCCATTTGCGCTTGCGCACGGGCATGCAGGCACCCGTGCAAGAGAGAGAGAGCACTTGTTTGCACATGTGCACGAGTGCGGTGGGTGCCCTGCCTTCCGCAGCCAGTCCGCGGACCGAAAAAGGTTGGGGACCACTGCATTAAAGGGTAGAATATAAACATTTAGTTTACACACACATGCAGGGTGACCATTTGGACTTTCTACATCAAGCTCAGGCTTGTCAACTTTTGAACCAATCTCTGCAGCTGTTCTTTTAACAGCAGTTTGATGTGGAGGTTAACCTGGTTATAACTTTCAGCATTCTGCTATGGAAAGTTTCCCCAGCCACTTATCTCTACAAAAGGTATGGTACGCAGAATCAAGCCAGGCCAGGCTGAACCTTTTCAGACATGAAATGCCTTAGGTCAAGGATGATCACCTTTGGTAAGCCTAAGAACTACAATTTAATTCCCTCACCCAATGGGGACCAGATCAGGTCCAGGAATGACCAGAAATAGAAAAGATTTACAATGGTTGCCCCCCAAAATCTGTGTTAAACTAAATGTTTATATTTTACCCTTTAATGGGTATCATGAAATCTACTGCTAACCTAATGATAGTACAAGCCCTGTAGCCTTAAAAGATCATAGCATTTTGGGGGGTTGGTTGGGGATATTTCTTGGATTTGGGGGACTCAGTGCTCTGAAGCAACTACTATCATTCATGAAAGCCTATTTCTTGCTTGGGAAAAATGAGTACTGAGGGACAATGGGCTACTCTGTGGATATCTCAGAAACAGTGTTTGCACACACCTGCCTTGTGGGGACTACAATCCTTTTATGTTAATTCCACCACTTGAGGATGCCTCCAGGGGTGCAAAGCTTCAATTTTTTATTTAAAAAATGTTTTTGTTTTTGGTACTTGGGGACTCTGTGGAGGGCTCAAACATCACTGACTCCTGTCAGAAGTCTTCAAGTGTATTATCTTGAGGCAGGGTTAAATATATATATTTATCGCTATTGTGGGGTTTTGAGAGTTTTAAGTTTTAATTTTGTATATATATTTATATATATATACTGTATATATATATATATATATATATATATATATATATATATATATATATATATATATATATATATATATATATATATATATATACTGTGTGTATATATATATATATATATATATATATATATATATATATATATATATATATACTGTGTATATATATATATATATATATATATATATATATATATATATATATATATATATATATATATATATATACAAAATTAAAACTTAAAACTCTCAAAACCCCACAATAGCGATAAATATATATACAGTTTGTCTGCCTGTGTGTTTCTGTATGTGTATGTGCCCACTTTTAGCCCTGGCTCTGCATTTCAATCCTAACTCAACCCTCCACTGGCTGCTGACTTCCACCTCACCAACACTAATGGGCAGTAATCTTTTCATAATTGGTGAATACAGGCGGGGCTCTGATCAGGACAAGACAGAGGGGGCTGGCTTGGGTAGCCTAACCCTGAGGTTGGGCAGTGCTCCATGTGCCTTAAGGAGCCAGCCAGTATGACAGCAGGGAAGACTTGTGACCAGATGATCTGTGTGCCTGTTCAGTCTATAATCCAAGTGCTAACAGATGATGGACAATGTCAAAACCTCTGCTCTACCTTGAGACAGATCTTTATCTTTGAACTGGACTTGGACTGGACAACTGCATAAACAGAGGACCATCTTTTGTAAAAGCAAAACACAAGGCCACACTACTTACAACATAGACCAAATTATAGATAGAAAGTAAAGTGAGACATGTTTTACACATTCCATCATGCCCCTTTCTCATTTTTTGAAAGACTCAAATGAGTTTTATCATATGCTTTATTAGTATTCCAGTAGCTACACTGATTTAAACAGTTGTCCTACACCTAATTACACAAACACATGTGTAACTAAACACATCACTGAGTTATAACTAAGAAAATTCTGCATAATCAAAGATCTACTTAACTTCATAGTGAACAAAACTAGCAAATCTGGACAAAAAATATACCAGCAGTGTTTATGTTGTGCAATTTACCACTGAAGTGTTGTTAAAACCTTATAGTAATCGGATAGTTGTTTTGTTCAAATCTTTCATGTAGAAATTTGCCTTAGCTACTAAGGGAAAAGTGAGGCCCAATATATAAACATTGTGACGGGTGAAATGCACTATTTTTAGCTTCCCCCTGTTATAAGCATCAGCACCTGTGCTTTCTTTCTGTTAACACACAGGGACAGGTGGTCTCTTAGAGCCATATGTACCCAGGAAGAAGCTGTGTTTATGTATAAATCATGATTTCATCCATTCTGCTGGAAAGCAGAATGTTTCAAGGTCAAAAGCATTCAGGGATAGTGAGCGACAGAAAAGAAGATAAAAATATTCATTATACAGTATATAAATGCTAGCAGGCTTTTGTTTGGGAGAAAGTGCCCATGTGACATAGTGATCCTGGTTGGAGAAGGAATGCACCATATCATGAGGGTCAAAATTTATTTTTTTATCTACTGAGATAATAACATTTTAGCTGAGTCAGTGAATGTTTTTTATTTTTCTTTCTCAAGAGATCACGAGAAGACATCTGTAGCTTACTGCTGTTTAGTCATTAAGTTGTGTCCTACTCTTCGTGACCCCATGGACCAGAGCATGCCAGGCCCTCCTGTCTTCCATTGCCTCCCACTAATCCCCAAAAGTGACTCTTCCAAGCTTGTACACCACATTACCCGTCTATATAATTGTGGTTGATAATTATGTGTTAGTTAAAAACAAAACAAAGCACAAACCAACCAATTTACCTGAAATCTGAGGAAGAACAGCTACAGTAATTTAAGTGTAAAGCAGCCTTAAAGAATAACATTTGTCTCTTGGTTATGTCTGAGAGATGAAGGAGGAAAATATTATTTGCTGAGCTTCTCTACATGATTCCATAAAAATAGGCTTTTGTAGATTGATAGACTGAACTTGCTCCCTAACAGAGACAAAAAAGAGTGGATGGTACAATTTTTATTGTGCTAAAACAAAATGTACATTATGAAGTATATATATGTCACTACAAATGTTGATTCTTGTGTCATTCTGCCATTTCTTCAACTGATCCTTTCAACATGTTCAGCAATATTTGATATATGAATACAAATCTATTTTTGAATATTTTCATCCTGCTTACTTTCTAAAAGGACCATATGTTTAGAGAAGTCTGTGTGCAACGATAATTAGTTGTTTTACAAACGACAACGACAAAATGTAACCAATATTAATTTCATGCTTGAGAAGAAACCAAATGATACACTTTTCACTCCATTAATAATTTCCTGCCTCTTTTTGTCTGTGGATGTGCCATTCTTGGTACATTGGATTAAAATATTTGGTAAATCCATGAAGCATCCAATTTTCCTTTTCAAAGAGATGTATTCAAAGTATGGTTTATTTCTGAGATTATGTTAGCTTAACAATAATGAAGTTATTTTATTTACTATACTCATTTCCACTTTGTCTATATTATTTGCAAAACTCTTTAATAAAATTAAAGAAAGAAAAAATAAAACCACAATCTAAATGGAATACAAAAACAACATAAATAAGGCACAGCAGTCATTATCTGCCTGGAACAAAATAATTCTTAGCAGCCTGTCCCAGTGGGAGCAGGGATAAAAAACACTGATTTTCTCCAGAGAGTTTATTCCACAAGCTGTATTATTGATAAATGGCATTTTGAATGCTATGAACAATTCAATATCCAACATAATTCAATTATTTCTTTTGTTTTAAAACATACCATTCATATCTGGAACACAGGGAGAACTGATACTGGTGCAGACAGAGCCAGAGTTTTAGGGTTCCCCCAGATGGTGCTTTAATTGCACATTGTTTCAGCTTTTGGAGTGTGTATGTCATTTTTTCTGTCCTGAGAATTTTTAAAAAATGAACTATACAGTTTAGGTAAAAAGATTAAAAGCTTTTTCAAAGAACAATCTCATATTTCTTAGGTCAGCACATTCAAGGCACGTGCTCACTACAATAAATCAGTACAAAAATCTATTTAACTAGCATTGCTTCCCATCTTCAAAATTATTACTGGATATGTTGATTTGTGAGGGTGCTTAAAAATCTCTGTTTGCTCTGTGGATATTCTAAAGATCTCTACCAATGTCTTCAGAGCCTGGAAAGTTGAAATACACTTTTGTGCCAAGATATATATATATATACTGGGAGCAGAAGAGCTGTGGCCAAACAGGATGATGACGCAGATAGAAAAATCTAGAAGCAAAGAGAAAATGGCGGAATCGACAGGGAGCACAAACGCACGAGGTCCGAGCGCACCGAACATCAGGAGAACTAGACCAGACCGCGTGGAGTTTGTGAACCCGACCGGCAGCCAGGTGCCAAGACTCACCATAATGATGGAACGAGCGCAGATGAGACAAGCGGCGATGTGGAACATGCCGAAGGAACATATGGCAGCATGCTATGGGTGTGGACAATACGGACATATCAAGAAGTATTGCCCAGCGGAAGAGTGCGCATGGACAAACATATACGCCCTGACAGCCAAGGTTGGTACAGAAGACCACTCGGGGTGGGTGGTTAAAGCCAAAGTGAACAAAGTGTGAAAAAGGGCACTCATTGATACAGGTTGTAGCAAAACTCTCATAAGGGACATGCAGGGTGACAAGCTGCCCGGACAAATGTTTATCAAATGTGTGCACGGAGACGTTAAACCCTATGGAGTGGTGTTGGCCCAAATAGAGATAGGGGATCAGAAAAGAGAATTGGAAGTAGGATTAGTTCCGGGGTTAGGAAGAGAAACGCTATTGGGGAGAGATTGGTCCGGTGTGGAGGAACTGACGCAAATGATAGCCGAAGCTCACAATGGGGAAGCGGAAGACTGTATGCTAGAAGAAGAAATGTTAAACATGTCCAGAGATCAACTAAGGAACTGGCAACAGGATGATATGAGACTGGAAGAAATCCGGCTTAGGGCGGTTCCAGAAGGAACCACCAAAGAGGGAGAAGCAAACTTTGAGATGAGAGACGGAATACTGTACCAAGTGAGACAAACAGAACGGGGGGAGGAAACGCAACTGGTGATACCCAAGAGGCTCAAAGAGTTGATATTAGAACTGGCCCACGATGTACCACTAGCCGGACACTTGGCCGTACAAAAGACTTTAGCCAGAGTACGACAAAGGTTCTTCTGGCCGCTCATGGCTAAAGAGATAGAGGACTATTGTCGTTCATGTCCCGAATGCCAGATTACTCAACCGAAACCCAGACCAGGGGGAGAGTTGATGCCTATGCCCCTGGTGGACAGACCATTTGATCGAATTGCTCTGGACATTGTGGAGCCCCTGGTGAAATCTGTGGGGGGGGGCACTTGTATGTTCTAGTGATAATTGATTATGCCACACAGTACCCTGAAGCAATTCCCCTACGTACCACTACAGCAAAGGCGCTGGCCTAAGAGCTGCTGGGGGTGTTCTCCAGGATGGGATTCCCCAGGGAAGTGCTGACTGACCAAGGGTCAAATTTTATGAGCCTAACCTTTAAACAAATGTGGGAATTACTGGGGGTGAAATCGATGAAAACATCTATCTACCGTCCACAAGCAAATGGCTTAGTGGAAAGATTTAATAGAACCCTGAAAGGGATGCTCCGAAAGTTGGTCCAGGAAAAGCCCAAGCAGTGGCATATGTTTCTTGCCCCATTGATGTTCGCAGTAAGGGAAGCCCCCCAATCATCAACAGGTTTCTCTCCTTTTGAGTTACTATACGGGAGGAATCCTAGACCTCCTGAGAGAGAAATGGGAAGAAGGGGAAAGACCTCTCCAAGCCAGTATTGCAACAGATCATTGAAATGAGGGAAAGTTTACAAGTGGCCTGGGACCTAGCCAAGGAAGCCCTGGGCAAGGCACAAGAGGGTCAGAAGTATAGGTATGACAAACAAGTGAAACCCTGAGAGTTTGAACCAGGTCAGAAGGTCTTAGTGTTACGTCCTACGGAATCAGCTAAATTGTTTGCTAAATGGCAAGGGCCGTACGAAGTGGTTAGGAAAATTAGTGAGGTAGATTATGAGATAAATATGGTAGACAAGAAAAAGAAACTACAGGTACTGCATGTAAATTTACTGAAACATTGGGTAGACAGAGAATCCCTCTTCGGAGACTGCGAAGAGGAGGAATTGGGACCTGAGGGGAAGAATGATGAGGGAGAGAAAGAGACGCAGGTGATTATTGATGACCGGGTAAAACCACAACAAGCAGACCAAATACGTCAATTAGAAAAAGAATTCCCAGACGTGTTCTCAAAAAGACCTGGGTGCACACGCTGGGTCAAGCATAGTATCAAGACTAAACCTGGGGTGGTGATAAGGACAACAGGGAGATCTTGGCCCCAACAACTAACCCCTGTGATCGAACAAGAAGTGGCAGAGATGTTAAGTTTGAGAGTTATTGAGCTGGCCAAGGGGCCTTGGCGTAGTTACCCGGTAGTTGTACCCAAGCCTGATGGGTCCGTGCAATTCTGCATAGATTACCGTAAGGTCAACGCGGTTTCTAAATTCGACGCATACCCGATGCCTAAGGTCGGGGACCTGTTAGACAAATTAGGGGGCGCTAGATACCTTTCATATTTAGACCTAACAAAGGGGTACTGGCAAATCCCTTTAAGAGCTCAAGATAAAGAAAAAACAGCCTTTTCCACCCCTGGGGGCCTTTTCCAATTTACAAGAATGCCTTTCGGGCTACATGGCGCAGCTGCCACCTTCCAATGCCCCATGGATCAAGTATTGGCCCCAGTACAGGACTGTGCGGCCGCGTACATAGACAACATCATTATTTACAGTTCCGCTTGGGAGGAACATCTAGAACACTTGTGCAGAGTCTTGAAAGAATTGAGAAGGGCTGGACTGACTGCCAACCCCCGTAAATGTAGAATAGCCCTTCCCAAGGTAGAGTATCTAGGCTTCTCCATAGGTGGAGGCGAAATACAACCCCAGGAAGGAAAGATCACTAAGATTACACAATGGTATCGGCCCCGGACCAAGAAGGAGGTTCAGCAATTCTTAGGTCTTGTTGGGTATTACCGACAGTTTGTACCCCAATTCTCTACCACAGCTGCTCCCCTGACTGATCTTACCAGGAAGAGGGCCGGGCGATGGGTACAATGGGGCGAAGACCAGGAGAAGGCTTTTCAGATGCTTAAGGCAGTGTTATGTGAATTACCAACCAGGTTCGCACCAGATTTCAATTTCCCTTTTGTGTTATTCACAGACGCCTCAGACAAAGGGTAAGGTGCAATCATAGCTCAGGTGGGGTGGAATACCCCATCCTTTACCTCAGCTGAAAACTGACCATGAGGGAACAGAAATATGCGGTCATTGAAAAAGAGGCTCTGGCGATTCGATGGGCCACACATGCCTTGAGGTATTACCTGCTGGGGGTCCCTTTTACTTTAGTGACTGACCATGCACCCTTGCAATGGCTGGTGCAAATGAAGGACACTAACCCCAGACTCACACGATGGTATTTAGCCCTTCAACCTTTTGCCTTCACGGTTCAATATCGGAAGGGGAAGGAGCATTCTAATGTGGATTATTTCTCCTGGCAGGGTCCATGGGCAAGGAGCGAGGAGGAATGGACAGCCCTCTCGGATGGGGGGGGGTATGTGAGACAGGTGGCGAGAGTGGTAGCCCTCTCACTGGAGTGCCGTCCCTTCCCCTTACCGCCGAGAAAGAGATACAGACCCTGCCTGCCTCGTCTCCCAAGAGAACAGAGCAGCGAGGGACAGATACACGGGAAATAGAAGGAGAAAAACAAAAGTTAACTGTTGAAGGAACTCAGGGAAAAACGGTGGGAATAGAGCGGAAGAAGAAGGTGGAGATAGAGGCGGGAACAGCAGATATAAAGAGGAGGGAAGAACAGTTACCACCAGGTTGGGAGTGGATCTGGAAGGAGGATCCCTGGACCAGAGCATGGGAAAGGCTGAGGGTCCCAAAAGAGGAGGTGGACTATAGAAAAAGGAGAGAAATCCCTCCGAGACCCTCTTGTTGGGGAGAAGCAGAAGCCAGAGAGTGGAGGAGAAAGCTAAGAGAAGAAAAAGAGAGAGTAGAGAGAGAAAGGAAGGAGAGGCTGGAATGGAGGGTGAGTGAAATGAGGATGAAGGGGTACAGGGAGGACCCTGGAAGACACACACACACGTTGGATGTTCCGTGTGGGTGGATGGCCGGGACGATGACACTGTGCCCCTGCTGGAAGGTGAAGCGGGACAGGTGGTGAACCCGAATTTATCTATAGATTGGCCGGGTCCATAGAACTCGGGTGAAGGGAACCCGTTCCTAGACTAAGAGTGAAAGCCCCTGGCTGACCCGTTGTCAGAAGGAGAAAAACGTTGGAATAATTTTGTTGACACCGGTTATTTGTTGAACACACCAATAAACATCACACCTGTTTCTAAATTACAAAAATCTCCTGATTTATTTGAACGAAGAAAGGAGCCTGAAGCTGAACCCTCACACAATGTTATTCCTTTTTTCAGTCACTAACCTTCTTCAAGGTTACTGACTGAAGGTTTATTATTAAACCAAGATGCAACTATTAAAATGAATGAAAATACTGACCAGCCAGGCTGCCCACTTGGGAGGGGAGACATTACCCTGGCTTATTCCTGTGTGTCCGACACAGGAGAGATCCAAAGATGTCAGCATCTGCCAATTGCTGCAGCATGCCCCTCAAAATTCTGATTTTCTTTTTAAAAAAATTACCCACTAGGATAAGTTTTTTTCAATTTTATTTTTAAGTCAGACTCATTTTTCAGTTAACAAAAATCCTTTGTAGGAACCTTTACAGTGCAATAAACAAAATTAAAAATCTGCATGGTAGCTTCTTCAGCTATGCCCTTCCCTTTGAGCCCCGTTGCTTGGCTGCCAGTTCTGAAAAAGGCCCTTGACTCCCCTGAGATTGCCCACCCTATTAAACAGGAAGAGTATGTTCCCACCAAACAAAGAACTTCGTTTTTGTCCTTGAAAACTTTGCGGTCATGATTTAGAGAAATGTGTATAGAAACACAATGCTGAGCAACTTTTCCACGCCTGCCTCACCCATAACTGCAACCTGCAACAGGAAACCTTAAAATGCTGTATTTTTCTCTCCTTCTCTTCCTTTTTCTCTCCACTCGTTATCTTCCTGTCTGGAAAACATGATCAACAGTGCCACTGCTGTTACCTGGACTGGCCACTACTTGCTTCAGGACCTGTGGATGAGGGAATGGGTCCTTGACATAGTTAAAATAGCTGAAGGATGACTGGAGGATCAAAAGGTAAAATACATATTTGACATCTACTGCCTCCACCCAGTATCCACAAATGTTCGTTTGAATGTCACTGCTGCTGTCTGTTGAAGATTCTCTGCTAGCGTCACCTTCCACTGTCGCTGTTGCTTGGTAGCTGCTCTTCGGGAATTTCTTTGCCTACAAAACTCATAAAAGCTTAACACCCCCACCCCACCCAGTAACACATGTTAGCCTTTCAGGTGCCACAAGGCGCCTTGACCTCTAGACCCCACTATACTTCAATAGTTTTTAACCGTCCCCACATAAACACTCCGCTTGCTTCGGCTGCAGCGGACGACGCTGACATCGCTGCCGCTACACAGACTGCTCGGGATGAGCGATCCCTGGAATTAAGGCGCAGAAGGGGAAACTTCCCTTCGGCGGAGGAGGCGGAGCAAAGGCAGGCGCGCGAGGGAAGGGCCGCCGCTGATGCCATCACGTTGCGCCTGATGGAAAGCTGGGGGGGGCGTGGCCCGGAGGGAGGGCGGAGTCAGGGGGGGGCCGGGGCCTGGCTGCCGAGTTTTTGCTGGCGGAAAGGAAGCGGGTCTTTGTGGCGCTGCCGCTTCTGCGCCTTCGCCTGGTTCTCTTCGCAGTCGCCGGGCGGGAGAGAGGCGCGCGCGCTGCCCCGTTTGGGACCCGGCGGGTCCGCCTGCACCGCTTCCAGGTAAGGCTTAGGGTGGCAGGAGAGACCCCCTAAGAGGAACTGGCCGTGGGGAGGGACCTCAGGGTGCCTACGGTGTTCTGGCGGACGCCTCCTGTCCGCCTTCAGAGTTTGACAGGAAAGGGGCCGAACCTCACACGAGACTGGAGGTCACGTCTGCAAACCCCTCCCCCCATCTCCTAGGAGTAGGGGAGCAGTTGAATGGTGAGAAGCAAAGGCGCTCTGCACATGGTCAGAGACCCTCTCGGTTCTTTTTCTGTCCCAGGAACCGAATTACTGCATGGAAGCTTAGCTTTTCAAACCGTTCTCGTCTCTTTTGAAATTTGGCCCAGATCAAGCCTCTAGTGTCCGCTTTCTATGGGGGCAAATGGACAACAGAGCGGCTGCGCGGTTTTCCGCCCGGTATTTATTTTAATATGGTCCCCATAAAGGATACGATCTTGCCATGCCCCATTTCGGCCCCTGTCCGATTCTGCCGTTGGCACAAAGTTGCTGTCCCGTTTTCCCCACCCCCTTAAGCTGTGGCAAACTTTTGTGGAAGCTTCTTGATATCTGTGGCGGAAAAATAAGTAGCTAATCTGGAACAAAAGGTGCGGGCGGTGATTGCTAAAGACATGTTTAATAATGAATGCACTGTTGGCGTCTCCTCCATGTATCAGTGTCACACTCTGCCTTCTCTGTGTAATGTCTCTGCCCAGTTACCTTCATTTATTGTTGTGTATTTTTTAGGTGTGAGGTTAGTGGAAGTGAGAAACGTACTGCCCTGCCTGCAGTTTTTATTAAAACATTCTACATTTGGGGTTATTGTTTATCACTGAGTGTGGTAGTCTGCTTGACCTTGCATCTCTTCCTAGAATATAGTTTTCCTTGTTTGTTAAAAGAGAAATTAGATGACCTACATCCAGGCAATGTATCTTAGGAGGGCTCACAACAGGCTCTCCTCTGTACTGTAGAAACCTTGTTTAAGCCTGTCATCCGTTCTTAAGACATAGAAATGCTTTCAGATACAGCCTTCTGTTCACATTTACTTGGCAATATTTTTTGTAGGTGTGGTTAGGAATGAAGTCCTATTTATTTGTAACCTCCCTCCCAAAATATTATATATATTTCTCAAATATATTATCAGTCTTATGCTAATGAGAAGCTTTTAAACCTCTGGCTGAACATGGTATACTTGTTCTGGAAACAGTATTTTAGCAACATTAGAACTACATAATGTGGATCTTGGAAATTCTGCCTTGTCTGTGTTATCATAGTTGTATTGTTCTAGCTTACTGTATGTTCCCATAATGCTGTGTCCCCTAAAGTTATGTGCAATAAATAATCAGTAAAACAACTTTTGCATTATCAGTATTTTCCTTTTTGTTATATTTTGATCCATACTTCCTCTAGGGGATTTGGAGTGTCTTATGCAAATACCCTGTTTCATCTTCACAACAGTTCTGTGAGCTTAATTAGATGGAAGGATAGTCATTGGGCAAAGAACAGATGTGAAGGCATATTATTCATTGTGGGTTTGATTCCAGCATTTGGTTAAAGCAACAAATTAGCACTAGCAAAAGACATACTAACTTAATGGTTTTCAATATTTATAAGCTGCTTGTGTAGAAAATATTCAGGGATGCTTGAACAGTACTTGTAGTGACAGGGGGAAGTATAACTGAGTTTTTTGCCGGATGTTTCAGCAGTAACTGAAAATCGGCTGGAAGCATGGTGATACCTTAGCCCAGTGGTTCCCAACATTTTTCAAGTCATGGCCTACTTTTATAGTAGCCATGTAACCTGCAACCCCCATGTTTGCATAAAATTTTAATGGGGTAAAGAAAAAACATTTAAAAAGAAATATTTCTAGAATATAATTCTAACCTAGTATTTAACATGTTGGTTCTACTTGCATCTGGGTAGCCAGCTTCAAAATTCATGGCTGAGTGCTTCTTAAAGCCAATCTCATATCATTCTCAGCATCTCAGTCTGGGCTGCTCCTGCCTCTGACTCTCACCACAACTGCTTTAAAACCTGGGAGGGAACAGTCTGGGGGAGATTAAATGTAAGGAGAAGAGAAGGCCCCAAACTTCAAAGTTGGGCCAGGGGGCAGAAGGACCTAGAGAGGGGGCAAAACCTTCGCACAGAGAGGATCCCCCTCAGAAACTGGCACTTCTTTGCACCAGCTGCAGAAAAGGCAAGCCATTTGTTTTGTGTGTGTGTGTGTGTGTGTGTGTCCCCCTCCTGGGGGTGGTTGTTGTTGTCTTTCTTCTTCTTTTTCCTTTTCCTCCCCTTCTTTGTTGTTGTTTGGTCGTTAAGTTGTGTCCGACTCTTCATGACCCCATGGACCAGAGCACACCAGGCCCTCCTGTCTTCCACTGCCTCCCGGAGTTTGGTCACATTCATGTTGGTCGCTTTGATGACACTGTCCAACCATCTCATCCTCTGTCGTCCCCTTCTCCTCTTGCCTTCACACTTTCCCAACATCAGGGTCTTTTCCAGGGAGTCTTCTCTTCTCATGAGATGGCCAAAGTATTGGAGCCTCAGCTTCAGGATCTGTCCTTCCAGTGAGCATCAGGGTTGATTTCCTTCAGAATTGATAGGTTTGATCTCCTTGCAGGCCAGGGGACTCTCAAGAGTCTCCTCCAGCACCACAATTCAAAAGCATCAATTCTTCGGCGGTCAGCCTTCTTTATGGTCCAGCTCTCACTTCCATACATCGCTACTGGAAAAACCATAGCTTTGACTATGCGGACCTTTGTCGGCAAGGTGATGTCTCTGCTTTTTAAGATGCTGTCTAGGTTTGTCATCGCTTTCCTCCCAAGAAGCAGGCGTCTTTTAATTTCGTGGCTGCAAGTGATATGTCTTAGTTAAAATCCTTTTCTTATAGAAACGGCAACAATTCTTTCTTTTCTTTTCTTTCTTTTCTTTCTTTCTTTCTTTCTTTCTTTCTTTCTTTCTTTCTTTCTTTCTTTCTTTCTTTCTTTCTTTCTTTCTTTCTTAACTTACTTACTTACTTACTTACTTACTTACTTACTTACTTACTTACTTACTTACTTACTTACTTACTTAATCAAAAATAGTCCTGGTCATCCCTTCTCAGAAAGTAGAGGCTTTTTTCTCCCCGAAAGGGCCTGTTTCTTATACATACACACTAACTTTAATATCTCACTCCAAAAAGTCAAGAAAAATATTACTTAACAAGGGCTTATATAAGGTGACCCACAACCCCCCAGAACACATTGTGGGACCCCCTTGGGGATAATGACCTCCAAGTTGGGAAACACTGCCTTAGCCTTTGCAGATCTGCCAAGTTAATTCATTAGCAGAACTAGAAGAGAATAACTGCTGATTTGTAAATGTTATTTGACATGATAAAGGACAAAAATGGCAGGGACCTTACAGAAGCAGAAGACATCAAGAAGAGGTGGCTAGAATACACAGAGGAATTATACCAGAAAGATCCGGATGTCCCGGACAACCCAGATAGTGTGGTTGCTGACCTTGAGCCAGACATCCTGGAGATTGAAGTCAAGTGGGCCTTAGAAAGCATGGCTCAAGGCCAGTGGAGGTGATGGCATTCCAGTTGAACTATTTAAAATCTTAAAAGATGACGCTGTTAAGGTGCTACACTCAATATGCCAGCAAGTTTGGAAAACTCAGCAGTGGCCAGAGGATTTGAAAAGATCAGTCTACATCCCAATCTCAAAGAAGGGCAGTGCCAAAGAATGCTCCAACTACCGTACAATTGCACTCATTTCACACGCTAGCAAGGTTATGCTCAAAATCCTCCAAGGTAGGCTTCAGCAGTATGTGGACCGAGAACTCCCAGAAGTACAAGCTGGATTTCGAAGGGGCAGAGGAACTAGAGACCAAATTGCTAACATGCGCTGGATTATGGAGAAAGCCAGAGAGTTCCAGAAAAATGTCTACTTCTGCTTCATTGACTACGCAAAAACCTTTGACTGTGTGGACCACAACAAACTATGGCAAGTTCTTAAAGAAATGGGAGTGCCTGACCACCTTATCTATCTCCTGAGAAATCTATATGTAGGACAGGAAGCAACAGTGAGAACTGGATATGGAACAACTGATTGGTTCAAAATTGGGAAAGGAGTACGACAAGGCTGTATATTGTCTCCCTGCTTATTTAACTTATATGCAGAATACATCATGTGAAAGGCAGGACTGGATGAATCCCAAACCGGAATTAAGATTGCCGGAAGAAATATCAACAACCTCAGATATGCAGATGATACCACTCTGATGGCAGAAAGTGAGGAGGAATTAAAGAACCTCTTATTGAGGGTGAAAGAGGAGAGCGCCAAAAATGGTCTGAAGTTCAACATCCAAAAAACTAGGATCATGGCCACTGGCCTCATCACCTCCTGGCAAATAGAAGGGGAAGATATGGAGGCGGTGACAGATTTTACCTTCTTGGGCTCCATGATCACTGCAAATGGTGACAGCAGCCACGAAATTAAAAGACGCCTGCTTCTTGGGAGGAAAGCGATGAGAAACCTAGACAGCATCTTAAAAAGCAGAGACATCACCTTGCCGACAAAGGTCCACATAGTCAAAGCTATGGTTTTTCCAGTAGCGATGTATGGAAGTGAGAGCTGGACCATAAAGAAGGCTGACCGCCGAAGAACTGATGCTTTTGAATTGTGGTGCTGGAGAAGACTCTTGAGAGTCCCCTGGCCTGCAAGGAGAACAAACCTATCCATTCTGAAGGAAATCAACCCTGAGTGCTCACTGGAAGGACAGATCCTGAAGCTGAGGCTCCAATACTTTGGCCATCTCATGAGAAGAGAAGACTCCCTGGAAAAGACCCTGATGTTGGGAAAGTGTGAAGGCAAGAGGAGAAGGGGATGACAGAGGATGAGATGGTTAGACAGTGTCACTGAAGCTACCAACATGAATGTGACCAAACTCCGGGAGGCAGTGGAAGACAGGAGGGCCTGGCGTGCTCTGGTCCATGGGGTCATGAAGAGTCATACACAACTTAATGACTAAACAACAACAAAATGTTAATTTATTTATTTATTTATTTATTTATTAAATTTGTATCCCGCCCATCTAGACAGCGTCTACTCTGGGCAGCTCACAACAAAATGGAATAAAAACAATCAAATAATATCAATTTAACAACAATAAGAAAATCATTCAAGATGGAAAAAAGGGATAAATCAGATGGTGACCGGAGGGAAGGCCTGCCTGAATAGCCAGGTCTTGAGTTGGCTCTTGAAAATACCCAGCGAAGGGGCCAAGCGAATCTTGGAGGGGAGATTATTCCAGCGGCGGGGGGCCACTGCCGAGAAGGCCCGGTTTCTTGGTTTTTTCTTTCCGGGCCTCCCTCGGCATTAGGCTCCTCAGCCGCCCCTCCTGGCTAGAGCGAGTGTTACGAGTAGATCTAGGTGGGAGGAGGCGTTCTGCCAGGTATCGAGGTTTAATTACAGTTTAAAATTAATTAACAAAAGCCATTAACATGTTACTAGAAATAGACAGAAAATTTGCTTTCAAATATTTAGGCACTGATAATTTCATTAACAAAACTGGCCATTCACAAAACTGCTGCTGCTCTTGTTAACACAAACACCCTGGCAGTATCACACTCTGTGTGTTAATTGACTGACCTAGCATTGTCAGCAGCAGCATTTCTGTGACTGACCTGTGTTAATAATGTAAATCTCATTGTCAATCCTTTCTGCTTTTAATTTCCCTCTCACTTTATTATATATAACCACAACATGTTCTATCAAGTGGGGAGGGGGGAGAGGAGGCTTTGTTTCCTGGCAAAACATTATTCTTTAGTATATCACTATTATGAACTTGGTTTCTTAATTTGTATTAAGAATCCCTTGTATACATGGGAGTGTATGTGTAGCTTTTACACCAAGTAAGGGCTTTCCTCTTGATTTCAGTGTCAAGAAGACTCTGTACAAGACTCATAATAAAATCTAATATTCAGATTCTCAAAGAACAAATAAACTCTTTCTCAGGATCAGGCAGTACAATCTCACTTTTATATATGACACCATTGGAGGTAGAAGGAAGATAGGAAAAATCTTACATCTGCAAAATAGAGACTAATGGTTGTCACAGCATTTTACAGATGTATTAAAAGACCATCTTGAACAAGATGTGGTTCTCTGGCCAATAACTGTAAGAAACACATCTTCAGGCTGCTGTTATTGTAGAGCTTCTTCTAGAGTTCAGTGATGAAATCTTCTAATATAGTTTTTTAAACTTCCTTTTCTGTTTTATATTACCGCTGATAAGCTGTGGATAGAGAGCAATTAAGGCTGTGACTACACTGGCCCTTTCAGAGCAGGTGAGTGTGGTTTAAATAGGGTCGCCTGAAGTTGAGGGGGAGGAGCAATATGTCATTTGGTGTAATCCTCACATCCAAATGGCATACTGACCTACTTAGTCCAGCTCTTGCTGTCAATTTCCAGTATCATGTTATGGTGCTATTAAAAATTGGCTAGCTGTACTATCAGCATGGTTCACTAAATGTTAGGTATTCTCCTGATTTCTTCCTTCAAACTGTGATTCTGCCTGCTAAAGCTTAAATGTGTTGTGCAATACAATTTGCCCTTGAATCTGGTTTTCATGCTGCTTAAATTTAAAAAGATAAATCTTCCTAAGTTTCTCTGGGCAAACAGATTTATAAATACAATAAGTGATTAAATATGAGAGCAAAGGTATAACGTAGATTTTCCTATTAAGAAATTTTAAGGTTAATTAAAACCGGAAACTTGAACCTTGAGCTTAAAAATCTACAACTGTGATCATTCATAATTAAAAATGATTCCAAGTTAGCTAAGATGTAAAGTCTAAATTTAAAATCTGAATTTTTAGCCTCTGTTGAGTGATGTCATTGGGTATTGTCAAGTCATTGTGCTATCATAAAATCTGTTATGTTAGCAATTGTACATTTTTGGAGCTTGCACAGGTTAGTGTCAGAAAATGTTACTTTTGACGTACAAGCTGGTACCATCTGTTGTGCAATAGTGTAATCCAGCAAAACTGCCCTAGCAGAGATATTTATTTTCCAAGTGTTGTTTGTTTGTTTGTTTAAAATACTTATAACCTACATTTCTCCTTAAAAAGGACCCAAGGCAGCTTACATCATTGAAAAATAATATTTAAAGCTGAAAACAATGAGTATAAAAAGCTGCTTACATCATGAAAAGACAGCTAAAACAGCATCTGGAGTACCACAGTTTTGTTAGGGTGACAAAAGCTAAGTCAACATCATTATTATCCTCCATATTGCTGGTGGAGAGAATGTGAAGCAAAGATGGAGAACCTCTTGGGCCTACAGATGTTCTGGGGTAAAGCTTTCACAATCCCTTGCCACTGGCCATATTGCTTGGACTTTAGGGAACTGAACTCAAAAACATCTGGAGGACCCAAGCTTCCCATGCCTTTTATAAAGAATTGAGTAGTCATATATGTGACTTAGAGTACAAAATGTGGCTGCAGAAGATTCCCTGCCACTGCTGCCATAATAACTTCTGTGGCCGTTTTTAAAATGAAGCAGTAGAATGTGGGAAAGAAGTTATGGACTATGACTGATAGATTTCAGATAGGCATTTGGAAGGAAGGTCTAAAGGTTGATACATTCAGCTATAATGGTAATTACCAATAGGGTGACTTAATAAGCCTTCCTCTCTTAATGGTACCACCTGCAGATACCTACTCTTAAATGCTCACAGCCTGAAAGTGTCTTGTGGGGTAGGGGGAGAGAGACTGACAAAAAAATAGAACTGACCTTGTGTCAGTCAGCCCAGAGTTTAGTTGGGTGACTGGTGTGGTATTGGGAAATACTGAAATAATGTAGGTTATCTTGGACTTGTTTGGGTTTTTGTATTTTTAGGTATAGTTTTATGACTTGCCATTCTTCTGAGTGGGTGTGCTGGGAATGGTGGTGTCTCAAGGCTGTCACAAACTTTGTTCAGCCAGAGGAGCTAATAAGCTGTCCTCGATAAAAAGACAAATGAAATGTTGGCTTCTGCCACTCAAATATCATGCCTGGGGCTGAGTCTGAATATGGGTGCTGAAAACTAGTCTTTGAGATGTGACAGCTGCATAGACTGCTGATGGAGACCAGCAGTGTTAGATGGAGTGGTGGCTTTCAACCTGTGTCAGCTTGAATATTTTTCACAAACAAATGGAATTTCCCACTTGGTGGGAATTAATATGATGAAATAGTAACTTGAGCTCTGCCAAAGAAATTACTTGGTACAAAATTTCATCTTCTTCCAGAAATCTATCTAATCCAGATTAATAACATAGGTATGGTGGGTAATCGTTTATCTGATGATGCTGAGAAAATGTTAACTTGAGTGAAAGTGGCAGTAAGGCAGTCTAGGGAAAGACAGCTGTGGGCAATTTAACAAGCAGCGTAAAGAGGCTGTCCTGTTGAGTGCTGGCCACTCAGATACATTTCTATGAACTGTTAAATGTGTCAAATGTGAGACGAGTAAATGGCAAACATTGGGGGGATTTTTTGAAAAAACTTTGGAAACAGCTTCCTTACATTTGCTTTCAATTTGTGCTGCATCCCTCAGTGTTATACTGAGGGCTTCTTTTGTCATGTCCAGAAACTAAAGTATATAAATCTTCTGGATCTCTTGGCTGATTATCTGATTGCCTGATTCCTGATTATCTGGATCTCCTGCTGATTGTTCGATTCTCATGGCTTGCAAAAAAAAAAAAAAAAAAAAAAAAAAAAAAAAGTCTGTTCAGAGATTCTGATGACTGAACATATCCCTAGGAGTCCTACAGAACTTTGTAGTCCTCCAGGGAAAAATCAGAAGCCCGTGTTTGTCACAGCTGGCATTATCGCAAAAAAGAGTTAGCTACAGAATAAGGCCAAACTATAATTGACAATCATATAAAAATTCATCTGACTGTCACAGTATAAGTCTTTTCATTGTTGCAATAATTCCAGGTAACATCCCTGTGTCTAATTCCACAAACTTTATTTATCTATACTGCTTCTATGTTCCATAAACACAAAATACTTCAGAGCTGTTGTAAAAATACAGAAGTCTTACAGCTATCAAGAAAACTAAAATGTATGAAAACTAAGCTTAAGTTGTAGGCAAATGCTTAAATCAGAATTCAGTCCAAGATACAGTAAAATATCTTTTAAAAGTATACACGGGGGGGGGGGGGAGAGAATATTTCAATTACATTCTAAAGATGCAAAAGCTTAGAGCCTAATAAGGCACATTTAAACAGCATGGTAAAATGTCAAAGTTGTTTAAAATAGGAATATATAAACTAAAAAGTATTTCTTAGCCTTTAAGCATATTAAAAAGACATTGGATGCAGTGTTTGGCATAATGTATGTTGCACGTTCTGTTTTGTTTTGTACTGTACAATTTATTTGGTGCTCGTCTTTGATTTAATAAATACAGTTGATTCATTCAAAATGCATGTACACAAAATTACTCTAAGCTCTCACCCAGCCAGGCCAATTTGTATCTATGGAGGAAAATACATGTTGATTGTCTGCTGCCGCTGTTGCTGCTACCGGATTGTTGTTCCTTGATGTCCGGTGCCTAAAGTGGTGCAAAGTTGCAATGACATGATGAATTCCAAATGCCCATGTGTGTTTCTTATCTCTCTATATCTATATTTTATTCAGTTGTTTACCTTTTTCTTCTAACTATAAACAACATTTTTCTGCAGGATTTGGGGACCCAGGAAAAAAGTTTCAATAGGAAATTGTATTATTCCTGCACTTTCGGCAATTCCAGTGGTTTGTGTCTCAGTATCTGGCAAGCTGCCATTATGTTGTTGTTTTGGCTGAAATTCTGCAAGGCTTGAAGGAACAAAGGCCAGTAGTATAAAAGATCTAGACCTCCAAAAACATAGAAAGCCAGTTGTATCTCTAAAATCTTGAAACCACAAAGAGTGCATATAAGTCCTGTATATGCCACTTTCATATTTATACATTGTAACATGAACAAATTCATAAACATATTAAGCTGTCAAGATATTTTTGTTCAGTGACCTTGCTCAGCTGGAGTGCTGACTAATTGTTTTGGAATGACTATAGTAAACTACTATTCAAGCTTCAATTTTAAATGCACTTTCATTTCATGGCTATTTTTCCTATTCTTCCCTTAATTATCTCAACACTTTATACACACACAATTTCAAACCTTGACACTTTCTGCTGCTCCCTTTCTTATGTTTGTCTGATACCTGCTTAGGGCAGAATAGACACAGGCCCCAGTTGCTCAGCTCATTGCTGAGATCTTCTGAATGAAGTTGAACATGTATTGTTTTGACAATGTGCCACATGAGAGTTAATTATTGGAATGGTTGAACAGGATAGAACAGATACCCTGCATGTGTACTTGCTTGCTTGCCTGTTATGCCCCCTTTCCCCCTTGTGCCTCGGTGCCTGGCAGCCTACTCATATATTCTCTTGTGCAGCAATTGTGTTCCAAGCAAGTGAGGTTCCTGGATCATTTGACTGCCACGAAGTTGAGCAGTCATGGCCCTCCCCATTCTGATTCTTCCCTCCCATATGCGAAAGATGAAGTTGTCTTGCTCCAACATCCTGCCCTAAAGGCAAGGCCTCAAGTGAGCACAATGTGCATTGAAGATATTTTAAAAGATGTAAGCAACTGCTTTCTACTTTCTAATTACCATTTCGAACAAATAGCTAACCTGATTATCTATTTTTCTTTATCCATAAAGTCTAGAAACTTATAAAACAGACATTTCAGGTATGGGTGCAAAGCAATTAAGATTATGAAAAAATATGGATTTTTTTTAAAAATGTAGTATAAAAAGATAAAAATAGCACCACTCTTCTCTTTGAAAGCACTGCATGCACTCGTCTGTTAAAGCTAATTGGCTTGCAAATTCTAAACAAGATGAAGATGTAGGTTTCCAAAAGTGTACCACACAGCATCTAGTGTAGCGAAGCCCTATGGTTGATTAGCTCCCCTGGGTGCAGCTATTGTATAGTTATCATCCTTCCTGATCTGTCACTGGTTATGAGTCTAAAAAGGAAGAGGGAATTTTCAAAAGCATTTGATGCCGTATTAAATGAAATTAGTAAATCAGAGTAATGTGCTAGGTGTTTTAAAGAAATAGGATTAAATTAGTGGTTGCAGCCTTAAGCATATACTTTAAAAGTAGTAGAACTGGGAATAATCCCTGCCTGATATTTTGTGAGAACCATTTAGAGCCAGAATTGACAACCACAGCCAGAAAGACGCATAATCTGATACAGTGCAAGGCAATGTTTTACAAGGCCTGCAATTAGATACAAGCTTCTGATAGTATAATGAGCATTTTCATTTTTCTTTTTACTTCCACTCCAACCTCCATTGCCATTTATATATACATGCACAAGTAACTACAAAATATTAAACAGTTCATAATAGTTCCGGGCTGTAAGCAGAGGTCTGCAGATTTTGATTGGTCATGATGGCCATGTGAAAATTGGTTTTACCAGTCCTCTTAATCACAGTTTCTACAGTTTTGCTGATCATAGCTCACCTTAGAGAGTTCTGCTCCCTCCCTGATTTTGGAGTTGCAAGGGGTGTGGGCACAGGATGATTGTGAGGAATCCTTGAGTTCTTTTTTGTTTGAATGAGCCAAGTAAGACTCCCCACCTTCGTAACCCCATCATTGTGGCTCTAGTCTTCAGATGAGTGAAACACACGTGTCTTGGCTCAACTTCATGCTGCATGAGTGTTCCTGGTGCCCAGCACATGCAGAGTCAAAACAAGCCTGGTGTTCCTGTCTAGGGAGCTGGATTAGACAACAGAAAATGATGCTTAGGCTGTGGTTCAAAGATCAGGATCAAGACTCCACCACTAGGGAGAGGGATACAGATGATACAATAGCTTCTTTGGAGGAACCTCATGGCATAGTGGTTAAACTGCTGTACTGCAGCCAGACTCTGCTCACGACTTGAGGTTCAATCCCAGGTAACCGGTTCAAGGTTAACTCAGCCTTCCAGCCTTCCAAGATTGGTAAAATGAATACCCAGCTCACTGGGCGGGGGCAATGGGTAGCCTGCATAATTAAATTGTAAATTGCTCAGAGAGTGCTTTAAGCGTTATGGGGCGGTATATAAGGAGCATGCTTTGCTTTTGTTTGTGTGTGGTGTAATCCTTAGAATGTTGGAATAGGACTTGGGATGTCTGGATTCAAATCCCTACTTGGCCATGAAACTCAGTGGCTGTCCTTGGACCAGTTGTATTGTCTCAACATGACTCACAGGATATTTCTGAAGCTATAGTGCAGGGTGGGGGGAGAGCCATATATGCTGTCTTGAGCTCATTGGAGGAAAGGCAGGATAAAAAGGGAACTAATAAGTAAAACAGACAGAATCCAAAAACCAATTATGTTTTGGAAGCCTTATACACAGTCTCCATTTCTGACAGACGTGATACAGTATTTCACATTCCTGTTTTATGGGTTTTGCAAGTTCAGGATGCAATGTGTGGCCTTGAAGAGGCACTCTGGATGCCTACTCTCCTGGCTGCTGATACTCTGTAGCTGTAGAGAATATGTATGCTGAAACTTAGTTCAGCATTACCGTTATCTACTGATATTTTTAAAAAGAAAAAATGGTGCTATTTAACGCTTCTTCTTTGCCAGTCTTCTTTCTGTTCCTATCCATCATCAAGCCTTTTTGAGAAGAAGTGTCTTTTTTTAGACTACAGATCCCAGAGACCCAGATCCACTACAGCCTGGTAGTTCCCTATAAAAGGAAATCTTCTGAGCTCTATGAAATGTACAAATATTAGCTACTGCTGGAGATCTTTTTATAAGACAACTGAGAGCCAGTGTGGATTGTGGTGCTTTTACCAAAGGGACATGGTTTCAAAAGTACACTCGGCCATCAAGCTCACTGATGACACTGTGCTGCTCCACCTCTGCCTGATCTACTTCACAGTGTTCTTGTTCACAGGAGTTAGCCCACCACCAGTGCTTTGAAAAAAGAGCCCCTTTCCCTGTACAAAGTAGCCACCATGTATGCTACCTTGACTTCCTTGGTGGAAAGAGGCCACACATTATTTCAACAGTATCTTAATTTTACAGCGTCTTTGTTTTAACATGTAACCTCCTCTGTGTTTTTACTTGTCCCTCTTTTGATCTATTTTTAGTTCTCTTTTTAAATGTGTCTCTTTTAAAATTTGTTGTGAGCCAACTTGCATCCCAGTTCAAAGAAAAAAGAAACCAAGGAAACAAACAAATAAAATACACGAAGGTTTCCCCAGTATCCTGGGCACCTGGAGTGTGCCATCAGGGGCAGCTTGTGCTTTGGAACAGGACAAGTTGCAATGGAGAGAGACTGGGAAAAGAGGCCAAAGACCTTGCTTTAACTGAATAACCAAAACTAGCCTTCTTGCATCTGATATTAAAGGGAAGGACTTGAAGATGACTAGGTATGATTTAAGCCCAGCAACTCTGTTTTTTTTTTTTTTTAAATTAGCCCCGAGGGGAAAGTTTCTTTCCCTTCCTTTCTCTGTTTTCCTTATTGGATGCAGCTTCATTGGTAGCTATACATACAATTTTTAACTTTTGAGGATGTTGCTAGTGGAGGTATGAATGCTGCCTCTTTCTGTTCCCACATGGATTTCCTACTGTTAGGGAAAGCCATAGAAGAAGCTGCTTTGATCTACTCCATTGTAATATGCTTTTGATTCTGATCTCTGGAGCTGCCAAACAAAGCTGCCTGCAGAAGCTGCAGTGCAGGGGGAGAAGTCTTGCTGTAAAATAATTTAGCATCTGCAGAGCGGCTCCTTTCAGTTGTTTTCCTTTTCAGAAAACAGCACACCATTTTCTTCTAAATGATACTTGCCCTTAGAGGCTAATGCAACATCTCTGGTGTCTGCTTTGTTCACAGGAGTCTTGGCTTATCCCATGATTATTGCCCTATACTCCTCATGTCCGTTCTTCCCTGCCTTTCTCTTTGGAGAAATTGCTTGTGTATTTTCTCTGGGGCATAGGAGTAGTAAGTCTACTTGTGGTGGGTTTCATAATTTTACTTTCCAGGATGTGTAGTAGTTCTTATTTATTTTCATTGCTTTTTAAAAACCTGTAATAAATGGTCTGGGGCACCATAGCTCTAATGTTTCTGATTACTTAAGCATGGTTAAGCAACCAGATAGAGGCTGCAGAAATTTCCAGTATCCGGAGTGTTTCACAAGTTGCTGGTGTATGGCACTGATTAACACTGCAGTTAGTTAACTGGAGTGGTGTTAACCCAGGGTAGGTAAAATGCGGCCCTCCAGAGGCTCTTGGATGGCAGTGTCCCATCATTTCTGTCCATTGGCTTTGCTACAGAGTTGCAGTCCACGAACTTCTGCAGGGGCCATGCTTTGCAATTGACTTCAGATTCTCAGATAAGCCACAACCTTGCTTGACTCTATTCATGGTTAGATCCTGCAGGGGGAAATTAGTCCTCTTGAAAGGAGGAAAAGGATCAAGGAGTCCTGCAGCTCATCTTGATTATTAACTAATGTTCAGCTGATTGATGGCATAAAGTGTGAATTCTGGCATGTATTTGATTTATTTTGTTTCTCACATTTATAACCTGTCTTTTTCCTGCCATGGAAGGCAGTGCACTTGGGGTTCCCAGGTGGCCTTCTGTCCAGGTCCAGGACTGTCTAGTTCCAGCAGCACAACATGTCCTTGGACCATTCCTTGGTTTTCTATGGATGTTGTATATATTTGTGACAGCTATCAACACTATTGATTCTATTGTTCTGTCATGTAGACTTGTTGTGTGCATTATGTATAAGTATCTGCATACAAACACAGTACAGTTACACTTTCAATTTTAGGAAATTGAGTCTGCAACTGTCAGATAAAAAGCACACGCTGGAAACTTTCATCTGAATTGGTGACGGTCTTCTATTTTTCAACTTGTGTTGACACAGCTTGCCAGTGTTGACTTCAAAGGCAATATAGGCTTTGGTATTATTGGAAGCCTTAAGAAGTAATCTTATAAAGTGCAGCAATGCCTGCCAAGTAGCTGTGCTAAAGAGGCCAAGAGTGCCTAATGTATTGTCAGACCTATGATGAAGAATGAGTAAATTGGACAGAGACACTGAAAAAAAATGCTGCATGCAAGTAAATTCTCGTGCACAAAACTGCTTTTAAAAATAGCATGTTACTAAGCTCACTGGCTGCTGAAGGTTTTTTAAAAAAATTCCTTTCCTTTGAAAGAGTGCTGGTGTACAGAAGAAAAGGCCAGTATTCTATATGTTAATATGAAAAAGTTTGAAAGCTGTGAACAGCTGTCTAGGATAATCTTCACCTCCTCCTTTCTCTCATCTTGTGCTTTTTTGCTCCTGCCTGGTGCTTGTCTTTTTCCTGAAACTATCTTCTATAACTGTGCAGCTTTTTCCTCTACTCTACTCCTACAGATTGCAGCCTTTTCACACCTTTTTATGTTGGACTCCACTGTTTGTCTCAATTTTACTTGCCATTTTACTTTGTATGTTTGATCAGATCTCTTTTTCCTAGAGCCTCCTTGATGTTCTCTTTTGCATCTTTGCTCAGGAGGGGGGAAAAACCTTAATGTGGTCTGTCTAATTTATGCCAAGGCTGTCAGATCTGTTTACAAACAGCAGGTTCTATCAGAAACCTACATTGGTAATTTGCATGTCTATATCACAGACAAGAAAAACACTGGTAATGAGTCTTTCTCTTTATTTTTGTAGATCTGAGCTCTGGCTGTGTATGGTAGACTTTCATGCAATGGATGCAACTTTGCCTGTTTTGGTTTTTAAAAAAGGTATTTAGGGTAGATACAGGTACAATATCCCCCTTTTCTCTTAGATAATAGATTACAGATGCCCTGCAGACTGCATGTTCCCTTCCCCTCATTGTGCAAATTCTCCTTCTTAATTCAGCCTTTACTGTGGTTAGCATCTATGGTTAGCTTTTACCATGTTGCACCTGTGGTTAGCTTAACAACAGGATTTACACCAGGGCTAGGAAGCTGGCCCACAGCCCCTAAACATGTTTAGTATTAAACTGGTTGCTGATGTCAATGCTAATTGTGGTTAATGATGAAAGGAAAAGAAATGGGAATTTGGGGAGGAGGAGGTAGATTGTGCAAGGCTATGAATTGCTTCTAATTTCCTAATTCTGGTTGACAGACCCAAAGACTTAGTGTTGCCACTGGGCCTTTGTGATGGTGGTGGGATTTTTATCTTGAGAAGAGTAAGATATATTGTTTGTTCCGGGAAAAGATGCTTTCTTCCAAAAGATCTTTACAATTTCTTCCAGGCTGCTGTGCAAAGGGTTTCCATAAACTGCATGCTGAGGTTCTGCTAGGCATGGGAGGCACACACCTATTTTCTTGCCTTCTAGCTGCTCCATCTTTTTGGCTTTTTCCCTTTTAAGCTGGCAAACTGTGGTGCCACAGCTGGGGATTCTTCTCTTTCCCCCAGTTGGCTGGCAACACATATAAGAAAGCAGACTAACCAATGTGTCAGATGACTCCGAGAGGTGGCACAGTCAGTGTTGTGTGTGGTGAGTGAGAGCACTGAAATAGTGAGGGATGAGAAGCTCAGTGTACCTGATTGGATGAAGCAGCTGCCACCCTTTCTTTTGAGAGAAATGATTTCAATTAAAAGGGTGCACAACTGTAGTACTTTGCTTCCCCATAGCATTCTCTGCTGCTTCTGCCCAAGCACCACTATTGCTATGTTCCTCAGGGGTCCTCTGGCTTGCTGCCAGGTTGCAGTGCCCCAAATATTTGTCTGGCTGTCTGTGACTAATGGTTCCTCCAGCTGTGTGCATTAGGCGGTAGTTTTGCTGTTTAAAAGCCTGGCACTTACTGGTACTCTGCAGGATGGAAACACATCGTCTTAGAGTAAAGGTGCTTCCCTAGTGGAGTCATTATTATGTCAGTTCTTTCCATTTTTGTATTTCCCACAGGTACTTCTTAAATAGGTTGTTGTTTGCACATGGACACAATGTTTCCACTTTAAGGCCTTCACTTTTAAATACCACTTAGATCAGTAGCCAATTTTCCATTTTTCTTTCTGTAGTAGTCTGGCCAGTGAACTGAATTTTGATGGTTGTAAAAGGTGAATCATGATATGTATTATTAGCCAAGCCAATGTTTGCAGTCTAGAGAGCTCATCTGAACTGAAGTGGCAGATTTTTCCTACTGAGACTTTGTATTGTAGGCAAAACTAACAGTGCACACTATATATTTACTAGTGCTTTTGCACTAATAAGCACATAGTACACAGAAAGAGGAAGATGCTCTTTGAGAGTTGAAAGAGATACCTGGAAGAGACATTTTGGAAAAATGGGGAAAAACTGAAGTCCCTGCAAATATTTGAGCCCTTTTGTGATCCTCATTGGGTCTATCAGGACTCTAGTCCTCAGGAATGACGTGGTGGTTGCATGTCAGTTTCTTTTGGATTGTTAGTCCCAAATGACAGAAATACTGTATTGACGTAGCAAATCTTCTTGATTTTTCAGTTGCTTTACATGCAGCAGTGTAGTAGGATTATGACATAAGTGTTGTACAGAACATTATCTACTAGATAAGTTAAACTTTCTGACTTCATTGCTGATGCTCCAGCCAGTGTCTATGCTAGATAGGTGAATGCATTCTTCCCCAATCTTCTGGCTTTCAGGTGTGTTGAACTACACCACATGGCATCCCTGACTATTACCTAGGTGCCTGGGGCTCAGGACATCAGGGTGGGAAAGAGCTGGACTAAGGCATCTTAATGTTAGGATTCAAACCAGAAGTTTCCTGGGGTGTGCATTGGTGTTCTCTTTTGCAGGTTTAGATTGAAGCAGCATTAATCTCCTTGCCTTGTTTTATGTATTCATGCATCCAGGTCCACACTACATCTTGCAAAAGAATGAGCCAGCATCTAGACGTACAGTCTTACTCCAGATGTTGATGCTTGTGTCCCAGGCTGTCATCCAGTCTTGTGCTGTGAAGTGGCATGACTTGTTCTCACCTTCTAGCCCCATTCCTCAGATGGAATGTATATTACAGATTCCAGTTTCCAGTTGATTCTACCTTGGGATCAACCACTCTTGAGTCCCTTCCAGTTTATTGTCCAGGTGTAGTCCTGGTACTGCTCTAACTTGCATTCTAAGGCCTGTGTGTTTGGTTGCCTATAACTTAACCATAACATGTGTGTTTAGCCTGGAAACCAATTGATTTAAGAAGATTAAGTGGTAGGGTCTAAAGTTCTCCCACCCACTTGTTTTTGCCTACCAGGTTGTGAATTGAAAAGGGTTGAAAGATGCTGTTCTTTGTCCTGCGAAAGGCACTTTGCTCCAACACAGGTTATGAGATATTAGCTGTCTTCATTTTGCTCTTCTCATTGTGTGCTCTGCTTTTCCTTCCCAGGATGTTGTGTTTCCGCCTTCTCCCCGCCGTGGCAGGTTTCACTGCTGTTTCCAGGCGACTCTATGGAACAACCCATTCTGTCCATGGCCAGCGCAGGCTGATGATGGTGGCTTTTGTAGGAACAGCAGCTGTAACAGCAAGCACTGGATTACTTTGGAAAAGGCAGGTGTTTTAATTTGTCATTACCAGTTTCTCTGTTTTCTGCTCTTTTAATAATAAATAAAAATTAGTTTGTCATGGTAAAGAAACTGCTTTTGAAAAGATTTTGCTTCTTGACTGTACAATGCTGTTTTGCTGATGTAATTGCATTGGATGTATGTGTGTGAGAGAGACATTTAACTGCCTTGGGTATGCTGCACTTTCCCAGTGATTTTTACATACCCCTAGCCTAGTGGATATTTTTAGTGGAATTAACATATAATTAATTATAGCTCTAACAATTAAAATTTCTAGAATCAAGAAAATATAATACAGGGTCAGGAACTGTTTTTTTTTCCCGCTAAATAGCTACTGTTTGTTCTTAACAGTGGCTAATTGCTTGTTAGAGAAAACCTAGACACTGCAACACATTTATAGTCTTTCCCTTCCAAATGACTAAGGAAGGTACAGAAATCCTGTCCCGTGTATAGTCTGGCATTGATCATTATAGGTGACAAACTGCCATCTAGTGCTAACCTTGGAGTCTCTTCCTTATGTCCAGTGTCGTCTTGAAAATGGATTGGTTGAGCCTGAGAACCTAGTCAACTAAATTTATTTAAAATATTTTTGCCATGCTTTTCTCCTTGAAAAGGACCCAGGATGGCTTACATCATTAAAAGATAGTATTGAAAGCTAACAACAGTAAGTATACAAATACTAAAAGGGATCAAATAAACACAACACACAAAAATCAAGCAAACAAGAGCAACACCAAAACACATTCAAAGCAGTAAGGTACAACAATCCTTTTAAAAACTTCACTCAGGCAGCTAGCCAGTCACTGAGGGAAAGTTTGCCTAAAGAGAAAGGTCTTTGCCTGCTTGTGCAAGGACCGCAAATATGGGGCCAGCCTAGCTGGCCCGGTGGGAGGGAATTCCAAAGTTTAGGAGCAGCAGCAGAGGAAGTCTTCTTCCATTTTCCAACCAAATGCACCTGTGAAGGTGGCAGCACTGAGAGAAAGGGTCATAAAGGGAAACAAGGTCCTTGGATCGAAGCTGTTTACAGCTTTGTAGATTAAAAGCAGCACTTTGAATTGAAACAGACTGTCATTGGAGCTGCTGTAACAGGGGGTTATGTGATCCTGTGACCAGCCCCAGTCAGCAATCTAGCTGCTGTGTTTTGGACCTGCTGAAATTTTCTGACACTTTCCATAGGCAGCCCAACATAGAGTGAATTAGGCATGTGTCACAGTGGCCAGATCTAGCCTCTCTAGGAATAGATGCAGCTGGTGCACTTGTTTAATTTTTGCAAGTGCACTCCTGGCCATTGCCAAAAACCTGGGCATCCAGGTTCAGAGAGGAATCCAGGAGCAGCCCCAAGCTCCACTCCTGTGCTTTCAGAGGGAATGTAACCCTATCCAGCACAGGCTGAAACCTTATTCCTTGGTCTACTTTTCAACTGATCAGGAACACCTCTGTCTTGTCTGGATTAAGTTTCAATTTATTCGCCCTCATCCAGTCCATTACTGACATCAGACACTGATCTAGAGCTGAAACATTTTCCTCAGATTTAGATGGCAAGGAGAGAGAGAGTTGCATGTCATCTATGTACATACTGGTGCCACTGACCCCAGAACTCCAGACAGTATCTCCCAGCGGTTTCACATAGATGTTGTAAATAACATAGGAGAGAAAACAAAACCCTGAGGGACCCCACAGGCCAGCAGCCGGGGTGTCATACAAGAGCCTGTCAGCACCACTTTCTGAGTTCTCTCCTCTAGGAAGGACCAATGTAAAACAGTGCCACTAAGTCCTGTCCAGGAGAGAAGGGCCAGAAGGATATCATGGTCGATGGCACTGAAAGCTGCTGAGAGGCCCAGGAGAACCAGCAGCTTTTATAAGCCAGAAGGGGCAAGGGTTCAGCAGACATGTGGTAGCCTTCATCTCTCCAAGGGTCCTGTCCACATCATCAGGCAGCAGAAACTGAAACTCATCCATTAACAGGGCAAGCAGGGGATGTAGTTCTATTCACCAGACGTGTATCAACTACAGCAGCGGTCCCCAACCTTTTTGGAACCGTGGACCGGTTTGGGAGGGGCAGGCTCTGTGTGCAGGGGGGCGGGGGCACCCCCCACATGCAGGGCATGTTGCGCTCGTGGGGGAGCGTGCCGCGCTCGCGGGTGTGTGTGTCGTGCTCGCGGGGGATTGCAACCCCCCGCGAGCACGACATGCCCCCCGTGACTGCGACACGCCCCCGCGAGCGCAACACGCCCTGCGTGCGGGGGGGTGAAGATCTGTCTCCGTGGCCCAGTCCTGGGAAGCCCATGAACCCCCCAAACCGGGCCGCGGACCGGGGGTTGGGGACCCCTGAACTACAGCATCCAAGTCAGAGCGAATCCGAGCAATTTTGCCTGCAAAGTGTTGTGCAAATTATTCACAGTGAACTACAATATGGTCTGTATTCTCTTCCTTCAGGCCATGTAATAGGCCCTTGACCACTCAAAAGAGCTCCATTGGATGACTCTGTACAGACACAATGGTGGCAGAGAAGAATGACATTTTCAGTACCTCCACTGACACTGGGATGCTTCTCATAGTTTCTGTCATCCTGTCATGTGATATTCTGGAACTTCTTCTATTTGGCATGTGAGGGTGTCTTGGCCGTAATGACATTATGATGTTTGAGTACTTAGAATATTCAGTTTTTATACTTTAGAAGGTAAATTGTAAATTGTTGGGGCAGTAATATGCTGTTTGTAGGGATCAGCAGTTGGAGTTCCTTGGCAAGACATACCTCCATCTCAAAGAGCGCTACTCTTCATTTACAACAATTTTCAAGAGATATGTACTCAAAATGGCATCTCTAGCAGCAGAACCCTGTGTGGAGACTTATTTGAAAATGAGGCAGGAGCTGAGATGTTCTTCCATTTTGCCTTAATTTCTTCTTAGTGGTCTTGAGAGAAAATCAATTGCTACTCTTAAAGCCTGATAACAATAACTTACATATACAAGACTTGTCACATGTTGAATTAAAATTGTTATTTACATTCACAATTTGAATGAAAATCTGTTTCTGCAGAATGCATGTCTACTCAGATGTAAGTCTTTCTGTGTTTGGTGTAATCCCCCAGTTATGTGTGCTTAGGGTTGCAGCCTTTTTGGCTTTGAACTTCCATTTCAAAGGGAGGGAATTCCATGGCGGGCCGGCCGGCCAATAAAAGTACTTCGTGGTATTTTCTTGTGATCCTAACTTTGCACACAGGTGTTAATATTAAGAGAACCAAGAACTAACTTCTAAATTACAGTAAAAGTATTTGTACTTCAGAGACAGCCTGCACCAGCCTGTAGACAGATTACATTAGTCAAGTATAAAAAAACCAAACCAAAAGTATTGCATTGATAGCATATAACACACTCTATTACTAGGATGTTTATGTAATCAACACTTTAGAAGTTCATTAACTGTGTCTGTATCCCTCTCCACTTGGTTCTACCCCCACAACCAGAGAGAGAGAGAGAGAGAGAGAGAGAGAGCGAGAGAGAGAGAGAGAGAGAGAGAGAGAGAGAGAGACCTGTGGCCTATTTTACACTATGTATCTGATATATAAATATACATATGGTGGAATTCATAAGGACTTGTTCACATGCTTGAAGATAAAGTTAGAAGCATCTCAAGGTTATGTAAGCTTTGGGGGGTTCCTTCTAATTGGAACAGTAGCTATTTCAAAGTGAGGCTTTGTGTAAATATTCTGTCATTGAAGTTCACCCACTGCAGAGATGATATAACACAGGGGTTGTTTCCTCTCAATTAGCTAAGCAAATATACTTTCATTTGTATATAAGTACTTGCTGTGCTACAAAGCTGCAGCCTCCTGAAGGAGGGTAGTTTTTTCTTTTTTTTTCCCCCAAAGCTTTTCTCATATGGCACACAGCTGGCTCCCTGTGATGATACGTGACACTAATGAGGAGTGTGTGGCTTCCAATATTCTGGTTAACCTTGAATGGTCTATTTCTAGATTTTGTGGCACTTCATGAAGAGTTCAATGAGAAGCCCATTATAGTAATCCTCCTCAGCTGCAGGGGACTCCTCCCTTTGCGACTAAAGAAGAATTAGATGAGTGGGGTTTTCTGCAACTATGGTGATCACTTCTTACAGAAAATGCTTTTTCAAGTATATTGGAAGGTGCTATGTATGTTTGTTTGCTGGGTTTTTAAAAAACTGATTTCCCTGCACTTAGTAGTTCAGAAGAATCAGGAATGGCACTCAGAGTAGGGATTGCCTCTGAGTAGGAGTGTAAATTTTCCTCTGTTATTGCAGATAGGTCAAGAACTTTTAAAAGTGCCCTTCCCACTAGGCAAGCTTATGAGAACTTTTATGAATGTTCAAACTTTTTTTGTGAAAATGTTTTGTATAAACTTGTGCAAAATACAAGTTTACTTCCTTTTTTTAAAATTTTATTTTTTTATTAACTATTACAAAGACAACTATATAACAACAGGGGAGGGGGGAAAACGGGATTGACAGCTAAACACAACAAAAAACATATAAAAGGGGATATTTGCTTTCATACAATATCTAAAAAGCTCTTGACTTCATGACTGTGATGTAGTAATTTCTAATGCATTCTCTGCTCATATCTGTTTCTGGGCCCAATCGTAAAACATTTTCCAACTTTCCTTAATATATATTCTTTATGTATAATTTCTTGTGCAATATCTTTTATCTGTCTCCAAAAACTTTTTGCTTTATTGCAAGTCCACCACATATGAAAAAAAGTTCCTGGTTGCTGAGAACACTTCCAACATATGTTGCTCGGCCCTGATATCATTTTTGCTAATTTTACAGGTGTATAATACCATCTATGAAACATCTTTAAAACATTTTCTCTCAAATTTACTGGTTTAAGCCATCTATAATTCTTGTTCCACATTCGAGTCCACTCATCTATATCTATATTGTAACCAAAGTTTTGCGCCCATCATCACAGTTTTTACCCTTTCGTCTTCTACATTATATTCTAACAAAAAAGTATACATTTTCTGTATAATTTTCTCACTAGTATAAATCCATAATTCATCCACCTGTACCTTCCCCTCATAAAAGCCCACTGCTTTATCTTTTTTAAACCTTGATTCTATTTTTAGCCTTGTCCACCAGTCTGTTTGTAAACCCAATTCCTTCAACTCTTGTGTATTTTTTAATTGTTGTTCTTTGGTTAATAATTCTTTGTACGTGTATCTCCATTCTTCTATCATTAAGGAGGGTTGAGTAAAGGCTTCCAGCGGTGCTACCCAGATCAGGATTTTTTTATACATTTGCTCTCTAAATCTTTGCCACACCTGGTATAATGCTTTCCTTACTATATGATCAAAAAATTTTGTTTGATCTTTACCCTTGCTGTACCATATATATACATGCCATCCTAGTCTTAGATCATGTCCTTCTAATTTTAAAAGTCTTTCATCTTGCAGCATAATCCATTCCTTTATCCAGCTCAATGCTGAAGCTTTATAGTATAATAAACCATTTGGTAAGCCCATTCCTCCTCTTTCCTCCAGGTTATGCTGGTGTAAAGTTCTGCAACTGGATTTTGTCCATTATGACCTTAATCTGGAATAGTATGGATATTTCCCATTTTAATATTTGGAATCTTTAATCTGAAGGGAAGACATAACTTTTGACCATGAACAATGTCTTGGTTGCTTTGCGTTTGCTATTTAGGAGAAGGAGACATTTCTTACATCCCCATGTTCTAAACCTTATCCTTTCCACTCATAAGATGGTCATGTAAGGAGTGTATCTTCTTGACTTGACAAAAATAGACTGATGATCAACCCTGAAACTGATGGTTTAATTATAGAAGGAGGAATGAAATAGTTCTCTGTAATCACTTCATTCAGTCAAGGGTTTGTTCTGGTTATACAAAGTAGAGAACACCAGGAATTTCTTATCCAACCTTACCTCCTCAGACCAGCTCAGAAAGACACACATCCATCCATCCCAAATGCAGTGTTTTCCAACATGAAAGAATTCAACTGAAAACCCAAAGATGGAAACTGGGTTTAAACCTAAAATTGGCTTGAGACAACTGACTTGTTTGGGCACTTTTCTATAAGTCAGGGTTCAGAAATAATGTAAATCTATCCTATCCTGATTTGTACATTCACTCCCATGAAGTTGGGAACTGTGACGTGCCCCTTGCGTGTCTCTGGATTATTTCACTAATCTAAGGCCCACACAACGTTCTTACTTACACTGCCACCAGTTGATCTCTGTCAACATTATTTACTTGGAAAGACAGGTCCATACTGCATGTAACTTTTAACAAAACCAAGTTTATTGGATACAGTTCAAATCTTGAGTTTCACTTAAGTAGATTCCTAAAAGACGTTAAAGTTTTCAGTAGTTTTGTAATAACTTATTCCACATTTAACTCTCTCTAAATTCCACACTCTTAACTGCTTTTCAACTCCCCACTATCTGCCCTTCCTATCTGCTTCACCCCTCCCTTTATGTTCCACTGGCTCCGCCTCCCAACATTCTTATTGGTGCATGCCGATACAGTCATACATATGCATAGGCAGGGTGATTGCTACAGGAACAAAGCAAGAACAAGCTCCTTATTCTCTTTGTGGTATATTAAGCCAGGACTTCTAGCTTCATGTGGTGTTTTACTTCTGTCGTCTCCCTCTCAGGATAGATGCACATATTAGGCTGCAACTACACAGCAAGTTAATTCACATTCTTTTGCTGTGAAGTCACACTGGGGCATTCAGTTCTCTTCAATATGTCCACCTAGGCAGAGGAGAAAAAAAGCCTTCTAATTGCAGTGCTTTTTGAAGTGCCTGTAGGTGGCATGCTTCAAAGGCACTGCCTTAAGAAGGCTTTCCTTCCTCAATCTCTCATTTCCTCAATTTATCTTGCCAGCCTATAGAGCTCATTAAGCTGTGAAAAAAATTACTAATAAATAAACAAGAGCCCTGCCGGAGGAGAAGCTGATAAACAAAAAGAAAAAGAAGTATCTTGGGAGAAAGACTTTGCAGCAAGGGATGAGTGCTGGCACTCTCTCTCTCTCTCTCTCTCTCTGTGCTTTCCTCATCCTCCCTATCTCTCTGTGTGTGCACACTTGTGCTTGGTTGGTCTTTCTACATTGGTTCAAAGTGATCACATGCTTTGAACCAAAGAAAAAGGATTTGACTTTTACAAATAGAAGGGTCTCTGATGGGGAGGAAAAACTACAGATTGGGGCTATGGAACTCAGGGGTGATTTGCATTTCTTATTGCATTATGTGGCCAAAGGGAAAAAATGCAGATCAGCCCACCTCAAGCCTGTAGTGTTTCCCATATTTTTTTTTTCCTGTGTAGTCAGGCTCTTACTTGGATATTCTGCTTACCTGCTGTATGTCACTTCTTTGCAGAGGTACTGTGGCCATATAAATTTTTATAACCCTGTAAACCTATGCACTAGTGTGATATAATTGACCATAAGCCCATGTGTTGATTGTATAGTCACAATATAGTTATAATTGTGAAATACAGTAGGATCCACTTAACCACATGATCAGTATCCACTGATTCACTTATCCACGATCTGGAAATATTAAAAATGCCCTCTAGTAGCCAGTTCTCGTAATGCATGTGAAAGTTTTTTTTCCCTATTTTTTTCCTCTTACCAAGCTACATATAGAGCGTTCGCTATTATCCATGGTTTTCAGTATCAACAGGTGGGCTTGGAACCAATCCCCAGCCGATATGGGGTCCTACTGTAGTAATGATGTATGACACGATATGGATCAATTTTACTTAAGATTGTGATGGATGCATGCCCACTATATGCTTTCTATAATAACCTTTTAAATGCGTTTTCAGAAATCACTAGATCACAAAAATTTATAACTTAAAAAGCTGCATGAACCTGTGTTAGTTGTTTGGGATATGTAGATGACCTGAGGAAACAAAACAACAAATTGTATTCTCGAAGGCTTTCACGGCCGGGATCTGATTGTTGTTGTAGGTTTTTCGGGCTGTTTGGCTGTGTTCTGGAGGTTTTTCTTCCTAACATTTCGCCGGTCTCTGTAGCCAGCATCTTCAGAGGACAGGAGCTAGAATTCTTAGTTCTAATGTAGCGTGTGGGATTGTTGAGTATTTGTAGCTGTGGGATCAGGTTTTGTTCTTTTCAGGAGATCGGGTGATTCCTGTGATCAGGGTGTTTTTTGTTATGGGTGTATTGTTATGATAAGGGGGGGAGATGATATGTCACTGTGATTGATGGGTGTCGTTAGCTAGTCTTCTGTGTGCAGTGATCACTGGTCCTTGTGGCTGGGTAGAGTTCATTGACCTTTTTGCAGGCTGTATTTTTCAGTGCTGGGAGCCAGGCTTTGTTGATTTTTAGACTTTCTTTTTTGTTGAAGCTCTGCTGGTGTTTGTGGATTTCAATGGCTTCCCTGTGCAGTCTAACATAATGATTGCTGTTGTTGTCCAGTACTTCTGTATTTTGAAATAGAATTTCATGTTCAGCTTCTTTCAGGGCATGTTCAGCTACTGCCGATTTTTCTGGTTGTTTTAGTCTGCAGTGTCTCTCATGTTCTTTGATTCTGGTGTGGATGCTGCGTTTTGTGGTCCCAATATATACCTGGCTACAACTGCAAGGTATCCGGTATACTCCTGCAGTGGTGAGGGGATCGCTTTTGTCCTTTGCTGACCGTAACATCTGTTGTATTTTTGTGGTGGGCCTGAATACTGTTTGTAGGTTGTGTTTTTTCAACAGTTTCCCCATGTGGTCCATGACCCCTTTGATGTATGGCAGAAATACTTTATTTTTGGGTGGCTGTTTTTCTTCTTCAGTTCGGTGTTGTTTTCTCGGTTTGATGACTTGTGATTTCATTCTTGGAATAGCCATTTGCCTGTAGGGCCCACTTCAGATGGTTGAGTTCGGTGCTGAGAAATTGAGCTTCACAGTTCTGATTCGCACGGTCTACCAGTGTTTTGATTATGCCTCTTTTTTGTTGTGGGTGGTGGTTGGAGTTTTTGTGTAGGTACCGGTCTGTGTGGGTGGATTTTCTGTAGACCTTGTGTCCCAATAGGAGGTCAGGTTTGCGTATGACCATGACATCGCAGTGACAGATCATCTGCCCCCCTTATCACAACAATACCATAACAAAAACACCCTGATCACAGGAATCACCCAATCTACTGAAAAGAACAACAACCATCAAAACAACAAATTATTTTTCATCTTCTAAAAGCCTCTTGCGCCTCTTGTTTCTGTTGAGTAATTGGAAGCAGAAGTCTTCCCAGGGAATGGGAAAATCAGCATAGATCATTTGACTCAACAGATAGCTATTTCTCAGACTATACTAGGCAGAGGAATTCTGTTCCATTAGATGCATTTGAATATTTATGGCTCTGCAAGTTTTTGTGACTCATTCTGAAATCACTAGCGTAATTCATGTTTTATTATTTGAATGAGAGATGCTTTGAGATGTGGTAATTGTACCATGCCAATTACTTCATCTGAAGCATGGGAACTCCTGGAAGTGATTCCAAGATAAAAATGTTTGTGCTGTATCAGCTGCAAATGAATCTTTGAATTCCTCAGCTCTGAAATGCCACACATAATTCCATCTGTTGGTTTCTATAGAGCGGCATGGGCACCCTCTGCTGGATAACTTAGGTCATAACTTCCAATTTTTTTTATTTTTATTTTTGGTAAGGAGATGAAATAATGCTTAATGAATTTCATACAGACGTTTAGGTGGATAATTTGCCCCTTCAGAAGACTTTATATAGCTTAATTTTTTTTGGGAGGGGGAGGAGGGATTCAGTCCTCAAAGTCTTGTCACAAGATGCATAATTCTTATTTTGCTTTTCACTCTTCTTACTTGTATGATTTGATTCATTTTACTTCTAATTTCGATCTGCTGTGTTTTTTTCAAATGTTCATACAAAGGACAGAGTCAGCTTATGACATTCTGACATGTAGAATTATTGTCATGCTCAATTACGGTAGACATTCTTCATTGAATTGGCTGGTACTGTGTCCTTCTGCTTATTAAAAGTAAATCATGCATTCTCAGAATCCAAGGGAAGCTGAAAATACAGTGACTGATAAGCTCAGAAATAAAAACTCGGCACTGATCAGAGCATAATAGTAATATAATAGCTACAATCAAACATTTGAACATTCTTAAATTGTATTGAATTAAACAGATGTTGAATTTGTATAGCCAGCATCAGAGTTTGCACTTTATTTATTATTTATTTTATTTTATTTTATTTTATTGGACTTCTACCCCACCCATCTAGACCAAAGGTCTACTCTGGGCGGCATTACAAATTTAAAAACAGTTAAACCAATAAATATATACTATAAATCCAAGATGGCAAAATGTGAATTTAAGATACGGCAGGAGGGAAAGCCTGCCCAAATAGCCAGGTCTTGACTTTTCTTCTGAATACACCCAGAGAGGGAGCCAGGCGGATCTCCTCGGGCAGGTTGTTCCAGAGGTGAGGGGCCACTGCCGAGAAGGCCCGGTTTTTAGTTCTTTCCTTCCGGACCTCCCTCGGTGTTAGGCCCCTCAGCCGCCCAGCCTGGCTGGAACGAGTGACTCTGGCAGAACTGGGTGGGAGGAGGCGCTCTGCCAGATATCGAGGTCCTAAACCATTTAGGGCTTTATATATAATCGTTAAGACTTTGAAATCAACGCGGAAGCGAACGGGCAGCCAGTGCAAGGCGGTCAGCGTGGGGGAAATATGTTGGTACCTTTTCACCCCTGTAAGAAGTCTCGCGGCCGTATTATGCACCATCTGGAGTTTCCGTGTCAGTCTCAAAGGCAGCCCCACGTAGAAAGCATTACAGTAGTCTGGTCTCGAGACTACGAGCGCATGGACCAAAGTGGTGAGTGCCCCCACATCAAGATAGGGACACAGCTGGGCAATCCACTGAAGATGGAAGTGTGCGGAACGGACCACTGACGCCTCCTGAGTTTCCATGGTGAGCGCCAGGTCCAGATGTACACCCAAACTGCGAACCTCACTCTTGGTGGTAAGAGTCACCCCCCCCCAAAAGAGAGGGAGTTTCCCAAACCACTGATGCCTGGGGCACCCACCCTCAGGACTTCCGTCTTTCCCGGGTTCAGCCTCAGTCCATTCTCCTGCATCCATTGCTGAACGGCCTCCAGGCAGCACTCAAGGGACGAAACTGCATCCACTGTTGTTGGAAAAAAGGAGATGTAGAGCTGAGTATCATCAGCATACTGATGGCATGAAGCCCCACATCCCCTGATGACCCCTCCCAGCGGCCTCATATAGATGTTAAACAGCATTGGAGAGATGATCGAGCCCTTTGGAACCCCACAATTGAGGCTCCACAGAGCCGAGAAACTCTCTCCAATCTGCACTCTCTGGGGACGGTCCTCCAAGAAGGAATGGAGCCAGGCAAGAGCCAGGCCACCAATTCCCAACTCAGAGAGCCTCCCCAGGAGGATACCGTGGTCGACGGTATCAAAGGCGGCTGAGATATCGAGGAGGACCAGCAGAGACATTTTACCCATCGGCCTCCCTCAATAGGTCATCAGACAGGGCGACCAATGCCGTTTCCGTGCTGTGGCGCGGCCTGAAGCCCGACTGGAACGGATCCAGGGCATTGGGTTCATTCAGAAGAGCCTGCAACTGATCGGCCACCACCCTCTCAACTACCTTGCTAAGGAAAGAAACATTGGCGACGGGCCTTTAATTACCAATATTGTCCACCGCCAAGCTCGGTTTCTTCCTAATGGGCCTAATGAGTGTCTCCTTGAGGGCAAGGGGAACCTTGCCCTCCTTGAGAGACCCATTAATTATTGCCATAGCCCATTCAGATGTTATAGGCCTGGCTGCTTTGATTAGCTAGGCCGAGCAAGGTTCAAGGGAGGAGGTGGTGGCGCGACAGCGATCAAGCACTCTGTCCACCATGTCTGACATCACAGGCTGAAAGTGGCTAAATCTCGTCGCAGCTCCTGGTTGAACCAGGGCGAAGGGCGATCTCTGCGCCGGAGAGAGCATTTAGGTGCGATCGTGTCAACAGCCCTGGTGGCAGCAGCAAGCCAGCTATCAACCAGAGCCTCAACAGGAGCACCAGTCAAATCGGCCGGAATCCCTCTCATGGTATCCTGGAATCCTATAGGATCCAGTAACCTTCAAGGTCGAACCATTAAAACAGGTCCTTGCTCACCGTGGGGAGGAAGAGCCACTGTAAGGTTGCATTTAATCAGGCAGTGATCCGACCATGACAAGGGGACAGACACTAGGTCAGTCACCATCGGAGCACACTCACTCTGCTCGGTGGAGAATACCAGGTCCAGTGTGTGGCCACCCATGTGGGTGAGGCCGTTGACATGTTAGGACATGTCCAAGGAGGCCATGGTCTCCAAGAACTCAAGAGCTGGGCTGGAAACCTCTGCCTCCGCATGTATGTTGAAGTCACCCAAGACCAGAAGCCTCGGGGACCCCCAACAGTGCCGCGGAGATGAAGTCCGCCAGCTCCGGTAAGGAAATGGCTGGGTCGCGGGGAGCGCGGTAACCCAGCAAGATCCCAATACCATCCCTGGCCTCAATCGACACGTGGAGGACCTCTAGACCCATTGTCGCCACCGCAGAGCGCCTAACAACCTCCAGGGTGTTCTTGTACACAATGGCTACTCCCCCCCCCCCGCCCCTCCAGTCTACCCTGGTGTTGGATTGCATAACGGGAGGACAGGCAAGAGTCAGGGGAACACCCCCTTCCCTGCCCATCCATGTTTCAGTTATGCATGCCAGATCTGCATCCTCCTCCAGGATCAGGTCTTGTATAATATGGGGTTTATTTGATACAGATCTGGCGTTCAACAACACCAGGTTTAGAGTGGAGGGCTGGCTGAGTTGACTACCTTGAATCTGGCAGGAGGTCGCAGTGCCAGAACAGTGAACAGATTTCAAGCATCTGTTCACCGTTCTTCTGGAACGAATGGCTACTGCACCTACGCCATACCTCCCTCTGCCAGAAATCACCCTGATGTTGGAAAGACCCCCTCTGGGGGGGCAAGCCTTCCACTCCATGCCAAACAAAAAAGAGAAAAGAAACTAAATATTAACAACTAAAAAACCAATAAATAATAACAAGGATTAACAAATCAAATCAAATAAACAATCAAACAGACCGTAACATAATAAATGCAATAAAATTAAATTAATAACATAAGGAACTAAAAATTAACACTTAGAAAGGGGAAGAGACAAAACAGAATACCCCCCACCCAGATCACACATGCCCCGGTCATGTCCAGAGACAGTTCCAGGCCTCACAGCTGAGCTGACATCTACAGTTGTTACCCCTGGGTCCTGGTCCCCTGCTATTCCTACTGCCAGATAAATTGAAGCTGCCATTGGCCAAGGCCAGCCCGGGTGGCAGCTGGGGGACAGATGGAAATTAAAGTTGAGGTATAAAGTCTGAGGCGATCGGGGTCGAGGTGATGGAGCGATGTGGAAAATGGTGTTTGGGCCGGCAGGCACCCGAGGCGGCACCCAAGGCGGAGAGCATGACCAGCGCTCGTTCCTCTCACCTCCTCCCGCTTCTGTTACTGTTACCACCATCACTTAACCACTCTCCTCCAGGACTCAGCAATCCGTTGGTGGCACAGCATTCTGTTGGAAGCTTGACGTTCCGCCTGGCGCTCTGCTCCTCGGTAGCACTGAGGGCTCAGAGCCAACGATATCACTGTCCACGAGGTTGTGCTGCAAAGAGCACAGGCCGGCAATGGTGGAACCAACAACAGAGCTCAGGCTCAAGGCTCAAGCCGTGACCCGGTCTTCAACCGGCCTTCCCAATGGACAACAAGGCGTCTGAGCAGCAACAAACCTGGCTCGTCGAACCATCAGGACTGCAGGCGAAAGCTCCCACGGCAGCAACAGCAAGCCGGTCACCGCATCCCTGGTCCCAGTGTTGATAAAGAATTCGGAGCCAGCTAGAAGCAAAGCAGAGTAACCATGACGGGTCCAGCAGTGGCGACATACAAAATCTGCAGCAACGAAGCCCCGAAGGCCCCAAGCCCCAACCTGGTCTAGGTGTTAGAAAACACAGCGCGGAGCGGGTGAGCGGAAACAAGCAGCAAGGCAGAAAAGGCTCCAGAAAACAGGGAATCTCTGGCAAGAGAAACACTGGGAGGCTCCAGTGGGAAGCATCGGCCAGGCAGGTAAGCAAAGCCAGTTAGATAGAAAAGTAAAAAAGCTCACTAGATTCCAGCCTGCCTGCCCGTTTTCCTCAAGGGGTTGTTGTTCTTTGTTGTTCTTTCTCTCCAGTGTTGTTGTTCTTTCTCCCCGGTGATATCAGCTGCGTCAAAGAGGGAGGCAAATAACAAAGAAAAACAAAGAAAGCAAAAGAGAAGAGACCAAAAAGAAAAGGGAAAAGCCGACCCAGCAGGAGGAAAAACACACTCCTGCTATCAGGTCATCATCTTGATTCGATTTATATTTCTACAGTCTGACCGTTCAGCGTATGACTTATTCCTCTCATCTGCATTGCCTGTAATATCTACATATAACCTCCCAGAAATTTTGCTAATTATTTAGGGGGGCAAGCTTTATTAGATTGGATATGATGGGCTGCTTGTGATTTTTTTAAAAATTAAACCACTACTGTATCTTGGTCTTGAACACTTAAAATTCTCACGTTTGCTTAGAGTATGACCGGAACAGAAGTGTACATTAATCCAGCAATAAGCATTGACAGTATCATTTCTGCTGAAACAGTTTCATAATTGGTGAAGTTAAATTGCTTCCTGCATCAACAATATTGTTTCATGGCTTGCATATCAGGTGTTAGGACATTAATTGTGTTTGTCCATCATAATCCAGGAACAAGCTGCATGGCATCATCATTAGCTACACTCCTTTAGATGATTCCCTTTCTTGCTTGACTCACAGGGGAAAATAACAATTGTGCAGTAAAAATGTAGATTATCAAAAACAACTGTTTCACCTGTTTGGCCTGTTTCAGGTGTAATATCGCTGACTTCCTAACTTCTCCCAGAATATCAATGTGCAGATAACATACTGCGCTAAGATTCATATCATTTTGGGAAATGGGAGAGGCAATATATACATGAGAGGTAAAGAGAAAGGAAATGGAGTATAAAGGTAGCATACCCATCCTTCTTCTTGTAGGTACTCTCAGGGCTGTAGTGCAGAGATAGGAAATGTTACACTTCTGGCAAGTCTTGCTTTCTTAATCTTTTTGATACTAGAGCATGATTTTTAGTAATTATGCCAACCTGCTTGGAAAGTTATTCACCTGAGTTTCAAGCAATCTGCTCTTTGGCTACCTTTTAACTGATATCTCTTCCTATGATATCTTGTTGACATTGTTTTCCTGAAGCTTTGAAGAGGCATTTTCTATCTCTGATTTCTGTTATGACACCTGGCAAGCTTATAGCTGATTAGTGACAGGTGGGTTTCCTCTCTGTAATAATTCCTACACTGTTTTCTGTTTTCAGGAGATGCAGAAAGGTTCTAGTCATCACTGTCAAATTGTAAACACTGCATGATTTACATTCATCAGCTAACAGTATAAAAAGGGTAGACTTTTCAGTGCAGCATTTCTATGTTGGGAAATCCAGAAAGTATGTACCGAGAGTGTGTCTTTGTGCCTGCATGCAGTATACTGAATCCTGGAAAGGAAGGGCTATAGATACAATTCCTAGGATTTTTTTCCGCCATACTGTCACTGAAACAAAGCATTGATTGAGCGCAGTTCAGTACTGTGTTATTACACAGCCATTTCTTTCTTTTACATTTAAGCAATTCATGGTAGATTATTCTTCCTCCTATTTTCTTAAACTTATGTGTTTTTTCAAAAATATGTGCTCATAAGTTGAAATCATGATCAGTTCCATCAAGCCTTTTCAGGACAGCAAGGTTTACATATTTATTCAAAGGACTGGCAAAAATCTTAACCTTGGTTGGCATTCTACCTAATTTTGAAAAATGTATTCCATGTAATTTGTTGAGATCTTTAATTCTTCTAACCTCAATCCAGTACTGTCTGAATAAAATGCACCTTGGCTCCTACCATTACATCTGGGGATGATGGGAGTTGTAGCCTACACTATGTTGGGAAAGGCTGGTGTTGTCCATGTATTGCAAATACTGTTTTCTGAAATGTGATTTGAGCATACTGTCCCTATTCTGTGAGTCAGTGGTGCTCCAAGGTCTTTGCTATAGTGGAGAAGTAGAAAACCCTCAACAACACAGCCTTCTCATCTGAAACCTAAGAAAAGCAAATAAAGGCAAAAACACAACCAAAACCTCTCCCTCAACCAACATGACTAAAATATGGAGATATTACTCTGCTCTGCCATTTCATGTTTTCTCTTTTCAACTCCAGCAGCAGGAAGGCAGCAGAAATAATCCACGAAAGGAAAGGACCAAAGAGGAAAAAGACTCCCCAAAAATTTGGGGAAGGGGAGATAAAAAAATAATCCCAGAAAGTCAAACTGACACGAGGAACAAAAATAAAGCAAAGAAATAGGAGAGAAATTCTCCACAAATCAAGCAAAAAAGACCAAAAAAAGACATTTTTACAGCTTCAAGATTCCTGCTCCCCCAGATATTCTGATTGTCTGCTTACAGCAACCCTTACAATGCTGGTGGATGAAATAATTCCCTGACAATTTGGCAGACAAGGGATGAAAGAATGGTTAAACGAAAGAGGGGAGAGACACAAAACTCTTTCCTGAATCCACATCATTTGTGTTTATGAGGCTTTGTTAATTGACAAAAGAACATGAAAACAATAAAGAGAGCCTCTTGTATGTATTTTTGTTTTGTGTAAGCATGAAAGTCCTGATAGTATGTGCATAATTGGTACATGTTGTTAAAACAAGCACATATTCTAGTGGGAGAGGTTATGTGCTTCCAGGTAATGATCTATTATGTGTGTCACTTTGCAATACAACGCACAAGTGCTAGAATAGAGATATAAATGAGGAAAGACCCAGCTGAGTGAATGCTTGCATGTGCATGCACGCACGTGAGCACACACACACACACACTGTCTCTAGTGCTAGAAATTGTAATAAATTCACGGCCTTACTTCAAGGAGTGTGTTATTGTAGGCAAGGCACACCTTAACTTCCTTTTTTGTTGTTTATTACCTAGATTTAATGCAGCCTTGCAGTTAGATGCTTATGTGTGATGAATTATAAATTTTGCTTGAGTGGTTTATTTGCTAGAATGGCTGGTCAGGCTGCCTTGAGATTCATATTAGTGGCTAATTATGGTTTGGTGTTTCATGAGCAAGCTTTAGGCAGAGGTACAAAATATTTTCTTCTGCTGCTTTGTTTCTAGAATGTTTTGTTCAGTACAGGCCGTAGTTTGCCATTATGTCTGAACTAGCCAACTAGTTTGTACTTATCCTCCAAATAAGATTTAGAAACCATGGTTTGAACATGATTTCCAGTTGTGAGGGAGTAGGAACAAACCACAGTTGCTAGTTCACATGGGGTGGTATGCTGAGACAATACTTGGACTGGAAAATCATTGAGATTTTTTTGGTTCCCCCTGTGTCACCTATTTGTACTTATTTTTATAAAAGATTAGAAGTCAGTTAAAATATTAATAGAGATTTTACATTAATAAAAGTAAAACATCACAAATGGAACCATAAATGGAACCAAGGTGGCCCTCATCTTGATTCCTCCTGTCCCTGACACTAGTTTTAAGCTATCAATGTTAACCTGCTCATGCGAGCTTCCCTGTAAGAGTTTGCCCACCAGAATGATCTTTCTTGGTTCTCACCTCTTACTCCCACCTTCTTTGAAGGTTCATAGTTGCCAGTGACCCATGTCCTCAACTGCTTCTTTTTCTGTGTAGAATTTGCTTCATCCCTGATGTCAAAATGGATCCTGGACAAGTGTGCCCAGACCCACATTGTCATATTAAACTGAAGGATCCATCAACTGCATTTGTTCCCTATTAAAAGTTGTTATTTTCTGAACATTACTCCCTTCCTCTAGGGATGTCTATGATATCCTCTATATTAGATGTTTGAAGAGCAAACTAGGGGCCATACTCCTGATGTTATCGGATTTATGTTTTAGCATTTAGGATTTGGATTGGCAATTGAGCTGATGATTTGGTCCAAGGGCTGAAATGTCATTTGACAAATAAAATATCAATTTGACTAACTTGCTGACCAATGACATGGAAAAATATACCCATGGTAGCTCATGTGACCATTGGGCTGAATAGCTCTGTGAGGTGGAGCACCAGGGGTTGGAAGTTCAGTTCCCCACTCTGCCTTGTAGGGATAGGCTGTCCCAGAGCACCCCCAGAGGAAGTGAATGGTACTGGCTTCTGTGTACCTTAAAAAAAAAAACCCAACAGAGTCACCCTAGGTTGGAATTGACTTGATGATGTAATTATTATTAACTCTTGTAAACCCTTTTGTTTCTTATATGCTAGCCTATGTTTCTCTCTTTCCTTCTGTTTCCACTTGTGATCTTAATAAAGCTATTTCATTTTTAATTTGTGGTTGATGGAGTAGTTTTGACAGGCCAAAACTCTCTCCAAAAGCCTGGCTGCTGGTTTAATGTCTATGCTCATGAAAAGGGCAAGGAGGAGTGACCAGATCTGTCTAATCTTCTTTTCCTGGCCTGAAACATGCATGAAGCTCTGACAGTCCTTCTTGCCTAAGAGTTAAGTTAAACTGAGAAATAGTAAGACACCCACTCACTTGGATGGACAGTAGTGAGGAACATGTTGAGCTACTCAGAGATGGATTCCTTCTCAGGCCATGTTCTGCAGGAATCCACAAAAACCTTGAATAATTGGATGGGTCTGAATAATGAACACGTAGGACAGAGGCTGTGCTGGCCGGAGGATTCCTGGAATTGCATCCCTATTGTTGTTGTTGTTGTTTAGTCATTAAGTTGTGTCCGACTCTTCGTGACCCCATGGACCAGAGCATGCCAGGCCCTCCTGTCTTCCACTGCCTCCCGGAGTTGGGTCAAATTCATGTTGACACTATCCAACCATCTCGTCCTCTGTCGTCCCCTTCTCCTCTTGCCTTCACACTTTCCCAACATCAGAGTCTTTTCCAGGGAGTCTTCTCTTCTCATGAGATGGCCAAAGTATTGGAACCTCAGCTTCAGGATCTGTCCTTCCAGTGAGCACTCAGGGTTGATTTCTTTCAAAACGGATAGGTTTGTTCTCTTTGCAGTCCAGGGGACTCTCAAGAGTCTCCTCCAGCACCACAATTCAAAAGCATCAATTCTTCGGCGGTCAGCCTTCTTTATGGTCCAGCTCTCACTTCCATACATCGCTACTGGAAAAACCATAGCTTTGACTATGCAGACCTTTGTCGGGAAGGTGATGTCTCTGCTTTTTAAGATGCTGTCTAGGTTTGTCATTGCTTTCCTCCCAAGAAGCAGGCGTCTTTTAATTTTGTGGTTGCTGTCCCCATCTGCAGTGATCATGGAGCCCAAGAAAGTAAAATCTGTCACTGCCTCCATATCTTCCCCTTTTATTTGCCAGGATGTGATGGGGCCAGTGGCCACGATCTTAGTTTATTGATGTTGAGCTTCAGACCATTTTTGGCGCTCTCCTCTTTCACCCTCAATAAGAGGTTCTTTAATTCCTCCTCACTTTCTGCCATCAGAGTGGTATCATCTGCATATCTGAGGTTGTTGATATTTCTTCCAGCAATCTTAATTCCGGTTTGGGATTCATCCAGTCCTGCCTATAAGTTAAATAAACAGGGAGACCATATACAGCCTTGTCGTACTCCTTTCCTAATTTTGAACCAGTCAGTTGTTCCATATCCAGTTCTAACTGTTGCTTCCTGTCCTACATATAGATTTCTCAGGAGATAGATAAGGTGGTCAGGCACTCCCATTTCTTTAAGGACTTATATGCATCCCTATAACATGCCCCTATTCTGGGCAAACATCCCCCTAGAATCTTTCCCACCAAGCTGAGTTCTCCTTGTCATATGTATCTAAAAGGGAGTGCTGGTTTTGTTCTAGGGTACATTTTCCATTACTGTGGAGCAACAGTGAAGTTTTTAAAACACCTTGCTTGTGTCCCATATGAAATAATGAACAATGTGTTCATCAGAGTACCCACACACTCCAGAATATTCCACCTCTTTCTCTTGGAGAAATTAATGTCTACTGGCAGAAGAATTCACTGATGTAATATATCTATTTCAGATCTAATCAGAGGTAAGGAAACAGCTGGTAGTGGTGGCTGTACTTCTTTGTGTCAGGTTAAAATATTGTGCTACCCCATTCTGAGCTATTGGACTAGGACAGGAGCTTAATTGGAATTGTTCATTGCTAGTAGGAAAAAAAATGGCTTACAAGTAAATCTGGAAAGGAAGTCATGAAGCACAATGTGTTTGTTTCTTAAACAATACCCCAGTAATGCTGAATGGTCTCCATGGAGCTATATAGCTAATTCTGATCTTCTGGGAACTACACACCTCTGAAACCAGGAAACTCTTAATAATATGTATTGATAAGTTCCTGTCATGCTTTTTAGTAGTTTTGTCAAGTGGAAGATAAAACATATGTTGAATAGGGCTTCTTCCTTTTATGAGCCTTATTTTGCCCTGCAGTGTCTGTCTTTGGTCTCAGCCTATTTTAGAAACAGTTTTGTCTGTTGTGCTTCTCTTGGCTGCAGTCCAGTAATAAGTTGCAACTAGAGTAGGCCCACTGAATCAGTGGAGATTTGGTGAGTCAACAACTATGTTAAGTTCATTTGATTAAATGGGCCTGCTCTAGTTGCGACTTACTTTTAGCCTTTGAAACTGGCTTGGCAAGCAAAACCACATGCAGCTCTGAATGAATGTTAAGAATGAGTATTATATTCTTAAACACAGTTTTATGTTGTTGTTATTCACTATCAAGTAATTTCTGAGGTATGGTGACCTTTTGATTAATGATCTCCAAAAAGTCCTAGCGTGAACAGCCCTGCTCACATCGTGCAAACCCAAGCCTGTGGTTTCCTTTATTGAGTAAATACATCTTACATTCAGTCTTAACCTTTTTCTACTGCCTTCCAGTTTTCTTTTCATTATTCGCCTTTTCATTATCTTGTCTTCTCATGAAACATTCAAAGTGTGATTGTTTCAATTTAGTCACTTTAACTTCTAGTGATAGTTCGGGCTTTTCTTGTTATGCTGCATCAGGTGTTTCTGAATTAGTGACTTCCAAAAGATGCTGTCATTATTTACTTATTTATTTATTGACTGACTGACTGACTGCACTTTTATGTCCCAAAGTCCCAGCATTAACAGTCCCACTGAGATCATGCAAACTCAAGGCTATAGCTTCCTTTATTGAGTCAGTTCATTTCATATTTGGTCTTCCTCTTTTCCTGCTGTCTTCAACTATTCCAAGCATTATTGTCTTTTCCAGTGAATTGTCTTTCATGATGTGCCCAAAGTATGGAAGTGTAAGTTTTGTCATTTTTTCTTCTTGACACAATCCAGGCTTGATTTGATCCAGTGCCTACTTATTTGTCTTTCTGGGGGTTCACTGTTCCCATAAAGCTGTCCTCCAGTACTATGTTTCAAATGAATCAATTTTTTTCATGCCACCTTTCTTCACTTTCCAGTTTTCATAGCTATACATGGTAATTGGGGATACCACACTAGAGTGATTCTGGCTTTGGACTGCCGTGATTACCTTTCTCATTTCTTTATAACTGCCTTTTAGAATCTCAGTTTTCTTCTGATTTCTTAGCTGCAGCCACCATTTGGATTGATCATCAAGCTGAGATATACAGTCTTTAACAGTTTCAGTTTCTTCACTGTGAGCACCAAAGTTATGTAATTTTTCATTAGTCATAGTTTTTGCCTTCTTAGTGTCTAGCTGCAATCTTGCTTTTGTGCTTTGTCATTTTACTTGCCTTCATCAGTAATTGTTTCGAATCATCAACCCTTGTTAATAGCTTTAAGACTTTCTTTGGTCATCCACTGAGGCTTTCCTTTTCTTTTTGCTAAAGGAGTAGCGTTTTTGCATTTTTTTCCTAATAATACCCCTGGTTTCAAGTCATAGTTCTTTTAGTTTGCAGTCAGTGTAGGAGTATAAATCTCTTCTTTACATGGTATTTAAATTATTTGTGAATGTTGTTTAAATTATATTTTGACAGTATGATTGTTCTAGTGTTTTTCTTCTGTTATGTTAACAGTTCTTGCGATATACCAGCATCCACTCCTTCTCTTGTTTTTGAAAAGAGAATAGAGCTTCTCTGTCTTTTGCTTCCAAATATGTATCCTGTCCAACTAGTGATATCCATGTGTACCATCATCTGTTCAGTTGCCTGAAGCATGTATTTATAATGTATAGAATTCTGTGAATCCCTCTCCTGTTTTGTTTCTGACTCCTTGCTCAGATTCTCCAACCATGATTGACTCTGCTTTTGCATTCCAGTCATGCATAGTTATCATCACATTCTATTTTGATTTATGATAAATTTCATCTTGGGCATTTATATAACACATTTTCATCTTCTTCAGCTCCTTTGGGTGGAACATAGACCGATGGTGGTGATGTTGCTAGGTTTTCCATATGGTGTGATTGCTATTATTTGGTCAAACTTTACATTATATTAACTGCTTGTGGCATGTCTCACCTCATTGCTAGAGCCACATAATTTCTTCTGAGTTTGTCATTTCCAGAGTTAAATAAATAGACTGATTAAAAATATCACATTCCAGTCTACTTTAGTTTGCTCACATTAGGATTACAATGCTTAAACATTCCATTTCCTGTTTTACCATTACCTTGACTTATCCTTCTCACATTCCAGCTTCCAATTATATGCTTTGTGCAACTTCAGGCTTTCTGTTGGTTTCTGTGGCCTTCAGAAGCTAGATGTCTCTTCAGCTTACTTCATTAGGAACACCACTATTAATACTTACGCCTTTTTTGTGTTCCTTCTCATTAGTAACTTTCCAACCTGGCAATCTCATCTTCCAGCATTATCTCAAGTTTCATTTTGCATTGTTTTGTTATAGGATGTTTGATGCATACAATATTCAAAAGTAGTTTATGATTGTCTTCTGTTATACAGTACTAACAAGAGTTAGCTTGTGTGCAATAGCATTCTGTATGAAAGGAACATTGCCAGTATCACCTTTCACTGTTACAGATGCCCAGCAGCTGCCTTTGAATAATTTATTTGCCCTATCACTGTTGAAACTAACAGTTCTGTTCTGTTGATGCAGTTATTAATCTTTGGAAAGGATGGTTGTATCTTAGTTTGGTGTCTCATCTCTGACCATTCCATCTTGTGTGACCCTGCTAAGAGTCTAGACTAGAGATGGGGGTATTCGTATACAAATATCCCCCCACAGGTGCAGATAACGAGGGTCTGGCCCTCTGGGGACAGACCAACCACTCACGATTCCGCCGCTGCTGCGAGCTCCACAGTGCCTTCCTATCGCTCCGTTGCAATGGATTAACCACTCCTGGCAGAAGGCGGGCTGATGAGCCTCTCTGTCAGGTCGCAGAGTGGCTAATCCATTGCGAGCAATGGAGAGATCGGAAGGCATAGTGGAACTCGTGGCAGCGGCGGAATCGTGAGTGGTTGGTCTGGCCCCAGGGGGCCGGACCCTCGTTATCTGCACCTGTGGGGGGATATTCGTATACGAATATGAATACCCCCATCTCTTGTCTAGACTCATAACTGGGTCTCGCCTCCTGATGATATTGCTCTCAGTTTTCCTGATGTCCTCAAGCCTCTTCATCAAATTAAAGTGTGCAGTCAAGGAGGGTACTTAACTTACTAACAGGCTTCCATGAGCTTGCTACCAAAGCATTTTAAAGAGCTAATTTATATCCTCTTAAATGGGAAGCTGCAGCATTTCTATTTAACCTGATATACTATAGATCCCAGCTACAGTTCAGAGTCATGTCATCCGTTCTGAATATATACATATCCCTAAAATGAAAACCATCTAAAGCCTCATGTAAAAAGTGCAGAGGATCTGGCTGGTAGTTCAGTGCTCACTGTTCTTCTTTTTTTAAATGAGACTGCATAATAGTGAACTTATTCAAATGGGATTATCAGGAAGTAGTACTGAAGAGACATGGCTGTGAATCAGATGACCCTCAGCTTGCCCTTTTCATTGTGGAGCTGAGGGTGAAAGCAAGCAAACAGTTAGTTGGGCGGGCAGGCAGGCAGGCTCAGGATTTAGACCTGCTTTCCAGGACTTTGTTGCAAGAATAGGTAAGAGGGTGTATAAAAAGTCTACCAGTTTAAAACCAGGAGCTGTCTTATGTCAGCTCAAGCCTGGAGATGGGAAGCTAACACTTTCACAATGCACCCTGAAACAAGTGTTTTGCAGCATTACAAACGCTGCTTCTTGTCCATTCAACCAAACTTTGCCTTGGGTGTCATAGGCCAAGATCAAGATAGGGAGAATACAGTGTTCCCCACTTTGTCGTAGTCTTGTATTGCCTTACAATGTAGCTGAGTTTTATTGAATTGATAAGTGAATCCTCTTGTGAGTTAATGAGTCCAGCTGGTTCAGTAGCTAGCAGAATGATTTCAATAAGGGCATGCAGAAGACTGGTGAGGATGCACCACTTTCTCCTTTTATTACATTGCCATATAAAGCAGCAGAGTCCAATTGAATTGATAAGGTAAATCCTCATATCCCGGGGAGGCCCATTGAATTCTATGTGAAGCTACTTCTTTCGGACAGGTCGTTACAGACCACAAATTGTGTTGCCAGATTCTGTAATGCTGCTATGCTCACCTGCAGATGTATGATTGCCAGAGGTTTTAGTTCCACAAACCATACATAGTGCTCTATTTATAAATGGTTTTATGTAAACTGTGTATCTTTTTACTAATATATCTTTATAAGGTTTTATTGTATTATATCTTTTAGTATTATGTAAGATTGGGTTAACAACCGTAAATAAATACATACTTACTTACTTACTTACTTACTTACCTCATATGAAAGCTACCGTTGTAAACAACCATGCCTGTTGGTTGCTTGCATCAGTAGCTGGAAGTAGCTTTCTCTCTTTCAAAGATAAAAGCATGGACCTTTTCTATTTGTAGGCAAACCTAACATACCCAACCACCAGGAGACCATTTTCCAACCAGTATCTTCCATGGCAAAACATTAACCAACCGTCATTCACTTTATTTCTGATGGTCATGCTCAAAATGATGATTCTTCAGGAACCCCTCCACAAACAATGAGAACTGTACATAAATACACCCAAGGAAGAGGAGGTGGAAAAACAAGGACAGAATATGATTCATTTGCCCCTCATTTTGCTGCTCTGGGCAACCATCTCAGAAGGTGTGATTTGAAGGTGCAGGTCAGGCTGACTGATGACGAAACTCATTTGCACCTTCCAGGGATCCCTGGCATTTGTCTGCAGATGAGAGAGCCACCCAGAGTTGGCAGTTTTTTGCCTGTTTGGAAAGCAGTGATTGGGTTGCCAGACAGTCAACAAAATCCCTGCCTTTCAAGTGTCCCTCCCCAGGTGTACTCTCTGAAAGTCTTTTGATTCTGCCCCACTGGTTGTAAACTGGCAAAAAACAATCTGTTTGACAAAGGAACAGTTGGCTAGAACCCTTAGGATGATAGATTATATCAAGTACAAAAGGGCTTTTGATGTCAAAACAATGTAATTTGGTGGTTGATGGTGTTGAAAGGAACTGGTTCTGTGTCCTGTGCAATAATGCAAATAGCTCCCTCAGTCTCAGTGAGGAGAATTGTAAATGATCCAGTTGGATAGGGAAAAGTGAATGCTGTACAATTTGAGAAGTGTAAAGAAAGCAGGGTGGATTTGATTTAAATCAAATCAATTTAAATCATAATTTAAATAAAATAAATCAGATTTTTTGACAATTTTAAATCAAAAAATAGATTTTTAAAGTTTAAATCATGGTTTAAAACTTAAAAAAAAATTGATTTTTATCCACCCTGAAAGAAAGAGATATTTTCTATGCAGTAATATCTCATTCATAAATTTTATAACATGGCAGAAATACTTCACCTTCTGTTGTTATTGATGGCTGATGAGTGGAACTCATTAAAAAGTGTCCTGGAAAGGTAGTAGTGTAAGGTCTATACATGATTCTGTACTCCTGTTGTGATGAATGAGTCAAGCCCAAGCATACTCTGATCAAAATAATGCACATTTATGTGTCATTATTAACCAGCAGTATTAATCAGGAGCCCAGAACAGATGTTCTGTGCCTACTTTGATCAAGCAGGAATATACATAAATCATTTTTAAGTAGGGAATATAATTTATTTTATATTGCAAATTAAAGTTGATTGTTCCTTGTGTAATTGTTGCAATCTTTTTAGTTACAGTTTTTTTATATATTAGGATTTAAAAATGTTGGGAATTAAAACAGGTCCATGTGTGAAATTCTGTGTAAATTTATTCAGATGAGTTAGTGGGTGTCTGTGTTTTTTTTGTAAAATATTTTGGTAAAAAGATGGAAAACATGCCACCATTTAGATGTTATTGTCTGAACTCCTTTCATCCTTCACCAGCTTTGTCAACAGAAAAAGTAGTTCACCAAAGCTTGTGTCATAATGAATGGCTTGCTCCACCCCCCCCTATACAAATGTATGTATAAACAATAAATGTGCTCATTTTTGCTGCTAATAGAAGAGTGGATAAATTTATATAACTGATTAACAGCAAAATACTCAAGAGTAATTCTCAGGGGAAGGGATGTGCTTCAGGGTTTAGAACTCCAGCCCCAGGTTGCTGTTCAAGGTGTACTTATTTGGGACTTATTTCCAAGAGTATGTGCATGAAATTGCCTTGTAATTTTTCCTATGTGGTGTTACCTGGTATCCTGTGAGTTAATCCTTGTTACTCCTGTTCAGTGGAAGCTTCATCAATTTTTATGATTTTTATTATAGATGTTTTGGTGTTTTATCATTACAACCTGGGCATATGTTAATTTGCATTCATAATGGTGACTTTGTTCAAAGGACATTGGTAGCATTTCTGTACGATTTAGTATTTCCATTGTGTTCTGCAGAGTACTTGAATTTATTAGTGCTTTCAAGTCTGTCACATACAGTAGCTGTTAGAAGCTGATCAGAAGTTAACTAGAAGAGAATTAGGTGTCTGGATTCCTTTCTCCCTTCACTTTTCAAGTACATACCCCAGGTTTTTGCTTTGCTTTGTTTTTGTTTTATAGATGTGTTTAAAGTTCATATCCATTTAGTGAGGGAGTGCCTGAGTCTACCTACTGTTCTTCAGAGACTATCTTGTCCTTTATGATTTCAATACAACACACACACCCATGCTAAAAACATATCCATCTGTCATGTGTTAATACCAATGAAGTGTGTATATGAGCACGTGCAGGTTTATTTGTCCTTGGTGGCCATTTTTAACCTGTGAAAAAACAACCTTAAAATAAAAGTTGATTTCACATCATGGTGGAAAATTTAGTAAATCCCCAAAATTTGCCCAAGGAACATTTATTACTAACCTAACCATGTACTGAGGAGTGAGGCTTCTGCTTAAAATCTTACAGTGCCTTTTTGCTCAGTTCGGTACTACTCTTTTAAGTGACTTTGCCTATTCTCTTCCCATTCCTTATGCCTGGAGGTCCCTTACAGAACACCTGTGTTGTGTCACCATTTTTCTGTACTCGGATCCCTCCATAAAGGATTCACCTTTTCCATGAAGCTTGAGATTTAAAGGTGGAAATGCCACCCGCAATCACACCCCCTCTCCTTTTAGAGAACAAAACAACTGATTACATGAGGAAAGATTTATTTGAATTATTCCAGCTTGAAAAAAGTAGAAGCCCCCAGTGCCAGAAGGAAAAACGCCATGTTGTGAACAAAAATGGCCAAACTGATTGCCATTGGCCTTTACATCGTGTGATCAGTTTTAAAAAAATGAATTTAGTATACCGCACTAACAGGCACGGTATATTAAATTGAAATAATAAATAAAATAAAATAAATACATTTATATATTTTACATCTGCATCAAATCCCACAATATTTGACCATGTAGTCATAGCCGTAGTTTGTCTTCTCTCTCTAAGTGTTCAAGTTACAAGCTCATTGGGGCAGGGAACTTTTTTTCTCTTTTTTTGGTTTGGTTACTTTCCAAAGAACCGTGGGTAGTGATGCTGAAATATGTAAAGACCTTGTTTGACTGCTTTCCCCAAATGTACAACATACTTTTAAAGCATAGAATTCCAAAGTTCTGGGCTCCCAATTAAAAAGGCTGTGCTCAAGCATATCTAATAATTCAGAAGTCTGCATTTCAATTGGCTTAAAATGAGCATGTTTAAACTGCAATGTAAAACTGACAACTAATGCAGGTCCAAAATTAAAAATGATGTGTGATTGTTCTATGGGTTTGTGCTTGCTACCAGGAGTATTATACTGTCCGAAACTCTCAGAAGCTTCGCAAAAACACTCCTGTGTATGAAGAGTTGCACTAGAGGCAAAAAGTAGCAATCCTCGTCTGAATGGGGTCACCTGAAGTACAGTGTTTTTCTCTCACATTGTAGATATATGAGGAGAGGAGGGAAGCGAAGAGTTTCAGTGGTTAAGGATTTTCCAGTAGGTGATTTTGGGAGAAGCGAGCACATGACAGCTGGCATTAAGAAGCACATAGCTTGGGGAAATAAGTTGATATGCCACCACCATGATTGGTACCTTTTGATTGCTCTGTCATCCTTGAGTTTGTTTAATCCGTTTTAAAGCCAACCATTTATAGCCATAACTTTAAGAAATAAATTCCGTAGCTTTAACTATATCCTGTATGATGAAGTACAGTACTTTCTTTTATTTGTCCTTGATCTCCCACTATTCAGCTTCACTGAATGAGCTTGGCTTCTAAGGTTATGAAGGAGGCAGAAGTCATTTCCCCATACATTATTGTAATGCCACACATAACTGAATAACCTTTACCATTTCTATTCTTATTTGTCTTTTTAGCAAGAATGGGCCTCAAAGGTTGTTACCTTTCCTCATAAGAGAGTTTGTTCCAGTGTCCTGATCATTCAGGTTCCCCTTTTCTTAAAATTTTCCAGCTGTACAATATATCCTTTTAAAGTTGTGGTGGCCTATTATTTCCAAGCTGTTCTCTAGTATTCTTCATCATGGTTTCTATTCATTGTTGAGTTGGGGTTTGTGCCAAACAAAAGTGAGAAAAGTTTAAAACCTACAGTCATGGCCAAAAATATTGGCACCCTTGCAATTCTGTCAGAAAATGCAACCCATCTCTCAGAAAATTGTTGCAGTTGCAAATGTTTTGGTAGTCACATGTTCATTTCTTTGGTTTGCATTGGAACAACACAAAAAAACAGAGAAGAAAAGTAAAATCTGATACAATCCCACACAGAAACCCAAAAATGCACTGGCCAAAATTATTGTCACTCTGTCTAAATTGTAAGAAATAATTGCTTTTCAAGCATGTGATGCTCCTTTAATTTGTATTTAGACACACCTGTCGCAAGTAAGAGGTGTGGGCAATATAGTAATCACACTTGCAACCAGTTAAGATGGAGAAAGGTTGACTCAACCTTTGTGTTGTGTGTGACACTAAGCATGGAGAAAAGAATGAAGTGTAAAGAGTTGTCTGTGGATTTGAGGAAAAAAATTATGGAAAAACATCGTCAATCTCAAGGCTACAAGTCCATCTCCAGAGATCTTAATGTTCCTGTGTCCACTGTGTGCAATATCATCAAGAGGTTTTCAGCCCATGGCACTGTAGCTAACCTCCCTGGACGAGGACGGAAGAGCAAAATTACTGAAAAATTACAACGAAGGGTTGTTTGAATGGTGGATACAGAACCTAGTTTAACTTCCCAAGAAATTCAAGCTGATCTGCAGACACAGGGTACAACAGTGTCAGCTCGCACTATCCGTCGCCATCTGAATGAAAAGGGACACTATGGTAGGAGACCCAGGAGGATACCACTGCTGACACAAAGGCATAAAAAAGCAAGACTGGAGTATGCCAAAACTTATGTGACAAAACCACAATCTTTCTGGGAGAACGTACTGTGGACAGATGAGACAAAAGGAGAGCTTTTTGGTCAAGGACATCATGGCACTGTTTACAGAAAAAGAAATGAGGTATTCAAAGAAAAGAACACAGTCCCTACAGTCAAACATGGTGGAGGTTCAAAGATGTTTTGGGGTTGCTTTGCTGCTTCTGGCACTGGATGCCTTGACTGTGAACGGTATCATGAAATCTGATGATTACCAAAGAATTTTGGGGCACAACGTAGTGGCCAGTGTCAGAAAGCTGCGTCTCTACCAGAGGTCATGGGTCTTCCAGCAGGAGAATGACCCAAAACACACTTCAAAAAGCACTCAGAAATGGTTACAAATAAAGCGCTGGAGAGTTCTGAAATGGCCAGCAATGAGTCCAGATCTGAATCCCATAGAACACCTGTGGAGAGATCTCCAAACAGCAGTTGGGAGAAGGCATCCTTCAAATCTGAAGGCCCTGGAGCAGTTTGCAAAAGAAGAGTGGTCCAAAATTCCAGTAGAGAGGTGTAAGAAACTCATTCATGGTTACAGGAAGTGATTGATTTCAGTTATTTTTTCCAAAGGGGGTGCTACCAAATATTACGTTAAGGGTGCCAATAATTTTGGCCAGTGCATTTTTGGGTTTCTGTGTGGGATTGTATCAGATTTTACTTTTCTTCTCTGTTTTTTTGTGTTGTTCCAATGCAAACCAAAGAAATGAACATGTGACTACCAAAACATTTGCAACTGCAACAATTTTCTGAGAGAAGGGTTGCATTTTCTGACAGAATTGCAAGGGTGCCAATATTTTTGGCCATGCGTGTAGGAAATCCGTTTTGGTCCTGCTGTTGGTCCTGACAAATTATGACCACCATGCCAGCTGTGCAGCCATTTTCTACCTTGCAGCTGATGCTTATCCCGTATAATACACTAGCTGGATTGGTTGTGCAAGAGACACCCCAGCCTCTTCTCAATGTATTGAAAACCGTTCCTTTTAGAAACCCTTCATTTCAAAAAATTACTTCTGATTTGTGTCCTTATAGACTGCCAAAGTTTATGTTCCTTTTTGTTCTATTTACATGAACAAGACTTCTGAAAGATACCTCCTTGCCTCTGATAGCTCCCTTGGCTCAGTTCATTAACTATGCTGGCATCCTCTTAAATTTGATCTTATCTTTCTTGGCCTGTGGTATACATTATAGCTGAGCTTCTGCTATTGTGGTTTTGAACAAACCCCAAGTTATTCTACAGACATTTGACCCTTGATTTTTCCTTTTAACTTCTTTTTTGCCAGTTCCTTCATTTGTTAGAAGTTTCCTCTTTGACATCAAATGTGACTGAAACTGGACATTTCCTACCTACAAAAATATGGAGACTAGAAGTGCTGTTGTCAGTGTTTTCAGTCAGTTCACCAACACTCACGTCCTGTGTATATTCTAAGTAACATTTAGGATTAAGACATTTGAGTGGCTCCATTACCATTTTAGAATAGTTGTATATTATATATGAACATTTTATATCTTTGTCATGTGGATGACAAATGTCAGTTACCCTGTGTGAGGGTAATTGAAGTCACTCATTCCTGCAGCGCTTTCTCCTTTAGATACCTCCCTGGTTTCATTCTCCACCTAAAGATCACCTTGACATTTTCATCAGGGAGCTGTAACATGTCCCCAGTATCAAGTTCCAGCAAGGTTGTTGAGTTTGTTTTGCTTGCTTGCTTGCTTTGACATGCAAGGTAACACCACCTCCAGCATACCTCCTGAAGTAACACCATCTTCCTGCCATTCCTGTATGTAAAGAGGGGAACAGAGGCACAGAGGCCTCTGTTGGCAGGCCATCCTATCATACATACATACATACATATAAGTTTATTGCGTGGCACACAGGCCGTTGCAAAGTACATCAAATAAAAACAACACAATACAGTACAATTCAATACACTATAGTAAAAACAGCTAAAAACCTCTAACATCTTAAAAAAACAACTCAACTAAGTGAAGGTAGTTGCTAGACAGTATCTGATGCTAATAACAAGCATCTATCATGGAAGGGGGAACCCCAAGGGTACATAAGCCTAAATAACCGCTTGATTAGTAGTAGTGGGGGCTACAAGTTTCATTTTCATAAGTATAGATATAAATCTTGCCATTCGAAATGTAATAAATTTATCTCTGTCTGAGAGTAGGATCCTCAGCTTTTCCTGGACAGGTCTTCCAGGATATTTTTCCAATATAGGCTTCAGGAGCCTTTCACGGTGGGTCACGAATAGAGGACAGTAAAACACAACATGTACTAAGTCCTCAACTGATTTTTGGTCGCAAGAACAAACTCTCTCACAGTATGGAATTTGTGTGTAACGTCCTTTTAAGCTAGCAAGTGGCAACATATCAAGACGTGCCTGAGTGAAAGCTTTTCTATAGTCAAAGCTCACTAAATTGGCAAAATAAGAAGGAAGATTTAAAGGCGGAGATGAAATAATCTTATAAAACGGGGCCGTTTTTAGAGTGCCTAGCAAACCTATATCTGTTTGGTAACAGAGATCAAATAATCTCTGCTTTAATGAGCTTTTTGCTGCAGACAGACCAAGGTGCCTTACATACTCTTCTGAAAATCCAAGTTTGGCTACTAGTTGCAGTACAGAGGATTTCCACGTTCCAGAATTCATTTCCCCATATGATGATGTTAAATATTCTGACTGAGTGGTAAACAAAATGTTCAGCCAATAGTTAATTATTGATTTGTTGACTAGTGTCATTATTGACATTATTGCCAATTCTAGTCTAACTAGCGCTGAGGGAGTTGAAGGAGGTACTGCCAACAATAGTCGGGCAAATCTGTTTTGGGTTACTTCTAATGGGTATACGTTTCCAATTCCCCATATTTCAGCACCATAGAGAATCTGGGGGAGTAACTTGGTTTTATAAATTTCACGAGTGGGAGGGATCAAATGTCCTCCTCTAGTTCTACAAAATCTAAGTATGCCAAACATGGCTTTTTCGAATTTCTGCTTTGTAAAATCAATCTGAAATGCCCAGGAACCTGACTGATAAAACATCACGCCTAAATATTTAAAGTGGGTTACCTGTTCCAATATTCTCCCATCCATTGTCCATTTATGTGCCTGAGGTCTTCTACTGAAAACCATAATTTTGGTTTTCTCATAATTAACATTAAGAGAGTTCTCCTTGCAATAATTACTAAATTGTTTTAATAATCTTCTAAGGCCTATTTGCGTGTGGGATATTAGCAAGGTATCGTCTTACGGGGAAAAATTGCAGTCCAGTTAACCTGGCAACCATATCATTGATGTACAAATTGAAAAGCAATGGAGCTAGGATACAGCCCTGACGGACACCTTTAGATGTTTTAACTATGTTAGATAGTTGACCAGAAATGCCAGTTCTGACCTTTAGGGAAGTATCAGTATGGAGGTCTTTAATTCTTTGTAGCAATCTAGGATCTATTTTAAGATTTATAAGTTTTTCCCACAAACGACCTCTTGGGATGGAATCGAAAGCAGCTTTGAGGTCAATAAATGCCACATATAATTGTCCTGAAGATGCGATAGCATATTTGTTAATTAGATGGTTAAGCAGAAAAATATGGTCCAATGTTGAATGCCCCTCCCTAAAACCAATCTGTTCAGGAGCTAAAAGATTATATTCTATTACCCAATCTTCCAATTTTAAGAGGAGATGTCTTGCGTAAAGTTTGCCTATTACATCGAGCAAACTTATAGGTCTGTAATTGGCTGGGTCCTTTCGCTCGCCTTTCTTATAGATGGGCACGACAAGTGAAGATGACCATTCTCTAGGGGTGCCGCCCACCCTATCTATATAAGTAAATAAGGTAGCTAGGATCGGGGCCCACCAGTCCTGAAAAGATTTAAGTATATCCGGGGGGATGAAATTTTCCCCGGGAGCTTTATTGCTCTTGATTGTTGAAATCAATGTTTTTATTTCCTTAATTGTGACTGGAGGCCACATTGTTAGATCACAGGGGGATGATATTAGAGGTAGAGATATTTCGCTAGTAGAGGGTGGATCATTGAATAATTTGAGGTAATACTCTTCCCAACATTCAGTGGGCACATAAGAATCCAGATCATGGCGAAGCCTCCCCTCTGCTGATGCGAGCAGTCGCCAAAATTTTGCCGTATCTTTCTGGGACAAAGCCAGAGCAAGTTCCCGATAAGATTCTTTTATTGAGGCTTGTTTTTTCTTTTTGAGAAGCTGTTTATAATTATTGCGGAGATCAAAAAAAGATCTGGGTAAACTTTTAGACTGATTTTGTTTGTGGAATTTAAGAACTCTTCTTAATTGGTGCTTCATAGTTTCGCACTCTCTATCAAACCAACTGATATTAGTTGGTCTGCTTCTGGGTGATAGTCTTACCCTCTTGGTCAAGAAGGGTCTCAAAGTATCTATTAGTTTACCATATCCTGCAAGGGCAGTGTTGATGTTTGGAGCTGCCTCAATTTCCCCTTTCAGTTTGAGTATAGGAGCACTATACAAAATTTGTTGTATTTCTTGCTGGAGTATGGGAGACCACTTCAGTCTAGTATCTGCTGTCACCAACACTTGATCTATTGGGAAAGAACTATCCTCCCCATTATTTAATGAAGCTTTAGGGGTGTGCATGTAGAATATAAGAGGCTGATGGTCACTTTCCGGCTGTGTACCCACTGTAAAGTATAAAATTTTATCTAGTAAGAGAGGGGTAATAGCTAAATAATCAATCAAACTAGCTCCATTTTTACTGAAATATGTGAGCTCCCCCAATTCATCACCTTGGAAATTACCATTTAATATTACCAAATTTAGCTTATCAATCAGTTGCCAAAAACTTTTTCCAGTCTTATTCAGAAGAGGATCTTTTGTATTTCTTGACTGATTATAAAAGTCACCAATATGCTCGGCATAGGCAGATCTAAAATGGCCATTGCCCAGACGTGCATTAAAATCTCCAAGCAGTATTGTTTGCACTCCATGAAATTTTGTCTCAAGATCATATATGTACATTTCTAAATCAGACCAGCAATGCTCATAATAGAAAGGAGATGAATAAGGTGGAATATAAACATTCACAACCAAAATTTCCCAGTCCTTGAAGGTCAGGAGAACGGCCATTGCAATAGATCTTAAAGGTGGTAGTAGTAAAACAGCACAGACCACTGAGGTGGATATCAGACAAGCCAACCCTCCGTTTGGGCGACCTCTAGCTACTGCAGGAGTTGCGGCGAGAGTGTATGAAGTAAATCCATTCAATAACAACTCAGATAATAACCACGTCTCCTGAATAAAGATAATATCAAAACTTTTCATAAATGACAAAAATGATGGATTTTGAGTTTTGCTCAGCCAGCCAGACACATTCCATGAAATGCATTTTAGATGGTGCTCGCTTTGAATTGCAAATTGTCAATTTGAAGCAGGGTAATCCATGGATGATTCTAAGTCAGGCATTGAACTCGCCATTGAATTTATTTCAATAATATCAGGAGGGTTACTCCGGGCGTTATCTAGGGGTGCCTCGGTTATCAAACAGAGATCGGGATCGTCTGCAGGCACTGTCAAGTTGGAACTGGGAACCCTTTTATTTATTATTACCTTGGGCTCCAGGGGGATTTTTATTCCGTCCTTGACCTGTGTCTCCACTGAGCATCCTAGTGTGGGCAATTGATGGATTGCTAGATCTTCATTGGAATTTGGGGGCTGTTCTAGATTCCTCAAAGTTGCAACCAGGGAGTCCAGGCGATTCACTAAGGACGCCCGCACATCAGTTGGCAATTTACTAAAGGATGAAATAAGATGAGTCTCCACCTCCTCTTCTGGCCAAGCAAGGCCTGGGTTGATCTTTTCTGTTACATGTCTATCGTCCTTATAGTTTTTTATGAAATCTTTGTAATCATTGTGCCAATCAGTTGGGTGATCTTCTAAAATTTGAATAAGGTCTTCCTCTGTATGTTTCTCCTGGGCATAAGCTAGGGTCTCTCTTTCCATTTCTCTAGTGTATCCACACAAGAGAGGTAGGGGATGTGCTATGTTTTTAAAATATCGTACAGCAGTTATACCCCTCGCAGCTAATTCCTTTCTTCTGCTATAAATCCTATTAGTTATTATGCTATCTCTGAATGTTGCTATCACACGTGCTTGGGTATAATTGTAGAATAAGTAGTCTACATTTAGAATTTGGGACATGGAAGTTAATTCAGGGATTATAGGTTCTAGAGTGCTAATCAAGTTCCATTTGCGTTCATTCTGGGTAAGTATCCCTTTTCGTTTTGGATATCCACAGAATGCTAAAGTGTTAGCCATTAATCTTAACTTCCATCTAGTTCTATTCTCAGGCTGCATCAACTGGGCTGTTAATTGGTTATTCTTCTTAGAGTTACTATTTATCACATCAGTCCATGGATCATTTCCCACTATATCTATTTTATCCTCAATATCCTGTATGGGGGGAGTAATAGCTATTTGGTCTAAATTTGTTAGGGCCTGGCCAGTATCTAACTTTTCAGAGTTCCTTTTGGATCTAGAAGATTTTCCTTCTTTCTCTGGTTTCCTCTCAATAAGTTTAAATAAATTATGAAAATCCATCTTGTCAGATGACTTTCTTGTCTTGCTTGTGTGCTTAATATTTTTAGTCTTCTTTGTACACCCATGCAGACTCCCTACCTGTGCCCTGTTTTTAACCTTCTTTTTAGAGTTTTTTTTCCCTTTGGGCAAATCATCCAGTGGAACTGGGGGTGCGGTACCTTGGTCAGTTTGTGTATTATTGTTTCTGGGTAAATTGCTTATTGCAATTAAGTTGGTTAATGTAGTTAGTAGCTCATGAGATTCGAAGAGGAATGATTTAATTAACTTCATCTCATCTAAGATATCTTTTACCCAGTGGAACAGTGTGCTGATATCAGACTTATCACTTGCCTTAATTATTTTTGGCAGGGGTCCTTTTTCTATTTGGGTGCCTCCTTGTGTTAATTCCTCTATTTGTTGTAATATAAAGTCATCTACCTCCCTTCTTCCTTTCTTCTCCACCCCACTGGTGTCCAAAGCATTTTCTGCAGCTGCTAGTTCCATTGCCAGGTTAAGACCAGGATCTTCTTTGTTTAATTCTATTATTGTACACCTATTCTCAATTGACCAGTCTAAAGTTTCATTTGTGTGTTCAATGCCCTCATTTTTGGGAGAAAAGAAATTAGTGATTTTCTTTTTGTCTCCCTTTCCTCCCTTTCCTCTCTTCTAAAAAGCTGCCATGTGCTGGGGAAATCCCATGTTTTTTATACCCCTGTCTAGTAAAAACCATTATTCAATAAAATCAGATTATTACTATAATAGGCTAAATTCAGAAAATAATAATAATAAGATAATAGGAAAAAAATAAAAAGTAAGATAATAATAAACTATGATCAATTCTATACATATATAAAACTATAAACCTATAAATGCAACAAATTCCAAATTCTGTTTGACTAATCAATACTAAGTTCAGAAAATACTCAAATATATATATAGTTATAATAAGCCCATCAACCAGAATTAAAAGTTAAAAACTACATTAAAAACATCTTAAAAATTAAAATTAAAAATGTGGGGAGCTCCCGCAAACTTGAACGCAATAATAGAAATATGAACAGACACAGAGCAGGCAATCCCAAATTTTCTTTAGAGTTCTTAAGAAGCCCACAACTGAGTGTCCGTTTCAGCTCCCAACCATCCACAGTCAAAATAAAGCTGTCTTTAGACTTTAGCTGTCTTTAGACTTTGCGGCAACAAATATCAAAATTTAGAGGGAGTTTCATTCTCAAGGCGGAGAAGTAATCTCAAATGGGTTACCACACCTGCCGTTCTTACTCCGTGAATCTCTACTTGATAGTGAGTGCTTGATAATGAGTGTCTGCTTGATACAGAAGTTACAAAGCTTTTCAATCAAAGTTATAGAAAGCGGGGTGCTTCAGCTGGCATTCCGTGGGTTTGGAGGTTCTCGCCGATTAATCAACAGTCGAGCAGTGGAGAGGAAATGGAAGCATAGGGACTGCCATCAAACAAACAAACAAAGCTTATTCCCTGCCTCAGGCGAACCTTCTCTTCCAAGCCTCTTGGCCTTAGCGACGACCCATCCTTAAAGTAGCAGGAGTATACACAAACTCTTTAAACAGAGAACTTAGATAATGCCACCAACATATTTGATGAGGTCATTTTAACCCAGTGGCTTCAGCTTTGGGTCTCCAGATGTTGTTGATGTCAGCTCCCAAAAGCAGCAGTTAATTTTGCTGATTATACTTGTCCTATCGCCAAAGATATGCACAACAAACCGCAAAGTCTAGCTTGCAAGTTGTTTGTTATCAGGTCTATTTCTGTTTTCTTTGTTCGGCATCAAGCACAGCAAGAATACTGATAATTACCAGGCTGTCTTGGACAGGATAGTTGTTTAAAAAAACTTTAAAAGATTAGGCCGGAGGACGCAGCACAAACAAACGATGTTGTCTCACCCAAACCGGAACCGGAACCCAGGCCATCCTATCATTCCCCAGGGAGAGCAGAGTTTCGAACAAGCAGCTCCACTGTAGACTTTGGAGAAAACTCTGACAGAATGTAGTTTCCCAGGGAAAACAGAAGAGAGTGGGGGGGGGGGTCTTGAACTAGAGGGAGCATTAAAGGAAGAGCAAAAGGAGGAGGTGCTAGAAAAGAGACCAGGAAAAGCGCCTCAGAGGATGAAGGATAAAGAAAGGGAGTTGGAGAGAGAGAGGCTAGAGAGGTGATGATGGGGGGGGGGGGGAGGCGGGGGGAAAGTAGAAGAAGAAGGGGAAAGAGGGGAAATTAACTTCTCTGAGAAAGTAGGATAAGGAGCGGAAGAAGTTTGGGAAGATGCAGTAGATGACCAGAGGGAAGAAGTTTATAATTTAGAAATAGAGACTCCAGAAGAGCCAGAACCCTGAGGGGGTGGGAGAATATTTATAAGGAGGACTTACTCGTACAACTGAGAGTCCCCAAGGAGGTGGAAGGACAATTTAACGTCCACCCCCCTTGTAAGCCATCATATCGAGAAGAAAGGGAGAGATGGGAAAGGTGCCACCAAGCCCAAGAGAAACAAGCCAAGGAACAGTCTACGTTTAGAGATGAATCATGTTGGGAAGAACAACTGAGGGGAGGAGTAGTTGGGGGAGATTTGGAGCAGAATAAAAGAGGAGAAGCACAAGGCTCAATCCTGAGAAGTATATATAAACCATCCCCGTTGCAGAACTCCTTGCCAGAGACAGAAAAGGCAGATGTGTCCCGGGTCCAGAGAGCAGGTGCCTCACCATTAGGAATGAACAAGTGAAGCTTACTTTATGTTACTGACAGTTTCCAAAATGCTGACTAAAGGGTGAAGGGAAATGTTTCTAGTTTCATTAATGTTGGAGTTGTTAAATAATCTTCTTCTAGTTTAATAAAACCTGTTTCGATATCATCTACTTCATTCTCATTTATGGAGCAGAGAAGATCCTATGAGGGACAGTGGGGCTCACGCTGTATGCTACTGATTGTCACCATTCCTTCAGGCTTCTTTTATTGCTACTATATGGTGTTAATCTTTACAACTCACAGATGGCCTATCTTGGTTTGGAGCCCTTTAGCATTTCTGTACAAACAGGTTTACATGATGCCCCTCTCCAAATGTCTCTGTCCTGTGCATTCCCCCCCTCCCATTCCCACTGATGGGCTGTTCTGTTCTACTTTGATCTACCCCATCAGTATTCAACCAGACAATCAGAAATATTTTCACCCTATGTCCTAAGTACTGTATAATTTTCCCCAACCCAGATGTGCCCCAGTTTCTCTGTGCCTAAAGAATCCAGCACCCTCTTCTTCATAACCCTCGTCTCCATACTTTGATAGACCAAGCTGGATTTAACAGTGAATAAGTAACATTTAATTTAATTCCCAAGATGGAATTAAGATTGCCGGAAGAAATATCAACAACCTCAGATATGCAGATGATACCACTCTGATGGCAGAAAGTGAGGAGGAATTAAAGAACCTCTTATTGAGGGTGAAAGAGGAGAGCGCAAAAAAATGGTCTGAAGCTCAACATCAAAAAAACTAAGATCATGGCCATTGGTCCCATCACCTCCTGGCAAATAGAAGGGGAAGATATGGAGGCAGTGACAGATTTTACTTTCTTGGGCTCCATGATCACTGCAGATGGTGACAGCAGCCAGAAAATTAAAAAAATGCCTGCTTCTTGGGAGAAAAGCGATGACAAACCTAGACAGCATCTTAAAAAGCAGAGACATCACCTTGCCGACAAAGGTCCGCCTAGTCAAAGCTATGGTTTTTCCAGTAGTGATGAATGGAAGTGAGAGCTGGACCATAAAGAAGGGCTGACCGGTGAAGAATTGATGCTTTTGAATTGTGGTGCTGGAGGAGACTCTTGAGAGTCCCCTGGACTGCAAGGAGAACAAACCTATCCATTCTGAAGGAAATCAACCCTGAGTGCTCACTGGAAGGACAGATCCTGAAGCTGAGGCTCCAATACTTTGGCCATCTCATGAGAAGAGAAAACTCCCTGGAAAAGACCCTGATGTTGGAAAAGTGTGAAGGCAAGAGGAGAAGGGGACGACAGAGGACGAGATGGATGGACAGTGTCATCGAAGCTACCAACATGAATTTGACCAAACTCCGGGAGGCAGTGGAAGACAGGAGGGCCTGGCGTGCTCTGGTCCATGGGGTCACGAATAGTCGGACATGACTTAACAACTAAACAACAACAAGAAGTAACATTTCAAAGAAAATTAGCTTGAAAGCACTGTATTACTACATCTTCCTATTTAGAAACTTGGATTTAGCTTTCAGGACTTCACACAGTACAGTCCTAACATGCAGATAAACTACTGACGTGTCACTTACACAATCTACCAGTCTAAATGAAGTGTTACAGCCATTGTCAGTGCATAATGCAGGGAAGTTACCATGAAGTCTGTGCAGTGCACCCATCATAGCTCCATCTGTGCTTCTAATGATTAATTCTTCCACTACCATCTGAAGGTGTTACCTCAGTGCAAAAGTAAATCGGTTTGCCCTCCAAGGAGTTGGTTTCTTTTAGGGTTGGGAGCAGTCAGGATCTGGGGACATTTTTCAGCCCTTTCAAATGAAACCAGTAACAGGAAGGTTGCTTTGATTTTTTAAAAATCACTTCTTGCCAAAACAAAGTGGGGGATTTCTTGTGTTAGTGGAGAGTCATGCCTTCTGAAGATGTGATACTTCTCTCTCTCCCCCCCCCCCCCCGGATTTTGTGCAGAAAAATGTATGTGCACATATGTGTAGAGGGGCTCCAGGAGGCACAAAAACAGTTTTGGAGACTGCATGATTCTTACCACTGTTATAAGGAGTTGTTTTCCATTATTCTTGGCAGCACGTACTTGAGGTATGGTTCTTCTGTGATTCACATACCTGGTTTAACATGCCTGCATGGTACATCATTAGTATCTTCTAGAGCAGTGCTTCTCAACCTTGGGTCCCCAGATGTTCTTGGACTACAACTCCGAGAAAACCTAGGTAGCACAGCTAGTGGTGAAGGCTTCTGGAAGCTTTAGTCCAAGAATATCTGGGGACCCAAAGTTGGGAACCATTGTTCTAGAGCCTGAACGCCCAGCTTTTTCTCCTCCTCCCTAGTCTACTGTGCATGCCTCTCCTCTTCACCTCAGTCCATTTCTATCCACCATGATAGCAAAATCTTGGAGACTAGAGTCTGTCTAAAACTGTTTATTATTGCCCAATTTGTACTTTTTAAAAAGTTTTACTTACCGTTCATCTCCTTTCTCTGTTGCTGTTATTGCCTAAAAAACAAAAATAAGGTTTGTTCTTCCTCATTTTAGAATCCTTCTCCCCGCCCCCCTTTTTTTCTCTGCTTCGTTTTCCTCAGTGGGTTCCCACCAATATTTTATGGCCATTGCAGCCTTAATGAAAAAGTATGGAGCAAAAATTCCTCAGGCTGATGGCCATTTCAAATGCCTCTATTGCCTTGGTGAAGGACATTTAATGAAAAAAAATTTGATTTGTAAGGGATTTACAACGGTAATCTTCTGCAGTCGTGAATCTCATTTAAAACTGTTTCTGTGGGAGAAGTAGTTGAAAGCAATTCACTCTATGTTGACTGAATCTCAGCACAGAGACTCTGTCATTGTTGATCCTGTTCCAGATCTCGATCTTGATCTAGATCTTCAACACATTGACGCTGATGATCCTTCTCTCCATCCCAGGAATCAGGGCATCGTAAGCACCAATTTCATTCACCACCTTATTACTTTATAACCTCCATACTGTTATAGATTTATGGACTGACCTTCTTTGCTGTTTAGATCTGATTTTTGGAAACTGTCAGTGTCTCATTCCCATTCTTGTTCTCCATGACATTAGACATTGAGAGAACATTTAGGTTGGAATCGTTAGAGACACCACAAAGACCTACAGTCTCCACGTTTTAAGTCGTTTATATCAAAGAGATCTGGTTGCTGTTTCAACTTGTTCAAGTGGTAAATAGTCCATGTGTGTTGGGAGGACCGCTCAATATCATGACAGCTCTCCAGATTATCAATGGCATACATCTTCACCACATGAGCCTTCTGAGGTTGTTGCTGGGAAGCTCAACTGGTGGATGTAAATTTTCTCCCTCCTCCAGATCCAAGTCTATTGGAATCAACAATGATACTGCAGCAGCAGGCCCTTCAGTTGCCACAGGAAAAGGGTACCATAACAGGAGGTTTCACCTGAGATTGATTCCGATGATTTGGATGATATTAATGAGGTTTCGCTAGGACTACCCTCTCTGTTTGTTTCATCACCTGACTTCAGTGTAGGGGATGTACAGCCATTGTCCCCATCTGGTGACATTCATACCTGAGCTAATGTCATGATGAGAATGGCTAAATCTCTTGAGCTTTCAAATATGGAAACCACAGCCTAAAGGCTCTGCCCCGGTTTCCAAAAGAATAACATCTACTGCTAACATTCCATTACAAATTTCAATGTTACCTACGTTGATGGAGCCTATCACACAGTCTTGACATAAACCTTTTTTGATACCACCAGCCTCCAGGTGTATTGAATATCTGTACAGAGTACAAGAAGATGATGCTAATTTTCTATTCAAACACCCATTTCCAAATTTTCCTGCGTGTTGGGTCCTCCATGTCTCCTCCTCTTGCCTCTCTCTCTCTTTCTATCCACACCCTCTCTGCTCTTATTTTCCTGTTCCACTCTGCTTTCTCGCTCCCCCCAGTATGAAGGGTGGACAGTAATTCTGATACCTTTCTGCTGCTTCTTTTGAGATCATCATCCTTATGACTTATGGGTCCCTCCAAATCCACTCCTAACCCTCAGCTACTATTGGCTTCTCTTTCCTTATTTCAGCTTCTCCTGCTTCTATCTCCCCTCCCTACTCATGCTCACTCTATTTATATCTTTCCTCTTCACTTCCTTGCCTTCCTGTTCTTGTTCCAGATTTCCTGCCTTTTTCTTTTTTTCTTCCCTCATTCTTGTCAGAGGATTTTGCCCTTGCTTCCCCCTCCTTTTTCCTATCACTTTCCCTCCCTTCTCCAACAAGTGGCCTCTCCTTTTCTTATTTTCTGTTTCCCACAGCTATGGTCTCTGTGCTTCTTTCCTCTTTCTGAGGCAGGAGGGGATGGCGCTCAGGTGGGACAGATGACTCTTCTGCCTTTCTTCTCACAATAACCTGTTCTTCTATACCTTCTTATTATTGCTATTGTAGTAGTAGTATCTTATTACTTTTAGTGTTTATAAAACCAAAATGGTAGTGATTCTTAAAAATTTAATCTGAGAGGAAGAGCGTAGAAGTATGTGTTTTTTCTTTCTGCTATTTGTTTAAGACCCAGTTATAAGCATGGTCATTGCAGGGCATTGCCGTTTGCAAGATGAATAAATATATATGGACCTTGATAAGAATGATCTGAGAGACATAATTGCTTCAGTTGCATTGGCATAACCTCCAGTGCCATGCTTCTGTGCCTTGTTTTGTAGCTTGTGGCAACCATCTACTTAACATTATCATCAATTCTTTCCATGATAGGTTCTTCGAATTTATAAGTGAAAAGAATGCCGTCTGGTTCATCGGTTATTTGGGGATCAAAAATAAATCAACAGAATGTAGGCCAGAGGGGTTGTTTGCTGTGAACATTGCACTTCTGACAGAAAAACCAATATATAGTTCCTCCTTTATTGCTTGAACTGCTTGTTTTATTGAGAGGGCTTGAATTTTTTTAAAAAGAATTCTCATGGTTATATGAGAAGCTTATATTGTGATCAATATTGTTATACCTGGAAGAAAGTTCTAGTGCCTCACCTGTTCATTATTCAGTAGAATGAAATATGATGAGGTGTAAGTTTCTATAACAACATGTACTTCTGTATTAATCCAGAAAGAACTGAGTGATTACATATTTAATCTAGTTGATTTACCTGGGTTAGGTGAATTCTAGAATGAGCCAAAGAAAATCTAACCCTAAAAGGTTAATTTTATCTTGACTTGTACAAGGTATGTATAGCAATGCTGGGAAAGGAAGGTAAGAAATATTGTTTCATCTGACAAATTAATCCAGTTTTTCTTGTGAAGGTTACAGGTGGGGAGACATCCACTGTGTAGGCAATTTGAGTACTCATTTATTTAAAATAGTTATAGCCCACCCTTCTTCTCAAGAGGGCCCAATATTAAAACAAATAGTATTAAAAGCTTGAAATACAGCAAATTTTTACATTAAAAAAAGATTAAACAGATATCAAATTTAAAGCTAATGAATAAAAATAGTCTCAAGCCATTCTAAAAACAGTTTTTAAAAAACTAGCAAAAATATAGCAGCCCTATTTTTAAGAATTGCCACTTATTGAGAAAAAGCCTGACTGCTTGCAGAAGGACAGCAAAGAAGATGCCAGTCTGTTATAAAAATTATAAAAGATAATTTATAAATTATATAAAAGATATATTCAAAGGGCTGGAAAGTCTGCGCTGATACTGGTTATGCACAATCTATTCTTTTTAAAGCTTTTAATGCCGTTTGTTTTAATATTGTAAACTGCATTGGGTCCTCTAGTCTAGAGGAGAAAGGTGGGGTACAGCTATTTTAAATAAATGAATACTTAAATTGTCTCTAGATAATGAATGTCTTCCCACCTGTACCCTCCATAAGAAAAATGGGATTAATTTGCCAGATGAAACCATCTGAGTGAGGAGATCTGTTCCCTTGGATACTGCTACTAAAGGGCAAGTGTCAAGCTTTCATATTATTCAGTGCTATAATTTGAAGATTGTTCTGCAGCTTCCTAATCCATTGCTTATGAAGCTGTAGCAGTGTGCTCCTCTCTTGCCTCATGTTCTGGCTTCGAAATAGAAATACTGGTGTACACTCAGTAAGAGTCTCCATTTATATCTGCACTAGAGAACTCTGGTTTAACTATGGTTAACAGACCAGGATTATAGGCAGGATGTGATGCTGATAGCTCTTGATGGACCTATCTATCACAATGTGTTCCAACTGCTTTAAAAAGTGAGGTAAGCTATGCTTGAAACTTAGTGCATGCTGTCAGGTGGCTTTTCCCTTTGAAAAAAAAAATTTCAAAAGTGGGTCCTAAAACAAATCATGCTTCTGTTGGCCATTATTTTTAAAAAGAAAAATGGCACTTTATAATTCACACTTTGAATACTAGGCAAAATTCCTATCTTGTACTCTTCTGTTAAAACTTCCATACAAAATGTGTCTCATCAATTACTCTGTCATGATCAAGATAAGTTAGTTAAGTTGAACTTCAAATGGGGAACTAAGAAATAAGTGAGAAATAAGGCAAAAGTTGAAATGAGCACAAGAACTTGTTAATTTTGGAAGCTTGTCTTATTAATTCTGGCAAAGCTGCCTTTAAAAGGGTTAAAATTCTTTACCATAGAAATATCTGACAAACAGCTGTAGAGATTTGGCTGTAATAGATACACGACCAGATTTGTGGTTACAGGCAACTAGAATAAGACTTCCACTTCTTGTGCAAGTGGTGATTTTGCCACTTTTCTAGTATTAGAGCTTTTTAAAATAGGAATTTCAAGTGATCAGAAAATCTCATTGTTTCATATGTTCTTCCTCTCTCTTTTTTCAGAGCTCATGCACAAGCACCTTCATCAGTGAAACGCGATATAAGAGCAGAGCCTGAGGAGGAGGTGAAAAATGGAGAAGAAGTAGTGAATGAAGAGAGTGATGATAGGAAAGCTGTGGAGTCAAGTGATGAAGATGCTCTTGCAGAAGGGGAGAAGAAGAAGAAGAAGCGTTCTGGATTTCGGGACCGTAAAGTATGGCTGATAATACCAAAGTACTCCATGATAAACTCATGTTAGTCAATGAAAACATAAAGGAAATAGAAACTTGAAGCAAGCTGACTACTGTAAGTTGTGGAGCAGTGAAAAATAATGGTTGAAGTACCCAGTATAGTGTAGTGGATAGAGTGATGAGTTAGGACTCAGGAGACCTGGGTTTGAATCTCTGCTGAGCCATGAAAACGTGCTTATGGTGGGGGGGGGGGGGGGGTGTGGCACTAGTAAAAGCCCTATTAGGGTTGAAATAAATGGTATGTGACTTAACAATATATAAGACACAGAAAACAACAGTTGGAAGAGGTACTTTAGAACCTTGTTCAGACTTAAGACTAAACCACAGATGGACCATTCTTGGACCTTTGATTTCCATAGCTGCTCATGCTCTCCTACCTCATTTTTCTCTTACAGACATGGAGGGGGATGTTGAATAAAACCCAGGTGCCCTTTTCTAACCGTGGATGAGTGGGTGCATGTGTATATATTTAGGTTTCAATGAGGGGTGGGGGCTGAGATGCTGGAGGCCTCAAAACATGGCAGAATAGCTCGCCTGCCCCTTAGAAGGCAAAAGGGGACTTTTGGAGCCATTTTTTGTTCCAAAAAATTTAAATGTTTTATCAGGACAAGGGGTTTTGAGGGTCCTAGAAGCGCAGGAGGCACATGTGAGACTCTGTGGGCCACATGTGGCCCACCTCTGCATTATGCACCAGTGCTAAACTTTAACAACATTCATGCGTAGGAACACTTTTGGGAAGTGTGAATCCAGTCAGAACAACATTTTTGGTGTTTTCTGCTGTCTGGATGGGAGGGATACTTGTACAGTAGTTAGGTGTTTAAAACTTCTGAAAGCTCAAATCCAGCTAGCTCTCCAGGTATTCTTCCCTTTTTTGCACAGGGAAGGCTTTTGAAATAGGGCATCCTGCCAGAGATGCTGCAGGCTGCATAAATCTGTGGCAGCTGAGGACCACAGACTGAAAACAGAAAATAAAATTTCTAACTTCTTCCTTGCAACTGCACTGGAGGAGAGAAAGGGAAAGTTGAGCACGTAAACCTCAGCCCCTTCCACGGGCCAAGAACTGGTAAAATGTTTGGCTTTCGCCCTTTGAATAGAAGAACCGTATGCCACAAAATGCCCCTAAGGTGTTTTCATTCTCTATGTTGTGGGTGGATGGGGAGCTATTCAAGAGAGCCAAGTCTAAGGCCCATTGCCAAATCTTTTGTTCCTAGCCAAGATGTGTGTTTTTTAATTTATGTGTGGGAGGTTCTTGGATGTCCTGGCACTCTGCATAGGCAAATGAATGTATATATACAACAACCAGCTGCTAACTGTTTTATGCTTGTGTGTATACATTTTAAAAAGGCAGGTGCAGGGAGATAGGTTTTGTTTAAGCTTTAGGATGTGGAAACTATTCCAATGTTGGTACCATTAAAAAAGGCAATTAACAAAGGGCTGCCAACCTGCGTTTACCTGTTGTACCTTGAATACTTACAAGAGCAGAAGAAGGAAAAAAGTGTGTGTGGTGGCTGAGGGTAAATGATCAATAAAATGAAATATGAGTGATGTGTTTTGTATTAGTTCATTTGAAAAAAGTAGTTTGACACTGCATGAAACTAGGACTTTGTAACAATGTCTTTTATAAATCAGTGATTCCTGCAAGTATAACTGCACTGTGGGAGACTTTATTTCTCTGCTGGAATGGACTTGTCTCTTACCGTTGAGGAATCTCTTAATTATGTAGTATTTTGAAATTTTCTAGGACTTTTAATTTCAGATTTGCTCATTGAGATAACTGGAAATAAACATTTATTTCTTGTCAAAATTCAGTAAAGTCAGAAATTTGATCTGTGTTCTCAGTGTTTACTGCTATTAGGATACAAAGAAAGCTAGTATGGTGTCATGATCATAATGTTGTGTTTAGACTACAGAGATCTGAATTTAAATCACTGTTTAGCCATAAATCTCCCTGTGTGCCTTTGGGCAAGTTGCTGCTTCTCAGCCTAAGCAAACCTCACAGGGTTGTCATGAGAAGAAAAGGCCTGAAGAAAGGTGGAATATGAATGCAGTCATTGACAAGAGTGAGAACATTCTGAATTGTTCCTATTGCATGTGTATATTTTCCATATTCTGGAATTATCTGGTTTTTAATAGCCAATTTACAACATGAATAGATTATAGAGAGCTTCAGAGATGGCATTTGGTCATTAAATTGCTGTATCAGCTTTTTCTTTCTTATTTTTCAAAATTTAACCAAGCATAGATCCTTGCTGAATTAAGATAAAGCAGTTGGGTGAATGTTTTAGTACTTGGTTCCTTTTTTTGGCTCATTTGTTGGACTTGAAACTGCAACTTATTAAGCATGCGAAGGCTAGGAAGCTGACATAAGCTGAGCTTTCAGATTGCTTTTGCTCCACCACTATGTGCCTAGAATTCCTTTGAAATATGCTATTGATCAGAGAAAAACTTTCAAACTTTACCACCCTGCCCGTAATCAGAGTTCTTAAAGCTTCTATTGCAAACCATAATAGAAATTATATAAAAATGTTCTTGTGGAAATAGCTTGTTAAGACCTCATGTAGTTAAGAGTGTGAGGTATGTGGTGTCTGCTTGGAAGACACCAAGCAGACACCACATCTGTTCTCATCTGTTATAGGAAAACAGCTTACTGGCTTTGGAAAAAGAACTTGGAATCAGGTTCAGCAAAAAACAACAACAACACCCTTCTCTTGCAGTATGGGGATGTACTAATAATGATCTACTTTACAGAAGGATTTTGAGCATCACATTATAATTTGATAGAAATGTTATATGAAAATCGGTAGTTCTGAAAATAGTGTTGTACACTGACGTAGCCAGGAAACACATTCTAAGGCCAGAAAGTTGGAGGCATGATTAATGAGTGACAATAGATAGGGACCTTTCAGTGGCTGCATCCTTGTCAACAATGTGCTGTATGCAATGCAGGTGGCCCCTTTTCTGTCTGTCACATGCCACTTTTTAATCTGACAAGCTTTTGCCTTCCAGAGTACCTTCTGCTTTATTTAAAGCTGAATTTGTATTTGCAGTCTCTGGCCAAAATCCTGTCAACAGGCTTCTGCAGTGGTTCCCAGTCTTGGATTCCCAGATGTTTTTGGACTACAACTCCCAGAAATTCTGGCCAGCACAGCTAGTGGGTTAAGGTTTCGGGGAATTTTAGTCCAAGAACATCCTGAGGGGCCAAGGTTGGGAACCAAAGTTGGTCCCTGTTGTTTTCAGCAAGTCTTATGCTTGTGTAAGGGGATGTTGAAAAGCCCACTGCTCACACAACAGACCATTATGCAGGCAGAATGAGGCAATAGGATACTGGTCTTTGTTGCATCCTTACTGGATTCTAAAATATTATTTTTTTTTATATGATACTGTAATTGTAAAGGGTTGTAAGCTGCTGTGAGTTATACATGGACCCTGGAGGGACAAGAGAGGTTCTCATATATTAACATTTGGGTACAGTTGTAGAATTTGAGCTGCTCTTGCCCCAGACACTGTAGGTGTTGTTGTTTTTTTAAAGCAGGTATGGACTTCATTTCAGGGGCATCCTTGATTGTACTGCTTTGCTTTTTCCCTTATTAAATCAATGGTTGTTGTTGTTTGTTTTTTTGCTTGTGTGGGCAAAAGCAGAGCACATAATTTAGAGATGTTGTTGTGATGAAGACAAGACCAGTGGTCTGCTGAAGAACCTAGCATCCCTTTTACTAACATAGACCCATGGATGATAAGTGTGCCTATGTTGTTTCCAATCTGAGACATGCTTCATCCTTGGATCTTGCAGTGTATCATCCCTTGGTCACACACCCTGTCATCAAAATGATAGCCATGTTGTTCCTTGTAATTAAATACAGCATTTTACTGCATTGTGAGTAAGCTCTTTTGGATTTTATCCTGGTTTCTTTAAATCAACGTCCTCTAGGACAAACGTAGTGAAGAATACCAAGAAAATTAAAAGTATGTGAGTCTCAATCTGAAGAAAAGATGGTGTAATAGTAAATTTACCCACATCATTTTTTTTTGTACAGTAGATAATGTATTCTTAATAAATTGTTTCCTTGGTCAGCATTTTGCCAAGGTTCTATATACAAATGTAGATGTGTGTCAGTGACTTAAAACAGCTGTATATTTGAGTTAGGAAATGTGAACGATCTGTATTTTTCTTTAGGTGATGGAATATGAAAATAGGATCCGAGCATACTCTACTCCGGATAAAATCTTCCGATATTTTGCCACCTTGAAAATAATAAATGAGCATGGAGACTCAGAAGTGTTTATGACCCCACAGGATTTTGTGCGATCTATAACACCAAATGAAAAACAACCAGAACGTAAGTGACCTTGTATATAATGATAGTGAGCATATGTGATGATTCAGAAGGGAACCCTTGGTTATCATTTTCTATTTAGGAAGTGAATTAATTTGCTAAAGTTCTTAAACTTTGCAACCTTTGAGAATCATTAATTAAGAATCAGCTCTCATTTTCAGTCTCTGCCCTCTACCATCTTCAATTAACTGTTATTTTATGGTTTTAAAGAATTATTTAGTTAGTATAAACATAGTAAGAAAGCTAGGGGGAAATGGGTTAATACTCCAATGTTTCTTTCTCTAATTGCACTATCAAATAAACATCATGTTGAAACTCAATAATATCCTGGCAAATATATTCAGTGGGTCATGCATCAAAAAGTTGCAGTTTGTAGTGCTCTCATGTAGGAAAATCCACCATTTTATCTCCCCCTTCCTCTTCATAAATGTCATCATGCTGTATCTTCAGGATTCTTGAGTCCTTAACTGGGGTTTGGGAGTAGACGTAAGATTCCAAGAAGGGTTGCTTTAAGTTGTAACACAGTTACATGTTTATAGTGATATTTATAATGTGATGTTTATAGTGATATTTTAAATATTAGTTTAAAAATATTGTATCTATATTTTAATCCAATTTATTTGTTTAAACAATTGCCCAAGGTCCCTAATACTGACTTATTTTTCTTAATTCTTACTTACATTTTTCCTTTTTTCCTTAGTATTTATATGCTGCCTTTCTCCTTATAGGGGACCCAGGGAGGTTCACAACAATTAAATCTATACAGTGACCATCAGTTTTAAAAAGACCATAGAAATTATGTGAAAAAACATTAAACAATTATGAGTATTAAAATCAAGATGAAAACAATTTTAAAAACATTTGACGCATCACTACCAGCACTCTGATTTGTGTCCAGAAATGAACTGGCAGCCAGTGAAACTGTTGTAACAGACAAGTTATGGGCTTCCTGTAACTAGCTTTGTATAGAAGTCTAGCTGCCACATTTTAAACCGGCTAAAGTTTTCAAATCTTCTTGAAAGGCCTTAGCTAAATATAGCCCTATATAGAGCTCCCGGACTTTGGAACTCCCTCCCACAGGAAGCTAGGCTGGCCCCATCATTGCTTTCCTTCTGCAAGCAGACGAAGACCTTTTTCTTCAGGCAAGCCTCTCTTGAGTGGGGTTTTTTAATGGATTATTGTGCCTTACTGCTTTGAAATGTGTTTAGGTGTTGCTTTTGTTTTTGTATGATATTTGTTTGATCTTCTTTAGTATTTGTAAACTCATATTGTCTTTAATGATTTGCGCTGCCTTGGGTCCTTTTAAGGAGAAAGGTGGGGTAAAAATATTTTAAGTAAGTAAATAAATAAATAATAAATATTGCAGTAATTCAGAAGAGGCATAACTAAATTATGTGCCCTAGTGCAGCAGGTGTACTAGCTGAATCATAGAAATGGGTTCCTGACCACAAATGAAGCCTGGGCATCCGGGCTCACAGCTGGATCCAGGAGCATGCCCAAACAGGGAATCTTCATTTTCAGGGGGAATCCATCCAGTAAAGGCTGAATCCCTATTCCTTGATCTGCCTCTTGTCTGAGCAGGAGCATCTTTGTCTTGTCTAAATTATTTGTTCACTCCCAGCCAGTCCATTACTAACATCAAAAACTGCTTCAGAACTGAAAGAGCTTCCCTAGAGTTAGATGACAAATGCAGACAGAATTGGCTGTCATCAGCATACTGGTGGAATTAAACACTAAGAGTCTGAACAACGTCTCTCAGCAGTTGAATGTACATCTCTCATCCTTTTCTCCAGATAACAACGCCCATATGCCTCTTACACCTTGCCTTGTAATATTCTTATCTATCACGTTTCCTTGCTCAGTCCATCCCTTCAGTTGTGCAAACATCTCCTAGCCCCACAAAATATGTTATTCTTTTTTACTTTCCTCCCTTGGAACTGTGTCTGTGGGACCACCCCACCCACCTGCTTCTCCCAAACTGTTGAATCACACTTCTTCTGTGAATCGTAGGAAACAAACTCCTTGCCCAGAAATACTCTACTGTGTAACTAAGCGTAAGCACATGCAACAAAAATAATCAAATTTTGGTCCCTCTGGTTTTCCCCATCTCGGTTTCCCTCTCTTTATAATGTTGTCAGCCATGTGTCTACTTCTGGAATTGTAAACATCTTGAGAGTAAGGTAGAATGCTAGCTTCTGTGCAGAATGCCCTGAACATAAATTGGAATAAATTGATTGTAAGGGTAATTGGGGTTGCACATAAAGTTAGCAAAATTCTGCCAAGCACTTTGCATTTTCAGTACGTAGTTTCAGTGGGAGAAAGTTAAGCAAGTGCCCAAATCTGTTCTATTGCCTTTAAAGAGCCTTAAAATGCATGTGTGTTCTGGCAAGGCAAAATGAAGGAAATGCCTTGGATATAGCTGTTTAATATAAAACCCACGGATCTGCTACATTGTTTGATAAACATGTATTACTTTTTAACCTGCAAAGCAGATGGCAGAAGAGTTTTTATTGCTTTGTTTTAGGAGAGATTCAGAAATATATTCTGAACTGATTAATAACTCCATTTTCTGCACCATGACTATTATAGACTTCTAAATAAATGTGAAGCATTTCATCATTTTTACTCACAAACAGTTGGTGATGATATATTTTCTGCCTTATTGATCACAGGCACTCCCACCCCGCACTCCCACCACATTTCTCTTATATGGCCAGTCTGAGTAATAAGAAGATACAGCAATTAATTTAAATCACATTCAATGTGTGTGTGTGTGTGTGTGTGTGTGTGTGTGTGTGTGTGTGTGTGTAAAATCCAGATAGCATGAATGATCATAATTATGAGAAGATAGGAATTGAATCTTATCTTTTATTTGTTACTATCGTTGTGCCACAAATTTCATCATTTAATACTGTCAGCCATTGTTAAAAGATACTATTAATTTACATGTGAGCTTCCTGTGGAAATGAAAACATTAATTTCTCAGTTCCAGTAGTGCATCAGATCTTTTAGAACCATGGTTACCTAGATAATCTTTGCAATTGCTTCCTTCTTTCCTTCCTTACACATTGGTTGGTCCTCCAACAATAGTTCATAGAATTATGAATTAACTGTGGGCTTGTGTGCTGCCTCCTTTTCCAGTTCTGGCTTGGAGGGCAGCTGTTAATTATACTGTGTCTATGGGTTTTTGAACTGGAAATGGAGAGGGGAGAGGATGACATTGAAGGTCATAGCTCATTAACAGTACTCCAGACAGAAAAGGAAGGATCTGTCAGAAAATCTGGTATGTTACTTCCAGGGCATCTGCTTAGTATCTCTTTAAGTGGAGGCCATAGCCAGGAAAAATGGAAGTCTTTTTATCAAAAATAGTTTTTCAACATCCTACCAGATTCGTGTTAAATATCTTGTTTAGGAGTTTGTTTTTTACATGTCATATATCTCTAATACATGAGCTTCTACTCCCTTGTTTGTGAATTTGGGTGCAATGAAAACCATTTGACATTTCAAGAAAATGAATCTATTTATGTTGTGCTATTTGAAAAACCATAAAATTCACCCATTAACCTCTAAAAAGGACCTTCCCTTCCTTCCCCATGCTTTATATTTTAGACATGATCTCTCTCTCTCCCCCCCCCCGTCTTGTCATTAGCAAACATTGTTCTCAAAATCAGTCACTTCATACTGATCAGTTCTTCTCTGTTATCAGTGAGTAATGAAAAGCCTGATCTGTAGGTAATACTGAAAAGATGGATTAGTATATACTTACTGAATTGTTTTGTAGTTTCTTTCACAGAGCATATTAAGCTTTTTAATGATACAAAGATTCCTTAAAGCATTTTGCAACTCATACCAGTTGTGGAGACTTATAGCATAGAACTAAAAAATTGTAATTTGATTTTTTCTTTTTCAGTTGTGTGTCCTACTTCCTTTGAATGTCACAAAATGATCTTTGCTTGTTCATTCTGCTGGACACAATTTGACAGTTGTGTGTTGTTTTTTGCCAATTCTTTAATAAAAAGGATGCAATGCACTAAACTGGAATGTGCTGTGTAGAAAAAACAAGACAATTTCAGTATGTTCTGTCATTTAAAGTTTTTCTTTATACATTTAAAACCTATTTATTCTCAATGCAGTATAAATAACTCATATTTTTAATATGAGGCTTTCTCTGTTATTAGTACACTTGGTTCACAGCCATGTATGTATGTATATTAATTATCTGCTGCCTTTCTTCTCATAGGGGACCCAAGGTGGCTCATATCATTTAAAACTATACAATGCCCACAAGTTAAAAATACCATTAAAAACAATATTAAAAACAATTAATCATTAGTCAATATTAAAACTAGGATTAAAATCAATTTTAAAAACATTTAAAAATCTCTAAATGTAATAAATGCAGAATTCTCTTTCATTGCTTATAAGCCTATCTGAAAAGGCATGCATGTAGTTCTTGCCTCCTCCTCCTCAGTATAGTCAGGAACCAGGACAAGCTGGGACAAACCAGTTCGTGCCCGTCTCTGTTGGACATGATAATTCCTGAGCATTTTTTTTCCACAGCGCGGAGCCAGATTTGCCCCCTGCGTTACTAGGAAGCTAGCAGAGAGGCAATGAGAGAGATGGAGATTAGAGTGATGGTGGTAAGAAACTTGGAGCAGGTCTGACCAAAATGCCCTTTAGAAGACCTACTCTGGCAGTGATGACAATGTCTTCCCATGTGAGCATCTCCACGTTTTAAGACGTTGAGTGGGGAAGCTTTTTCTCAGTCCACCCTTACCTCTTTCTTTTTGGGTAGGCATATAGTAAGGAACAGGCTTCTAAAGAAGATATTTTGATGGGGAAGCTATATATTTTTCTTTCTAAATGTGACTTTAGAAGGTTTCTGTTCAGTGGTTTAAACTTCTAATATGTTTAAATGTTTCCTGATGTTCTAATTTATTGTAGCTGCCCTACTCCTCAGTTTCATCTTCTCAAGATCAATTAATTGAGCTGTTCCTTTCAACATCCTTTTAGATTTATCTTCTTTTGCTTAGTTTGGAATCTGTAGAAGAGGAGTTGTTTTTAACTTGTATAAAATGAATGTCACCTAAAGACTGATTGATGGCAATGAAAGATTTTGAAATCTGTTAATGGCGTCTGTTGCTTGAGGGTAAAATGGATAATGAGGGCTAAATATTGCTCTACAAGATAACATGGTGGGCTGGAGGTGGAGTTTATATATCAAGATGCTGGTGGAGCATGATAGATATCATAGGAATGATTACTTTCCAAAAATTGTTAGAATCAGAGAAGGCTTTTATTACCCAAATCTATAAATATGTAATGTGCTGGAAAATAAAACTGTTGATAAGCAACCTGCCATTTCCTTATTTTCTCTATGATTAGTTGCTTAGAGCTTTAAACCATGTTTATAAAATTGCTTTGAAAAACTTATAAGAAATATATGTCATAATATTCAAGAAGGTTTTTTTGTTTGTTTCTTTTTCTTTCAGATCTAGGCCTTGATCAGTTTGTGGTGAAACGCTATGATGGGAAGGTGAGATTCCTGACATTCTTATTGCCATTTGATCCATCTGGGAGATATTTACCCTCCCTTCTGTAAAGCTATGTAGTAGTAGACAAAGCCGTGTTTGTTTTAGAGCAAGTTATAGCAATTTTTAAAAACTACTTAATGGCTCACTTTAATGACTGCAACCAAATCTAAGAGTTTAAACGGCTTCGCTCTGCATGATCTGTTTAGCACTGAGGCGGTAGAAATAATTTTGTACTTAAAAATTAAAAAACAGTGCTCAGTGCTCTTTACGCCATTCTTCAAATTTCTTCACATGCACCCTTTTTCCTATTTATCGAAAAGTGACATACAGTTCTTAGTCAGAATAGGTGCACATGGGCTCTTCACTTTTTTTTCTGAATCAGATATATTCTGTATGTAAAATGGCTCATATTTCCTTCTCAGAAGTTGAAATGGGAAGATGGACCTCACTTTTTGTTATTTCAATTGACCTCTCACTGACCAAATTCACTGTGACTATTCTTGTTCAGCCAACTCCCAGAAAATTCAGGCTCCCTGTGAGAAAGAGAGGCAGGCTTCCGATTTGGTTTTGTCTCCTTGATTTCTTTCTGTTCTCTAACTCACTAAGTGGTATCCTCAGGCAGAAGAAAATTTGCTTACTATCTTATGTTCTTCCCTGTCTTATTACTGGTTGACCTTTCATTTTAATGAAGTACAATAATGCTGATACTTCTTAAAGATCTGACACTGTTCTCTACTTGTGCCAGTACCAGTCTGTTTGCTCTGGCAGGGGACTGATATGTCCACAAGCTTGCCTCAGGAGGGGGACAGGGATGGGTACAGAGTGGGACTGAATTTTCTGCCCTGCCAAACTTTGCAGCAGGGTGGTGCAGAATGAGCCTCTTGTATTCTCTGCTGTTGCCATACAGCAGTGATGGTGAACCTATGGCACGTGTGCCCCAGGTGGCACGCGAAGCCCTTTCTTATGGCACGCGAGGTATTGGCCTACCCACCCTCCCATGTGGAGGCAAACCTTATGAGCCGGCTGCAGCCGGGATTCCCCCTTCCGCTGCCACTTCCTGGTCCTCTGGGTTCGTCGCTATGACTCCCCCTTAAACTTCCTGTTCCTGGTCCTCTGGGTCCGTCCCTATGATTCCCCCTGAAACCGCCACTTCCAGTTCCGGACTTCCGGGCGGCACGACAGCCACTGGTTTCTCTCCCCCCCCCCCCTCATTTTGGGCACGCGAGCCCAAAAAGGTTTGCCTCCACTGCCATAGAGTGACGTTGCCATCTATTTGCCCTATAGTTCACCTTCATAACAGAAAGGTCTATTTTAATTTGACAGTGCTAGCAGTGTCTTGGACTGAAGCATGCCTACTTCAAACTGTGGCTTGCCATTGTTGAGATAGGAAGGATACCAGTAGACAGCATTGGGAATGGGATTTAAATCGTCTCTGCTTCCAGAATCTTGTTCTGTTGCTTGGCCATCCTATAGTATGATGAGGGCATTGGTTTTTAGTGTTTATCACTAGTGTCTGAAAAGTAAAGTGGAATACAGTTTCAGATCAGCTTTGAGTACATATAGACTGAAATCATATTGTGTGGCTGTGTAAAAGCCATAGCTTTTAGTTGCAAATTACCCCAAATTAAGAAATCTCCATAAACATTAGCTGTTGCATGCTGAACTACACAAATAATGTCTATGGACATTTCTTAACTTGAGGCAATTTGCTTCCAAAAGATATCCCTTTTGCTTAGTAGAGCAGATAAGTTTTCATAGCTGTAATAGTTTTACTTAAAACAGTATTATATATCTTTGACTGGTTGTCTGAAACTTTGAATCATGTTAAAGATCTATTTGATTTTACATTTGTATATAACCCACTTTATTTTATCTTTGGAAGAGAAACATGTCTTATTCATTCCAGATATTACAAGTTTGTGTGGCAAGGTTATTTCAAAACTTTTTGTTGTTCTACTGTTGATTATCCAAAAATTTAAACTATTAATGGCTTCATCTGATTAATCTTAGAGATTTTGCAGTAAAAAAATTATATAGGAATGTATGCTTTTCATAAAGGAATTTACAGTGCGTTTTCGGTTAAATCAAGCTATTTTCTTTTGTTGTTTCTTTCAGCAAATTGATCTGATTTGTTACGGTAGTTTCTCATGCTATACGATTTTGTAAAAGCTGATATCCAAAACACATATGCACTGTGTTAGTTGTGGACATATGTTTGTGTAAATCACAGCTTTCCTCCTTAAAATACATAGCAACTTGAAAAGGGTTGGTAGATAGTTATCCTGCTCCACCGCATCTTAAACAGAGAAATAACTATTTATACAATATGCCTATGTGCTGTGCATCCCAAATCAAGATCAGAGGTTAGTACACATTTCTAGTACATTGGTCATGTGGGAAGACACCTGACTGTAATGGATGTTTATTTTAACTGGATATTAACCATTAATTTTTAACTGGGTTAACTGATTAATTGGTCCATGGGTCAGTCATAACACAGGTGTCAATCATTAGTGAAGTTTATTCCTTTGAATATATTAGTGTCTGTTGTTAGATGTGCCATCCCAGTATGCTGTAGTACAACTCCTATGAAACCCAGATAGCAGGCCATTAGTATTGTGGTCAACAGGTGGGAGGAAGCTAGGATAGCGGGATATTTTGAGGAGTATATATTTTGACCCTTACTTACAAAACCTGGTATATGTTTGTGAACAAGTTTTTATCTACCTCCGTACTCCCTTATGAAAGCTTTGTTGCATATTGGATTGGTTGGCATAACCCGGATGTATTTTACCAGTCTTCCTTGTTTTTCTTTTGTATTCCCAGTAATTACTAATTTCATTTTTTGACGCTTTATCAGGTAACTGCCAAATCTGACTGGTCTTTCTCTGCCTCTCTCCTGAAACATTGATTGATTTCTGTTTTTGTGGTTCTGTGTTTCCTCTTGTTATGACATACTCTGGAATTATTTTAATTTATTTTTAATGTGTTTTTATAACTAAACCTTTGCTCACTTTCTTCCCTTTCTTCCTAACCTTTCCCCCTTTCATCAGGATTTTTGGCAGGTACTCACGTGTCAGCATGTGCTTCAACCAATTTGTGCTTCAAATCCCATGTGCACCTTCTTATAAAAGGGGCAGTATATGTTTATCTGCTTTCCCCATCATTCTAAAAATAATTTGGTTTTCCCTTTTGGAATATGAAAAGATTATGTTTTATGAAACATGCAAACAGAGAACTTCTTTCAACAAAAATGAGTTCAGTGGCCAGCCATTTCATATATAAATAAGTTCTGCGAAAAATGACCAGATTTCTCTTCTCTTTTTTCATTATCACCCTTTACTAACAGAGAGCAGTTCATTTCCACTTTCTGTCAAAGTAAAACTATAATCTTTTTGTAACAGGACAACTAGCATTTCCTGCCTTTAAAAAGATTGAAACATTTTATGTCTTGCAATAGAAAAATAGATCTTGTGGGCCAATTTACATTCAAATTCCACATTTTGTGTGTGAATGAATTCTTTTCATGCTGGTGGAGTCTAGCCACATGTCTCTACATTTTAAAGATCATGTTGTCTTCTCTTCTGTCTACAGTTAAATTATTTAAATAATAAATAGATGGTTGAATGATTATACACAAGAGAACATAGTAACTTAGGGCCCGTGAACAGTTTCATGTTCATTGAAATTCCTACCTCTGCTTTATAATTTGAATATATTTTTGAAGATTTTTATTGATTTACAGTGCAATCCTATGTTTACAGTCAGAAGTAAACATCATGGATTCAGCAGAACTTAAAATTCAAGGAAATATTCTTAAAAATCATTAGTGATGGATTTCTAACTCACCTTTTAGTATTCTCTCATATTGAGAGTTGGTTTTAGTAACTAATGTTGTTTTCAGGGGCTTACGAGAAAAGGAGACTTTAATGCTAGAGTTGGTGCTGATCACAATTCTTGGCCCACTTGTCTAGGCCGTTTTGGCATTGGGAAGATGAACGAAAATGGCCAACGCTTGCTGGAGTTTTGCTGTTATTATGGTCTTTGTGTCAGCAACACGTTCTTTAATATGAAGCTTCAACACAGAGTTTCCTGGAGACATCCAAGATCCAAGCATTGGCATCAGCTCGATTTGATCCTCACTAGACGTTCTAGGCTTCCTAGTATTACGATCACACGCAGTTACCAGAGTGCTGATTGCAATACTGATCACTCCCTGGTGTGTAGTAGAGTAAAACTGCGAACAAAGAGATTGTATCACACGAAAAAGGAAGGAAGACCACGTATTGACATCAGCAAGACTTGCGATCAATGAAAAGTGGAGGAATTTGCCCAAGCGCTTGAGGAAACCCTTCCAGGCCCAGCTGATGCAAATACACCTGAATGATGGGAACATTTCAAGAACGCTGTTTATAACACCACCTTGTCCACATTTGGCAAGAAGACCAAAAAAGACAGCAGACTGGTTCGAAGCCCATTTGGAGGAGTTGATGCCAGCCATCGAGGAAAAGAGGAGAGCTCTAGCAGTATACAAAGCCTGTCCTAGTGTGTACAACTTGCAGGCTCTTCGAGCTGCTCGTAGCAAAGTCCAACAGGCTGCCAGGAGATGTTCTAACGATTAATGGCTTCAGCTCTGCTCTCAGATACAGATAGCAGCGGACACAGGTAACATCAAGGGAATGTATGACGGTATCAAGCAGGCTTTAGGTCCAGTACAGAAGAAATCTGCTCCCTTAAAGTCTGCTACAGGCGTGATCATCCAGGACCGAGCACAGGAAATGGAACGCTGAGTGCAGCGCTACTCTGAGCTATATTCCAGAGAGAATGTACTAACCGAAGAGGCATTAAATAACATCGAGTGCCTGCCTGTCTTGGAAGAGTTGGACAGCGAACCAACTTAAGCAGAAATAAAAGTGGCCTTGGATTCCCTTGCCTCCGGCAAGGCACCTGGGAAGGATAACATCCCTGTTTAAGTGCTGAAGTGCTGTAAAGTGATCATCACCACCGAGCTGTATGAAGTCTTTTGTCTTTGCTGGAGGGAAGGTGGGGTACCACAGGACATGAAGGATGCAAACATCGTCACATTGTACAAGAACAAAGGTGACAGGGGCGACTGCAATAACTACCATGGCATCTCTCTCCTCAGCGTTGTAGGGAAGCTGCTTGCCTGTGTTGTGCTGAAGAGACTCCAGGTGCTTGCAGACAGAGTCTACCCAGAATCACAGTGTGGATTTCGAGCTAATAGATCCACCACTGACATGGTATTCTCCCTCAGACAGTTGCAGGAGAAATGTAGGGAACAACGACAGCCAGTCTTTGTGGCCTTCATAGATCTTACAAAGGCCTTTGATTTGGTTAGCAGGGATGGCCTTTTTAAAATACTTCCCAAGATTGGATGTCCACCTTGACTCCTTAACATCATCAGGTCCTTTCATGAGGAAATGAAGGGCACTGTAGTTTTTGATGGCTCAACATCAGATCCCTTTGACATCCGAAGCGGAGTGAAACAGGGCTGTGTCCTCGCGCCGACCCTGTTTCGGATCTTTTTTGCTATCATGCTGAAGCACGCCTTTGGAACTGCAACACAAGGTGTCTATCTCCGGACTAGATCAGATGGAAAGCTCTTTAAGCTCTCTAGATTGAGAGCGAAGACCAAAGTCCAACTGAAATGCATGCGGGACTTCCTCTTCGCCGATGATGCAGCCATTGTTGCCCACTCTGCTGAAGACCTCCAACAACACATGAATCGTTTTAGCAAGGCCTGCCAAGACTTTGGACTAACAATCAGCCTGAAGAAAACACAAGTTATGGGCCAGGGCATGGACTCACCTCCCTCTATTACCATCTCCACGCAAGAATTGGAGGTAGTTCATGACTTTGTGTACCTTGGCTCAACAATCTCTGACACTCTCTCCCTAGATGTCGATCTGGATAAACGCATTGGCAAAGCAGCTACCATGTTCTCTAGACTCACAAAGAGAGTATGGCTTAATAAGAAGCTGACGGCATATACCAAGATCCAGATCTATAGAGCCTGTGTCCTGAGCACACTCCTGTACTGCAGTGAGTCCTGGACCCTTTGTGCACGGCAGGAGAGGAAGCTGAACACGTTCCATATGCATTGTCTCTGACACATTTTTTGTATCACCTGGCAGGACAAAGTTCCAAATAGAGTAGTCCTAGAATGAGCTGGAATTTTTAGCATGTATACATTACTGAAACAGCGACATCTACGTTGGCTTGGGCATGTCGTGAGAATGGCTGATGGTTGGATTCCAAAAGATCTCCTGTATGGAGAATTAGTGCAGGGAAATCGCCCCAGAGGGAGACCACAGCTGCGATACAAGGATATCTGCAAGAGGGATCTGAAGGCCTTAGGAATGGACCTCAACAGATGGGAAACCTTGACATCTGAGCGTTCAGCCTGGAGGCAGGCGGTGCATCATGGCCTCTCCCATTTTGAAGAGACACTTGTCCAGCAGGCCGAGGCAAAGAGGCAGTCCCGAAACCAGCAAAATCAAGGAGCTGGACAAGGGACAGATTGTATTTGTCTTCAGTGTGGAAGGGATTGTCACTCTCAAATTGGCCTTCTCAGCCACACTAGACACTGTTCCAAGACCTCCATACAGAGCACGTTACCATAGTATCTCGAGACTGAAGGATGCCTAATCAAAATCAAACGAGAAAAGGTGAAGTGACTTTGGCCAAACTAGACACAACATTAAATGTCTTTGTATATAACATATAGGTTAAATAAGTAGAACAACAAATAATTTCAACAGGCACTAATAGGAGACATCTTTGCTGCCCTTTTCCCTGTACCACAGCATGGAGATGGATGGTTAGATTTCTCTTCCTGCCTGTTATGATTCCTGTAATTATCAGTGTCCCAAAACTTGCAAGTCAAAAACCCCCTGCATGTTAAACACAAAGTTGCATTTAACACAATACCCAGTTTAGAACTTGCTTTCCTTCTCTTTCCTCCTAGCACCCTACATCCCCAGAGCACCCATTGCATCCACATTCCTGCACTAATGTTTGGAAGCCTGGAATTCCTTGGGTGAAGTGAGAGGGAAGGCTTTGGAGTCCAGCCTCATGGAGGTTGAGGAGGAAAAGACCCGTGCAGTTTGTTCTGCCCCAGTGACTTTGGCTTTCCAAATATTCCTAGAATTAAAAAGAGAACTACAGAACCTTGATCAGATAAAAAAAGGTTTCTAAAATTACTGTATATCTAGTATGTGGAGGGCTGAAAGACAGCTATAAACAGTGAGACACTGAGTAAACCTAGCTTCAGATCTATAGTACAAAAGAGTGTAAGGCAGGAAGATAGCAAAGTGGTAACTTTGGAGCATAAGAGTTTTCAGATTACACAGATTTCTTCATCTGGCATTATGGGGGTTTACTGAACCCTGAAGAGAGATGGAAATGTTTAATCTGAAGGCTTGCATAGTGCCCAAACAAAGTTACACTGACTAACGTAACTGGTATATTTTATAGAGCTATAAAAGTGTACAAGGGCAGTCTTCCTGAGGTGAGCCTGAGAGAGCTAAACCCCACCAATCTGCAGAGATAATGTTTTGTCTTATTAATATTCATGCCTTGTGCCTCTTGCATCAGAATATTAATAGAAAGGTGCAGAGGGAATTCAGGAAAAGGCAGGATAATGACAGAAATATGTTTCTAATTAAATGTAGTGATCTCTTTATAATGCTCTTTGGCCCTTTACCATTTGCTGGTGTTTATAACTTGAGTGCACTTTTAAAGCCTCAGGGTATTTTCAAAAGAGAGAAGTCCTGCATGCTGACTAGTTCTTTTAAATAAGATTGCATCATTTCCACTGTAGTTACCTCTACTGACAAATGTGCATACCTGTGGAATAAGCAGTGACAGAACACTCCCTTGACACTCCCTTTGTAATATGACAGATTATGGCCTACACAAATAGGACATAATTTTACCATCATTTCAATACTTTAAGAGGCCTTTTTATGAAGGACTCATAAGTTTTCTGACATTTGAACACCTGTACTGACAGGCATCAAACAGCAATTACACTTTTTAAGGTATTGCCCTAAAGCTATTTTAACCCTTTTATCCATAAATCATTTGGGAGGCCTTTTAGAAAACCGGTAAACTTGCTCCTTTCTTTGAGCAAAGTTTTTTGAATGTGGAATCTTATCACTGAGTTCATCTAAACCCTTATCGGCTGAATTATTTTTTTTAGTAACCTTGAAAGTCTTCAGTGCCGATGTTGATGAAAACATCTTTACACTTTTTTTTCTTAAAGGGCCCTACGCTCGCAGTCTTTTCCTGATTTTTTCTCTGGACTCACCATGAACTCACCATACAAAATCGGATTAAATTGGAAGATGGTTTCTTACATTTAAACTTGGGACAGAGATTAGACTGTCAGCATAAAGTATTCTCAGGTTTCAGTTTTTTCCATAACCATATATAGGCTTCCTTTGAAGATGCCAAGTATATTTTCTTACCTTGACTTCCTTATGTAAAAGAGAAGCATGACCAAAAGTTGGGAGTTCCAACTCTGCTTTTATACACCCAGTTATAGTGCAGTCCTGTACATATTTACTCAGAAGATTGTATCTGGTGGTTTCTGACAGACAGAAGATTAGACGCTGCTGGAAGAACAAGTTTCCTCTTCCCTGTATAGTCCACAAACAAGAATTGGAGCAGTGCCAGGAATAGAAGTGGACATTGCAGGAGGAACATGTGTATTGTTGAATTTAGTCCAGAAATAAGTCTCACTAACTGAAATCCTGCTGCACAATTTTGAAAACAGTGCAACCTTTTTAAAGAAATTGCTGTAATTAAATCTCCTGTCTACAGAGATTTCTTAACTTATGGCAGTGTGCTTCTGAACGTTACACCATTTGCATAACTGCTCAACAGAATTTCAGGCATTGGGTTCAGTGGCATTTACTTCCAGGTAAATATGTATAAACTGCAGCCTTAGTGTAAAAAAAAAAAGTCTATCAAAATGTATATGGATGAGTGGAAGCGAGAATATTGTAGATGGTAGTAGTGTCCTCTGTAGGCTGCTGATCTCTCCAGACTGCATTAGTTGTGGCTTCCTCCTTGGGCAAAATCAATGTGTGCACCAAAATGGATAGGGCAACCTTGATTTATGGGGCAGATCCTAGCATGCCAAATTCCTTTGTTCAAGCAGTGCGCTACAACTAGCTGTCTGGCATAATAATATCTGGTAGCATCTTTACGGAAATGGAGTGTGGAGAGCACTCAAGACAGCTTGCTGATCTGTTATCAATAAATCCTTACACATTTACGTAAATGTCTCATTCTTTTTGCTGAGATTCTCAAAGCTCAATGGCAATTCTGTCATTGACCTTCTACTCTGATGTATAAAAATACATTGATTTCAGGGCAGACCATATGAGCAGTGTTCCTGATATTGGAAATCCTTATACTGTGCATGTCCTTCCCTCCACGGCCTTTAAAAAAAAGAAGAAGAACTAAAATGAGTTTATGGGGCCTTTGAGAAGATGAAAGTGAGTGTATAAGGAAAGAATAAACAGGAGATATGATGGCACAAATTGTTCTTTAAAGAAAAAAATTGTTTGAACAGATGTACAGAACCATTTGTTGATGGGAGAAACCAGTAATGGGGAATGTAAAATATATGCTGTCCCTTTTGAAGAGGCATTTCCTTCTTGCTTTCTTTGCAAGGGTTCCCCCCTTGCATGATCAGTTCTTGCTGCCTGTGAAGAGTTTTGAGACATCGGTATCATTTTCCTCTTGACTACAGAATGTTAGTCTTGTGTTTCAGGTGCAGCTTTTTAAAAATGATGATGGATACTTACTCTGGTGCTGTAAAAGAGTACATGTACGTTTCTCTTTCTAACCTCTGAACATCACCAATAAGTTGTGCTTTAATCCTTTTGTGAACTCCATTTTATATCAAAAGGATAGAATAGATAGAAAAGGAGAGTCTGCATAGTCATTCTGCTGTTCCAATGGGGATAAACAAACCCCTCTGATGATCAAATTAACACTGCTTACTTTTCTTGTGAGATTGCTCTGATTTCCCAGCTAATAGAGGAAGTAATGTTCCTGGAAATTTTGTCGCTGAAGGAAAGATGTTAAAAAGCTGCATATAAATATCTTTTAAAATTTGTGCAACCATTCTTAAGACAAAAAAAAATTGTTGCTAAGATAAAGCTTGAACCTGATCCTGACATCAATCCTTTTCCTTATTGCCCTAAATACCACCTTGCTTTTAAATTTAACAATGTAGACTCAGGTCTACTCTGAAGTAAGCCCCATTGCGCCAGATGGACTTAGCCATGAATTTAGATTGTATGAGATGGCAGCCAGAGTTTGGCACAATGTTTCTTATAACTAAAATTTGAGGATAAAGAAAATATAGCTCGCTTTATTTGAGAGTTCCTGGGGATTTATTTGTATTAAACAACTCAAGACACTCTAATAACAGAGACTTTTATTTGGATATCATAACATGTTTTTGGAGACATACGAGACATACTTAAAGTTGCCTACAAATAATCCTGTGCAATGTGGTTATATGAGAAAAATCTTAGAGCTTTGATTTCTTAAAATAAAATGCAAGAATACAGTGCCTGATCTAGTAGCTGTGCTTCTGATATTTTATGTCAGACAGCTTGCACTAAAGAACTGCTAAGATTCTCTGTCCGTATCTGTGTATTTTTGGATAGTTTTGTAGGAGTTTCTTGTTGTATTTTTGAAGACTGATCTTTGCCATTCAGAAATGAGGGACATATGTTTATTCCAACCTTACATCTAAGAAGGTCTCCCACAGTAGTCATTCAGAAGCAGGTCCAAAGTTTTTATGTTAAAATATAAAATTGTTTGATACATTAGAAAAGAATATACTTTGTGTTAAGAGCTTAAATGTATTTAAAGTAAATGTGAATATATTTATTGATCTGTTTTGTATCCTGCTTCTCCTTAAGAAGGCTGAGGGTACAGTGATTAAACCATAGTTAATTCAGTTTACAGTGTAAAACTATGTTAGGAAACTATCGCAGCAATTCGATTTTTTAAAAATCTAGCAAAAGAATATCCTGTAAAAAAATTACTAAAGCATCAAGAACATATCAACCTAGCCCTCAATGCCTACCAGAACTAATAGTGAGTTCATGTTGTGCTAGAAAACAATAAGGAGATGCATGTCTCAGGTAATTTATTTAAAGATACGGGGGGGGGGGGGGGGAGGTTGAAATAACCCTGTTGTTATTGTTTTAATTTATTCCATGACCTTTTGGTAAAGTAACTTTAAATAGACCATGTTCATAGATATGAAACTGAGCAAGCAAAATCTAGACCAGATAGGTGATAATATTTTAAAATATTTAAGTATCACATTTTAATTAACACCCATTAAAATACTACATCACCAAGTAGAGGAATCCAAAGAATGTTTAAAGCTGTCTGGCCCTTGGTTGTCTGTAGGGACTAAATGGTGATAAACTGTATTAATTTAAAATGTGTGATACAGCATCTTGGGGAAAGATAGCTGTTTCTTGTCTGAATGAAGTGTTATCGAGAATACCAAGCAGTGATGGATGGTGTCTCCTTCGAAAGAGATCCAGGTAAAGATACAGTTTCTCTAAATAGGTTGGGATATAAATCAGATATTTCCAGACTCATAAAGGTTCCACCCCTGACTCAGTTAAGTCTTTCTGTAAGACACAGGCCAGTATCTTATTTGAAATGTGAAAGCAATCACATATGGATTTCCTGATCCAGCAACTCCCTGTTTCATGGTTGATCATACAACCAATCGCACAATTTTAATCGGTTGTGCAATACCATATGTGCAAAGGGAAGACCTTCTGGAGTGGAGGCAACACTTGTGTAGTTGCCCTTACACAGTTACATAATGCAAGAGGGTGCTGGCCTTCCTCTTTTGCCTTTGACCATTCCTGTCATTAAGCCTACCCTTTGCATATTTCCTGAAAAGCAATTCTCAGTAAACTGAATGACTGAGGCCTTGCTTACTCCCAGCTTCTGCCTTGGGAATAAATATGATTTAGGATATCAGTTTTGACTGCTAGTGCAAAGGAAATGACACTGAATTCTCTGTGTATTCTGCAGTTGGCAATATTGAAGAGGTCAGCGGGGACTGAAAGAGAAGGACATTACAGTGAACTTTAGATACACACAAATCTCGCCTGACCCATCATGATTATGCAGACTCTCTTCTCTGAAATACTGCACAGTATACAAAAAAAAAAACTCTTCTAGGCCTAAATTGTTATGGTTTGGGAGAAAGTACTTGTTATTTTTTTTATAAAGCTACCAGAATACAGTTTTGCTTCTCATGTTTTGCAGTGTGTATTATTTAGATTTGGAGAAGGAAACTGTGTAATGATTGCTTAAGATTATCACGTTAAAAATGTTGAAGCATTACCATTAAAGGCATGGGCAATGTCACTGAACATTCACCTCCTTCCTTTGTGATGCTGTACAAATGCTGAATTTTACATAAATTTCCAGAAGTATAAATGTTTAAGATATGCAAATTCTGCTCATCAAGTTGGTCATTTCATGTATCAAATAATGTTGTCATGGGTTTGGCTTAGCTCTTAAAAATCCTGCTGATGACTAAATGAGGGTTGCCACCTGGTCATTATTTTTAGGCGTTCATATTATGGACAGAATTCCCCAAATAAGTTAAAAACAAATTAGACTGTATTCAGATATGTATTTGGCTTGGTTCTGCTGGTGCTAGTGCTAGTAGAAGCGGGCAGAGTGACACTTTACTTCTGTGCCATTCCTGTGCTGTTCTGGAGACTTGGAAGACCCTCCACAGCAACAAAAGGGCACTGAGACAAGGTACAGTTTGGAGAGAGGACTTGTAGGAATCTAGTACCTTATCCTTTCTTCTAGGGAGAAGCAATCACTAGATCCTGAACAGAAGGAGCTTTCCCATTTGCAGAAGGATGGCTTTGGATCCAATCTTTTACAGACAGAGTTAGATCTCTGTTTTCCCTGATTGCAGGATTTTTTGTGCAAGCTGCCATGAGTCATGCATTGTGGCAAACAGCAATATTGTGCATGTGTTTTTAGAGAAAAATACAAACTTATAGGACATATTGGAGTGAAAAATATGAGCTAATAGGTTATATTGGATGAAATCCAGTTGGCTTCTTGGTGTAGTACGTAAGTAGTAAGTTCCATTGATTCAAATTGGCTTACTGTAGTTGTGACTTACTTTAGCACAGTAAGTTGTGGTTAGAATAGGACTATTTGAATCAATAAAATGTACAGAGGAGTTGACTTGCAAAATCCCTACTGATTCAGTGGGCCTACTCTAGTGCAACTTAATGTACCCTTAGAAGGGCAGGATTTTAGCCCTTGTTAAAAGGACACTTGGATAATATTATCTAACAACAGCCACATAAATGGAGTAATATTGTATCTCTACAGACTTTTTTAGTGTGCCAATACAGACATATTGCAAAACAATATTAAGCTTCTGCTAGTCAGTGTTGACTGTATTGAGACAAACAGCTCAATAGTTGGGATTCTGTATAAGGCATTTTCCTATATTCCTGTGAGCAAAATTAAAGCAGAAATTCCAGATATTTTAGGGTAAGTATTGATAAACATATGGTTCTTCTCAGTGTAGAACCTGGAGACTTGACTTGAATTGTCCAGCCAAGGAAATGGATTTTATGACTGTTCTATTTCCAGGGGTTAGGATAGTAACTTTTTTCCAAAATAACTTTGGAAAATACCTCTCTTCCAAATAACTATTGCAATATCATGGGGATTCTGAACTTGTCGTCTCAAAAAAGTAATATTTCCAAGCTCTGGATCTGCCCAGAGCTATGGACCATCCCTAGCTTGTTGGCTCTTTTTTCCATCATTAGCCAAAAGATGGAGGGAGGTCTTCTAGCTCAAGATCCCAGCACTTGTAATACTTGAAAGAGGATGAAAACTCTGGTTTCCATGTCTCAACATGGCAGTTCTTTCCTATGTCATAGCTTTGTTGAATAAATTAGAAGAATACATGCAGAATTTTCTTCTTCTTCTAAGTGGCGGGACTATGGGACTACATCACCATAGTACTTTGGAAAATTAACACTTTGAAGTATTGCCTACCATGATTTTCTTTAACTCATTGGGCAAAATGGACATTCACATGCTTGTATGCTGTCATTTTGACAGGACGGCTGTTCTTGTTTTGTCTTAAAATAGCTATTCACTTTTCCTGCATGGTCTATGTACAGCAGCATCTGCCAGAAACATTGCTTTGATTGTTCACTCAGCTGGCAGAAACTGAATTGTTCACTTCTTTTGCTATATATACATATTCTTGCTTGTGTTGATATATTTAATGAAAGGATATTAAACTGACATGTGTGAATGTCTGTATGCTTGTCTTGTATGCTTGTGTCTAACAGGATTTCACCATTCCGGGAATATTATTGCAGAAACGTTTATGCTAATAAATTGCTGACTTTTGCATACTTGGCTGTAAAGTGAACTTCAGGCAACACTCTGAACAGGCTCTGTTGATTGATGTGGAAGTACACAAAGTTGATAGAGAGAGAGATCTATTTTTGCAAGCCAGGAGCTTTAGAAAGGAAATTGTTTACTCCTTAATTTGGCTGACAAACTTACATTAGCATTATAAATGGTGGAAATTCACTTCACATCCTGATGAAGGAACAGCCTTAAGTGTGAAGATTTGTGCTGAAGTCACTTTACTGATTATTAATCAGACAGATATTAAGGATAACTCTCATAAATACGAGGTCGAAGCTATCATATTTAACATCTGCTTTGGTTTCTTTCACACTTTGCATGTTAGTTTGCTTTTTTAAATACATTGATTTCAGAAGTAAATGCACTGTGCAGTAAGGTCTGAAAAAGCAGGAATGATAAGATGAAGATGGTGTTGAGATTCATAAGAGCTCAGTTTTATTTGCAGGAGAAAATTCTGTTTTACAGAGAAGATTGGATCAATTGCTTTTATGCGTATAGAATTAATACACTTTACAGAATTGCAGCTGGGAGTAGCAATCTGAAGCTCTACTTGAATGTGATGTTCAGGATCCATAATACAAAAGTGCATCTTGTATTCTGACAAAATTTAAACAATAATTATATGTCAGCTGCTGTTGCTCTCCATGCAAGAAAAGAAATGGGATGAGTAAAAGCTGGGCATAGTAAATTCCGAACAGTTATGGATAAAAGGTTATTCATTTCTTGTTCTAATATTTTTTTAAAGAAGGAATATACCATACTCCTGGGAGTAAACCTGTCTAAAACAATTTTTTTAAAAGTATGACTGGCTTATTGGTGGGTTCTTTGGCTTAGTTTTTTTTTTTAAATTCCAATTGCTATTGCTAAACATGGTGGAGCCTTCTTTGAGAAAAAAAAATCCCATTGGAATTGTGACTTGCAAGTTAAATGTGGTTATGATCACAACTGTAGAAACTCTGCATGAATTTTTGATTCTTTAAGAGGTACTAGAGTGGAAGAAAAAATGGAAGTGAATGGCGCTGTGGGGAATATATGCAGACCCCAACAAAAGGCTTCAGGAGACTCCAGTTGGCAGTCTCCCTGTGTCTTTTGGACTTATCTGTGATCATTCTTTCTCGAGAACTGTGGTACAGGAAGGTGAACTCTTCAGTGGCAGAATTCACATCCTGGATCCTAGGAACAGTGTGACCAGTTCTGAGTGCCAAGCAGTGCTTTGGATGAGTTTACTGAATAGTACACACAGCTGCATAGCAAACCTTGTTGTAAATAGAGTGGATCTTTAGAAGCAGAAGCAATAACATGGACATAGCATTTCCTGTCCAAAGTGGTGAAGAGTCATCCATCCCATCTGATTGCATATGAATCCAAGCATATACCCCCATTTTAAATGTGTTCTCATAATATATCATTGAAAAGTGGGCTGTAGGATTATAGAGACATAGTTTTAAGAAACTTGTCTTGGAAGCTAAACATAAACATAATTAGCACCCTGTTGCTCTTCTGAAGCTCAGCTGTATAACTCTTTCCTGGTAATGATATTAAAAGAAAAAAACCAAAATGAGGTAGTTAAGGAGCAAACACTTGTTGACTGAAAAGCCACTTAATCCTCCTTGTCATTAGAATGCATTCGGAGTGTCATTAAAAATGTATGTTCTGTTAAATATTTCTGACTTAAGTTACAAATTCTTGACATTTTGATGGTCTTATGTTGTGAAAATAAAAATAATGTGCAAGTCTGCGTAAGATGGATAGAATGTGGGTTTAATTAGAAGTTGTAATTATGATCTGCTATGGTTACTCTTTTTCCATTGTCACTGTGGGAACCAGATAATGCCTGACTTTCATCTAAAAAATTTTTGGTAGGCTGTCTCCAATTGAAGTACAACAACATCTCTAAGGCAGAAATGAGATAAGAGCCTTTAATAGGCGTCTAGATCTCTGGGACAACCAATATTTGCTTAATATAATGTTGCCCTTATTTCTTAATTGAGAACATAAAATAATTGAAATGATTAATTGCTCTATATTTTTCTTATTGTTCAGACGTAACAAATCAAAATACTCTGTGATGATTTCACTGTGGTTTCAGTGTCACTGCTTAACTAATTGTCTTTCCTTTATCTTGAAATAATGGGATCCTCACTAGACAGAGGTAACAGATAGGGAACGGTTGTATAAGTGGACCCTGGTGTGCTGTTGCTGGTGTCCTTTGTTCCCTACTAGTTCTCCTCAACTCAAGCTTGCAATTTCTTTGTTTCTGTGCCTGCATGTTTTCAACCCCATTAACTACAACTCCATTTGATCCTTTAACATTTTTCTTTCCTTTGTACGTATGTCTCTGTGTGTGTGTCAGTGTGTGTGTGTGACATGTCTTCTAATTCTTCTGAAATAGTTTGCCATACTAAAAACTTAGAACCCAATCTCTAACCCACTTCGTGCATCTTTTCTGGCCTTTAAAACTTCAGAAGACAAAATGTTTTTGTTTCCTTTAGTTTAGTGATTAATTTCACACATGTCCTGGGGAAAAATCGTATCCTTATCAGAAGGATTCTGTCTGCATAACTGTTACCCTAAATTGATTAGTTCACCATGATCTGATATGGATGTTATACTGTCATTCTATTAACCGTGGTTGTGAGATCACACGTGAGCCACAGGCTTATTTTTTTTATCCCAGTTCTTTCTCTCAAACAACCCACTTTTCTTCCATTCCTGCTGTTAACAACAGTTTTGTGTGATTTGTGTATTAACCTTGTAACCCTTGAAACTATTGTCTGCACACTTGCTTCCAATCATAATTTCTGGTGTCGGGGAAGGGATGAGCAACTGTGGCCCTCCAGATGTTTTTCACATGCAGCTAGCATAAATACTAGCCAGCTTAGTCATGGTGAAGAATTATTGGAGGTGCACTTGCTGAAAAACATCTAGAGAGTTGCAGTTGCTGAACGCCATTGTAGGGGAACGGTAGGTAGCATGAACCATGGCTTCCACCAATGTATAGGTTAACACAAATGTGTGATTAAAACTGTGGTTAACACCAGGTCCTGCAACCTACTCTCAATGGAATAACTATGGTTAAGAAATGGGCACCGTTGTACCTATGGTCCAACAGACATGACTGCTTCATTGAGTAACATGAACATGGTTGCTATTTAGCTTGTTCAAGGCAGAGGTACTCAATTCCTTGTTCTAATACATCACGAGGGTGGTTTAAACAAACTACCCTCATGATGTATTTGCCAAATGCCATTGAAATTCTTTCTGTTTCTCTGTTAAAAAAAAAGCGATAGAGAACTTCCGGAAGACCTTCAAACTGTTGGGCTGGCAGAGAACGGTGATAAGGCATATCTTGAGAGTAGTCAGTTTGGGACTGGAGATATTGACAATCTGATTTTATGTATGATTGATCACTCAGTACTAAGCCCCATGATGTTCCATGGGTCTTACTCTCAGTGAGTGTGTATAGGATCGTTGCTAAGAGAATAAGGCTTGATTGTTACCTTCTAGTTGTAAAGAAACATCTGATAGGTTTAAAGGCTGGAAAAGTGTCTGGGATGGCAGCAGGAGGGGTGCATTTAGGAAAATGGATAGTTGGAGGCAACATTAGAAGTGTAAGAGCTATAATCCTATATTTACTGAGTTTCCTCCCCCACCCCTCTTCTCTTGGGATCGTGGCACTCTTGATCTGTTACAATAGAAAATCTCCCAGGAACGTGAGAAGTTTGCAGATGAAGACAGCATCTTTTATGCTCTTGGAGAATGTGGCCTCATCTCCTTTTCTGACTATATCTTCCTCACAACAGTTCTCTCCAGTAAGTAAAATTTTTTGGAACTTTGCTACGGTTTGGCTTTTTTAAAATTAAAAAATGCTTAAATACTACTAATGTATGATTGCAACCCTTGTTTGTTTTCTTAGAAAAAAAGTGCCATTTCCAGTATAAAGTTTTGATGGTCAAAATGCTTATGTATTAATAGATCTGTAGAAATATAGTTCTGACTATGCTAGCAGTGATGTTAGTTTGTATAACAAACTAGGCTGCTCACAGGTAAGACGTAACTGAACATCTCAGCAACTTGTTTATATAACTCAGTCATAGATCAGTCTTGGCAAGAGTTGATGGGCCTGGATGTCTTTAAATGTGTTCAGTCTACATTTATTGGTTTGTCAGCTGCTGCAGGAATGGCTATAGTTTATCTTAATGTTCCTTGCCTTCACCCAAGTGGACACAAAGGGATGGCATTATGACTATTTTCAGAAAGGGTCAGGAGTAAAGAGCAGGCCATTCATTCTACCAGCACTCTGAGGCAAAAGAACAACTTTATTTAGCAAAGACCCTGCCCACACATATTCTGATTAGAAGAGGAACCTTTTTGCTTCATTTTCCCTGAACCAGAGTGGGTTTTTCAAACTGTTATTCTGTTTACTTATGTTTATGTTTGTTTTGCTTTTCTTCCTGCATGTCCCCAGTGCTGCTTTGAGTAATATTTGAAATAACAGAGTTAATACTCCCAATAGCCAAAGCAAACATCACTACTAACTATACTTGTAATAGTACAACAACAACAACAATCCACAAAAAGGCATGAGAAGCAGTACTAGTGGGAGGCCATAAACCACTAGATGTTTGGGTTTCAAACAAAACAAAAAACAGTATGTCTTCGCCTATCACCTACAGGCTAATCATGCTAGGCTTGTGGCAAATAGAAGTGGATAATTGTTCTATAGATAGGCCCATCACTGAACAGTCCTCTCCCTGATTGGGGTCCATCTCAAACATGTCTAGAGGCCACCAGAGCAAAGCCTTGATTGAGGATCTTTATTGTGGAACAGAGTTATGTGTTGTCTCCTATCCATCATATTGCTGCACTTGATGCCTACATGAAATGGTTAACTCCCCTCCCTCAGGTCTGCTTTTGGAGTCTGACTCTGCTATGGGCTGTTCTTTTGGATTAGTGTGGAGTCAGTTGGTGTGGCAAGTGACTACGGGTGTAAGTTGTGAGTCCCAAAGTCCCCAGTTCAAATCTCCCATCTTAGCCATGAATTCATGCAGCCCTAGATAAGCCATTATGCATTCTCTGACTGTAATATATTGAGATATAATGTGTGTGAAGCATTTTGAACATTTAAATTGTATCGTCAAATGTGTTACGAATACTGGGCTGACTTTTTTGTTGACCCCTCTTTTTAGTTTTGTACTCTGCAACAAAGAAAAGGGTGTGAAAACCTTCCCAGTCTGAATTTCCTAAGAACACATGGAAAGATAGGTATGCAGATGGCATTTGGGTAAAGAAGAATCATAGTTCAGTGGCAGAACACTGCAATGCATGCAAAAAGGTGTTGAGTTCAACCTGGAATCTCTGGGAAGGACTCAGTAAAAACTTTGCCTGAAATCCTGAAAAATGGCTGCTGATCTGTGTAAACATTGAGCTGAATGGAAGAATAATCTGTTGTAGTGTGATGTGGTTTCTCCAATGTATCTAAAAGTATCATATGATGTTCCTTCTGATTTCTGGTGATGGCAAGGCAGAAGACAGGGCCACACCTTTAGTACAGAACTGAACAGAGACTCCAAGGATTATCTATTATCTAGTCCAGGCTCATAGAGGTGTCATTCCTAAAGATACTGTCAAATAATCTTAACCTTACCATGCTGGATTACTACTGGCCAGTCTCCAGTATTCCATTTTTGGCATCCAGTGGTTCCAGGATGAAACAGATTATCTAGTGTCTTTTCAGTCTGATTTCTGGACTGGTCATTGGACAAAGAGAGCTTTGGTCACCTTGGTAGCTGATGTATCCCAGGAACTGGACAGGGTGAATGTATTCCATGTAGATCGACGCGGCTCTTGAGACCATCAACTGTGGTGTCTTTCTCGATCATCATTCTATGGTGGGACCCGGAGGCGCTGTTTTGCAGTGCCTCCAGTCCTTCTTTGAGGTGCAAGCTCAGAACATGTTGCTAGGGCAATGTAGTTTGACATCCTGTCTGTTGGCCTGTGGGGATCTTCAGGGCTGTTCCGTACCCCATGTTATTCATCATATATGTTAAACTGCTGAGAGAAGTTATCCCAAGTCTTGGTGTTTAGTGCCACAAGTATGCTGATGACACACAATTCCTTCTTCCTTTTTCATCTAACTCTAAGGAAACTGTTTCAGTTCTGGACCAGTGTTTGGTGTCAGTAATGGACTGGATGGTAGTGAACAAATAATCCAGGCATGATAGAGATGATCCTGCTCAGACAAAAGGCAGATCAGGGAGTAGGGATTCAGCATTTACTGGATGGATTCCCCTGGAAATGCAGATTCACCACTTGGGCATGCTCCTGGATTCACACTTTCACACTTTTTGAAAAACAGCCCTGATAATTGCTTTTTGTTTGGATGAGAAGTGCTTAACTGATGAAAAAAGGAGTGAGCTTCTGGAATTTTCCCTTGTGTGATGTTATTTGTGAATGGTAATGAGCAGAAGAGGATATTCTGTAGACCATCTTGACTGCTACCATTGGTGTTGTCAACATTTGGGCTGCCCTTTGCTATGTAAAGTTTGGCATGCTTTTTCGTGCTGGCAATGTGGGCAGGAACTCCAGGCCATTTCCTGGTTTTTTCATGGGTACAGAAGCACAATATTCCACATTCATAAGGTTTTTTTTTTTTTTTAAAGAATTCTATAGATGGTGCAGAAAATGAGATCTGTCATGGCTATAGTTAGATTCAGATTTAATAAGCTACGTTGTGTTGTTTTTGGCACCACTCAGCACAACTGTGCTCATCTTTGAAATCTAATTACAAGCAAGGAAAATTAAATGCCAAAATTAAGATATTTGATGTTATCTGCAGTGTTTTGTCTGCCAACTTCACTCCCTTCTGCTTTAGAGGAGCCTATCTTTTTTCATTGTGGCCCCCTTGTACTGATGTTACTGAAACCCATGCAGTCTACTCTAAGTAGATATCCTATGCTATTAAAAGAGTAGGGCTTTGAAGCATTAGTCCAATAATCCTGAGAAACTCAGTTGTAGTTATTTTTCTTGCTATTACTGCAGTGCTCATCAGTTGGCCAGGTCTTAAATAAAACACATTAGCATTTTACAAGCAGTTTGCTCACTGCATTGAAAATGAAGTCTGTCACCATATTTTATTTATAAGTAATTTGCTGCTCTCATACAGTTTTGTTTTTGTAGTCTGCTGTGTGTTTCCATGATTTTTTTTTCTTCAAAAGAGATAATAAAATATCTTTTAAAAATATGTCAGTATTTTCAGGCTCCTGTTAAAGAACGTTAAAGTAAAATAGCTTGGAGGGCCCTGCACTGGTTTCATTGCTTTGGCTGCTCCCCAATTTGAATTTTTATCAGGAAGGTTTGAATTTCCAATGCAATGAGGTACAAGGTTAAATAAAATGAGATGGAATTTCCTTTTTACCTACTCAGAAATGAGTTAAGAGAAATTGCATTCAGACTGGTGGTAGATTTATTTGTTGGAATTGCAGTCCAAGAAAATAATACATGAAACATGATACTGACGGAATCAACAGAAGTGAATGCTTAGTTTATTGCTTTTGTTCCCCAGTCCTAACCCTATTAAATTACAAGTAAATCCCACTGATCTCAGTCAAAGTAGCTTCCAATGCTCAAGACTATAGACCAGTAGTTATATTTCATCTTGTCCCAGGAGGCTAAAGTGTGACCTATTCTCTTTGAAATGTCCTTAATTTTATTAACTGGAGAAAGGAAGAGAGACAGACATAACACATTTTCTTTTGCCCACTACATTGTATATACAGTACATCCAAAAGGGAACAGTCGTCCTATAGGTGTAAACCATGGTTTAAACTGGTCTAGTGATCTTGGTGTCTCTTACTCATAAACTCCTCAATACACACTCACACTATTGGCAGTTGCAGAATTCACTAAAAATGCTTTGGGGTTTTTTAGCTCTTTCTGTTACAGTCTTCTAAGCCCTGGTGTTCCAAACGGGGAAGGGCTTGGAACTGTTCCTTGTGATACCTAAAGGATACATTAAGATGTGGTAGCCTACTGATGTATTAGCTTAAATGGATTTGAACAGGATTATCTGTCTGGATAGATGAAAACTGTGCCTGAAATGCAGTCATAAGTCCCAGATAGAGTAGACTCATTGTATCCATGTGAATTACACAGATGTTGACTGGGCTTGTGCAATGGATTCAGTGGAACTTCTCTAGCAGGGACTTGGAGATTGACTTCAGTAAACTTTATGCTGCATTACGTTACGTTACATTACGTTACGTTATGTTGTTTGTTTATAATATTTTTACCCCGGCTTTCTCCTTAAAAGGACCGAAGGCGGCTTACATCATTAAAAGACAATATAAAAGCTAACAACTAGTAAACAAGATCTAAAAAGGATCAAGCAAATACCATACTTTATACGTATTTGCTTGATCCTTTATAAACCTATACTTTATAGGTTAAAACCAACTGCTTGAATTCATCCTGGAAACAGATCAGCAGCAATTGAAGCTGCTGTAACGGGGGGGGGTTATGTGATCCCTGTAATCTGCCCGAGTAGTCAGCAACATGGCTGCTGCATTTTGGACCTGCTGAAGTTTCCAGACTTCACTTTCCATAGTCAGCCCCACATCGAGAGCATTACAGTAATCCAGTAATTAAGGCATGTGTCACCGTGGCCAGATCAGACATTTCCGGGAATGGGAACAGCTGATGCACTAGTTTTAATTGTGCAAAGGCACTCCTGACCACTGCTGAGACCTGGACATCCAGGCTCAGAGATTTTAGTCTGCTTCTCATCAAAGCTAACTTCCCCATTACTGTTTGCCCTGTAGTGAAGGCTTACAGAAATATACATTGAGGCTGAAGCTTGTAAAATTATTTTAAGTGATTAGGAACAAAATAATAGATACCATTATAGGTAGAATTTTCTACAAGTTATTATTTCCTTTTTCATTATTTAACTGTAACTAAAAATGGATGCCTCTAGTTACTTTAAAAAAACACATTCAAATGTTATAAGCCACTGGCCTGTAGTACAAAACACACCAGAGTAATAATGCTGCTCTTGTGTTTATAAAAGTTAAGACAGTTATGGTAACACTGCAAAAATAATCAGTAGTTTATGCATGATCTATTTTTGGTGTAAATCATTATCATATTGTCAGAATAGATTATTAAATGGCATGTTCTTCTTTGTATGTCCTTTGATTAAGGGAAGCTTCTATTAAATTAAACTTTAATAATATAGAAAGTGTAACATCCGCTAGCTGCCATTTTTCAACAACATGTTATTTCCATCAGAAATGGAACTCTTCTGAATTGGTGGGAATGATAGTATTTGTTACAAGGGGGATAAAAAGCAATTATGGGCTGGTAAACATATTACTATATAACATTTAATTGCGGGTTTTATAATATGATGTTCATTGGGCCATACTGAGAGATTCTCACCTTCTATCAAGGCAGGTCTAGAATAGCAGTTTCTGCAGCACTGAGTCAAGAAGACTTTAGTTTGGGCATGAATTTACTGTGGAAGTTGTCCTTATGTTTTGATTTTTTTTCCCCTCTCCACCCCCTGAAGGTCAAGCCAGTAATTCATGTATGTCGCTAAAAGATAAGGCTCCTATTCTCATCTAAACACTGTCTCTTATCTCTCTTTTGCAGTTTGAAGAGATAAGTTTAGCTATTTGCATCACTTTTACTTTAACCCACCCACCTACATATTTATTGCTAGTTTAAACTAATATGCCATTGTATGACCAAGATATTTCATAATGTCTTCTTTCTTTCTTTTTAAAGATAGAAATGCTGTATTTTAATATATGTTGAAAAATCTGTATCTCATTTGTCAATATGTGTGCATCCAGATAAAAGTGATTAAAGTTGCCACTAGTGGGATTTTTGGGCTTTGATCAAACCCAGCATGGCCAACAAGTTCTTCAAAATGCCAGATGCAGGGGAGTGGTATCAGGAGACAGGTATCTAGTTGTCTTGTGTGCTCCCAGAGGCATCTGGTGGGGCCACTGTGAGATACAGGAAGTTGGACTAGATGGGCCCTTGGCCTGATCCAACAGGGCTTGTCTTATGTTCTTATGATGGGCCTTTAGGTGACTGGTAGCTGCAGAAAATTTTCATGAATAACATGAGTGAAGTCTACGTCAGTTGATCATGGGATTTAGGATAATTTAAGGCAAAGTTCTTCAGTTCTAATGGTGAAGATTTTCTTGCAGAATCCACATTTTAATAGATTTCAGGAGACTCATAGAGTGGCTTTGGGAGATTTTGAGCATGTACTTAATTGGATTGGACAGTACATTGTTTATACGTGTTAATACAATTGAAAGAAGCTGTACAAGGCATGCAGGCTGAATATGTACTAAAGGTGACATTATTTAATATTTGGAATTTGACTTAAGACATACTAGCAGAAGACATTGGTCGTCAGTATCTTCAAGACTATGGTGAATCACTAAGGAGTGGCAATTTTAGTGGAGGTGCTACCAATTAATAGATCTGTTCTTGTGACATTCCAGTTGAGTCGTTCATTTAATTCACAATACATTGTTTTTCTCTTTTCCAGAAAAGATATATTGCATATAAGCAAGCTAAAATATTCAATTTATATTAGCTGGAATAATTCATTTGATTTACTGAATGTGAAGGGAAGAAATGTAATATATTCATACTTCCCTTCCATGGAATTTTATGTATCATTGAGTTCATGAGGATGGATTTTGAAGAAACAATTTTATCTTTTTGCTCTTTAAACATATTATAACTTAAACAATGTCTGTATATAATATGGCATTATCTATAAATTATTTTTAAAATAGTTGAGTGCTAACATAGTTTTACTTACTAGCATCAACATTTTGTTGAAGTGCTGCGGCATCAGTTCAAACCATTATTGAAGTTGAACCCTAAACAAACTAATGGCTCAAATCCCCTTTTGCACAACTATGCTATGTACAGCTGATGATGTCATCAGTAGTTTGTTTTTAATTAAACATTTTGTATTTCCTTCCCAAGTTTCCCATGTAATCCCTTTCATATTCAGGAAGGAGGAAATCTTTAATTACTGAACATAACCACCACAAGTAAAGTAAACCTTATGGCAATGATTTTCAGCTATTAAAGCTTCCTTTTTCTGTACCACGGCTCCCATGGTTTCTCAGCAATGAAAGGGCTTAGACGAGAACTGTTGGAGCCTTGGGACAAAATGTTTAATGTCTGAAAAATCACCACTGCTGATGACATAAGTAGTCTTACGCAGTGTAGTTGCATGCACAGGATTTCAGCCATTGAGTTATTGCCTTTGAACAAATTATTTACATTAGGGCTGCATGGTAAAACCCACATAAACTCACCAATAATCTCTGCCACTTGATTTACATTCGGATTTACAGCAAGGATGGGGAGCCTTTGGATGATGTGATGGATGCAGTCTGTGGAAATTCATCACCCAGCCTGTAATTGCATCTGTTTCTCTCTCCAATGAGTGACTGGAGATAAAAAGCTATTTCAAGTCTGGGAAGTTGTTACTTGGGGCAGGCTGATTTGAGACTCTGGTTTGTGACCTGGGAAGAAGTTTATCTGGGGCTTAGTCCTGAGCAGATATGCTCGGGATCCAGCTATGATTTATATGCTTGGTGAAAAGGAGTCCAAATTATTAAGAATTACATCTGACCCTGCATGCTTTGCTTTCACCCTTCCCTTAGCCCTTAGAGGGTTCCTAACACATGACATCAATACAGAGTAGTTGCTTTGACGTATGTTCGTCTGATGTCAAAAGCATTACTTTTTTAAAACTACTGCTCCCGAAATTCCGTAATCAACATGGCTGTGATATTCTGGTACTTTTAATCTAAAATAGTACTGTTTCTAAGAGATTCACTTCATTTCTTTCCAGTACTTCCTGTTCCTTCCTTCCTTCTTTTGCTGCCGTATTTCATCTCCTCTAGTCAGTTTTTCTTACATGTTTAGTCATTCATCATAAACTTGTGGAGCTGAGAATGTTCATATTATGTTGGTAGCATGGTCAGATCCTGTTGTTCGGATCATCTTGACTCCAGAAATTATTGAACGGTAGCTCCCACCGATGTTGCAAATCATAAGGAAGGTACAATACAGTTGCAGTTAGAAGCAATATTAATGCCCTCTCCTTGATGTGGCCACTTTCCACACTATGTTTGGCAATTGTGACACAGGTGCACTGTCGATTAAGAATTTTCCCATTGAAACACACTGGGAATCACATCACATCCTGTTGCTTGAGTCATCCTGACTTGTAGAGAATGGCCCCTTTAGTCCACATTGTGGTGACTGCTCCCTATGCATTGCCTGCAAACTTCCTGCTTCTCTCTGCAGACTCAGATATACCATACTTCTGTTGTTGTTATTGTTGTGTTCCCTTGAGTTTTCCTTGTTGCACACAGCAACTTTCCTGCTGTTTTGATCACACCAAGTAGTTCCACAACTACTTACGGAACTGTGTGTAAGTAGCATGTCAACACTTTTTCTCTGTAGAAAGTTTCTTTATAGGAAATATAGCATTTAGGAGGTGGCCTTGAACCAGTCTTCTATACAAAATGCCGATATTTCTTGGAACATTATTATTTCACATATATACATGTATTTTCCTATTCTTTTTAAAATACAACTGTACGCTTGCAGTATGTCCCAAGTTCACATTTGAACATGCATTTAAATATCACAGTCCCAGGTACTTGAAGTCTACATTGTAGAGGATGACTTTTCTCTCTCTTTTCAGTCACAAATTTTTTTAGATATGACCTTGTGAAGGTTCTTGGCATGAACAAGTCACACATTTCTTCATTTAATCTTAATGTTGTGCAAACATTTGAGAGTGGGATAAATCTTCGGTACTATCAGTTTCTACTGAAAACTCAATACATTCTTTTCAGCATTAGCCTTGCTCTGCCATAAAGGCATGCAACTAATCCTGTTCAAGCAGGAAATTTAATGGCTTAAAGTTGAAGAGTGGTGATAGGAAAATCATTCCTATGCCTTCCTAATATGGTGGGGGGCAGGTTAGAAGTGCAGAGGAATAATATTAACTCTGCTTTGAACTAAATTCTCTTCAGAGATTACTTGTACTGGATGTCCTATGCGCTTTAAAGATGCGCGTTAGAGGTTTTGATTGTGATTTCCTCCATCTGTTAGCCTGTGAATCAATATTATCCAAATGAAAGATTTTATCACTTTTTGTCAGTGGATATTAATATTCTTTAGTAGCAAATTTGTTTTCCCAGGATTCTAATTAAATAAATCACAGATAATCTATTTTTTCCTTGCTTGCTATTAGAATAATAATGTTTATTTCCTGTAAGTAATTGCTAATAAAAGTTCACATATTATTTGCAATTTTTTAGTCATTTAGAATTGCCAGTAGGCCCAGCACCAATACTCAGCATTGCTGAGAACCTGCTGATGGGCCATATTATTGATCACTGCACCATTTTGCACTACCAAACTATGCCAATGTCACCCTGTCCCTCTGCCTAATTTTCTGATGCCTTCAGAAACTCTCATATAGTGTAACTGCTTGGTGGCACTGACATTCACTGTGTCACAGAGAAGTGTGTTTGTCTGGCAGGTAGTAGCCATGTTTTTACAATGGGATGTGCAAACTGCAGCACACCCCCAGGGCCCTCAGCAGTCTTACAGTCCCATTTATTATTAAATTGTTATGGTTTTTTTTAAAGATCCCCTTGGGACCTGGGGACATTTTTTCCATAGTTTGAGCCTGTCTTAGGGCCCTCCCACAGTCACAAGTTTTAAATTTTAAAAATAATAAATTACGGCCACTAGAGGTCCCAGGGTGGCTTATTAATCTTTTAAAATCCTATTTTATAAGAATTGTTTGTTTGCTTCTATGTAGGGCTTGTTGGAGCTAGTGCAACCCTCCAAAGTCTGGGGATGGGCCTCTGTGGCCCCTGAACCTTTGAAGGTGGCCGTCCCTATTTCAAAAGGACCAGATACATTTAGTTTTTTCCCATGGTATGCCACTGCCATTCCCCTCAAATGCACTCTGCAGTATTGGCATCAGGCATGAGGGTTCATGAGGAGGATTCTTAGGTAGCTGGTGTCCATGACAGAATGTAGTCCCATTTTGTAAATGGTTCTCTCCAAGCACGTAGCTCCAGCAAGGAAGGATTGCTGAAAATAAAAAGCAGCAAAATTGGGTGGAGTCCTGATGGTGAGACAAGCATTGTTGGCAACAGCAGACCACAGATAACAGGTCGGTATCTTAAGCAGTACAACACAGAGGATCCACCGAAGTCTGCCAGTAACCTTGACAGCTGATGCCTAAAGGTGATGAAGAAAGATTCATCTGGTTTTGTTTTATAAACCTATTCTCAGAAATTGATGTGTATACTTAAAGGTAAAGGTTCCCCTTGACAATTTGTCCAGTGGTGTCCGACTCTAGGGGGCGGTGCTCATCTCCGTTTCCAACCCATAGAGCTAGCGTTTGTCCGAAGACAATCTTCCGTGGTCACGTGGCCAGCGCGACTAGACACGGAACACCGTTACCTTCCCACCGTGGTAAACTCAGAGCAGTGCAATTTTCATAGATGGGTAAGAGGTGTTTTTTGTGTGCTATATTTACCCCCAGTGCATGTAAATGAATCCTGTGCTGTATTTAAAATCTTTAAGTTTGACTGGAATCTGAAAACACTCCTTTTCCCTCTATGATGTTACATATATTCTGCTGTTTCTTAACAGAAAGACAGAAGGAAACATCAAAATGTGCAATAACCTCTATTTTATTTAATTATTCATTGGCTGGTTTTTCCACAATTATCTTGCATTTCCACTTGCAGACTTTTCTGTGCAACTTCTATACAAATGACAAGAGAGAATGTCAATTAGTTTGTTAAAGTTTCACATAATAGCAGTTATTCTGGATGAATATATAGAGCGTGATTATGATGACTTCAATGATGTCTTCCAGAGAATGCTGCAATTGAGAGTGTAATGGAGAATATTCAAGGAAAATCTTCAATTTTATCTATATGGTTTGGGATTCCTAATACTCCTGGTGAATAGCACAAGAGGGAGCAGTGGGAATTCTTTGAAACGGAGTCAACATTTTGCATTTGCTTTGGCGCTATGTTTCTGAACTGCAGATACTTGCTCAAATCCTGTGCAGCGTTTTCCCAGTTGATCCTGGTAAATATGATGAGAGCTGTTGTAAACCGCCCAGAGTGGCCCTGGCTGCCAGATGGGCGGTATATAAATCAAATTTTTTTATTTATTATTATTATTATTATTATTATTATTATTATTATTATTATTATTATTATTATTATTATTATTATTATTATTATTATTATTATTATTATTATTATTATTATTATTATTATTATTATTATTATTATTATTTTGTTTGTTAATATCAACCTGTGGCCCTCCAGATGTTGTCGGACTCCAATTCTCATGATTTCCCTAGCATTGGTTTTGTTGGCTAGGGCTGATGGAAGCTGTTGTCCACCAATATCTAAGGTCTTCTTATCCTGAACAAGGAAATTGACAATTGCTCTTCTTAGTTGTTATCACTGATTTGGGCAGTGTATTGTACTTGCTCTTGTACACATTTCATTTCAAAGCAAAAATAAATATTAACATTTTACATGCAAAGAAACTGCCAAGCCCACAGAGAAGAAAAGTGGGAGATAGCAGATACCAGTTTCTATGTATATGATACCTTGACATAGAATGATATTTTCTGCAGTTCTGTTGTTGCATTCTTTGCTTGAGAAAGGCCAATAAACCTACTCTTGAATTCTCGCTTAGTCATTTGTGTTGTGCCTTTATCTTATGCTGCAAAGCAAGTTGTGCTGGAGGCAAACTGGGCTTTCCACTTTCCTGGAAGAGGCAGACAACCACTTCACATGAATGGACTCACATTGTAAGCTGCCTGATATAAACAAGCATTGGGACTGAGTTTAAACTCCCTGGTTGGCTTCATTTGACATTATCCAGATGGTAACCCTCTGGCAAAGATTCTGCATTGGGGCTGGGATATATGATGATGGTTGGTGTGGGAATACAAATAACAGCTTCCATGCAAGTTTGGGCAGGAGACAGAATGTTGGTGGGCCCAGGGCTTTCTTACTTCAAGATATTTCCTGGCAAGGAGAATCATCGTACAGACGTTAGAGACATGCTTCCTTCATAGAATAGCAGTAGATGTCTGCTAGCGTAGATGTCACTTCAAAGATTCCATCCATTTTTTCCTTTCCTGGAGTGGTGCTTAAAATACGAGTATAAAGAACAGCAGAAAGGATCATTTCATTCATCCAAAATCTATATTAGAGTACTACCTTCCTTGGCCTGGTCTAAGGGTGTATTTTCCTTGTTCAAAAGTTTGGCCATATGTTGTGCCCTAGGCTGGCTTATCAAAGGTGTTACATTAATATCGATTTTTTAGTATGGAATTTTTCTTACAACTAACATCAAAGCTGTCTCCGGCTTTATTCTTGCATGTCTCAAGATTGTGGGGGGGGGGGGGGGTTGTGTCCAGTTTTGGTTTGTTTTTGGTATGGAGTCTTTTAATGACATTTGTGAAGGAGGTGATGAAGTCCATACTTCATCTAATCTACCACTTTTCTGTGTCTGAAATTACAAGGATTATAAATCTTGATGAAGAAAGTAAGGTTTACTTTCAAGTGCACTAGCAGTGCACAATCAGCTGCCCTTTGCTGGTCCCCTGTGATCTCCCAAAGCTAACAGAACCCCACCCACATTTCCCTGCAGCACAGCTGATCAAACACATGAAAAGCTGGGTGGTCTGCTAATCCACTGGGCACATCATTAGCACATTTGCTCAGTGGGGGGAAGTCATGTTGCTTGCTGGTTTCTGATTTTGCCTAGTAGTATCAGGTAAACAACTCTCTCTGTGGAGATTACTGTTGATAGGGTGTTGGTGTGCATGTGTCAGTGTGTGTATGCATTCATACATGTGAGTGTATATATACAAACTGTACATGACCCTGAGGGGGGTGAAAAGCCTGTATGTCCCTGAAATGGAAAGGACTTAGAATTCGATGTCTTCCTGCACCTCACTTGTTTGTCATGTTGGGTTTCTTCTTGCAGTCTAGATAGAAGTTTTGGACTCTGCATTTTTCCCATTTTGCCATCCCAAGAAAATGTTTTCTATGTTTTCAGTCTCAGAGTTCTATTTCTGTTTCATTATATGCATTTATACCAGTGACTCTCTCACTATTTTCAGTCATACACCCATTCAGTTTCTTCTGTATTATGGGAAAGGGCAGAACATTGCATATAAAGTTTTGCATATGGATGTCCATGTGTATTAGTTTAGGAAATTATATGTAGGGAGAGCCCATAATTCTAGGAGGGAACCATTAGAGACATGCTAAAGACCAGTGTTGGGCAGAATTTAAAACAGTTACTCTTTTGAACTAAAATTCCCAGTGTCTCTCAGTCAATGTGGCCATTGGCTGTGCTAATTGAAAGATTCCATTAGTCTCATATATATATGAGATATATATTAACAAACAAAATATACTAGGGGAGATTCAAGCTGCTGTTGAAAACTGCTGCAGATGTTTTCTAAAAAGAAAAAATGGTTTAGTGCTGATACAACCCTAACATCAAATTTCTGCTTCTGTCTTATTACTTCATCGTGTGTGTTCATCTCTATAATGTATTTCTTTCCCTCCAGCTCCTCAGAGGAACTTTGAAATTGCTTTCAAGATGTTTGATCTAAATGGGGATGGAGAAGTAGATATGGAAGAATTCGAACAGGCAAGTCTTTTTTTTCCCCCTTCCCCAGAGGCTTATCATGTGAGAAGATAATTTTTCACAGTTATTCTGTTTTCCTGTTCTACTGGCATTTATGGGCAACATTCTGCCTTTAAGAGTATATAGTTCATCTGTAAAGTCATGGCTGCATGACTTCCAAGTTTTAAAGGATCTTCAAGTGAAAATTAGATGCATGCATCACATATTGGTAGTTTGTCTTATAGTTGAGTGCCAATCTTTTTTTTTTAATTTAGATTTTTGTCCCTCTTATGGTCATTTTGCTGTAATTTGCGGATTCTTTGGCTGAAAAAACCAAGGAGATCATCTGCAGACTGCTTGATCCCATGGGTAGAAAGGAGGAATAATTTTTCACAGCGCCCCCCCCCCCCACTGCATTGCCTTTTGTGTCCTAAAAAAAAAAAATCTATTCTTGAAGATTGGTGGAATCACCAGGAATTGTGTGAGATGGCACAAAGAGTGTACAGGGGAAGAAAGACTCAACAACTTGCTGTCTTCCTCTGGTAGGAGTGTATTTGTCCTGTACAATTACAGTACCTCTGTACCACTTTAACTGCTATGACTCCATTTTAAGGAGTACTTGAATATATATTTTGATGATGTACTTAGAACTGTCTGCCGTAATTCAGGGGAATGCACTAAACTTCTCTAGTGCAGAATCCTTAGTATTACACCAAACTACAAATCCTAGGATTCCTTAGGGTGGAGCCATGGCAGTTAAAGTGCTGTGATTCTAATACAACTTATATAGTGCAAATGCACTCTAGGGAGCCTTTGCAAGATTCGCTTCCTTCTAGGAGTGAAGAAGTCTTTCTGATCACAGAGGGAACATTTTACATCCAACCTGTAGACTTTTTCCACTTCTCAGCTATTCCTATCCAGTGGCTGAAATCCTGTTGCAAGAGAATAGGCCAAATGTATCAATGGAACTTGTGGAGAAGTTGACTCACCAAATCCCCAATGATTCAATGGACCTACTCTACTGTGACTTACTACTCTAAGCCACAGGATTTCAGCCACTGGATAGTTCTTTTTTGTGCACATTTCTTACACAGAATCATGAGCACTTAAAGTACATCTGTTCACCTGAGCATTCTTCTCACAAGAATACTTGCCATAGACATCTGGGTGTGGAAAGTTATCCATTGATACAAAAGGTGGTTATGTGAATTAGCCCTGGAAGCCATTTTGAAGGTATAAATGACTGTATCATAAATTATATGATATCCTAGTTATAAGTGTCCAGCACAAAGATTTTTTTGTCAAATGTTGTTTTCTCAGTTATATTTGTATTTCGAAATAAAATAATTTCCTATAATGCCACATCCAAAAGAGTTGTGTTCACCTCAATTGACGCTTTTAACTTAGGATTTCTATTTACTTTCTTTCTGAAAATCTTCAGCTTCTATGGGTCTTACGGTATGTTACAAAACAGGCAGACAGAGTGGATTAGAGGAGATCCTCAAATAGGATCTGCACCAAAATATTTCAGAACAATTTCACATCTTCATAAGAGTGTCCCTCCTCAAGATTCCGGACATCTATGCTGATCCATTTGATCTTCCTCCTATATTTGTGTCTCTTTTCCAGCTAATACTCAACATTCCATAGCAACTGAGCAGGCCAAGTCCTTTGTTTGAGGGGATGGAATTGACCCCTTGGAAATATTTTTTTAAAAAAAAAATTTCAGGCGTCCTTTTGTACACCTTTGAGCATGCCGATTACTTTCCACTTGTTTCTTAGTGACCCTGTTTTTGGCACCAATCCTGCCAGTGCTCACCATATGAGTTTTCTATTAGAGAGAATGATTGTTCAAGTAGTGGCAAAATACCCTGTTTCCCTGAAAATAAGCCCTAACCTGAAAATAAGCCCTAGTATGATTTTTCAGGATGCTCATAATATAAGCCCTACCCCCAAAATAAGCCCCAGTTAAGTGAAACCCTGCCCTCCACCATTGTGCAGCATTGTGCAGCAACCAGAAGAAGATGACATGACTGTAAAATAAAACATCCCCTGAAAATAAGCCCTAATGTGTTTTTTGGAGCAAAAATTAATATAAGACCCTGTCTTATTTTCGGGAAAACACGGTACCTAGCAGGCAGAAAAGCTTCACCACTTTCTAATGACATGGCAGGTTGCCAACAAAACAAGTCTTTGCTCCTTTTTTACATGTTGTTGTAGAATCTAATTCGCTTTGTTTTCAGTTTGAAAACTTGTAATTTCACTTAAACTGCTGTTTCCAATGGCAAAATGTATTAACCCCCTCTGAACCTCATAAAATACTTTTAGGGTTTGATTTTTTTTTAAAAAAATCTACGGAGTCTGAACTGCAAGGTAGGGAGAGGAAGTAAACACATATTTAGAGAAAGGAAAGCATTGAAGCTGGCTGTGTAACAAGACAAAAAAGTATAATCAAAAGGAAGAGATTTGGAAGGGAAGAAATTAAGTTGCTTAATGATTATCTGAATTGTAATTGAAATATACAGGCAAGAGACAATATTATATTTTTAGTACAGTATTTGTAATTTATGAGGGTTTGCAATCCGGTGGATTCTAGTTATGAAAAATAGCTAGCAAATTTTTTGGAGCGAGCTCCAAAAAAATTATAGCAAAATTAAATCACAGCATGGTTGAGAAGGTGTTTTTTTTTTTTTACAGACATTAGAACTTGAAAATACCTCACTATCCTTCTCCAAATTTGCACTGAGCAAGCCCATTCTATCCACTGTCACTCTGTCAGTGTGGTGCTGATTCAAGGACTTGTTGTAATGGCTCATGGAGTTCTCCTGTCCACCTCTTAATATCCATCATAGCTGATGCAACAATTAGGAGTCCCTTAACAGAATATTCACGATCCTCATCTGGACTTGACTCTCACTACAATGGGGATAAATATATAGCACATGTGTTTATACTCCTTGCATCTAAAGAAGTGGATTTTGATCTGCGAAAGCTCACAATGAAATAAATCTGTTACTCTTTGAAGTGCTGCAGTATTTTACCATTTTCTCCTGCCCCAATGCCCCACTTTATTTTTGCCAACATGTTTAATATCTTAACTTTACAGATATAAATTTATTGTTCTTGGACAACAGCTAGAGGAAACCTTTTTTTTCCCCCACCAAGGGAATTACAAAAGTGCCATTAAGCCAGTGTTTTTTTAAAAAAAGGAAAAATGCAGATTGGGTAGTTTGTCTCTAATAGTAGGTAGGCAGACCTGTACTTTTATTGATCTCTAATGCTCACAATATATTATCCTAATCCTCCCAATCAGATGGTTTACATTTAGCTATCAAAAGATGTTCTTCAAGGTTGTCTCATTTCCCCTCCCTCATAGGAAGATTACAGCTTACTGCATCTTCCTAATGAATATTAACTTCTTGGCACTTGCTAGCTCTCTGACCGGTTTAGAAGGTTGTCTTTTCCATTGTAGAGAGGCTGCAGTCCAAGCAATGCAGATTTTTCCATGTTCACTTACTCTTAGGGATGAGAAGAATAATTTTCCAGTTTCTTGTTCTCACATGTGAGGACAAGATAATGCAGGATTTCTTTTTCTAGACTTGCATGATATTGTTCATTTCTCTCTCCTTTTAATTTTCCTGGGATAGCACAGCCAAAGAGTTTGTGTAAAGTTTGACAACTTTAGCTCTGGACAGACTTATATTGTTTTCTTAAGGTTCCTTATAACAACATTTGAGAATTCATATCATGGGATGGCCTGTCCAGCTCCCAGATCCATCCCCAGAGCAGTTCTATCTGGCCATTTGCTGGCCCATTCCACATTTTAAGTGAAGCACAGGAAAACATTTGTCCACAGTTCTATTCATAAGCAAGGGAGTTTTTCATTTTAGGAAGTGGAGAGATGCTACAGATTTTTAGGAATCTGTTTTGTATTTGGTATTTTAACATGCACTTAATTATTGCACGTTTGTGTGCAATCCTATGCATATCTCTGAATCTCTTAGAAATAAAGTGATACAAACTGTATTGTAAAGTTTCTCCCCCTGCCCAGCTTCTATGAAAAGCCGGGTGGTGGTGCTTACTTGATATCAAAAAAATCTTAAATTCAGTGGCTGCCACCACCTCTCCCCTCCTTCACCTCTCTTGGATAAACAGAGATTTCTTTCAACTCACCAGCAGATGAGAGGGATTTTATTGTGGGATCTGCCACCTTTCCCTGGATCTAGGAAGTATGATAAACAAAAGAAAAAGACCTAAAAGTCTCCAGGCACAGTGGCGTGCTCTTTCTTTCCTTAGCTGAGGAATTCTACGGTGCATGCAGCCAGCAGAAGATGTTACAGGCTAGATTATTTCTAAGAAGGACTAAAAATATTATGTCTACAAAGAAAAACATTCAGCAAGGTCATCCAAAATAGAAATGTTACAGAGACTGGTCTCTGGGCACAACTTAATTGCAAAATGGTATAAGAAATAAAGAGTTAACTGTAGGCATTCTGGGAGCTCAGCACAGCCAAACAAAAGCATACTCCCTAATGCAACTAACTAACTTAGACCCTGATTCCAGCATGTTGTCTCTCACCTCCCATTGTCCTGGGATCAGCTTTTCCTCATGGCCAGCTGGAGAGTATCCAAGAAAGAACAAAAGAAGCTCTTGCTGGGTATTTAAAAGGCCCCCAGTCAGCCTGATTTAATGTTACTTCTGAGTCTCCAGTAGCATTATTACTGATCTCTCAGAAGCCTCTCCTTAGGTTAATTCTTTCCAGCTTTTCTAGGTATGTGTGTTGTAAACCTGTACATATACATTAGGATTCATGTCATGTTGCTGTTTAGAGACACAGATGGATCGGCTTTCATGACATGTATTAGGTTGATCAGATGTAGAAAAATTACTTATGCAGCCAAATTCTGACCCTCACCCCTTGGCACCATCATTCCGTTTGTGTAGAGTTGAGGTTGACAACCTGGTGCTCTGCAGCTGTTTTAGACAAGAGAGTTTGTAGTACCAGCCAGAATGGCCAGTTCATTATGGAAGTTATAGCGCAGAGCATCTAAGAGCACTAGGTTGTCTATCCTGATAGCTCCCAAGAAGACCATAGTTGGCTATCCATTGAAATAAATTCAGTTCCATCACAAACACAACACGCACACAACAAACCCCTAGTAGGGGAATACAAAAAACAAACAGCCTGCTTTTTCTGCAGTGGGTGCAAGGAAAGCTTTGTGCTGATTTCTGAGAGGAATCCTTTATCTGAGAAGGTTTTACCCCCACCCAGGGTACCGCAATGTCCTTCCACCCCTGGCCCATCTCTGAAGTCCTTTGCCTTCTCTTCTCCGTACATTTAATCTCCCCTGGCCTGTTCCCTCACCAGTTTTGAAGTGGTGGTAGCAGAGTCAGGTGGCAGGGGCACTAGGAGAGCAAGCAGCAGCAGCAGCATCAATGGTGCTGCCATGTTGAGGAATAATGACGGCAGCCTATTTATGTAAATGTGGTGGGGGCCGTAGGTTACTTGGCTATTATAAAAGGGGGTCATGACTCAAAAAGGGTTGGGAACCATAATTTAGAGTACATGTTGCAGCCTGCCTTGTTACATTTGTGTCTTCTGCTCGGGCACTCTATTAGGTTCAGAGCATAATTCGCTCCCAGACCAGCATGGGCATGCGTCATAGGGACCGTTCAACTACGGGCAATACCTTGAAGACTGGCTTCAACTCTGCATTGACCACGTACTTTTTTGGAGCTGATCTGAAGGGGAAACTGACCATCTCTCACTTTTTGGAGTTCCAGCGCAAGCTTCAGCACGACATTCTCAAGCTTGAGGTTAGTGTCTGCTCCAAAGAGATCTTTGATTCAATCAGATACTATATGTTTAGAATTAACCAGTATTTTCCTTCAGAAAATGAAGCAAAACTTTGACCTTCAATGCAATTTTAGATCATGGCATCATTAGGTGGTTACTTTGTTTTCCATATGCCACCACAGTTTGCCAAGGTCACTGACCCTAAGCCCCCCCCCCCCTCCCAATTTAAATAATAGACAGCCCCGGGTGCTGTCCTATAGT